>BSBK01001465.1:0-1247500 GCA_027943335.1 Chamaecyparis obtusa | reverse complement strand
ATTTAGTGAATGCTGGTTTTGATGCTACTCATGGTGCTTCTGGTATTTCTGATCCTCCTTTGGAGGGGATTATTATTGGCCCTGTGCTGGCAGTTTCACTAGCATAATTTTCTCCTCAACTAGGTGCTAGTTCTTTAGATTTGGATTCCTTGTGTTGGTATGAGGAGGCTACTAGAGTTGAAGAGGGTTGGATCATAGTAAAAAGAAAATTTGCAAAGAATTCCTCCCCTTCTCTCAATATGACCCTTCAGTCTCATTAGAAAGGAATGAGATCTTAATCTCCATTCCTTCCGCTATGTTTCTTCATCGGTTTATCTTATGCAGTGGTGTGGGTGTTTTGTTCTTTGGGTTGCCTTTTTCTATTTGGGGTAGTGTTCTCCTGTGGGTTTCACTTGGGGTGATTGGTCCTTCTGGCTGGTCGGTTGTGTTTTGGGAGCTTTTATTGTTCATTCTTTAGCTTTTCTTTTGTACAGGGTTTTGGGGCCCCTTCAAAACATGTTGTTACCTCAATAAAAAATGAACAAGAGGAAGTGCTACCATGGCAGGACAAGTGACCAGTGAACTTAGAAATATCACAAAACAAACCCACCAAACTTTGACAAACCAAATAGAAAGATCTAACCAGGCACTCCTTCAGGTATTGAAAAACATGGGAAGCTCTGTAAATAACCTTAGGAACAATACAAACAATGGGAAAGATACAAGCTCCAATCACTTAGGAAATAATTGGGTTTCAACAATCAAAGTACCCAAACCCACCTTCCTACCTGATGAGGATATTCCATTGGAAGAAGGAATGGGGCAAACAACCCATAGTGCTATTGAAAATGCCAGAGCCTATGCAAGCCTTGAACCAGAAATTAGGGAATTAGTGACATTTGGAGAATTTTGTGAAGGTAACAAGCATGACACTCCTAGGAAAGAGAGAACTCAAAACAAAGACCTTAAAAATAAAATCCATTAAGTGACTCCCAAATTTTGACGGATTAGGAGAAACCACGACTTATGCTTGGCTACAAAAACTAAACAATTATTTCACCCTTAGTCCTATGACTGAAGGAGATGCACTTCAATTTGTAATTCTACATCTAGAAGGGGTGGCATATGATTGGTGGCACCATGGTCTACATGCTCCATCAAAATGTGACCTCTTATGAAGACTTCTCACAAAGGCTTATCAAAATATTTGATCGAAAACACCCCCAAGAGAGTTTTAAGAAATTGACCCAAATTAAGCAACATGGGAAAGTAGAAGATTACATAGTAGAATTTTAGAAGCTTTCAGTTCAAGTAACATGGATAGATGAGGACCGCCTCACTTACATGTTTATAGCAGGGTTAAATGATTCCCTAAAGCGACTAGTAAGCGCTTTCAAGCCACCATCCTTGGAAGATGCTTATGATACTACATTAAGACTAGAGGTCCCATCTCCAAATAACAAAACCATGGTTACTCACAATAAAGACACACATAAAAGTGATAGGTCATACCAAAGGATCCTTTCCCTAGCAAAATGAGACGAACTAAGGAAAAAGAACTTATGTTTCAAGTGCAAGGAACCTTGGAGACAAGTCCATGTCTGTAACCAAAAGAAAAATCCATGCCGCAGCTGCCAGGAGGAATGGACATTGGGACATAAATGCAAAAATAGAGGTAGGGTCGATAATATAGAAATAACTTCCAAAGGTGAAGATGAGGATACTATAACTAAGGGGAGACACGAAGAAGAAGGAAAACAATATGGACTAAAAGATTCTTTTACCTAGGCCCTTGAGAACAAAGTCCCCAGGATCAAAAGCACCCTTCAAGGAAAGAGAGTCATATCACTAATTGATAGTGAGGCATCACACAACTTCATAGATGAAAAACTTGTTGCAAAGATGAAAATAAAAACATAAAATTTTAAAGGGTTTACAATTGTTAGGAATAAAAATCCACAATACAACTGAGGGGGGGGGGGGGCGGTGAATCAATTGTATGACATAATATTAAACTTTAAACTTTAAGTTCATCAATATCAAATCCAATGAACACAATGAATGCTAACACCATAACACATTATTTTGGTTACGGGGAAACCTTCTTAAAGGTAAAAACCCCGGTGGGAATTAGCACCCACTAATGATGTACTGAGAGTATAGTAATCCTTGTTAGAAGATATGGTCCTCTTAGGAGCTTATTGAAACATTACAATACATAGTCCTTGTTAGAGGACAGAACCTATTAGGAGTCAAGAACAAAAGAGGGCTCACTGCCCAAAGAAGGTTAAGTCCACCTTCTGAACTCACTAGTTCGCAACAAGTGTATATGAGAATATACAAACTTTTGAACTGTTTGCCAACAACTGTCTTTTCTTGATCAGTTCCAATGAAATCCACAAATAATCCTTTGTTCTACATATAGTAGACACAAGTTCACAACCTTCTTCTATCACTTATCTCACTTCCATGTCTTTTCCAAAGAAAAGATCTTACATTTATACCTTGTTACATTTTACTAAGATCAGGTCAGCCCATAAGGATTTTCTGATTACACACAATTTCATAAGCCCTTGCTAAGATATATACGGTATCTAAAACAAGTTTACAATGATTACATTTCCATAATTAAGGACCGACATCCTTGAATTATGCTTGCTAAACAATACACACGCTTCATTCCCTGAGTCGGCTTCAGAATAAGCCATCGCTAGAGCACTTGCCACAGATGATGTCACCAATCACTCCGTACCTTGCGCTAACCAATGAACATCCATCAGTACCTCTTCCATCATCCTTCAAGATCGCATGACTTGAATCCAATCCTTCTAGAATTTGTACCAAGAACTCAGAGACTAACTTTGTCAATTCTCACTGTCTCAGTCCAGTGACCAGTCTTTACTAAAACAACAATATCTTCCTTGATATGCATCCATTAATGATGCGATCTCAGATATAAGAGCAAAACATCCATCTGAACTCTCATATGACTTCGCAACATCTGAAACATCCGTACACCCTCTATACACAGTGATTACCAGTCTGATTCCTTCATAAAAGCATATGTTTACATCAGTGACAAAACACAAATGACAAAAATATGAGTGCCCATTCAATAACGTAGTGATTAAACATATTAAATGTCTCAATCACCACCCATGCATTAGCAATATCCAAAAATCTCCCCCTTTGATTTTGATGTCAACACATGGGAAAATCTTATCCCAAAGTTGTATCAACCCAAAAGTTCTTCAACTGAACCATCTCCATCTCCCCAATCAGTGAGGAATTTTCTCATAGCAACACTCCCCCTTTGACAACAATGGCAAAGGGTGCCATGAGGCTTCAACTGTCTTCACATATAAACTTTCTCCTACGATCACTCCCCCTGAGGAGTAGATCCCTACATCAAGTCTAGAAAAAGATAAGGCTCTAAATACCTCTCGACTGATGCATCTCTGCATGATTTAGTTCTGACTAGGAGCGGCCTGAACCCCTATCATACATATGAGATATTCAAAGGTATCTTTCACTGGTGGCTTTGTGAAGATGTCTGCAATCTTCTCTTTTGTACTGATATATTCTAGTTTGATTTCTTTTTGTGCCACCTTGTCTCTCAAGAAGTGATACTTGATCGGAATATGTTTAGTTTTTGAATGCATCACTAGATTCTTTGACATGTTAACTGTACTGGTATTGTCACAATGAATAACCACAGGCTCATCAAAAGTTATTCCAATGTCTGTCAGCATTTGTTTCATCCAAATAATCTGTGTGCAATTTATAGCAACAACAACATACTCTGATTCAGCAGTGGATTGTGCTATACAATCTTGTTTCTTGCTTAGCCAAGAAACCAACTTTTTCCCAAGAAAAAATGCACCACCACTGGTGCTTTTTCTGTCATCAATATTTCCTGCCCAATCAGCATCAGTAAAAGCATGTAGTTCAAAACTATCATTTATGTCATACCATAAGCCATAGTCTATGGTCCCTCTGAGATACCTCAATATCCTCTTCACAGTAGCTAGATGTGTCTCTTTAGGTTCTACCTGATATCTAGCCACAATTTCGACAACATTAGCAATATTTGGTTTGGTATGAGTCAGGTATTGTAGCCCTCCAACCATTGACCTATATAAAGTCTGAAAAACACATTTTGACTCATCATCAATTTTTAGCTTGTTTCCAGTTACCATAGGTGTTCCTACTGGTTTACAATCTTCCATTCCAAATTTCTTGAGCAATTCTTTAAGATATTTGGTTTGAGAAATGAAAATACCATTCTCATTCTGAGTTATCAGCTGTCCAAGAAAGAATTTCATTTCACCTATCATGGACATCTCAAATTCACTTTCAATTTCTTTAGCAAATTTCTTACATAGATCATCATTACCTCTAAAGATAATGTCATCCACAAATACTTCTACTATTAGGGTTCCATCTTCAGTAGTTCTCAAATACAAATTACTGTCTGCATTACCTTTTTTGAATCCAAGCCCAAGTAGATACTTGTCTAACCTTTCATACCAAGCCTCAGGAGCTTGCTTCAACCCATATAGGGCTTTCTTCAATTTGCACACCATGTCTTTGTCTTCGCATAGAGGAAATCCATCTGGTTGTTCTATGTATACTTCTTCTTCAAGATCTCCATTCAGAAATGCAGATTTAACATCCATTTGATACACTTTGAAGTTTTTGTGTGCAACATAAGATAGGAACAATCTTACTGCCTCTATTCTAGCAATAGGAGCAAAAGTTTATTCAAAGTCTATGCCTGCTTGCTGCGAGTATCCCTTACACACTAGTCTTGCTTTGTTTCTTACAACTGTTTCGTCTTCATCCATTTTCTTTCTAAAGACCCATTTTGTTCCTATAACATTTTTATTTTTTAGGCCTTGGAACCAATTCCCAAGTATTGTTTTTCTTTATCTGATCCAATTTTTCTTTCATAGCATTTATCCAAGATTCATCTTTAAAGGCTTCATCTGAATTTTTTGGCTCAACTTGAGAAATCAAACAAATTTATTCTCTAACTTTAGATCTAGTTAGTACTCCCTGACTGGTATTACCAATAATTTGATTTTTAGGATGGTTATTTTTTACATACCTTGGAGTTTTAGGAGTTTCAATAGATTTTCTTGTATCACCACAAGCCTCTTTTTCACTCTCTTCCTCAACAAGTTCTTCTTCTTCTTCTGTAGTAGTAGTGGTTTATTTTATCTCTATCATCCGACTGCTGTCATACATTCTTTCCTGAATTTGAAATTTATCATCTATTCTTACATTGTTACTTTCAACCATCTTCCTCAATCTCAGATTGAAACATTTGTATGCCTTGCTTTTAATAGAGTAACCAAGGAAGATACCTTCATCACTTCTAGCATCAAATTTCCCTATCTCATCATCCTTCTTGATATAACATTTACTACCAAAATTTTTGAAATATTTGATAGTAGGAGTATGATCAAACCATAGTTCATAGGGATTCTTACTTGTACCTTCTCTGATTTGAATTTTGTTCAATGTGTATATTGTTGTTCCAACAACCTCTCTCCAATGTACATGAGATACATTTCCTTCAATCAACATTGTCCTTGCAGCATCAAGTATAGTCCTCTTTCTTTGCTCTACTATCCCATTTTGTTGTGGAGTCCTAGGAGCAGATGTTTGTCTTTTTATCCCATGCTCTTCACAGTATGAGTTAAATAAATCTGATGTAAACTCTCCACCTCTGTTTGATCTTAAACACTTTATTTTCAATCTTGATTCATTCTCTACCTTTGCTTTAAACAACTTGAATTTGTCAAATGCTTCTGATTTCTCTCTCAAATAAGTAACCCACGTCATTCTAGAAAAATCATCAACGAAGAGTATAAAATACCTTTCACCATAGTATGATTTTGTTCTTGTAGGCCCACATAGATCTGTATGAATTAGATCCAACTTCCCTTTTGATGTAAATGTTTTGCTTTTGTGACTACTTCTAGTTTGCTTTCCCATGACACATTCTTTGCATACAGTGTTAGAAGGTTTAACAATCTTTGGTAGATCTCTCACTGCATTGGCCATACTTGCCTTCACAATGTTATCAAAATTAACATGACAAAATCTTCTATGCCATAACCAACTATTATCTACCTTCGCAACAAAGCAAGAGGCTCCAAATGTGTTTAGTTTAAATACATTACCTCTAGACCTTGACCTGGTAGCAATCAATTTTCCTTCCTTGCTTCTAATAAAGCATTTACCATTAACAAAACTTAACTGAAAGTTCTTATCCATTAGTTGTCCAACACTTAACAAGTTATGTTTCAATCCTTCAACAAGTAGTACAATGTCTATATTAGTCTTTCCATCTAGAGTGATGGATCCTACCCCTATGATGGATTTTGGGAGATTGTCCCCAAACCTTACAACACCTCCATCATAATTTACTAATTTAACAAACTTGTTCTTATCACCAGTCATGTGATGAGAACACCCACTATCAATTATCCATTCTATTTTCTTGTCAACATGAGACACTTGAGCTTTTTCTTCATGAACTGGTTCATCTTTAATAGCAATGAATCCAATCTCTTCATTGTCTAAATCCTCATCATCATATATTCCTTCACTAGCATAATAACATTCTTTGTCTCTTCTAATTTTTGCATAATCAAGTTTGTACTTAAGAACTCTTGTAGGACATCTAGATGCAAAATGACCTATCTTATTGCATGAAAAACATTTCAAAGGTAATTTGCCTTCAAATTTGCCCTTACCTCTTTTCTCTCTTCTAGCAATTATTGCAACAAGTTCTTCCATCTTCTTTTCTTCTTCCATTATCTTCTCCCACTCCTCAACATATTCACCAAGTTCTTCTCTTAGGTCTTCTTTGCTTGTGCTCGAAAGTGCAGAAACTTTCTTATTTGCGGATGCCCTGAATGCAGATTCAACTTTGGGTGTGGCATCACCTAATTCCGTAGCTTCAAAGGTAGTTAGCTATGCAATCAACATCTCTCTGCTAAAATTTGGAGTCAGGGGTATAGTTTCTTTAATTGACATTGCCTTGAATTTGTGTGTAGGAGTTAAAGATCTGAGAATCATTGTAATGACTTCATCTTCATCATAAATACCTCCACAATTTTTTATTCCAACTACAACTTTTGTAACCTTTTGAACATAGGCTTTGATGCTTTCATCTTCATTCATTTGTAGCTTCTCCATCTTTGTCTTCCAGTTTTGCAATTTTGCTTGTTTGGTATACTTATCTCCTTCATAAAGTGCCTCTATCCTATTCCAAATTTCATGTGCTAAATCCAGATCTTTTATTTCAGTAAACTCACCCTCAGATAGTGTGCTAATCAATGCTTCTCTTGTGACCATGTTGCATGAAAATAGCTTCTTTTCATCATTAGTGGCTAACTCCAAGTCATTCTCAGCCTTCAGAGTTTTCTTCTTTACAATCATCTAGTAGTCTATGCCCAAACACAACAAATGTGTTCGCATCTTGTTTTTCCAACTGTCGAAGTTTTCAGGATCAAACTTAGGACTATCCTTCCTATAGAATGCCATTTTCCAAGATCACCTCAAGCTGTTAAGCTATCTGTCTAAGGACCACAGGCTTTGATACCAATTGT
The DNA here is from genome assembly GCA_027943335.1 of Chamaecyparis obtusa. NCBI lineage: Eukaryota > Viridiplantae > Streptophyta > Pinopsida > Cupressales > Cupressaceae > Chamaecyparis > Chamaecyparis obtusa. The sequence goes on along the minus strand of BSBK01001465.1, from coordinate 1,239,896 downwards.
TAGGAATAACAATCCACAATAAAACTAAGAGGGGGGGGGGGGGGGGGGGGGGGGTGAATCAGTTGTATGATAGAATATCAAGCTTTAAACTTTAAGCTCATCAATATCATATCCAATGAACACAATGAATGCTAACACCATAACACATTATTTTGGTTACGGGGAAAACCCGTTAAAGGTAAAAACCCCGGTGGGAATTAGCACCCACTAATGATGTACTGAGAGTATAGTAATCCTTGTTAGAAGATATAGCCATATTAGGAGGTTATTGAAACATTACAGTACATAGTCCTTGTTAGAGGACGGACCCTGTTAGGAGTCAAGAACAAAAGAGAGCTCACTTCCCAAAGAAGGTTAAGTCCACCTTCTGAACTCACTAGTTCACAACAAGTGTATATGAGAATATACAAACTTTTGAACTGTTTGCCAGCAACTGTCTTTGCTTGATCAGTTCCAATGCAATCCACAAATAATCCTTTGCTCTACATACAACAGACACAAGTTCGCATCCTTCTTCTATCACTTATCTCACTTCCATGTCTTTTCCAAAGAAAAGATCTTACATTTATACCTTGTTACATTTTACTAAGATCAGGTCAGCCCATAAGGCTTTTCTAATTACACACAATTTCATAAGCCCTTGCTAAGATATATATGATATCTAAAACAAGTTTACAATGATTACATTTCCATAATTAAGGACTGACATCCTTGAATTATGCTTGCCAAACAATACACACGCTTCATTCCCTAAGTTTGCTTCAGAATAAGCCATCACCAGAGCACACGCCACAAATGACATCACCAATCACTCTGTACCTTGCGCTAACCAATGAACATCCATTAGTACCTCTTCCATCATCCTTCAAGATCGCATGACTTGAATCCAATCCTTCTGAAATCTGTACCAAGAACTTAGAGACTAACTCTGTCAATTCTCACTATCTCAGTCCAGTGACCAGTATTTACTAAAACATTAATATCTTCCTTGATATGCATCCATTAATGATGCGATCTCAGATATAAGAGCAAAACATCCATTTGAACTCTCATCTGACTTCATAGCATCTGAAACATCCGTACACCCTTCGTACACAATGATTACTAATCTGGTTCCTTCATAAAAGCATATGTTGACATCAGTGATAAAACACAAATGACAACAGTATGAGTGCCCATTCAGTAACGTAATGATTAAACATATTAAATGTCTCAATCACCACCCATGCATTAGCAATATCCAACAACAACAACCCATGCTATCTATTCTTTAGTCAGATGAATAAACATGGTTCCTCAACAAGAGATTATATTATGAAAATACCCCATCAAAGTGAACTTATATGTTGCACCATTACACAATGAGATTATCTTAGGATCTCCATGGATATACTCTTTAGGGTGTTTTAAGTTTGATCTACCTAATTTAAAGGTCCATTTTCAACATGAAGGGAAAGAGATAAGCTTGGAAGGAACTCCAGACGGATCTCCGCAAGTAGTTTTATGTAAAAGAATTGAAAGGATATATAGACAAGAGAAATGGGAGTGGGTTGCCTAGTGCTTGGTTCTAGACAAAGATACTCCGAAGAGATCAACACGTCATGTTGACATTAAACCCATTTCAAAAGGCATAAAAGAGTCTTTGATGACATTCCACATGGTCTATCACCAAAAAGAGGACTTGGACACATCATAGATCTAGAGAAAGGGGCAAAACTAGTGATCACCACCCCCTATAGACACCCCCAGAAATATAAAGATGAGATTGAAAAGACAATAAAAGATTTCCTTGAAATGGGACACATTTAACCCAGCTCAAATCCTTTTCCATCTTCAGTATTACTTGTAAAGAAGAAAGTTGGGACAATGCAAATGTGTATTGGTTATAGAACATTAACCAAGAAGACCATCAAGAACTATTATCCAATCCCAAGGGTGGATGGGCTAATTGAAAAACTTCACGGGGCTAGATACTTCTCAAAAATATATTTGCATTTGGGCTATCATCAAATTAGAATGACGGAAGAAGATAAGCCAAAGAAAAATTTTAGATGCCATTATGGGCCTTTTGAGTGTCTAGTCTTCCCTTTTGGCCTGACAAATGCCCCGGTCATCTTTCAATCATGTATGAATCATATATTCAAAAAATAGTTGAGGAAATTTTTGCTCATATTTTTTGATGACATCTTGATATATAGAAAGACCTAGAAAGGGCACCTCCAGTGCATATTGAATAAGTATTGAGTATCCTTGAATTCGAATCCTTGTTTGCTAAAGCCTCAAAATGCGAGCTCGGGTAAGAGGAAATCCTCTATCTAGGTCATAGGCTAAAAGCATAAGGGGTCTGTGTAGATGAAGAAAAAGATTAAAGGAATTAAATAATGGAAAAACCTAAAACGTTAATGCAACTTACAGGGTTCGTAGGGTTGTGCAACTATTATAGGTATTTTTTCAAAGGTTTCTCAAAGATAGTTTCCCCATTGATAAATTTGACTAAGAAAGGAGCTTTCCAATGGAATGAGTTAGCACAACAAGCCTTTGAGAGATTAAAAGTAGTCATGAGCTCATGTCCAGTATTGGATATTCTAGATTGTCACAACATTTTGAGTTACAATGTAATGCTTCAGGAGAGGGAATCAAAGCAGTACTCATGTAGAAAAAACATCCCATTGCTTTCGAGAGCTGCAAGCTTATAGACAACGAGTGACACTACTCTATTTATGATAAGGAAATGCTAGCAATTATGCATGCCTTAGCCAAGTTTAGACAATACTTGGTATGAGGGAGGTTCAATATTAAGACTGATCACATTAGCCTAAGGTTTTTTATGAACCAGAAGAACCTCAATGATCGACATTAGAAATGGGTGAGAAAAATCCAAGTTTACAATTTTGACATTGAATACGTCAAGGGAACCAACAATGTGGTAGTCGACGCATTGTCTCACTGATTTTATTTGGGCACCATAACAAGGGTCATGAAGGATTGGAAAAGTGATATCGTTGTTGAGTATGCTAAGGACACATTTGCAAATGAAATAATGTAGGTGAAATCACCAAATGATGAATAAAAAATAATTGAGAAACTTATTATGTATAAGGGTAGGATATTTTTCACAGCAAACTCCAAAGTCAAAAGTAAAATTATGAAAGAGTACCGTGACAACCCTTTATCAGGACACCAAAGATTTTATGACTTACAAGAAGATAAGGAAAGGTACTCTTGGAAAGGCCTCAAGAAAGATATTATGAAGTACACCAAGAATGTATGACTTGCCAAAAGAATAAAACTAAACAAAATCACCTAGATAGTTTATTGCAACCATTACCCATCCCAAATCAAAAGTGGGAAAGTATTTCAATGGACTTCATCACATTGTTACCAAAAGTACATGAGAAACATTGCATCTTTGTAGTGGTGGATAGGCTGACCAAATATGCACATTTCGTTGCAATATCCACCCACTATAAGGCACCCCAAATAGATGAGATATTCTTCAAGGAGATTTTTAAGTTGCATGGATTACCAAAGAATATTATCAGCGACTAAGATAGAAATTTTTTCAGCATATTCTAGCAAGATCTCTTCCAATTAGCAGGAATTGATTTGAGTCCTAGCACAAGTTACCACCCCTAGACAAATGGGAAAATTGAAATTGTTAACAAATGGATTGAGGGATATCTCAGATATTATGTTATAGGAAAAAAGAGGGCATGGATCAAATTGTTACATTTAGGGGAGTATTGTTACAATACCACCCATCACATGTCTATTGGGATGAGCCCTTTCAAGGCATTATATGGATATGAGGCCACCGCATTCAGAGACTTGATCACTCAAAGCAGGGTACCTGGAGCCAAATATTTCATCCAACAAAGAATTGATATTATGAAAACTCTCAAAGACAATCTTCACCATACTCAAAACCAACAAAAGATATACACTGACCAGAAGCACATGGAAAAGTTGTTCAAGGTTGGCGATCTAATATTTTTAAGACTACAACCCTACAAGAAATCCTCACTTAAGGTAAGTGGAGCAGAGAAATTGAAACCACAATTCTATGGATCATACATGATCCTAAGGAGGATAGGGGAAGTAGCTTATAAGATAGATCTACTTGAGAATAGTAGGATCCAGAACCTCTTTCACGCATCTAGACTTAAGAAAGTCCTTGGGCAACAAGTCAGTCCTCGTGTCAAGTTGCTACCACTAGATGATGAAGGAAAAATCATCTTGGAACTTGAAGTCATCCTTGATAAGCGTGAAAAGAGACTAAGAAATAGAATTATTTTAGAGTACTTAGTAAAATAGAAAAGTCTACTGAAAGAAGATGCTTCTCGGGTGGGAGAAGAGATCATTTCTCGTCCAAAATTGCTTGAGGACAACCAAATTTGGGAGGAGTGGACTATCATGAACCATAATTGATATATGTACAAATATTTTATTTCTTTAAATACACATATATCTATCCAATTAATGTGAATATTGTCTTAAATATGATCATCAATGCACCATCAATATTAATAGACATACGATTAATACTACTCTTAGAAATAACAATAATTATCAATTAATATTGAATCTTACTAATAGTTATATATATATATATATATATATATATATATATATATATATATATATATATATATATATATATATATATATATATATATATAAACTAAATCAATAATATTAATATATTTAATTAATATTATTATATACATCAAATACTAAAAATAATCCATATTAAAATGATATAGTATAACCCATATTAATAAGAAGTCGACGACATATATTATCGATTTTATACTACATGGGTAATATTAACCATGTAATATACATATAATCGACTTAACTGCATGTATTATCGATAACGAGTTGATGATAATAAACCAATATAAGAAGTCAACAATATTACTAACGAGTCCATAATAACCGATGCTAATTCGACTATAACTAGTCAATAATAATTGACTTTGTTAAATACTGATATGTCAACAATACATGTACGCGATTCTTAACTCTATCCATGTATAAGCATGGCTCGGGAAAATACGAGGAAAATATATAGGAGAGTTACACCAAAAAAAGAACTATCACATAGAGATCAATGATACGAAAAAGACACATATCAATAGAAAATTAAACAACAAACAATAGAAAACAAAGGTATAATATGAATAACACTCGTTGCCCGTCGTATGTACTGTTGTAGATATTGAACCTATGTATATACAAAATCTTTATGGGTAGGTTTATAAAAATTGTATCATACTACCATTACTGATATACAAAGGAAATAATATATATGTGTGTGTGGAGGGAGAGAGATATTAATAAATATGTTTTGTGTATTCAAATAGAATTTCTAAATGAAAATATTAAACTGATATATTCTGTATAGATCATACGAACTCATCTCTTTCATCCCACTAAAACACCTTTTGAGTGAGAAGGTTGTGGAAGGTAGAGGCAGAGTAATTTTGGGCATATGATGGTTATCCCAACATTGGGGTTACGCCTTGAGGGAACCGTTTGTAACATGTTTCACGCGATCTAGGCCCTGTAACTCTTCCACTCTTGATGGCCTTAGAGAGAGAGAGAGAGAGAGAGAGAGAGAGAGAGAGAGAGAGAGAAGTTCGTCCATGATCTTTACGAGAGATATTTTGGCATTCATACAAAATATGTTGTTTTACTTGTTCCATTATTGGTTTACATTTCTTTAATGATTCTGCATAATCAATAGATAATATATAAGATGCGATGCTTAATAAGAAGAGCCCCTAGTCTAATCAATTTTTTCCTAATTGTCATTAATTGATGAAATATGATAGTCTTAGGCCCTGTTTGTTTGCTGGAATTGGTGGCGGGACTTCTGCTTTTTCAGCAAATCCGTTGTTTGGGACACTAAAATGCAATTCGAGGTTAGGGCTTCAAAATCCGGTTTTGGCCCTAAAATGGGTGACACCATCTTCCCACCTAGTAGGTGGAATTTGAAATCATTTCCAGGTTTTGGATTTTTGGTTTTCATTCAAATACCTTGTCCAACTTTCTAAGGCAGGTGCGAAGTGGCTTCCTAATATCAAAATTGTTGTGAACAAATTATAACTAGGACCACTCCTCGACGACAGTGGCAACAGTTTCGTAAACTACCCCGTTCCTTGATAAACGCTCATACGTCATTTTCCCACATACCCCATTTTTACTGTCGTAAGTCACAATTTGCAGTCTACGACTCTGTATCTCATTCATAGACTCTGAACTTACTCTGCACACACTACTTGAGTTTTAAATTTCAAAGGTCTAATCAAGATTTTTAGTATTCCCCATTTTTACAAATTGTAGTCTGTGACTCAGTCACATTTCTAGGTGTAGCGAGGATATTTCGTATGTTTTCTTGCGGATTGTTTTGCTATGAAATTTTCAGTCAAATCAATCCCAAAAAAATTTAGTCTAAAATAGTGATTGACTTCTAGTTCCGATTTCCAATTTCGAAAATGGCAACCAAATGCAGAAGATAGATTGTCTCAGCCATCTTCCAGATCAACCAAATGGTCCAAACTATCTTCCGAATACACAAAACTGGAATTTCAAAACCTGATTTTGAGATAATCAGATTTTGAATCAAATTCTAATTCTGCAAACAAATTGGGCCTTAAGGAAAAAGGGTCATTACACCATCTAGTAAGTATTCCTCATTTTTATATCCAAGGGTTTCATGTTGTCAATTTATGGATCCCTTGTGTTTAGGTTCATTTGGTAATTGGTTAGTTTCCTTATATCAAAGTTAGTGCACGTACGATATTTGGCATCTGTTTGTCTTGATGTTTTGTAACCTTGTGTTTTGGCCCCACTCTCACAATGACCCAAGGAATCAATGTTAAATGCACATGCCTTAAGTTTTTTTAAGATTGTGTCATGCTGGGAGCTCGTCAGGATTCATTTTTTCTTTCATCAACCTTACCAGTCCATGTCTTGTGTCTTAGTCGACACCTAAATTGATTGTGAATAGCAGTGCATGATGGAACCATGCAAGCACTTAGAAGCTCAGTTGAAATCTTCAGCATGTTTCAATGAGTATGAAAGATAAAGGCACTTAGTATTCATTGAGAGTAGACATGGCCACAGGTTTTAACAAAGGCTACTTGGGCGCTCATTGAGATGTCTCAGCAAGGTCAAGTGGGTGAAATGGGTTCCATCAAATGGTCATTGATTTCTTTTGATCAATGATCAAGATTTAAACTTGAAGAGATGTATGTTGTGAACCATAAAAGATCGCATGAAAATACATTAATGGTGAACAAAAGTTTGATAAAGGCATAATTCACTTGTCTCTTTGTCAATTTTGAAGCAAGGATTTTGAGTTAAAGCAGGAGGCGACAAACCAGGATTGGAGTACTAATTCGCAGAAGCTATGAGAAATTATACTTGGCAAATTTGAGTAGTAAGTTAGCATTCCACTCTTCTTCTGTAACAAATTCTTAATTCTAGAGGGCAAGGCAAAAAAAATTAAACCCTAGTTAAGGCTTATGTTCAAGTTAGTAGGGTTTCTTGTGAATTTCAAATCTATGTTGACTTCATCTGTGGTCTCAACCTTGAAGGGGCCCAAAGAAAAAAAACAAAATAAAGGTGAAGAACCTTTGCGATGACCTAATATCCCAATTTCCTAGGTCATCTTATAGATCCAAGACACAAACTAATGCCCCTAAATTCCATGACTTACAAGAGTGGTTGTAGAGAGAGTTATATGCATATAAGAGGCCACAATATCTTTAGGTATTTTCATTCAAAATAAAAAAAGGGATGGATTAGCCAGGTTAGTTGTGTTGAATGTTTTTGTCAATGCAGAGTTGATTAGGGTATTGGTTAAATGTTATAAAACACAGGCCAAATGCATCATGTTAATTTATTGGTGTCTAATATTCATTAACAAAGAAATAATAATTGCCAAAGTATTTGACATGAAGGATTGCTTAAAATATTACATAAGGATTAATTTGACAAGCGTAAGGTTGAATATCAAGTAAGTGAGAGGATGCATCAGAGGAAATGTTTTCCACTTCACAGGCCTGGGTTTGGTAGTGACTTGTAGAAGCCCAGAAAGGCCTCCATACATGGTGAAATATTTTCATGAATACCTTGAAATGACCTATTATGCACATTGTCAACTGTTGGGGCAGAGGTGAATTCTTACATGCCATAGGAGCTCATGGTGTTGGCTTGTGATATTCAAAGCACATTCGATTGTGGAACCTTTGATCATCTCCAATTTGTACCAAAGGGGATACATGATGCATTAGTGAAAATTCAACAAGATGATTTTGTGGTTAATTTCAAGTGGTACTCCCTTCTTATGCATATATTGTTGGGGCAAGGACAATAAAATAAGGCTTGGGCACCTAATGTTCATGTTAGGGTATTTGATGAAAATTGATATAGGAAGCTAGTGCAACTGTGGACTTCAGTTTGTGCTATGGGTATAAGAATGCCCAATATCTTCACTTTGATCAGTATTTTGTCCAGAGGATATATAGGGCATGCATTGCAGAGTTCCAAGGTTTACAAAGAAACTAATGAGTTTCTTGAAGCCTAAAGGGAGAGAGGAAGAAATAGAGGTGAGCATTAATCATAACTAAGTATATTGGTATTTAGCTGAGAATTACACTTACATTAGAGTGTACAACTTTAGTGGTAAGCCACATGCATTTCCTTTCACTATGCCCAATAGGCTGGTTGTCTTAGAAACTATATGGAAAATGTTTGAGGCAACAAGTCTATTTAGGAAGAATAGAAAGGGATATTTTCTTCCTGCTTATCTAAATATTGGTGACTTTCAAATCAACTCAATACAAGGGTATGGGAAAGCCATTGAATTATTAAAGACATACAATTTACCACTTAGATTAGATGAAAGGAATTTTGACCACAGACAATATTACAATTTTACAATGAAATATGCCCGTTTAGGAGCATACATGCATGATTTTTTGTTGAAATAGGAGTTGATGAGAAATTTTCAATCTCATGAGGAGGTAAAATTGAGGGTGTCTACTTATTTGAAGGTGCAAAAGGTTGAAAATGATAGGACTAGGGAAAATTCCTAAAACCCATGTGCATTTGTAGATGAGGATGACATAGTTAAAAGGATGGAGTTGTTCATTAGGAATGCAAGTATGTTGATATTAAATCAATCCATCATCCCTCCACCTTATCCAAGGCATCAATGATTGGAACAAGAGGGCCTACAATGGAAATGCCCTTTACACAGATGTCTCTGTTAGCATGAATGCTGGATATGTCCTATGGGGGAGTATTCTAGCAATACTAGAGTGGTCGCATGTTGCATTCATGACTGTGTTTGTCATTGATGTCAGGATACTATTTATACTGAGGATTAACAGAGTAGCAGACAGAGTTTGAGTTAGCACATACAAAGAATTACATATGAGGTTATGCAGAGTTGAGGACGTATTTTTCATAGTGTCTTGATGACATGGTCAAGAGCGCATACGTAAATTCAAAGAATGGTGACATTTATAAGAGATCTAGTGGAAACTATATTCTGACAGAGTTCCTAAGAAGAGGTTTGTGATAATCGGATTATATCTCCTAACAAGGATAGAATTTGGACAAGAGGAGTTATATAGAGGTTGAAGACATTGCAAAGGTGACCTGGCTAAGTCAACATAGTTAGAGGTTGCACATATGAAGATTTACTAAGTTTGTGAGCCGACAGTCTTGTGTAATTATGGAAATATTATGTAACGTGTAATGTTTTATATTTTGTAATTTGTGAAGCCTAATTGGCCAACTCAATTATGAAATATTGTGTGTGATATAAAGGAAGGATTATTTCTTTGATTGTATGCATGATTATTTGAAATAAAACAAGTTGTAATGCGAGTAAGCGATCTGAGGGATTTTTATGTGATGCAAAGTTTGTAGATTTGGAGTTGAGATCTAGAAAGAATTTGGTGTTGCATAGGCATGGTTAGAGGAGAGAAGAAAAGTTTCTGAGATCAAATATATTTGGTATTATTATATTTGGATAATACATAGATTAGTTAGATAGTGTGTTCGGTGATCTTTCCTTTGAAGCTATTTGGACAGTGCATCCTTCTGCCTTCCACAACTCCTAACAGGATTGGAATCTCCTCACAGGGATTCAAAGTCTCCTCACATAGACTAACATGTACTAAATGTATTTCATAGACTCCTAACAGGGTCTATCCTCTCACAAGGAATTTTCTTATTAGTACGTCTTTTGTGGGTACCATCCCCATCGGGGTTTACTCTTTGATCAAGAGGTTCCCTAGTTATTCTAGTGTTATTGTGTATGGTTATCTTTTTTTGGTTGATGTTTATGTTACTTTCATGTTTCAGATCTAATAAGGTTAATAAGAGTTTTTTTAATAAGATAACTGATTCACCCCCCCTCTTAGTTATCTTGGTGGACTTTACTTTCTAACAATTGGTATTAGAGCATCAAGTCCTTGAAGGAAAAGCTTAACAACTTAAGGAGATCCATGGCGAGTCATTTTAGAAAATAAAGTCTTAAGTTTGATGAAGTTAACTATGAGAGCTGGAAAGAGAAGATGAAGACACATTTCCTATGCTTAGGGCTAGGATATTGGCTGATCACAAAGAATGAGAAAAATATCATTGAAGAAGAAAATATTGAGGATTGCACTAAAAAAGAAAGAGATCTATTCATGTGTAACATACTTGCTAGAGAAGCACTTTTGTCAGCTCTTCATGAGAATGAGTATAGTTAGGTAAAATATTTAAAGACATCTCATAAAATTTGGTTAGCTTTGGAATCTACTTTTGAAGGTGATAAACATGCTAAGAGAATCAGATTAGAAAATTGGATATGCTTATTTCAATAAGCTTAAATGATGGAAGATGAATCTGTTAGAAGTTTTATTGGCAAAATATCATAGATTGTTGTATGTATCAAAGCTTGTGAAGGAAATAAGGATGAAGATGAAATCATATGGAAGATCTTGAAAACCCTAACTCCAACATTCAAGAAGACATTGTAGATGATTGAACAAGTCATACCTTGTACTGAGAATTTTACTAGAGAGACTCTTCTTGGAAGATTGGAAGAAACAAAGATAAGTTTGAATTTTTTTGGAGATTTGATGATTGAACAAGTCATATCTTTTATTGAGAAGTTTACTAGAGAGACTCTTCTTGGAAGGTTGGAAGCAACAAAGATAAGTTTGAAACAATCTGGAGATTTGCCTAGGATTGAGACTGCCTTAAGTGCACTTAGTGTTCGCCCTACTTTGTCAAGGAGTGCTAGTGTCAGTGGAGATTATGCCAACAACAACAGATCTAAATCTGAAGAAGACAAAAAGATTGAAGAAGGAATTGTCTTGCTTGTAAAAAGAGAACTAGAAGGTAGGAAAATATTTAAATGTTGGACTTTTCAAGAATATGGTCATTTTTCTTCTAAATATCCTAAGAGAGTGAAGAAATACAAGAATTTTAAGCCTAGAAGACCTAAAGAATGTTACTGTGCAAATGATGAAGAATTTGAAGCTAGTATGGAAAAATTATTAAGTGAAAGTGATGACATGGGATTTGTTACAATAAAAGAAGAAAATTTTGAAATAGAAGTCAAAGAAGAAAAAGCTTTGGTGTCACAAGTTGAAAAGAAAATTGATTGGATCATAGATAGTGGTTGTTCACATCATATGACTGGTGATATGAATAAGTTTATCAAGTTTAACAACTATGATGGTGGAATTGTTAGAGTTGGAAACAATGCACCCTGTCACATAAAAGAAATAGGATCTATTACTCTTGATGGACATACTAACACTGATGATGTTTACTTTATGGATGAATTGAAACATAATCTTGTAAGTGTTGGAAAATTAGTTGATAAGGGATATCAGGTTTGGTTTGCAAAAAAGACTTGTATTATCAAGGATAAGGATGGTAAGATGATTGGAACATGAACAAGAACTAGAGGTAATGTATTTTAGTTGAATCCTACTGAGATGACATGTTTGATTGCTAAAGTTGATGACAATTGGTTATGGAACAAAAGGTTTTGTCACATGAACTTTGATAACATTGTGAAAGAAAGCACTACATTTGCAGTAAGAGATTTGCCTAAAATTGTGAAACCTACTAAAATGATGTGCAAGGAATGTGTTATGGAAAAATAGAAGAGAAGTTCTTTTCCCAATAAGTTCACCTCAGCAAAAAAATTGGAGGTTGTTCATACATATTTGAGTGGTCCTACAAGAACAAGAGGATTCTATGGTGAAATGTATTTTATGATTCTTGTTGATGACTTTACTAGGATGATGTGGGTAGCATTTCTTATAGAAAAGTCAAAAACATTTCAAAAGTTTAGATTGATTAAGAATAGAGTTGAGAATGAATCAGGAATGAAGATTAAATGTCTAAGATCTGATAGAGGTGGAGAATTTACTTCAAATGAGTTTAACACTTTTTGTGAAGTGAATGACATTAAGAGACAACTTTCAACCCCTAAAACACCTGAGCAAAATGGTATTGCTGAAAGAAGAAAAAGGTCGGTAACTGAGACATAAAGAGCTATGTTGTTTGAGAATGATGTAGCAAAGATATTTTGGAGAGAAACCGTAAACACAACAGTATATACAATAAATACAGTGCAGATCAAAGCATACACATACAAGGCTCCTTATGAATTATGGTTTGGGCATGCAATTATCAGTAAAATACTTCACAATCTTTGGAAGTAAGTACTACATTAAGAGAGATGATGACATTGGTAAGTTTGATCCAGGAAGTGATGAAGTTATGTTCCTTGGTTATTCATTGAAAAGAAAAGATTATAGATGTTTTAATTAGAGAACTAAGAATATTGTTGAGAGCACAAATATTAAAGTGGATGAAAAGTTCAGAATTCAGGAAAGAGTACTTGATTATGATTCAAATGAAGAAGCCTATCCTAAAACTAATCAAGAGAATGTTGAGTTATTTTATGAAACTAACAATGATTTGCAGAATGAGATTCATGATGAGGAACAAAGAGAAGAACCAAGATCTGAACCTAAAATTGAAGCAAGAGTTGAAACAATAACACCAAATAAGAATTTGATAAGGAATCACCTTGCTGATCAGATTATTGGGTGTAAAGAAAAAGGAGTTATGACAAGAAATAAGGTACACAGATAATTGTGTTTGATTTCTCAAATTGAACCTAAGAATACTGATGAATCTTGTAAAGATGATCATTGGATTCAAGAAATGAAGGAAGAATTGGATCAGATTGAGAAGAATAACACTTGGGAATTGGTTCCTAGACCTAAGGACAAAATTTTTATTGGAACTAAATGGGTTTTTAGAAACAAGATGAATGAACAAGGTGAAGTTGTAAGAAACAAAACAATATTGGTATGTAAAGGATACTCACATCAAGAAGGTATATATTATGAAGAAACTTTTTCACCTGTTGCAAGAATTGAAGCAGTAAGGATGTTCTTGGCTTATGCAGCTTATACAAAATTCAAAGTCTATTTAGGAAGAATAGAAAGGGATATTTTCTTCCTGCTTATCTAAATATTGGTGACTTTCAAATCAACTCAATACAAGGGTATGGGAAAGCCATTGAATTATTAAAGACATACAATTTACCACTTAGATTAGATGAAAGGAATTTTGACCACAGACAATATTACAATTTTACAATGAAATATGCCCGTTTAGGAGCATACATGCATGATTTTTTGTTGAAATAGGAGTTGATGAGAAATTTTCAATCTCATGAGGAGGTAAAATTGAGGGTGTCTACTTATTTGAAGGTGCAAAAGGTTGAAAATGATAGGACTAGGGAAAATTCCTAAAACCCATGTGCATTTGTAGATGAGGATGACATAGTTAAAAGGATGGAGTTGTTCATTAGGAATGCAAGTATGTTGATATTAAATCAATCCATCATCCCTCCACCTTATCCAAGGCATCAATGATTGGAACAAGAGGGCCTACAATGGAAATGCCCTTTACACAGATGTCTCTGTTAGCATGAATGCTGGATATGTCCTATGGGGGAGTATTCTAGCAATACTAGAGTGGTCGCATGTTGCATTCATGACTGTGTTTGTCATTGATGTCAGGATACTATTTATACTGAGGATTAACAGAGTAGCAGACAGAGTTTGAGTTAGCACATACAAAGAATTACATATGAGGTTATGCAGAGTTGAGGACGTATTTTTCATAGTGTCTTGATGACATGGTCAAGAGCGCATACGTAAATTCAAAGAATGGTGACATTTATAAGAGATCTAGTGGAAACTATATTCTGACAGAGTTCCTAAGAAGAGGTTTGTGATAATCGGATTATATCTCCTAACAAGGATAGAATTTGGACAAGAGGAGTTATATAGAGGTTGAAGACATTGCAAAGGTGACCTGGCTAAGTCAACATAGTTAGAGGTTGCACATATGAAGATTTACTAAGTTTGTGAGCCGACAGTCTTGTGTAATTATGGAAATATTATGTAACGTGTAATGTTTTATATTTTGTAATTTGTGAAGCCTAATTGGCCAACTCAATTATGAAATATTGTGTGTGATATAAAGGAAGGATTATTTCTTTGATTGTATGCATGATTATTTGAAATAAAACAAGTTGTAATGCGAGTAAGCGATCTGAGGGATTTTTATGTGATGCAAAGTTTGTAGATTTGGAGTTGAGATCTAGAAAGAATTTGGTGTTGCATAGGCATGGTTAGAGGAGAGAAGAAAAGTTTCTGAGATCAAATATATTTGGTATTATTATATTTGGATAATACATAGATTAGTTAGATAGTGTGTTCGGTGATCTTTCCTTTGAAGCTATTTGGACAGTGCATCCTTCTGCCTTCCACAACTCCTAACAGGATTGGAATCTCCTCACAGGGATTCAAAGTCTCCTCACATAGACTAACATGTACTAAATGTATTTCATAGACTCCTAACAGGGTCTATCCTCTCACAAGGAATTTTCTTATTAGTACGTCTTTTGTGGGTACCATCCCCATCGGGGTTTACTCTTTGATCAAGAGGTTCCCTAGTTATTCTAGTGTTATTGTGTATGGTTATCTTTTTTTGGTTGATGTTTATGTTACTTTCATGTTTCAGATCTAATAAGGTTAATAAGAGTTTTTTTAATAAGATAACTGATTCACCCCCCCTCTTAGTTATCTTGGTGGACTTTACTTTCTAACAATTGGTATTAGAGCATCAAGTCCTTGAAGGAAAAGCTTAACAACTTAAGGAGATCCATGGCGAGTCATTTTAGAAAATAAAGTCTTAAGTTTGATGAAGTTAACTATGAGAGCTGGAAAGAGAAGATGAAGACACATTTCCTATGCTTAGGGCTAGGATATTGGCTGATCACAAAGAATGAGAAAAATATCATTGAAGAAGAAAATATTGAGGATTGCACTAAAAAAGAAAGAGATCTATTCATGTGTAACATACTTGCTAGAGAAGCACTTTTGTCAGCTCTTCATGAGAATGAGTATAGTTAGGTAAAATATTTAAAGACATCTCATAAAATTTGGTTAGCTTTGGAATCTACTTTTGAAGGTGATAAACATGCTAAGAGAATCAGATTAGAAAATTGGATATGCTTATTTCAATAAGCTTAAATGATGGAAGATGAATCTGTTAGAAGTTTTATTGGCAAAATATCATAGATTGTTGTATGTATCAAAGCTTGTGAAGGAAATAAGGATGAAGATGAAATCATATGGAAGATCTTGAAAACCCTAACTCCAACATTCAAGAAGACATTGTAGATGATTGAACAAGTCATACCTTGTACTGAGAATTTTACTAGAGAGACTCTTCTTGGAAGATTGGAAGAAACAAAGATAAGTTTGAATTTTTTTGGAGATTTGATGATTGAACAAGTCATATCTTTTATTGAGAAGTTTACTAGAGAGACTCTTCTTGGAAGGTTGGAAGCAACAAAGATAAGTTTGAAACAATCTGGAGATTTGCCTAGGATTGAGACTGCCTTAAGTGCACTTAGTGTTCGCCCTACTTTGTCAAGGAGTGCTAGTGTCAGTGGAGATTATGCCAACAACAACAGATCTAAATCTGAAGAAGACAAAAAGATTGAAGAAGGAATTGTCTTGCTTGTAAAAAGAGAACTAGAAGGTAGGAAAATATTTAAATGTTGGACTTTTCAAGAATATGGTCATTTTTCTTCTAAATATCCTAAGAGAGTGAAGAAATACAAGAATTTTAAGCCTAGAAGACCTAAAGAATGTTACTGTGCAAATGATGAAGAATTTGAAGCTAGTATGGAAAAATTATTAAGTGAAAGTGATGACATGGGATTTGTTACAATAAAAGAAGAAAATTTTGAAATAGAAGTCAAAGAAGAAAAAGCTTTGGTGTCACAAGTTGAAAAGAAAATTGATTGGATCATAGATAGTGGTTGTTCACATCATATGACTGGTGATATGAATAAGTTTATCAAGTTTAACAACTATGATGGTGGAATTGTTAGAGTTGGAAACAATGCACCCTGTCACATAAAAGAAATAGGATCTATTACTCTTGATGGACATACTAACACTGATGATGTTTACTTTATGGATGAATTGAAACATAATCTTGTAAGTGTTGGAAAATTAGTTGATAAGGGATATCAGGTTTGGTTTGCAAAAAAGACTTGTATTATCAAGGATAAGGATGGTAAGATGATTGGAACATGAACAAGAACTAGAGGTAATGTATTTTAGTTGAATCCTACTGAGATGACATGTTTGATTGCTAAAGTTGATGACAATTGGTTATGGAACAAAAGGTTTTGTCACATGAACTTTGATAACATTGTGAAAGAAAGCACTACATTTGCAGTAAGAGATTTGCCTAAAATTGTGAAACCTACTAAAATGATGTGCAAGGAATGTGTTATGGAAAAATAGAAGAGAAGTTCTTTTCCCAATAAGTTCACCTCAGCAAAAAAATTGGAGGTTGTTCATACATATTTGAGTGGTCCTACAAGAACAAGAGGATTCTATGGTGAAATGTATTTTATGATTCTTGTTGATGACTTTACTAGGATGATGTGGGTAGCATTTCTTATAGAAAAGTCAAAAACATTTCAAAAGTTTAGATTGATTAAGAATAGAGTTGAGAATGAATCAGGAATGAAGATTAAATGTCTAAGATCTGATAGAGGTGGAGAATTTACTTCAAATGAGTTTAACACTTTTTGTGAAGTGAATGACATTAAGAGACAACTTTCAACCCCTAAAACACCTGAGCAAAATGGTATTGCTGAAAGAAGAAAAAGGTCGGTAACTGAGACATAAAGAGCTATGTTGTTTGAGAATGATGTAGCAAAGATATTTTGGAGAGAAACCGTAAACACAACAGTATATACAATAAATACAGTGCAGATCAAAGCATACACATACAAGGCTCCTTATGAATTATGGTTTGGGCATGCAATTATCAGTAAAATACTTCACAATCTTTGGAAGTAAGTACTACATTAAGAGAGATGATGACATTGGTAAGTTTGATCCAGGAAGTGATGAAGTTATGTTCCTTGGTTATTCATTGAAAAGAAAAGATTATAGATGTTTTAATTAGAGAACTAAGAATATTGTTGAGAGCACAAATATTAAAGTGGATGAAAAGTTCAGAATTCAGGAAAGAGTACTTGATTATGATTCAAATGAAGAAGCCTATCCTAAAACTAATCAAGAGAATGTTGAGTTATTTTATGAAACTAACAATGATTTGCAGAATGAGATTCATGATGAGGAACAAAGAGAAGAACCAAGATCTGAACCTAAAATTGAAGCAAGAGTTGAAACAATAACACCAAATAAGAATTTGATAAGGAATCACCTTGCTGATCAGATTATTGGGTGTAAAGAAAAAGGAGTTATGACAAGAAATAAGGTACACAGATAATTGTGTTTGATTTCTCAAATTGAACCTAAGAATACTGATGAATCTTGTAAAGATGATCATTGGATTCAAGAAATGAAGGAAGAATTGGATCAGATTGAGAAGAATAACACTTGGGAATTGGTTCCTAGACCTAAGGACAAAATTTTTATTGGAACTAAATGGGTTTTTAGAAACAAGATGAATGAACAAGGTGAAGTTGTAAGAAACAAAACAATATTGGTATGTAAAGGATACTCACATCAAGAAGGTATATATTATGAAGAAACTTTTTCACCTGTTGCAAGAATTGAAGCAGAAAGGATGTTCTTGGCTTATGCAGCTTATACAAAATTCAAAGTGTATCAGATGGATGTGAAGTCAACATTTTTGAATGGTAAATTAGAAGAAGAAGTCTACATTGAACAGCCTGATCAAGAAGGAAATATGATTTGCATGTTGAACAAAGCACTATATGGACTAAAGAAGGCATCTAGAACCTGGTATGCAAGGTTGGATAAATATTTGGCAAAATTGGGATTTACTAAAGGTACTATAGAAAATAACTTATATCTAAAAGAAATAGAGAATGGTCTATTGATTGTTGTTATTTTTGTGGATGATATAATATTTGGAGGCGAGGATGAAGCAAGTGATAAATTTTCTAATGAAATGAAGAAGGAATTTTAGATGAGCATGATTGGAGAAATGAAAATTTTCTTGAGTTTGCAGATTGTGTAGAATAGTGATGGTATTTTCTTATCTCAAACTACTTATCTAAAAGACTTATTGCAAAGATTTGTCTTGGAAAATTGTAAGCCTGTTAGTACACCTATGGTAATTGGTCATAATTTATCCAGTAAAGATGAGAATCCTCCAGTTGAACAAAGAAAGTAGATATCTATGATTGGAGGTTTGCAATATCTAACTCATACAAGACCAGATAGGGCTAATGCAGTTGGAATTACTGCAAGATTTTAAGTTGATCCTAAATAATGACATTATGTAGTGTAAAAAGGATATTCAGATATTTGAAAGGCATAACTGAGTTTGGGTTGTGGTATGACAAATCAAATGAATTTACCCTATGCACATATACAAATGCGGATTGGGGAGGTAGTGTGGATGATAAAAAAAATACAAGTGGTGGAGCATTTTTTCTTAGAGGAAGATTGGTTTCTTGGGTGAGAAAGAAACAAAATTGTATCTCACAGAGTACAATAGAAGCAAAGTATGTAGCAGCAACAAATTATTGTAATAAGATAATATGGATGAAACAAATGTTGAAGGATATTGGAATTGAGTTTAATGAGCCTATTATCATACATTGTGATAACACAAGTACTGTAAGTATGTGTAAAAATCCAGTGTTACATTCAAAAACAAAACATATAGAGATTGAGTATCATGTTGTAAGAGAGAAAGTTGCAAAGAAGGAAGTCAGACTTGAGTATATTAGCACAAAGGAGCAGATAGTAGATATATTTACAAAACCTTTACTTAAGGATACATTTGAGTATTTGAGAGATATGCTTGGGGTTATGCCCCAACCAACTTTTGAGTAGTAATGTAGAAAGTTTCATCAGTCCAGTGGTTCTGAGCACTATTTTTTATCTGGATTGTATGTTGATGCTTCCTCTATGGGGGAGTATCTTAGTTTGAGCTGAGTCATGAAGGACTCTTGGTAAGAGGTATTTTCAAATAGTGTCTTTGGACCCCTGAGCTAGTTAAAACTTTTTGAGTAGTAAGATTTTTGTGTGTAAAAATTGTACTTGTTCATAAGACACAACACATCAGTAAAACATTATTGATCAATGATAAGAAAATAAGCAATTGACGGATATATCTTTAATCAGATGATTTACTGCATTCTAGAAGATGTGAGTATGGTATTCTTAGAATTGACCGAGATCAGTGACAATGCAATGCCTAAACAAAGGATTTGAATGTAAAAACTATAAAAATGGATGCATGATTAATCTATATTTTTGTGATTTTTAATGCAAATAACAATGTAAGCTAAATGAAATTGATCTAAAGAATTAATAACAATGAATTGAAAACTAGCTATGAATGTAAAAACAAGAAAACAATGTAGTAATGAATCTCCCAAGTTGCACAATCTCAAGAACTCGACAGTATAGCGTTGTTGCTCTCAAATTGCACGTGGTATCGTTATGAAGGATTGAGGCCTGTTTATATAGATATGAGGCCACCACATTCAGAGACTTGATCACTCAAAGTAGAGTACCTGAAGCCAAGGATTTCATCCAATAAAGCATTGATATTATGAAAAATATCTAAGACAATCTCCACCATACTCAAAACAAACAAAAGATATATGCTGAATAGAAGTGTGTGGAAAAGTCATTCGAGGTTGGTCATCTAGTATTTTAAAGACTGCAAACCTACAAGAAATCCTCACTTAAGGTAAGTTGAGCAGAGAAATTGAAACTGTGATTCTATGGATCATACAAGATCTTAAGGAGGATAGGGGATGTAGACTATGAGATAGATCTACCCGAGAATAACAGGATCCACAACATCTTTCATGTATCCAGACTTAAGAAAGTCCTTGGGCAACAAGTTAGTCCTTGTGTCAAGTTGCTGCCACTAGATGATGAATGAAAACTCATCTTGCAACCTGAAGTCATCCTTGATAACCGTGAAAAGAGACTAAGAAATAGAACTATTTCAGAATACTTAGTAAAATGGAAAGTTCTACCGAAAGAAGATGCTTCTTGGGTGGGAGGAGAGATCATTTCTCATCCAAAATTGCTTGAGGACAAAAAATTTGGGAGGGGTGGGCTGTCATGAACCATAATTGATGTATGTACAAATATTTCATTTCTTTAAATACACATGTATTTATCTAATTGTTGTGAATATTGTCTTAAATATAATTATCAATGCAGCATCAATATTAATAGACATACGATTAATACTACTATTAGAAATAAAAATAATTATCAATTAATAGTGAATCTTACCAATCATTGCAAGTAATATATATATATATATATATATATATATATATATATATATATATATATATATATCTGTGTGTGTGTGTAAAACTAAATCAATAATATTAATATATTTAATTAATATTATGATATACATCAAATACTAATAATAATCCATATTGAAATGATATAGTACAACCCAGATTAATAAGAATTGACAACATATATCATCGGTTTTATACTACATGGGTAATATTAAACCATGTAATATACATACAAGGTGTGTGTGTGTAGAGTGAGCAAGAGAGAGAGAGAGAGAGAGAGAGATTTTTGTGTATTCAAATAGAATTTCTAAATGGAAATATTAAACTGATATATTCTGTATAGATCATACGAACTCATCTCTTTCATCTCACTAAAGCATCTTTTGAGTGAGAAGGTTGTGGATGGTAGAGGCAGACTAATTTCAGGCACATGATGGTTATCCCAACACCGGGGTTACATTTTGAGGGAAACCATTTGTAGCCTTTTTCATGTGACCTAGGCCCTATAACTCTTCCACTTTTGATGGCCAGAGAGAGAGAGAGAGGAGAGAGAGAGAGAGAATTCCTCCATGATCCATATGAGAGATATTTTGGCATTCATACAAAATATGTTGCTTTACTTGTTCCATTGTTAATTTACATTTCAACGATATATATGATGTGATGCTTAATAAGAAGAGCCCTAATCTAATCAATTTTTTCTTAATTGGCATTAATTGATGAAATAGAACAATGTTAAGAAAAAATGGTCATTACACTATCTAGTAATTATTCCTTTAAGTTCTTATATCCAAGGGTTTCATGTTGTCAATTTATGGGTCTCTTGTGTTTAGGTTCATTTGGTAACTGGTTCGTTTCCTTATGTCAAAGTTAGTGCATGTACGTTATTTGGTCTTTGTTTGTCTTGTTGTTTTGTGACCTTGTGTTTTGGCCCCATTCACACAATGACCCAAGGAATCAATTTTAAATGCACCTACCTTAAGTTTTTTTAAGATTGTGTCATGTTGGGAGCTCGTCAGGATTCATTTTTTTGTTTCACCGACCTTCCAGTCCATGTCTTGTGTCTTAGTTGGCACTTGAATTGTTTGTGCATGATGGAAACATGCAAGCACTCAAAAACTCAGTTGAAATCTTCAGGATCTTTCAGCGAGTATGAAAGATAAAGACACTTAGTATTCATTGAGAGTAGACATGCCACGAGTTATAACAAAGGGTACTTGGGCACTCATTGAGATGTCTCAGCAACGTCAAGTGGGTGAAATGGGCTCCATCAAATGGATTTAAATTTTGTTGACAGTCGTTGATTTCTTTTGATCGACGATGGAGATTTAAACTTGAAGAGATGACTATTGTGAACCATAAAAGCTCACATGAAAATGCATTAATGGTGAACAGAGGATTGATAAAGGCATAATTCAGTTTACTCTTCATCAATTTTGAAGCAAGGATTTTTAGTTAAAGAAGGAGGGTGACAAACCAGATTGGAGTACTGATTTGCAAAAGCTATGAGAAATTCTACTTGGAAATTTGAGCAGTAAGTTAGCATCATTCCACTCTTCTTCTGTAACTAATTCTTAATTCCAGAGGGCAAGGCAAAAAAAATTTAAACCCTTGTTAGGGCTTATGTTCAAGTTAGTAGGGTTTCATTCCACTCTTCTTCTGTAACTAATTCTTAATTCCAGAGGGCAAGGAAAAAAAATTTAAACCCTTGTTAGGGCTTATGTTCAAGTTAGTAGGGTTTCATTCCACTCTTCTTTTGTAACTAATTCTTAATTCCAGAGGGCAAGGCAAAAAAATTTAAACCCTTGTTAGGGCTTATGTTCAAGTTAGTAGGGTTTCTTGTGAATTTCAAAGCTATGTTGACTTCATTCGTGGTCTCAGCCTTAGAGGGGCCCAAAGCAAAAAGACAAAAAGAAGGTGAAGAACTTTGCGATGACCTAATAGCCCAATTGCCTAGGTCATCCTACAGATCCAAGACACAAACTAATGTCCCTAAATTCCATGACTTACAGGGTGGTTGTAGAGAGAGTTATATGCATATAAGAGGCCACAATATCTTTAGTTATTCTCATTCGAAATAAAAAAGGGATGGATTAGCCAGGTTAGTTGTGTTGAATGTTTTTGTCAATGTAGAGTTGATTAGGGTATTGGGTAAATATTATAAAATTCAAGCTAAATGTATCATGTTAATTTATGGGTGTCTAGTATTCATTAACAAAGAAATAATAATTGTTCAAGTATTTGACATGAAGGATTGCTTAAAATATTACATAAGGATTAATTTGACAAGCGTAAGGTTGAATATCAAGCAACTGAGGGGATGCATCAAAGGAAATGTTTGCCACTTCACAAGTCTGGGTTTGGTATGAGTTGTAGAAGTTTGGAAGCCGAGAAAGGCCTCCATACAGGGTGGAATATTTCATGAATACCTGAAATGACCTATTATGCACATTGTCAACTGTTGGGGGTAGAGGTGAATTCATACATGCCATAGGAGCTCATGGTGTTCGCTTGTGATATTCAAAGCATAGTCAATTGCAGAACCTTTGATCATCTCTAATTTGTACCAAAGGGTATACATGATGCATTAGTGAAAATTCAAAAAGATGATTTTGTGGTGAATTTCAAGTGGTACTCCCTTCTTATGTATATATTGTTGTGGCAAGGACAATAAAATAAGGCTTGGGCACCTAATTTTCATGTTAGGGTATTTGATGAAAATTGATATAGGAAGCTAGTACAACTTTGGACTTCAGTTTGTGCTATGGGTATAAGAATGCCCAATATCTTCACTTTGATCAGTATTTTGTCCAGAGGATATACATGGCATGCATTGCAGAGTTCCAAGGTTTACAAAGAAACTAATGAGTTTCTTGAAGCCTAAAGGGAGAGAGGAAGAAATAGAGGTGAGCATTAATCATAATTGGGCATATTGGTATTTAGCTAAGAATTACACTTACATTAGTGTATGGATTTAGTGGTAAGCCACATGCATTGTCTTTCACTACGCCCAATAGGTTGGTTGTCTTAGAAACTGTATGGAAAATGTTTGAGGCAACAACTCTATTTAGGAAGAATAGAAGGGATATTTTCTTCCCACTTATCTAAATATTGGCGACTTTCAAATCAACTCAATACAAGGGTATGGGCAAGTCATTGAATTATTAAAGACATACAATTTACCACTTAGATTAGAGGAATGAATTTTGACCATAAATAATATTACAATTTTACAATGAAATATGCTCATTTAGGAGCATACATGCATGATTTTTTGTTGAAATAAGAGTTGATGAGAAATTGTCAATCTCATGAGGAGGTAAAATTGAGGATGTCTACTATTTGAAGGCACAAAAGGTTGAAAATGACAGGACTAGGGAAAATTCCTAAAACCCACGTGCATTTGTAGATGAGGATGACATGGTCAAAAGGATGGAGTTGTTCATTAGGAATGCAAATATGTTGATATTAAATCAACTCATCATCCCTCCACCTTATCCAAGTGCGTCAATGATTGGAATAAGAGGGCCTACAAGGGAAACACCCTTGACATAGATGTCTCCAACCCCATCATCAAGTGTGGTAGTATCTTAGGAGATTGGTGAAGTTTCAGGACAACAAGAAGAGGAGGAAGTGTTACAAAAGGCGCAGTTGCAACCTTATCAGCCCCCCACAGACCAAAATGATGATATAGTGGAAATTGTAGACTATTTGATAAAAAATGTTAGAAAAAGGCTTCAAAAGTATTTGTGTCAGATGATGAATTCATTCATTTTGAGGAATTAAAAAAAATTATATACAAGAGGAAAGGTACAAAGTTGCTTTAAAATTCAAGTGACATCCTTATAGAACAAAATAAGGAAATTGTTAAGAAATTCTGGGATGATTTGAAAGAAGAAATGCAGAACATGACACATGAAAAGGAAAGAGAAATGTTAAAAGTAGGTTTCTTGTTCCTCCCTAGTATTGACATATCATCATGCATTGCATTTGATAACTTGAAAAGGTATGAGGATGATGACCCCATATTGTGTGATGAGGGATTGGACAAATTGTGTTATGGATCAAAATTTAGACCAACTGATAACACTCTTTCATTGTAGCTTTTATATCTAACAAGAAAAGGCATATCACAGTTGTTGATCCTCAACAAATTCTTGGTCAGTTTATGGTATATAGGCTTCAGGATGTGTGTGATCAACAAGTATTAGATTTGAATGTTAATACTGCAATGTTCAACAGAGCTAAAGTTGAAGAACTTGTTGGAGTACAAAGAACAGTGAGAGGGGGTGAATTAGTGTTCTACCATTCAATTTAAAATCAACACTTTTCTAAACAAATGATTGAGCGTTCAGTTTAACTCAAATGTGGCTAACCATAGATATCATCAAAATATTATGACCACTCAACCCCTTAAGGTGTGTGCCAATGTTGAACTTGCTCACATTCTCATCCACTCAAAAATAAATCTTCCTATAATCCCTCTATAATCCATTGCCTATTTTCCAATCTTTCATCAATTATATCCAATCCTTTGCAAAAATCCTTATCCCATTCCATCCAATCATCCATTTTATCCCCCCTTTTCAATACCCTACCAAAATATCTAAGCATACTTTTATATCCAATGTTCATTATTACATTTACTTCAAGAGCACCATCCAATGAACAAGGTACTTGAGCCGTTTGTCCATGTCTTATTATGCATCCATTATTTTTCAAAATAGTAAAATAAAGTCCAAAATGTTAAAAAAAAAGAAAAAAAGGAGAAAAGAGAAATAATTTGTCCACTAGTGAAAACCTAACAAGTAGGCACTTTGGACAAGTACCATGATGAAAACCTAGCAAACAAGCATCATGTGTAATCTATGAACCTCGTGTTCCATACTTTGGGGCAAGTTTCATCCATGTTATTCTATCACATCATACCCATATCATTTCCTCCATTATCCCTCTGTCCCTCATATATATTATCTTATCAACATTTGTATTTCCTTATTGCAACCTTCAATCAATATCCCTTATCTTGTCCATTTCTGATCTTGCTTATCTTATCCATATCTTATCTTTGTCCTACCCAAATCCCCTCTCCCAATATTGATATAAAATAAGGACGTAAAATACAAAACATATTTTCAAATACCTCTTGACATGTCCACTCTTGTGAACCACAGGCTAATCAGTGCACCATATCATTCCCTATTTGTCATGTCTAATCTCTTAGCTTGGAAAAAACACACTATCCCATCACCTAGATAGTCCTTGGGAACCAAAGCAGTTGCAATGCCATAATATGCTACACTATCCTTCATCTATCCATTTCCATTCGATTAGTCTATTCGTCCATTCCTAATTTCCCTACATTGCTAGACACTTGGGGCAATTCAATATATCTTTCTTGCATATTAAAGTCTTGAGAAAAATCCTAAAAATCAAATAAATTCCTAAAAAATTAATAAAAATTGAATAAAGTCTTGAACAAATTCATAAAAATTGGATAAAACCTTGATAAAATTTATAAAATTCATAAAAAGTCCTAAAAAAATCTCAAAAAATTATTAAAAAAGTGCAAAAAATGTTAAAAATATCTTCAAAATCCTAAAAATTAGAAAAGAATCAAAATCCAATCAATAGTCATTTTCATTTCATCAATAAATTTCTTCCTCTTGCGACATGACAAGCATTTGAGCAAATGTGAACCTGAAGACTTGTCAAACATTGCACTTAACAAATCACACACCAACGAACAAACTATTTAATCAAGTCAGAAATCAGTCATATCAAACTTGTCCCATCAATCAATCAACATCAATATATCCTTTGTCAATCATCATTTGTCTTATATAGGGTGTGATATACTTGAAGCTAGATAGTATTCTGTCTTATACGGGGTACTTAATTCCTAAAACCAAACATCATCATCATCAAACAAACTATCAAATTTGACAACAAGGTCAAAATGATTGATGACTTGCTTAATTTAGTGATTCTTATCCTTTATTGATTTATCTTTGGTAATGTTCCTATGCTACTCAAATATATCCGCAATTGATGATAGTGACTAGGATGATTCATGGTCTTTTGTTTTCTATTTGTAGGGTTTTTTTGATGAAGTTTTGGGACAATATGTCCAATGCTTTAGGATGGATGGAAACATTCCTTGTTTGCAATGTGTCTTTTTTTACACGAAGGGATTGCATTATCATCATGAATTTTTGTGTCATGACGTGATGCATCCAATTTTCCATATTAAATAAAGCTCTCCAATGATAAAGTGCACTTATGAAAACAAGCTTTCATCATTTTTTTTGGCGAAATTTTAATATTTATATTAATAAAAATTGGTTCAAAAAAGGGCTCCCGGAGAAAAAACTAGTGAAGAAAAACTCCGTTCATTACCCATAATACAAAAAGAAAAAAGTTTTGCAAGATATTCATAGTCTATCCCTACCCACAGAGCCCATTAAAAACCTATTACATTTGAATAGAAAATCCCCAATCATCAACCCCCTACCTTTAAAAAATAGAAGGATGGATATATGCAATAATCCAATCCTATTGACAATAATAAAGAAGTTCGGCATGTAGCCATGATACATTGACAAAAATGTAGGCCCAAATTAGTAAGAAATTGATGAACAACATAATGAGCTGATTATTCATTATCCAATCGATGATTTTGAAGGAAACAAAAGCTTAGTGCACTGATACCAACGAAGGATTCCTGGTAGATTGACAAAATGGAAATCCCCATATGAAAGCCAAGCCAAGAGGACCAAAAGTGTAGGAGAAGCCGACTGATTCAAACCAGTGAGAAGTATAACCTGTGGCAAAATGGAAGTAACCGAAGACCTGCAGCATTCAATAATACAAAAAATTGAGATATAATCAACCGGATAGTGTAAATTCTCATCCTCAAGATGAGACAAGGAGAAAAAAACAAAGAGCTCCATAGTTTGTCAGCTTCATTTTGGATGAGTGAGGTAGACCCAAAATCATCATTCGCACACTGACGAGGAGAGGAAAGTTCACCTCTACCCGGTTCCAGTGAGTTTAACAGCCCCGGTTCCAATGGGTGCAGCACATGAGTTGTTGAAACACACCGAGCGAGTTAGAGGCCCTTTCCTCTGCTGCAGATGAAGTCGAGTAAGGGAACAAATTGGCATTAGCTACTGCATTGGAATGAACCATAAGACCAAGAATAGCATCTATTTTGGCAAAAGATTTCCCCCGATATCCAGCTTCAACAACATTTCTATTTACGTAACATCCAAGGGCATAATAGAGGAAGAGGAAATGCAATCTTTAATTTCTCCAAGGATCATAAAAAACTTGTCTGAATTCAATAGAAAATACCGCGGGAAAATACCACCAGCACTTGCATCCCCCTGCCAAAGATTATAGCTTTGGACTACAGAAAGCAACTTATTATTTTGAAGGAATTTGGGTAGAATTGTCCCATTCGCCACATTAAACAATAGAGACCAAGACTGCAAGAGGTCAAAGAAAATGGAGCAAAAGACAAAGACAATTTGGGATGGGAATATAATTCTCTTAAAGCATGGGGAGAGGATAGATTCACCAATGAGTTGCCAAATACTTCTACGACATTTGGGATAGTGTACATAGAACATAGAATCCAAGAGATCATCAGTAAT
Source organism: Chamaecyparis obtusa (assembly GCA_027943335.1). Taxonomy (NCBI): domain Eukaryota; kingdom Viridiplantae; phylum Streptophyta; class Pinopsida; order Cupressales; family Cupressaceae; genus Chamaecyparis; species Chamaecyparis obtusa. The sequence continues at coordinate 1,211,315 of BSBK01001465.1, read as the reverse complement.
CTTACCCTCAAACGGAAGCTCCAAGGCATCAGGGGGCAAAGAGACCCTTAAGTTTAGCAGTCTAAATTCATTAGCGAACCTAGAAGCAGCCATAATCAAAGTGAGATAGAGATCACCCAAATTTTGTCAGAACCAACACCGATAATTAGCAGAGAGGAGAAAACATATAAAGATTAATGTACCAAATGATGGAAAGATCATCATAAATGTAACTGAAATGAGAAATGATTGATATCTCACGTAACTATAAAGGGAGCCATTAACCCACTTACATGAATAGATATCAGAGATCATAGCCACATGAGAACTTTGGCCATGAGATAGCCACAAAGCCATCCACACTTTACAAAGTACTACATATCATAATAAAATGACACAAACAAATTATTTACATTATTTAAATAAATATCGAACTCATGGTGTACGAGCATAGCATAATGATACGAGCACCCTCAAAGATATCATATTAATGCCAAAGTGAATAATCAGGATATCCTCATAATGGATGTAAAGATACTAAATATTAGGGGATGGGCTTAGATACCGACTAAAGCTTGATTAGATTAAAAATGGTAGGATGAGAAACCGAGGAAACAATGGAGGAGGGGAAAGTAATATGGAGGCCCTCCAAACCAAATTTTGCAAGTAAGTTTGATAGATTGTTCCCTTCTCTAAAGATGTGAGAAATATAACATTCAGAAAAAGAATCTAAAAGAGACCAATTTTTTTTTAAGATATAGTGAATGTGCCAGGAGAAAGAATGCCTAGAGATGCAAGCATTAATAATCACCGAAGAATCACCTTCAATATGAAGAAAATTAAAGTTTAGTTTTTTAGCAGCGGAGAGACCATACAACAAGGCAAAAGCTTATGCTAAATTATTGGTCCCAAGAGGAATAAGATAAGCCTCAAAATAAAGAGCAGAACCAAGACAATCCCGAAGAAAAAAACCTATACTCGAACTACCTAGGTTACCCTTAGAAGATCCATCAAAATTAAGTTTAATAAAGCCCTATTGCAGGGGATACCATTTAACTTGTGATCTAATTGAAGATACATCCTTAGGGAAAAGAGGATAAGGGAGTGATGGAAAAACTAAACCCTTAAAAATTTTAGAAATAGAATTATCCCAAGATGAGAATATCCCAAGATGAGAATGTCTGGACACCATTGAATTTACGAGAATAAGCATTAACAACTTCCATAATAGATTTTTCCAGAGTAGTCGTTATAGACTCAAAAGAGGAAGACTGATTGCGGAAAATCCTCTTGTTCCTTTCCCACCAAATAGACCATAAGACTAGAGAAGGAATACAAATCCATAAAAAGAAAATATAGATTTATGAAATAGGATAAGCCAATATTGGAATGAGTCCCAAATTAGCAATGGAAGAGGCATAGAAAAATTCAATTTCTACATAACAAACTGCTAGCTTAATTGTGCCAAGGGACAATTTAAAAAGAGGTTATCAACTGATTCCAAGTCTTGATTGCAAATAACACACTGGAATGAACGTGCAATATTTAGCCTAGCTAATCTCTCACTAGTTAGGACTCATTTTTTCAATACTAACCAGGCAAAACAACTAGCTTTGGGAAGAACAACAAAATTCCAGCAGAAGAAAAAAGTTGTATGTTTAACAACATTATTTTGTAAAGATTGAGCCAATTCATAACCACGCTTGATATAATAATTACCATCTGCAGAAGGAGTCCAGAAGAGGCGAACCGGGGCCTTAAAAAAGAAAATAATATTATCAAGAAGGAACTGATTTGCATTAGATGCTTTCTGAAAGTCAATTGGAAGCTTATGAAAGTCCTTCCAAACTACCAATCCTGAATGGGCATGAACTGCAAATACATAGTCAATTAGAAAACACCCCAAATTTAATGAAGCAATTTTCCAAATGTCATGAAATAAGTCCAGGGTATTGAAGGGAGGACAACCATTCCATGAATCAACCCAAAAATTAATAGATTCACCATTATGCACCTCCCAAGAGATATATGAGGTAATAATATGTCTAGAGTTTATAATGAAATTCCAAATGACAGATCCTTTTGGAGGGTCAAGGGCTGAAATGACCCTAGATGAATCTAGGTTATCTAAGTTTTTTTGTTGCATTAACTAACACCATTTAATAGAAGGTTGTGAATACATTTTCCACACTAATTTACCACCAAAGGCCAAATTTCTGTTAGAGAGATTATGAAGACCAACACCCCCAGTGGGTGGAGAAAGAGACATGTCAGACAAATAAATGAGAGGAATCTTTTTTTGACCTGACATGTTAGCAATCCATAGAAAATCCCTAATTAATCTTTCAATTTGATTAAGAATTGATTTTGGAGCTTGCAAAACTTAAATATAATAATTATGTATGCATTTCTGGATTTGATTGTGTGTAGTTTTTGGATCAACGTTTTGGATCACACTTCGTGATCCATCATCAGGAAACAAAGAGGACAAGAATTGTAAGAAAAGTAGCAAACCAAGCCTGTTGCAAGAGATAAAAGGGGGGAGGGGGAAGGCATGAAAAACTAGGTAGGAAAGAAGAGGGAGAAAAAATAAAATAAGAATAAGAAGCTCCCTAGATAAATTAGAATGAAAGAGCAAAAATATGCAGGTGTAGAATAAGAAGAAAAAGGAGAGGTATGATTAATGGGGAAAATGATATGCATACTAAATTGAAGAGTAATATAATTAAAAAAATCATTACCAATATATATATATATATATATATATATATATATATATATATATATATATATATATATATATATATATATATATATATAGATAGAGATATATATATATACACACATATATATACATATACACATATATATATATATATACATATATATACATATATATACATATATATACATATACACACACACACACACACAGATATATATATATATATATATATATATATATATATATATATATATATATATATATATATATATATATATATATATATATATATATATATATATATATATATATATATATATATATATATATATATATATATATATATATATATATATATATATATATATATATATATATATATATATATATATATATATAACCTCAAAAATGAGAAAGGAGCCTAAAAACACTTAAGCCCCTTCAGAAAGCCTAATAAGGAAAGAGGAGATGCACTGAAACGACGAAAAAGAAAGTGAAAAAAGGAAAACAAAAAATAGAAGAATAATAAAAAAAAATAATAAGGATAATAATAATAGTAATAATAATAATAAAAATAATGAAAATAATAATAAATAAGGAGACTCAAAAAACAAAAAGGACACTAAAAAACAAAATGAGTAGGAGAGAATTAGAGAAACAACAAGAAAGACAAAGAAATTATAAAAATGCGAAGACAAGATATATATATATATATATATAGAAAAATAAAAATAAAAATATATATATATATATATATATATATAGAAAAAAAAAATAAAAAAATAAGACAATAAAAATATAAAAAGTTACCAAAAGTACACAAAATACCAACAAGGGTTGAAGAATAAAGACAAATGAGACAAAAAATATAAGAAAACCAAAAATACAAAAAATATACCAAAGAGGGTTGATGTGTGTGTGTGTGTGTGTGTGTGTGTATATACATCAACTCTTAAAAACATGACAATCAAGACATAAAAGAAAATAAGAATAAAAAAGAGAAAGAGAAAAAATTGTTAATAAAAATAAAAACATAAATAAATAAGTCAAAGAAAAAGTATATAAAAACTAGAAACTATAAAAAATAATAAAAACCAAAAATATATATGTATATGTATATGTATATGTATATGTATATGTATGTATATGTGTGTGTGTGTGTGTGTCTATATATATATATATATATATATATATATAAATAAGAGGAAAGATATACAAAAAATAAGAACCACCGACATGACCTGACAAAATATACAGATAGATATTTATCTAATTATAGATACAGGGGTCTATGTATTATGTGAAGATAAAAAGACCTGTATGTCTATAATTAGTCAAATATCAATCAATATATGAAAATAAAAGAAACGAAATAAATATATATAAATATAAAAAAGTAAAAAAGACTAAAATGACAAAAATTAGACAACTACGAAAAAATACGAAAAATACAAAAGAGGGAGGAAGTATATATAAAGGAAAGAGTTATAAAAAAGAAATATAATAATTAGGGATAGTTGATAAAACTATTTTAATAAGAAGGATCCTACCAGAAAAAGATAACCATCTAGATTTCCAAGCAACAACTCAGGACTTGATGCGGTTAATAACCGACTACCAAAAGGAAGGCTTATTCTGCCCTATGAAGAAGGGAATACCTAAATAGGTAGAAGGAAGTTCATCTAAAGGAAAACCTAGAATGTTAACAATCTTAGCACATATCTTAGGGTCAGTATTAAAGACATAAACTTTTGACTTTTGAGCATTGATTCTCTACCTAGAAACATTGGTATAAAAATCAAGAACCTTTTTAACTTGCCTAGCTTCTTGGATAGAGGCTTTCCCAAACAATAATGTATGATCAACAAATAGGGAACAAGTAACTGAGATAGAATTATTCTCAATTTTAACACCAATCCAACGATCATAAATATGAGAATCTTTAATAAGATGACTCAAGGCTTCAACCATAATGATGAAAAGGCAAGGTGACAAGGGGTCACCTTGTCTAACACCTTGTGAAGACGGGAAGAAACCAACAGGTACCCCATTAACTACGATAGAGAAATGGGCCCCCGAAATACAAGCCTTGATCCACTTACACCATTTCTTAGAGAATCCAAACTTAAGTAGGACCTTAATAAGAAAGGACCAGTTAAGCTTATCATAGGCCTTCATCATATCTAACTTAACAATAAAGGAAGGAATAGAATATTCATTAATAGAACGAAGGGTTTCATTGGCCAAAATAGCACCATCAGTTGTTTCCTGGCTTGGGACAAAGCCCCTTTTATCAAGTGAAACAATCTTAGGAATACAATGTTGAAGTCTTAAATAGATTGTCTTTGTAAGAATTTTATAAATAGTGTTACAAAGTGAAATTGGTCTAAATTATGCAAAATTTTGTGGATCATTATTTTTGGGGATAAGAACAATGTTTGTAGCATTAAAACATTTCAACATAGCTATATTTTTCCTAGATTCCTCAAGAACATCCAAAAGATCAAGACATATGACATCCCAACATTTTTGAAAAAATAGGGCCGTAAACCCATCAGGCCCAAGAGCCTTATCTGGTGATAAGGAAAAAACTACCAATCTTACCTCCCTAAGGGTAAATGGAGCCATTAATGCAAAGTTATCTTGAGGAGATATTAGGGTGGGTATGATATTAAGAAGTTCATTAACCTTAACCTCATATGTCTGAGGGGTAGAAGGAGGAGAAAGGAGGTTTGAAAAGAACCTGATCCCTTCCTGTTGATTACCCTTTTCATCAAAAATTTGATTCCCCAATCCATATTTAATGGAAAAGATGGACCTAACTACCTTTTTTTGCTTATCTAAAGCATGAAAAAAGTTAGTGTTTTGATCACCTGATTGCAACCATAATTCTCAAGATTTCTACCTCCAATATTCTTCCTCCCTCACACATAACTCAACCCATCCCTCTTTATATTGTTTTTTTCTTTTGAAAGGTTTGAGAATCCATACCTTTAGAGAAAATTCATCGATTAATATTAGACAATTCCTTTTCAACTTTTGATTTCTGTTCAAAGATATTCTTAAAGACATTAACATTCCAAGATTTTATTAGTTTTTTAACAAAGCACATTTTTTTGTAAAATTTAAACATCATAGAACCATCCTCCATGGGGGCATCCATCCACCATTGCTTAAGAAGGGACTCAAATGATGGATGTTTGAACCAAACATCTTCAAACTTAAATGATGACCTAATAGGATTAGTACCATCCTTGCAAGATAAGCCAATAGAAAGTTGAATGGGAAAATGATCCGAATATGAGAAAGGCATAATTTTCATGGACATGGATATGTTCTCCAGTTTCCAAATTTGAGAAAAAAGGAACCTATCTAATTTAACAACAATTTATGAGAACTGAGACCTACGATTAGTCCAAGTAAAAGACCCATTCTGGGGTAAAATATCAAAAAGGTCATTATCCAAAATGAAGTTGTTGAAATCTATGATTGAGCGGGAAGGAGGAGAAATACCACCCTTTTATTGTTAGATCCCAATTTAGCATTGAAATCACCTGCTATAATGAATTTGCAATCAGGGAACTGTTGGATAATATTAGTTAAAGATTGCCACAAATGCAACTTATCAAAAGTAGAAGTGGGTCCATATACATTCATATGGAAAAAAGAGTAATTGAAGAACCTAACATTGACAAACTGCCAATTAGTTCCATTCTGTAATGAATGAATAACCACCTTAGAGTTATTCCATAAAATAGATAAACCACCTGATGCATCAATAGTAGGAACACAAATACTTTGCCAAGAAGACCACTTACCCACAATCATATTAAAATTATCAAAATAATACTTATTTCCTTGCATAAGAACAATATCAGATCGACAAGAATCAAGCATCAAATTGATTCTACATCTCTTGTCAGAGGCATTAATGCCTCTGACATTCCAAGAGAGGATTCTCATTGTGGACAAGGAGAACCCTTAGTCCTCCTTGTTGAACATCTCCTATTGGCAGAAAAAATACTATCCAAATTTGACTGAATACCAGCCTTAATTTCCTCCAAAGCCTTAGTTGCTTTAGATTTCCTACCCCTAGTTTTGGGGGTCTTAGCTACTGAATTTGGAGAAATCAGTGTTTGAACAATTGATAGATTAGCAGTATGATCCAGATTATTGCCAACCAATTGATTTTCCTGATGACGACCCGAAGACTGAGAGTCATGGTTATTGCCCACTGAAGCAACTTTACTTAAGGGTTATGAAAGTGGTTCATCAATTGTCAGTAAATGATAATCATAATCATTACAAAAATTATCATTAGTAGGTTGATTAAAGTTTAGATTTATAGGTTCATTAACAAGTGAGTTTTGAAATAAATCAATACCTAGCTCATGATCATCATTCATACCCAAATCATCATACATATGGGAGGAAACTAGAGACATAACTTCCATAGACATAATACCAACATGCTCACTGGTCAACTTTCTTAATTTTAGAGGGACATCTGAAAACATAAGGGATCTAACTATTGAATCAAAAACTAGCATAGTTGGAAATTTTGAATGTGATTTTTCCTCAGAAATAACAACCTATGAAATATCTACCCTACTAAGAAAAGTAATAATAGGTGGCATGTATAGCTTTAACATATTGGCAAAAGAGGTCATGAGAGATGGAGAAAACATTGATGGGGCGAAGACAATCTGTGATGTCAACACCTCTGATTCTTTGTTTCATGAAGTATCAAACCATTGTTCTTTCACCAGGATAACCTCAACTACCAACTCACACTGATTCAAACCCTCATTTTTGTGGTTATGTTGATTCAAATCCTCATTTTCGTGATTATGAATGTGAAGGTTTTCTTCCTTATTATCCTCAAAAGACCTAGATGATTTATCATTATTACCGAGGATCATAGAGCACTTAGAAGGGAAAGATGTTTGATCCTTACAAATAATATTTGAATTTGAGAAGTTGGGGTCTTTACATTGATTCGTGAAATGACCTAAGAGATTTTCATAACATGAAATGGTTCTGTGCATCTTGAATAAGAATTTCTTGCTTCCAAGATCCCCATTTGGAATGGAGATTAATACTATTAGGAAATAGCTTAATACGATCTAGCAAAAAATAGATTCTAAGAGAACAACGGGGTTCCTCAAAAGGGATCAAATCATGCCTTATAAAATTCCCCATCTTATTAGCAATAGCCTCAACAATATCTAATTCCCTATATTCCAAAGGAAAAGAAGGTAATTCAACCCAAAACGACATTAGGGCACACACAGAGTCATGCAAATTAAAATTGGGAGCCCAAAACATCATGTAAACACCAATACCATTACATAGCCCATATTTTATACAGTGGACATCATTACAAGCAACATTAGAATCAAAGATTGTAACAAAAAAATTGATTTATGGTCAAGGTAAAATAAATCCGTAAGCCCTAACAAGCTTTCATCATTACTAACTCTTCTTTATCTAATTTTTTCTTTCTACAAACTTTTCTTTTGTCATCCAAGTAGTCATATTTTTTTGAAAAATTGTCCTCATGTCAAATTTGAGCCCAATTGTTTGAGGGGCCATTCTACCTCTGTTCTCTCAATATACTTGGGCAACTTTTAATGCGATTTTTTTCTAATTTTTTCTTTGAAACAACACTCAGAATCACATTGTCTCAAAGAGGGGCAAAATGTAAACACTAAAAAATGGTTACCACATGTGATGCCACTTACTAACATCTTGGCATACTTTTAGAAAAAAAATTCTTCATTTTTCTAACCGTTCTTCTATGCTGCACATTTGATCTTTATTATTTGTTGACATAATCTCATTCTTCACCAATTAAATAATATTTTTTTAAAATTAATTATTAATCTTTGTTCCCTAATTTGCATCAATTTGACCTTTGATCATGTTTGATTATTTAACTGTAATGATTCAATAATCCCAAAAGGGTGAACAATCATCAATTCCCCCTTCTCCGAAGTCCTATATCATGGTAAATGAATTTTATTTATTTACCCCACCTTTTATATAATCTCACTAATAATTAATTGTTTAATTTGTCTCAAATCTAGGAATTAGTAATTTTGAATTTAAACTATTCCCCCATTTTTAATATCACTAATTTGGCTTCATTTCCACTTATTATGCTTCCACCCACTAATTTAGCCTTCATCCCCCCAATTTCTCCTTACACCTTCCCTTTTCCATTTCCCCTAATTTAACCTTCCACCCTACCCTCAATTTATGCATTTGACTTCTCATTTCCAATTGTGCATTTCAATTTGTCATAAAATGTCATTGCTTTTTCCTCTTAATTTTTCAAAAGTTTGTCATTTTCCAGTTTTTGTTCTTCAAATGCAATCTTAGTTGCCGATTTGTCCTTAATCACGTATGTTGGTTTGAATTTCAAAATCCTATAAATTAGCCTTTTTGGCCTCCTTTAAAACCACATATTCCTAGTATTCTTGTTGTCAGTCTGTCCATTTGCTTTCATCATTTTGTGCACTTATTCAATTAAGAGAAACATAGCAACATTAGAGAAGAAGGGAAAATAAATGAAGCTTCATCAAATGAGCATTTTGGATTTGGTTTGATCTATTTATGTTAATTCTTTGTTTTGATGGCTTTATTGATTAGATTAGAAATATGTTTTTTTGATAGAATAAATTGTGTGGTTATCTTATCATGCATTTTTATATTTTCCAATTTCCTACTTGACACTAACTATCACACTATTATGGTCAACCACCTTCTTGGCAAACCTTTTGAGAGCATGAGTGAACTTAGAATAAGTAACTGGCTAGAAGGTGAAATAAGTGATTTTTAGACCTAAAAATTCTACCATTGATTATTGCATCACTCTTATGTGTCTGATAGAAAAAATATGTTGACAATTAAGTGGAAAAAACTTATTTATGTTTTGTGGACTTTAAGAAAGCCTTTGACACAATTTCTAGAAATAAATTATAAAACAAAATAGAAGAATTGGGTATACTAGACGAGTTTAGAGTGGTGGTGCATAGACTTTATGAGAAGGTTAAAGCTAAAATCTAAACAAGTGAAGAAATTTTCAAATGTTTTGGTAGTGACATTCGCGTCAAACAAGGGTCTCCTCTATCTCCCATTTTCTTTGATTTATACATCAATACATTGGAAACATGATTGAACAAAAAAGATAGTGTCTACCTTGTAGGCTATGTGGTGAAGTTGCTTTTATATGTTAATGATCATATCTTGATTCCAAACACAACTCATAGATTAAAAGGTCATTTAAGGGTCTAAGAATTTTTTTTTCAAGAGGTTGGAATACAAGTGAACATTACCAAAACCAAAATCACAATTTTCTCTTTCAAGAGTAAAAATTAATACATTACCTTACTTTTTGATGGTAGTCCTTTGGAAATAGTAAAAGCATACAAATATCCCAAAATTCTAATATAAGATTAGTTGGGAGACTTGTAGGCAAAAAAAAAATATAGAAGGGTGATGATCAAGGAGGATCCAAAAGACCTAAAAATTTCACAGTCTTTGTTGGTGCTCAAAAACACTGGACCATTTTGAGGCCAAGTGACAGGCACAAACAAGTGCCTTTGCAATTCTGACTCGATCGAGTCAAGGTTGGTAGGCCTGAATCCAAAGTGCTTTCAAATTGCACAAACACATGCAAAGACAAAACCAATTCCTTCCAAAGGGGTTAACAATCCTTGGAGGAAAATAACCTAATCTCCTAATTGTTAAATAGCTTGAAATTAAAATTAAGGCTTAAAAGTATTACTAAAACCTAATTGAATGCTTTGTAAAGAAGATAACAGATATAATGTGTAAACTAAAAAAAGAACCAAATGACAATTACAAATGAAATGAGATCAGTGCCTGATGCCAAATTAGGAACAGAGTCAATTACATTCAATCATATGTATAGACAAAGATAGTTTTAAGGTAACTCATTCCTGTAAAGCGAGACCATCATCCTACACGCTTCAGTTGAAACACAAATATAAATAACTTATACAATTAGTCCTATTGATTTTAACCCAAATTAAGAGCCCGAAAGGAACAACAACCGGTTCACAGACCTTGCAATTGCTATTCGAATTGTATAAATTAACCATAAACAAATGCATCAAAGAAATAACATAGTAGAATACCCTGGTTCACAGAGTAATCTAAAAAACTAATTGAAAAATAAAAAACTATATAACCTCAAAGCATAAACAATTATCTGTCATTTGCACTTGAAAATTTGGACATTAGGTTCAAATCTATAATTCGGGAGAGTTTTCCAAATTTTTCCCTTATGTGATGATGTCCTCTTGTTTACAAATTGAATTAATATAAATATATCTCCCAATGGTTCTCTGTGAAAGGACATGCCCTTTCACATGACCTAATCCTAGCAACTAACCCTAAAAATACAAATTAAACCATAATAATGGTTCTTAGGGAATATTTCCTGTACAATTAACTTGATTTATTATACTTTAGGTGTTCCATGCACAATAATCCAACGTTTAGTTTCCTACACAAAAACACCTAACATTAGATAGTCTTAAAACCTAAAATCAAAATCATTGCATTCATAATATATTAGGTTTTCATAAAGAACATTATTACTCATTTATTAATTAATAATTAATTGAAAATAAATTCATGCCATACTTTATACATGCATTTGATAAATAAAGTGGAAAATAAAAATTAAAAATTAATTATATGTTACCCACATTAAATATCAAAATCATAAGAAATCACATTAATGAGATAATACTTAAAACATTAAATCAAATATGACATTATGTTTAGATTTTTACTTTTATTTTCAAGATAATACATAATGCATTTATATTTATTTTTAAAATATATCTACAAATATAATATAATATAATGCAATGTAACATAGAAATATTAAAAACATTAGGGCAAAGGATTTTACAATTCACCCTTAAAAGGGGACATTTACCCTAAATTCACGATATCATTTAAATAATTTTGACATAAGGTAAGTCCAAATTCAATAACAACCCTAATATTAATAATACTTTTAATGTAAAACCATATAGAACCAATTTTAAGGGTTTTTAGAAATAAAATATTTCAAAACATAAAACCTAAACAAGAAGGTGAGAAAAAAATTAATTTTTATTTACAACTAAATTACAATAATAATGTAAAATCACTTAAGCCTTTTCACCCTTCAAAATAAAATTATTAACATTAATAATACAATAAGGTGAAAATACAAAACTACATTTAGGGATATGAACACTAAAAATTAATATCAAAAAATATCTCAAAACCCTAAACAAGAATAATATTTATCACATACACATTTACTTTATCATATTTTTTCACTTTAGGGTTTTAGGAGTAAGATATAAATTAGGATTAAAAACAATTATATTAGTAACCACAATAATCTTACAAAATATAAAACTTCTATCACACACAAAAAATATTCATTCCCTTAATAATTTATTTCAAAAGGAAATAAGATTATCTTTAACTTATACATTTATTGACACCTACACTCTCAAGGAATAACATAGAGTAACTGGTAGTGGTAGAGTTAGGTAGTTAGGTAGGAAAAGGGATGGGTCGAGAGGTTGAGTGTTCAACTCCCTCTCCCCATTCTTTTTCCTAAAATTGGAAAGTGATTAAAGAAAAGATTACTCCATGTATAAGAAAATATGATGTCTTTTCACCTGTACATGAAAACATAAATAAATTAGTTTCTCCTCCTAATTCTCTTGAAGAAAACAAATAGACTAACTGGTTAAGGGGTAGGAGGGTAGATAGGTAGGAAAAAGGTCAGCTTGAGAGGTTGAGGGTTCAACTCCCTCTCGCCACCTTTTTCACTTAATTTATTTTATTCATCATTTTTAAAATAATTTTATTTCAAAATGAATATACATTAAATAAAATGAAATAAAATAATTAACATCCTAATACATGAAAATAGAAAGTGACAAACATACATGCCTTTTTATCATTTTGATTTTTTAACATAGGGAAATTATATAAAACTGAAATTGAACATCATACTTCCCTGATGTTTCGTCCATTTAGAACCTGGAATTTTCAGTGTTAACAGTGGCTCTTATTGGGGACGTGTATTCATGCTTGGATGCAGTGAGATCCCAGTTATCTTTGGAAAAGCAGACCATAATGAGAAAAGAAACATGAGGCTTAAATAAAATAAAACAAAAACAATAACATACAAGTTAGAGAATACTTCCTGTTTTTAAGAGAAAAATGGCTTTAAATACTGACCGTGAGTTGGGAACTCCTAATTGACTTCATTAGTATCCTATAGATAATATGAATTCTCACCTGCTTTACGACCATGTAAGGTCCTAGCCATAATGCCTCGAACTTACCATGTTTTCCTTTGTCTTGGTCTTTTGCATTCCATTTTAGTACCCAATCACCTTCTCTAAAAGGCTTGTCTGATGCTCTTTTGTCATGAAGGGTCTTAATTTGTTGTTGTTGATGAATATTCCTTTCTTATGCTATTCTTCTCATCTCATTTAGCTCCAATAATTGGCTCAGCCTATCTTCCATAAAATTTACATCATCAAGCTCTTCTTCCTAGATGAACCTGTAAATTGGTAGGAGATTGTTCAATGGTAACCTTGCTTGTTTTCCATAAACCAACTCATAAGGAGAAAAACCTGTCGATCTTTTCACTGTTACTCTATCTACCCATAAAGCTAGACTTAGCTTTGAGTCCCATGATTTTTTGTTATTACTCAACATTCTTCTAATAATCTTTAATATATTCTTATTGCTTGATTCTGCTTGACCGTTCCCTTGCGGATGATACAGATATGAGTATGATAGGTTGATGCCATATTTTTCACAAAATTCTAAAAATTCCTTAAATCTGAAACACATGCTGTTGTCACAAAGAATCTTGCAAGGTACTCCAAATCTGGTAAGTATGTTGTATGTCAAAAACTTGATGACCACCTTGCTTGAAGCTTGTCTCGTAGGTATAGCCTAAACCCATTTCGTAAAGTAATCTGTCGCAACCAGTATCCACTTGTGACCTCCACTCGAAGCATCTGCAATTTCCCCAATAAAATCTATTCCCCACATTTTGAAAGGTTCCTTAGTTTGTAAAGGGATAAGGGGTAAAGCACCATTGTATTTCAGTTTCCCGGAGAACTTCTAGCAAGGTTCACACTTTTTAACATAATCATAACAATCCTTGAATATATGGGGCCAATAATACCTGGCTTTCAATATCTTATGAGCTGTTGTCTTAGCTGAGAAGTGACCGCCGCATACTCGATCATGTAAATCCTTAATAACTGACTTAACCTAATAGGTGTCTAGACAAAATAGGAGGATACCATCATTATTTTTCCAATATAGGTCTCCTTGAATCAGTACATATCTGGATGCTTGTAACTTTATAGTTCTTTTCTTATTATCACTTAAACCTTGACACTTCATATGTTTTAAGAAGTAGACTATGTCTGTGTACCATGGACACTGTTTGATGCTCATTTATGCACTTTCCAAATCTACTTGGTTTACTTGTGCTGCATCCAATTTTGTTTCTGCCATAAGTTTAGCCAATCCTTGTCCTCTAATTAATTTAGTAATCTAAATTTCAATATCGAATTCCTGAATCTGATTGATCCATCGATATCTTTTACCTGTGACTTTTGATTGCCTCAATACATCCTTAGTTGCCACATTAGGTACATATGCCACAATCTTAGCTCCAACCAGATAGGGTCTGAATGATTTCACTGATTTAACTAATGCATAAGCCCGCTTTTCATGTATATCATAATTCAACTCAGAAAATTGTAAAGTTTTACTAAAGAAAGCTATTGGTTTCTCATATCCTTCATCATTTTTTGTAATAGGACTACTGCGATAGTGTGGAAAGAAGCAAAGGATAACAACTGAAATGGTTTAGAAAAATTAGGAGATTTCAAAACTGGCGTTTCTTTGATTGCTTTCTTAATGTTGGAAAATGCTTCTAAGGCCTCATTTGTCCAATTTAGAACTACATCTTTCTTTAACATCTTCGTAATAGGTTTTATGATTTCTGAAAAATTAGGGACAAACCTTCTCACAAAGTTGATTTGTCCAAAGAAAGACTGAATCCCCTTAACATTTTTAGGAATCTAAACCCTATCAATTGCTTCAATCCTTTCTGGGTCTATTCTAACTCCCTCCCTAGAAACAATGTGACCAAGGAGTTTACCCTCAGTTACCCCAAAATGACATTTCTTCGAGTTTAAGGATACTCCATATTCAAGGGCTCTTTTGAAAATTTTCTCTAAATGCTTGCAATGATCTTCTGCCTTCTTAGAATAAGCTGTGATGTCATCCTGATATATTACCATGATAATATCAATGAAATCCCCAAAAGCCACATCCACGACTCTCTGAAAAGTGGCTCTGGTGCCCGTAAGTCCAAACAACATTCTTGCATAAACGTATGTACCCCATGGTGTAGTGAATGTTGTTTTGTACTGTTATTCTTCTTTAACCTTTACCTGATTGTAACCGAAGAACCCATCCATCATGGATAATAATTCATTTCTTGTGACTTTCTGTAATAATGCCTCCATGTTTGGTAATGCATAGTTGTCCTTTAACAAAGATATGTTTAGGTTTCTGAAATCCACACAAAGCCTGATATCTCCATTCTTCTTCCTAACAGGTACCAAATTTGAAACCCAAGTAGAGTGTCTAATCGGCTTGATGATACCAGCATCCCTCATCTTAATGAGTTCCTCCTTCATCTTAGGAGCCAAAGTCAGATTGATCGGTCTTTGCCTTTGTCTAAAAGGCTTTGCTTCAGGTCTTAGGGGTATTTCATGTTGGAACAAGTCCTCTCTATAAGCCTTAAGATCATAATAGGACCAAGCAAACACATGTCTATAGTTTCTTAACAAACTAACAATATCAGATCTGATTTTAGGAGTTAACTTTTTACCAATGAAAATCTCTTTAGGAGTATGTTCATTTCCTAAATTTATCTTTTCCACTTCCTCTATAGTAGTATTATCCATTTTAACCCTACTACTAGAATCCTTATTATCAAACATTTTTTCTAGTGCCACAAGGCCTTTAGGAATTTAATTAGTTTTAAGTTGAATTATATCTTTTCCAAATAAAGTATATTTTTCATTTATTGTTTCAACATAAGCATTTAAATTGATAGACTGATCTTTGTACCTTTCTTCACATGCAAGGAACTTTATGATGTCTCTATCATCCTCAAAGATTTGCCAATTATGAGCGTTATCAAGTATTGCAGTCCTTTATTTGATCTCTACTTGTGCAATATCTTCACATGGAATATCGTTATGCTTAACTGCTAGGTTAGCCATGAAATCAACAAGAATATTTTCAGACCTATCTATCCATGTTATTGAAAAAGCATCAAAACATTCTATGGAATCCAAAACTTCATTCTTGAACATTTTTAGGGTATGATTTTTAATAACAAAATTATCCATAATCTAAGATAAAACCAATTCAGAATTGCCATAAACAGAAAGAATTTTGATACCATGCTTACCTACTATTTTTGGACCTAATAGGAGTGCTTCATATTTTGCAGTATTATTATTACATTCAAAAGCTAACAAAAAAGAATATTTAAAGGACTTCCCATTTGGGGATATGAAGACTACACCTACTCCATTACCACTTTTGCTACATGATCCATCAAAAAACATCTTCCAAATGAAATCACTATTTTCCTTAGCACATATTTCAATAGGACTAGTAATTTTAATAACATTTTTATGAATACTTATCTGGAAATTCTCCATGTCGGTATGGAAAAAGTGTGTAAGCTGACTCGGATCAATATCTTCAATGATGTAAGTAGATCTTGGTTCCTTGTCGATCCTTATAACCCTATCATTCACTGGGATAGAAGCATAAGACAAATCTAATTGAACATTTCCACCTACTAAATTGGACCATTGCCTAGATAATAACATTCGATAACTAGGTGGTACTTCTACAATAGTAATATCTATTTTATAAGATTTTTCAAGACATGAAGGAAACTTAAATTCAACATTTTTCATTATTCCAATAACTGGAACCGACCTATTGTCCATAGCATAACATTTTCCATAAGTAGTATCCACATTCATTCCTAATTCTTTCATTACCCCATGAGGCATAATATTAACCGCCACCCCAGAGTCTAGCATACAATTTTTAATCAATTTATTGTTTATCAAAAAAGTTAGAAAGAAAGGATCTACTTTAGTAGCATCTTCATTAACAGAAGTTCCTAGGTAAATAACTAGTAATTCTTCATTATCGTTTTATTCTTTTGAATCTTTTTTAACAACATCATTTATTATCTTGATCGTTTCTTTCCTGTAATCAGTTAATTTAACTATTTCCATTAGAGGGATAGAAATTTTTATTTGAGATAATGCTTGAGACATGAATGAAGTACAATTTGAAATTTCCTTACCATTTCTTTGCTTATCAATGGGTTTTCTTATCTTTGATGTCTGATCAACTTGCCTTTTAGGGACATCTATCTTTGCCTTCTTTATCTCAGCATTCTTGTTCGAAATCATGTACATCCCTGCTGCTTGTTCATTGCCTGAGTTCACATTCCTATTCCTTAAACGATAGTTGGTAAGAACCTGTTCCATCACTGCCACAATGTAAGCCTCTCTTTCCTCTTTTGTTGTCCTTCTAATATATGGAATCTCATCATTATCTGAAAAGACTTGTTGCTCTTGTTGGTAACCTAACCTCCAATAGCTTTCATCTAGTATGTATTCACCATCTGAATCATCACTATCTCTTGACCAAAAGGGTGTAGATGAAAGAGCATTTATCACAGGCCTCTCTTCATATCCCTGGTTTTCCTCCTCCGGAATCTTTTGTGCTATAAGGCATTGTTCCTGAGGGTGAGGCATTTTGCATATATCACACCAAAGCTCATCCCCTATAAAATGATTATTTTTCTTGAGAGGGTCTGGAGTGTCTGTCTACTTTTTTAAGGGCTTTCCATCTTTCCATTCTGTATGATAAGGCATGTCCTGCAACCTGTACCCATCATTCCTGTTGAAATTTTTGGCATGCCTTCCTGCTTGAAAGTGACCTTTGTTTGATTGCAAATTCTTCATCAAACTCACTAATTCATCTGTCTTATCACTTTCACTGCTCTTTTTCGGGACTGTAGATTGAATAGCTTGGGATCATTTCTTTTATCAACTCTCTCGACTGCTATTCTATTGTTTTCAATATTTAATGCAATCTTAAAAGCCTGTTGTAATGTTTTTGGGTTATGAGACCTTATCTCATAATTCATTTTGACATCAAAGACTTTTAAATAAAAAGTGATTAGAAAAGGATCAATGGGGCAGATGTCTTTTGGAATCTTATTCAACACCCTGTTAGACCTTTTATTAAACTCCTTCACTATTTCATTCATATTTTTCCTTCTACTGGTTAATTCATGAGTTGCAAAAGATGGGTCTTTGTGATTCCCAAACTCTTCAATAAACTGATCAACAAAGTTTTTCCAACAAGTAATTGATCTATCTAGAAAATTTTTATACCACTCATCTGCACTATCCTTGAGTGAATGTACTAACATTTTCATACGCACATCCTCATAAGTAATGCCAAATTCATAAATAATATTTTTGACATTAATGACATGTTGTTCTGCTAACTGGGATCCATCGCCAGTAAACTTAGGGATAACAACCTTTAACTTATTAGGTATTGAATTAGGACAACATATTATATTTGAAAAATCCAATGGTTTATATCTTTCATTAATTTCTTGAAATCTGGCATCAAATAGATTTCTAGTATTGTTATTCTAAAAATATTGATTTTGGGGAATAGGGTTACCTCTCTAGTATTGATTTGCCAGGTTACCATATTGGCCAGTGTGAGGCTGCTGAGCCATATTCATTGGATTTTGTGCCCATCTCTGTATTGTTGATGTTGTTGCTGTACAGGATTCCTAGATTGCTGATTTGTGCCCATACCATATGGATGTGCATAATTTTGGCCTCCACTTGGATGCATTGAACTCTGCATTGGCTATGCATGATTTTGTTGTGTATGATTTCTTCCAGGCTGTGAATTAACATAATAATTTTCCCCTCTTCCCTGTGTGTAATTTCCACACTACTGCAAGCATTTACCACTTATATTATCCGTATAAATATTAAAAGCCTGTGCACCACCCTGGCTTTGTGCATGATTTTTTGGATATGTATATTCTCCAGTACTCCAATCATGATTATATTTATTTTCACCTTCAATCCATTGGCAATATGCTTTATTTCTCCCCACATTAATATTCTTATTATATAAACAACTATCTTGCTGTGAATAAATATCTTTATTTATATTTTTAAAACCAACGTGAATACTTTTATTACCATAATCATTTTCTTCAAAGTTGGCATTAATATTCCTCCTACAATATTGGTCTTCACCTT
The DNA here is from genome assembly GCA_027943335.1 of Chamaecyparis obtusa. Taxonomy (NCBI): domain Eukaryota; kingdom Viridiplantae; phylum Streptophyta; class Pinopsida; order Cupressales; family Cupressaceae; genus Chamaecyparis; species Chamaecyparis obtusa. Next base: position 1,192,121 of record BSBK01001465.1, on the reverse strand, counting down.
GCTTAAATTGGTAAATATTACTTGGTATATATTTACCCTCTGTTTCAATATATTCACCCAGCTCCCAATCATGCTGTGCATAATTGTCATTTGTATTATTATTCTTTTCACAATAATCATTTTCTCCATGCGCAAGTTGATATATATTGCTATGTTGCAAATAATCATTCTCAGCCTCATGGAAGTGGTTATTTCCATATTTCTCTCTAGTGTTACTGACATGCTGATTATTTGTGAATCTATTTGGCTACCCATACTCATTCATATTATTTCCAACTTGCTGCTGGTGATCTGTAAACAAATTCGGTTCAATGGTATTGATATTTTGCTAAGGCATTTGGTTTTGATAATATAAATTATCATGATGTTTATTTGCCTGAAAGTTTTTTAAAACATTAATATTCTCCTTCTTTTGGGCAGGTTTATGAGGATTATTCAGCTGTGTAATACATTGCATATAAGGCATACCATGCTGCTGCTCACGTGCACTTTCATATTGGGCATTAAATTTTGAAAAATACCCACCTTGAGGCTGCTCATGTGAACTCCCAACGTGTTGCATCTCCTTTTGATCTTGTGAAAATGCATAAGGCTACTCACGTAGGCTTGCATAATGCTGGTCATGTGAAAAAACATTTGTATTGCAGTTTGCGTGAGTTATTTTTTCATCGTGTTCCTCCTTTTGCGTGGGACAATGCATTTGACTTGGCTATTGATGATAATTTAACTTATTTTGAACGTTTCCACCTTCCTGCATAGATGAATTGGGGTTATGCTGATACGTTTGATCAAAACTATATTGCTGCTCACGTGTGCCTTTTGATAGGTTATTATTTTTTAAATGGTTTCTTCTACTTTGTGCTAGCTGATGACCATCCTCCTTGTGCATATGATAATATATATTATCATCACGTTGACACGTGCAAGAAGGTTGTTGTAAGTTTATTTCAACCCCTTGTATATCATTTTTTGTATTCTCATATTTCAAACTTAATGTATGTGCTTGCCTTTGCACAGGTTTATATATGTTGTTTCTCTGTTCATAAAATTTATCATTTTTGACTTTATGTTGGCTTCCTATGCGAAATGTGAAATGTTTGTTTGGATGATCATGTGAACCTTCATGTTGCCGAATATAGCATTTTTGTTGATTATTCTTTTTAAAGCACTCCTCCTTATCCTCCGCAAATCTGCCACCATTTGACCATTTATAAAGATTGTTATCATACTATGCACTTGGAATGTTTTGTTCCATATACTCCTTCCTCTGCGTAAGAGAATAAATAGTACTTTGCTGCTCATTGATATTTTTTCCAGCCTGCTTATATAAATCATAATCATTCATGTTGTGTATTTGCGTAAGATAGTTCTTGTTTTGTGCAGAATGATAAATGTCTTCTCGCATTCCAAAAAATTTATTGTCATATTCATCCTTCTGCGCACTTGTATTCTCATAACCCATGCCATGAGCATATAAATTAGAATGTTGAAAATAACCATTTGGATACTCACCATGTAAATTGATGTTTGATGGCAGGCAAACTTTATTTTTGTCCCGTGTGTGGATTTTACGTTGTGCGGGATCAATGTGTTTCAGATCATTCACTTGATGCATTTTTTTATGCTAAAACATACCAACATTTCCCATACTTTTTCCCTCATTAGTTTTTAGGTAAATATCTTCTTTATAATGTTTCTCAGTATTAACATGCCGACTAGATAATTCTTCATTTAACGAAAAGAAAAAAACTTTATTATTTTTTCCACAAAATTTAGAGCATTCATTTTTATTATAATAATTGACCCCCATTTCACTTTGTAGATAGTTTTCACATTTTCCTTCACTATTAATGTGCGGGCCAATTTGTTTTTCCTCTATCTGTGAATGGAACAAATAAGGATTATCTTGTTGGGGCACATTATTAAAATGATTTTTCATTTTATCAAAGTTTTCTTGTCTATCTCTTCCAGACAGGGCATGAGTATTTTAAAAGAAATTATCATCATTTAATGCACCATTTATTTCACTGTCATGATCACCTTTTCTCCAATGATCTTCATCTCCTTGATTTTCATAGTGATCATTATTATCTCCCCGCTCGTTATCCATGTTATACATTGGATTAGAAAAAACCCTAAACTGATCATTGTCACTTCCTATAACCCTTTCTCTATTATTTGGTTCAAACATATGATTAACATAACTGTTATTAAAAATTTGGCCGATGTTCTTTCTATGAGGAGGAGTGTAAACCGTCACCTGAATAATTTTATTTATAGCTTCATTATTATTTACTTCACCATTTTCGGCATCACTTCTATCAGGCGAAATAATGCTTTCCCTTTCTATTCCAAACTTCCTAAGAGCTTTGTTTGGCTATCTTCTGAGGGCTCTAAGCATCCTCTTATCTTTATGATCCAATCTAATCATCCCATCAACTATTTCATCCATCCGCCTATCCTCCTGTTCACACACAACTTCTTGATTACCAGGCTCAGAATATGGAAAAGTATTTCTATACTCACTGTTATTCATTGGGCTATGGTGATTTGAAGTTGGGAACTGCTCACAAGAAAATTCCCGACCTTCATCTTTGTTAGGTTGCTTTTTGGGAGATACATACAACATCTTTTTTGATTTCTTATTCCTCCTATTCGGTTTCAATTCAACAAATGAATTGTTCTTTAGGGATCTTCTCCCTAATATAGCCTTTTCCTGATACTGAGTTTTAGAGTCACCACATTACCTTCTATGAGGAATCAATAATTATTCTGAGTCCTTTATCCCAGTAGAGTCTCCGTAATAGTAACCAAAGATTCTGGAACTATCCTTTATTGATAGTGATCCCTAGCAGAGTCACCAATTTGTTGGTGCTCAAAAATGTTGGACCATTTTGAGGCCAACTGACAAGCACAAACAAGTGCCTCTACAATTCTGACTCGATCAAGTCAAGGCTGGTAGGCCTGAATCCAAAGTGCTTTCAAACTGCACGAACATGTGCATAGACAAAAGCAATTCCTTCCAAAGGGGTTAACAATCCTTGGAGGAAAATAACCTAATCTCCTAATTGTTAAATAGCTTGAAATCTAAATTAAGGCTTAAAAGTATTACTAAAACCTAATTGAACGCTTTGTAAAGAAGATAACATATATAATGTGTAAACTACAAAAAGAACCAAATGATAATTACAAATGAAATGAGATCAGTGCCTGATGTCAAATTGGGAATAGAGTCAATTACATTCAATCATACGTATAGACAGAGACAGTTTTAAGGTAACTCACTCCTGTAAAGTGAGACCATCATCCTACAGGCTTCAATTGAAACAAAAGTTTAAATAACTTATACAATTAGTCCTATCAATTTTAACCCAAATTAAGAGCCTGAATGGAACAACAACCGGTTCACAGACCTTGCAATTGCTATTCGAATTGTATAAATTAACCATAAACAAATGAATCAAAGAAATAACACAGTAGGATACCTTGGTTCACAGAGTAATTTGAAAAACTAATTGAAAAATAAAAAATTATATAACTTCAAAGCATAAACACTTATTTGTCATTTGCACTTGAAAATTTGGACATTAGGTTCAAATCTTTAATTCGGGAGAGTTTTCCAATTTTTTCCCTTATGTGATGATGTCCTCTTGTTTACAAATTGAATTAATATAAATATATCTCCCAATGGTTCTCTGTGAAAGGACATGCCCTTTCACAAGACCTAATCCTAGCAACTAACCCTAAAAATACAAATTAAACCATAATAATGGTTCTTAGGGAATATTTCCCATACAATTAACTTGATTTATTATACTTTAGGTGTTCCATGCATAATAATCCAACGTTTAGTTTCCTGCACAAAAACACCTAACATTAGATAGTCTTAAAACCTAAAATCAAAATAATTACATTCATAATATATTAGGTTTTCATAAAGACCATTATTATTCATTTATTAATTAATAATTAATTGAAAATAAATTCATGCCATACTTTATACATGCATTTGATAAATAAAGTGGAAAATAAAAATTAAAAATTAATTATATGTTACCCACATTAATTCTCAAAACATAAGAAATCACATTAATGAGATAATACTTAAAACATTAAATCAAATATGACATTATGTTTAGATTTTTACTTTTATTTTCAAGATAATACATAATACATTTATATTTATTTTTAAAATATATCTACAAATATAATATAATATAATGCAATGTAACATAGAAATATTAAAAACATTAGGGCAAAGGATTTTACAATTCACCCTTAAAAGGGGACATTTACCCTAAATTCACGATATCATTTAAATAATTTTGACATAAGGTAAGCGCAAATTCAATAACAACCCTAATATTAATAATACTTTTAATGTAAAACCATATAGAACCAATTTTAAGGGTTTTTAGAAATAAAATATTTCAAAACATAAACCCTAAACAAGGTGAGAAAACAATTAATTTTTATTTACAACTAAATTACAATAATAATGTAAAATCACTTAAGCCTTTTCACCCTTCAAAATAAAATTATTAACATTAATAATACAATAAGGTGAAAATACAAAACTACATTTAGGGATATGAACACTAAAAATTAATATCAAAAAATATCTCAAAACCCTAAACAAGAATAATATTTATCATATACACATTTACTTTATGATATTTTTTCTCTTTAGGGTTATAGGAGTAAAATATAAATTAGGATTACAAACATTTATATTAGTAACCACAATAATCTTACAAAATATAAAACTTCTATCACACACATAAAATATTCATTCCCTTAATAATTTATTTCAAAAGGAAATAAGATTATCTTTAACTTATACCTTTATTTACACCTACACTCTCAAGGAATAACATAGAGTAACTGGTAGGGGTAGAGTTGGGTAGTTAGGTAGGACAAGGGATGGGTCGAGAGGTCGAGTGTTTAATTCCCTCTCCCCATTTTTTTTTTCCTAAAATCGTAAAATAAATAATTCATGAGAAAATAATATTTCACATTGATTTGAAAAGTGATTAAAGAAAAGATTACTCCCTGTATAAGAAAATATGATGTCTTTTCACCTGTACATGAAAACATAAATAAATTAGTTTCTCCTCCTAATTCTCTCGAAGAAAACAAATAGACTAACTGGTTAGGTGGTAGGAGGGTAGATAGGTAGGAAAAAGGTCAGCTTGAGAGGTCGAGGGTTCAACTCCCTCTTGCCACCTTTTTTACTTAATTTATTTTATTCATCATTTTTAAAATAATTTTATTTCAAAATGAATATACATTAAATAAAATGAAATAAAATAATTAACATCCTAATACATGAAAATAGAAAGTGACAAACATACATGCCTTTTTATCATTTTGATTTTTTAATATAGGGAAAGTATATAAAATTGAAATTGAACATCATACTTCCCTGACATTTCATCCATTTAGAACCTAGAATTTTTAGTGTCAACAGTCTTAAAATCTGAAAAAACTAGCATCATTAGATAGAGCTCGTTGAGAACTTTCCAACACAACTTGAATGAGCTCAAACAAAGTCCATATGCAAAAGATAGGGTCGGTCAAAGATGGGGCACTAAAAGTGTTGACTTGATGATGTCAACAAGTATAGTCAACATGGATGCTGATATGGAAAATGACCTAGCACTGACATGGCAAGGTAGGGTGACATGGTAATCTGCACAATTGGTCCAATCTAAATAGGACACATATCATCCAAAAGCCAACAATATTGTGCCACATGGCACAGCAAGTAGACAATACGGTTTGTTTGTCTAAAATTTGTTGAGGAGATTTGAACACATGACCTCCCCAAAGCTATTATTATCTTTGATTGTTAAGTTACTTGCCTTTATTGGAATTTGTTTTCAATTAAAATATTTTTGAATATGGCTATCACTCAAATACTGAAGCAAAAGCCTTTGGAGGGCTTGAACTTCCAACCTCCGATGTAAAAATTCCGAGCACCACCACCATGCCCCGAGATTATTTCAGGATATTGTTCAACGGATTTTTTTTTGTTATATTTTTAGGTGATGAACCATAAAAATATGGATTGAGCTACCTCTACTATTAAGGAGTTTAAAAATCTTTAGCTAGAAACAAACACTCTCGAAATTGTTAAGGTCGAATTATAATAGGGGGCTCAATTCAAAGAGAGCCATATTTCATGATTTTTAATGTAATAAGGCCAAGTAATTTAGATTATATGGGGAATAATATTGTTAACCTCCATATAGAATGTTGTAATGTATATAAGGGGGATTTTTTGGCTTTTAAGGAAGAATCAATTAGAATTCTTGGAGGAAATTAGACATATTGGAAAGTAGAAATTTGTGGAGATTTTTGTATGCATGGAGGCTTGTAATTTTTTTATTTCTCAAGCATAATAGGGTATAAAAAAGTGTTGAAGTTGATTCCTCAGCACAAGTAAGGATTATTATGCTGAAAATGGTGATCAATGGTAGACCACCAAGTTCCCCATACATTAAAATATAAAACTCCCAACAAAGAGAATCTGATTAGCACAACCAAGAGAGTAAGGTTTCAAATTTGTGATCCACATAATGAGGGATTTTTGTGGTTCCTTATGATAGACGTGACAATGATATGTAAATCTGATAAAGTACTATGAAAAGTAAATGCAACAAACTCACCTTGAAATCAAGAGAACAAGAATGAAACTTCATATCTAGTTTTGACTGTCACATAACTGTCGAAATAAAGAATGGTTCTGGATCTGGCACGGTGACACTTGTAACTTCTGACTATGAAAATTATAGATCTAAAGGGCTATGTCGAACAAAGTTGACCTAGTCATGTACATTGTTCTAGAATTTTGACCTAGTCCTTTCAATTCCAAAATTGATTAAATTTGTAGAGATCCTATATCTGGTTTTGTAACTCCCAAAATCTAGATTCAAAACTTCACAACTTTATCTTGCACACAAGAAGAAGGGGGAAAGGTTGTGGAAAGGGGCTTTCCTTGGTGAAGCCTTGTATAGGAATCAACCTTGAATTGAAATAAATGTTATTGAAAGAATGTTGACATGTAGCAAAAATGTAATCTAAACAATAGAGTATATCATACCATGTAGATGCATTTCTCTCTAAGCATGTGATCAAGTATATTGATGCAATAGATTTGAATACACACAAAATCAAAAGTAAATCATGTAAGACAAAACTTCATGTAGTAGATGTTGTAACTTGCCTCAATGAAGAAGAGAGAAAGGATGAAGACTTGATGGATGAATGTAGATCTCCTTCATTGATGTCAAACTCCTTTGCATGGCATCCAATGGGGAAAATAGATAGATCTATGGAAGGAAATACTTTTCATGCATAAGTGATCTTGAATGCTTGAATTCTTGATCCTGATCAATGCCTTTAATGAATTCTTGCTTGCACTTGAATATCTTGAATACACATATATTGTGCACATTGATGGATAACATGTAATGGATGTCAATTGTGGATGCCAAAATGAGAGGAAGAAGTCTCCTTTTATACACATTTTGGGGCTAAGATCTCGCAAGACAACCTCAATTAAGTGTCTAGGAGAAACACCCCCACATCGGGCAAGGCCAAATCGAGTTGAACTAGTTCAGGACAAGGGTGACTTGAGTCAACATTCTCCAAACATATTTTTTCAAAAATTTCTCATGACTTAGGGTTGTATACTAAGAAGGGGATTTGAAAACCTCAATATGCTGAGAAATCAGGGCAAATCCTAAAATGCATGTAAAGGACCTAGGTGGAGAATGAATTATGTGAATGGATGGAAGAAACTAGAAAATTATGCATAGAAATTAGAGGCAACCCCATGTTTGAAGAAAGAGTTGGTCCCATATTTAAAATAAATACGCATTTAGGTACAATATGAGGTCCTACCATAAGAAACACACTAAAGTAGGCTAAAAATGGTCCGAATTGTACACAAATAAAGTGTTTACTTTTTAGGATGGTACATTTAGCCCCCACTTTAGCGGGAGTATGAGACAAGCTCATGCTCATGGTAAATGAAGAGATAGAAGAAAGAATGATGAAAGAGAGGTGACATGAGAATTGAAAAGAGGTAAGATATCACTAAGTTTAAGGACATAAGCCCCCAAATCAAGGATCTTAACTCCACATCCATGCACAAGAGAACAAAAGAAACAAAAAGAATAAAAAAAACAAAAGACACATAACACACGAGGGGTTAGTACTAAAAAAAAACTCCATATCAAATAGTGAAACAAATCTCAGCTAGAAATGTCTCATCCATTAATAAAATGTCTGGAAAGCATTGCAAGAGGACAAGTGATCACATAGGAAGAACAAGGGAATCACCAAAGATGATACAAAATCCATGGTCTAACCTACTAGCATAATCATGAGAGAGAGAGAGAGAGAGAGAGAGAGAGAGTTGATAGTCTAGCAAATTGTTTTATGCTAGTCAACTCTACCTTGAAAGTTTGCACATACAAGTTGCTTGAAAATGTTTTGCACACAAAGTAGCTTGAAAATGTTTTGTGCATGAGAAACTTTAGGGGATCAGTCTTATGGAAATCATCATCTCCATATGGATCCATGTCTAGAGATGAGTCTTATGAAAATTTCATATGAATCCATGTTCAGGGATTAGTCTTGTGGAAATTTTGTAGGAATCCATGTCTAGGGATTAGTATTAGAAATTTTTTATGAATCCATGTTTCAAGATTAGTCTTTATGGGAATTTCTATGTGATTCCATGAAAAGTGACCAATCTATGGATTAATGAACAAAAACTATATGTAATGTATAAGGGAAACTGTATGTATGCCCCCTTCTTATGATGGCATCGTAGGAGACATCACAAGGAAGAGAATCAAGGATACCTACTTGTAACAATAAGAAAATATCCTTAAAATAATAATGTATGTCATAAACTCAGCTAACAGCGTTGAATCTTATAAGCTAAGAAAATAGATAATTGTGAAAGGATATTTCACTTGTGGGAAGAGACCCTTGAAAGGAAGAGATTTTTTTCAGAAATACATATACCTTCAAGAGCATTTATTGAACAAAGATAACATATTCAAGACGAAGAGGGAAGGAGAACAAGAATGCACCCATTTTGTCCCCTGTCACTAGGTAAAATAGGGATTGTTGATGAAGGATGACAAACTTTGAAATGCATAGTAAGGGAACATGTTTAGAATGAACATAATTTTACAGATAAAGAAGAGGTTGTGATCAAGGATAGACACCTCTTATATAAGAGAGAATCTCAAATCAAAGAACATAATTCTCTTTAAGAAAAGAATGTCACATGATAAACAAATGCCCCTATACTAAGGAAAGTAGATCCTTAGGAAAAAGAGAGAGAAGAATATACAAGAAACCTTTCCCCCCAAGCATGAAGGCAAGAAAAGATATATAATATAATCATGAATGATAGTTACTTCATAATAGTGTAGACACCCAAAAATGGACATGCTTGTGAGTTAACATTAAATCACTAACTATTCTTTTATTAATTAATAGTTATTTAATCATTAATTAATCATATTTTATTCCTCTATAATTTACTTGCTTAGTCATTTAATCATTTTCCTAGAATTAATTTTATTTAATTAATTAACCTTAATTAAATAATTTTTATTGGTTAATTAAGTTCAACTTCCTAAGTCCTATAGTTTGATGAATTACATTTAATTAAATCAAATTAGCTAATTATTCTTCCTAAATTAAATTAATGTCCAAATTAATTTAATTTCAATTCAGTTTCTAACTAATTCCATTTCAAATCAATTTCAATTAATTTCGTGTTAATTTCATGCTAATTCCATCATTTTTCAAAAACTGAATTTCTAATTCAATTTAGATTTTCAAAATCAAAAAAATTAGATTTACGAGGTAATTATAAATTCTTAAATTTTAAAATCCTCATAAACTAAAAAATCAAAATTTTTGAAAATGTAGTTCTAATTTTCATTTTGGAGACTTTATCTTCAAAATCCAAAATATCTTCTCAAATTCTATCTTTTCTTTTGTTTCCCAAAACCACTCTTTTCTTTGTGAGTTCAAAATGGAAAAAGGTCTTTAGTTCTAAAAAGTTACCCAAATCATCTATTGTCTCTAATTTTCTCATTCGTCAATCTTGATTTTCCCAAATTAATCTCGATCATTCATCCAACCTTGAATTTCTATATAAACCCTCATTCTTTCTCATCTTGGGAACACATTTTTTTGTATCAAACTTATATAGGTTTATTGTCAGTACAATCCTTGATCAAGTATCATATTTTCTCAAAGCTTTTGAATCTAGATGTTGTCAGAATCACTCTTGAGTTCTAGCTAGTCACATCCCAACAAATTGAAGATAAACAACAAAAGCCTTAAGCATCAATCAGTTTGCTTTGATTTGTTTATTTCAATTTCTAATTATGATGCTTTATATTTTGTTATTTGTAGGACTTAATTTGATTAGCAATTAGTATTTTTGAATAAATCAGTGCTACTAATCTTTCTTTTTTAGCTTGTGCAGAAAATCCTACGACATTTTGGTGAACCCGATGTGAATAGAAATTATCTCATCATATTCTCTCATGAAACAATCTAAAATGACTCGATGCCTCATTTTCTTGGAGATCAAGAAAAAGATGACTTATGTCCTTAGAATTACCTTTTCTAAATAGAAGCTAGAACTTGTTATTGAAATATTATCCCCTATGTTTTACTTAGATCACTTCCCATTATTCACAAATCAATAACAAGATAGAATTACCCTTGTACACCCTTGGTCGTAGGCCAGTTACGAGATCACAAACCAAAAACCAACTGGAGAATCCTTTTGTCAACCCATTCCCTCCATGAGAGGAAGAACCAAAAATAAATCCTTATGAGCACATTGACCCATCTGTGTATCATGAAATTTTTTTTGAAACATGACAATGACTTCCTAGATCAACAATATGCCAAGACAACTGATTAAGAGTTAGAGGACATTGAATAAGAAACACACTCTTCACTAGTTGTAGAAATTGTGGTTAAACGAAACCCTCCAAAGTATTTAGCGATGCTTTTGAGAAAAGGATTTAAACTTCCTCTTGGGTTTGATGTTTCTACAATCTAGTCTAAAAATTTGTTAGCTAGATATAACACAACTCAACAACCTCAAACACATACTTGTGTGTCTCAGATAATGTTTGTGCCAAAATATTCTCAAATAGTGTCATACAAACATAAATGCAAATTGGTTCCTCTTTTGCATGGGGACTATCTCAAAATCAAATGATGTCTCAAGGAATTCCAACTAGCTAAAATATCACAAGTTCTCAAATTGGCTCATCTATTGTGGCTAGTTCATCTAAAACAATGCCTTTAATCACTTCAATGACTATTACTTCGAGTGCCCCAGTCATATCGTTGGCACCTCAAAATTACTATAACCTATTTTCAAGAATTCAAATGACACAATCTTTTATAACTGGATTCGGGTCTCAACCACAACAAAGACAATTAGGATCATTTTTTGGCATTCATACTTTTAGTCAACCTCCTCCATGGGTTAGATCTTTGTTCCAACAATGATTTCAACAACAAAAAACCTCAAATCAAAACCAACCTCATTTCCAATAGAATTTACTACCTAGTAGTCGAAATAAAAACCTTGGTAGATCTTACATACCTACAACACATTTTCAAAATCCCAGACAAACTCATCTACCAACTGCTAGACAACAGTCAAATTTTGGAAACATTCCACAAACTCAAACTGACATCTTCATTAATGAAATCCAAACCATGCGAAGTCAATTAATAGATCTTCTAAATCAGGGACAAAAAAAATCTTACATCGTAGAGGACATATACCCTTACCCGTTTGATCACTCGATACTCATGCCTCCATTTCCTGCACACTTTTTAGTACCAAAATTTGACAAATACAGAGGCAAGACCAACCTCGTTGAACACATTAGAGAATTTTTTGCTAGTTGCATAAAGGTCACACATGATGAATCTTACCTCATGCAATTTTTCCCTGAAATCTTAGTTGGACCAGCAATGGAATGGTTTTTGCACTTACCCCATGGTATCCAATCTTCAAGGGAACTTGCTAAAAAAATTATAGCTCACTTCCACTATAACATCAAATGGAAATTTAGTATCAAGGACCTCTTTGATACTAAACAAAAGGAAGGTGAGTCTTTCTTCAATTTTTTGCAAAGATGGAGAAGCACTTCTAACATAGTCCCTTATGATATTCTCGAGAAAAACATGATCGCCACGTTCGTAAACAATCTTGTCCTAGACATGGCTTACACTATTGAGCTCCAACTTGCTCCAAAATTTTAGCAGTTAATTGTGTTAGGATTAGTAGATAGATATATAACAGTTACATGTAGATTTAGCTAACAAATAAAAGGAATAAAACAAATGGAAATAGAACAAGGAGACACAAAGATTTAATGTGGTTCACCTATTTCTAGGCTAAGTCCAGCATAAATATTCGTCCACTTATTTCATTATCCCATAAAGAGAAAATTACATTTTGATGCATTTCACATTACATCATCACTTATATAGAGGCTCTTTAGGTGATTTATAATGTTAGTTAATAAGTTAACCATAAAAATAATTGATGAGTCAACCTAGGGAAATTTTTGACGATTCAACTAAAAAATCCTTGACAAGTTAACCCCATGATACATGGAAAGTGTACAGTGCTTTCCTGATCAATTGCCACAAACCAACAATCTCCCATTTGGGGAATGATTGGGCTCTACACTAAACAATCTCCCACTTGGAGACTGATCTTGTAGAAACATAGCTACCCCTAAAGCTCCCACTAGTTGACACACTTGGACTTGACTATTTCTCATTTCCACTATGATCAAGCTTTAAGACCACCACAAATTGAGTAGGAATTTAGATTCTCTCTAGTTACTACATTTGTAAACATATCCATTGCATTTTCATTTGTATGTATCTTTTCCAACTTTAATTGTCCATTATCCAATATCAACTGAATGAAGTGATACCTCAATTGTATGTGTTTGGTCTTTGAATGCAAGGAAAAAAAATTTCCAAGATGGATGGCACTCTAGCTATTTTTAAAAATATAATTTTTAGTTTGTGATTTTCCCAACTCTTCCATGAAAAATTGGAGCCATATCATCTCCTTAGCTTCCTTTGCAGCACCAACATACTCTACCTCTGTAGTGGATAAAACAACCACCTTTTTCAATTGAGAAATCCAACTCACTATTATCCCATTAATAGTAAATACATAACCTATGGTAATCCATCTGGTATCTAAATCTCTTGCCAAATATGAGTCAACATAACCTTTTGAATCAGTATTTGAGCCCCCAAAACATAAATATTTATTGGATATACATCTCAAATATATGAGAATCCATTTTGTTGTAGGCCAATGCTCAACTCCAGGATGACTCATATACATGCTAAAAACTCCTACAATATGTGCAATACATGGAGAGTGTATAGTCTTACTTGATTAGTCACCATAAACCAACAAATTAAATGGGGAATCTGATGTGAAGAAAATTTAATCAAGAAAGGGACTATTGTTGATTCCCAACCAACCCAACACCACAAAGAGTCTTGCTAACAAAGCTAAGTGGTGGAACAAAAACAAGAATGTCACTAATGATGTTTTCATTCATGTGAAAATAGTTAATTATGCCCAACCTAAGATTTCTTTAAAAGGGGTCACTAATGCATACACCACAAGGAAACACTCAAACCCAAACACCAGTTGCAAATGTTCAAGATGTTAATGTATCTCAAATTCAACCCAGTGCAATGTCTTCCTAGACTCCCATTTCCAAAACATGAATACACACCACTAGGGGAATCAATTGAATCAACACTGAGAAAATTGATTGAGACAAACATGATCACCTTCCCAGAGATACCTAAATTTAAACAAGTTTTTATGAAACCTAAATGATGGAATGACAATGATTTTGCAAATATAATCATGTAAAAGGACATAAAACATAAAATTTTTAATGATCGAATAATGTTATACAATTCTTAATTGAAGGAGCAATGAATGTTGACAACCATAAAAATCCCAGAATAGAGATCACGCAATCTTCAAAGATCCGTTCCAAAATCACAATAAAGGGAAGGCCCCCACATCTAGTAGCTAGTCAAAATAGGTCAATTATACATACTCGTCCTCTGATAATGTGATAAACCACATAAAACTTGCTAAAAACCAAATTGCTACAATTATTATCATAGACAATAATTTTAAATGTGTAGTCACAACCCGTCATTCCAAGGTTGTCCTATAGGGGGTACCTTCTACTTCTACTGCACCTACAACTCCGGCTGAACCTCCCAATCCACAACACAATCTAGTGGTTCAACTCAAAATAAAACCCACTAAAATATCCATCTTTGAGCTATTTCACATATCTCCTAAACACAAGCAAGCACTAGACCAAGAACTCCAAAATACAATTGTCCCAACATACATAGCTCTTGAGAAATTCCAAAACCATTTTCAATTACATAGCTTCCAATAAACATGCTACATTGGTGTAGGAGCACACCTAGGGTAACCTCCATGCTTAGTTGTTTTTGGCTTGTACTTGATTATAGCCAAGTTAAGAAGGGTAATGTTTGTTTGTTTCAAGACCTTAGAAGGTCATTTTCTATGTAGGCTAAGTTAATTAGTCACTAGGACTAAGGTCAGACAAATAGCCAATGTTAGTTGTTGATTAATCTTCTTAGTGTTAGAAGCTTAAGGTGAGATTAGAGTCTTTAATGTGTCTTAGGCACATAAATGATGTTAATGGATGTTGTAAAGATGCCTCAGGGTCATTAAGTGAGTTGGTTCCTCAAAATCTAGTGAGAATAGAGATCCTAAGAAATAGGATCATGGCATAGAGAAAGTTGCCAAATGTTGTAAAAAAGTTGTCATGACAACATTTGCAATTATTGCAAATGTTGCATGCAACTCAGTTATCCTTGGATTCCCTTGGTTGTAGGAGATGGAGATCAGCCAACAGGCCCTAAAAACTTGGGGATGGCATCTAATGTATAGCTAAGACTTGAATCTCGAGGTAGAAGACATCAGTTGTAATGTTTTGAGTTTGTTAATAGAACTCTACAATAGTATTTCAGTGAATTTCTTGAGATTTTGTGTTGACAGTTGTGTGTAATGGATTGAAATTCTAAAACTAGTGGTTGATTAGTGTTATTTAGTGTGTTCTAAGAATTTTTCATTTGAAGAGCAAGTTGTTTAGAGTAGGTTTAGGGCATCGGTTAAAGTAGGCCTTGTTTTAGAGTTCCACTGGTTATGTTCTGACCAGTCGGAGCATTCATGGCTCCCCCATGAAATCTAGCCATGGGAAACACCTAAGGGTAGATGGAAATGCAAGGGGAGTCATTAGTGTATATAAGTTTAGGATTAGGAGTTGTCAAATTTTGGAGAGCTATTTTTAATGCTAGACCCTAGGCGAGAAGACAGAGCCCAGTTAGAGGTCTAGGTTGTGAAGAAATAGAGATTTATTGCAGGGTACGAAGGTATAGTATGGCCCCGTGACTTTTTTTAGAAGGTGTTCATCATATCTAAACAACCTATGAAGATTGGGTTCATACCAATCCATTTCACTGAGTTTTGAGCAAGATTTCTATTAGGATACAGTTTGTCCTAGAAAGTAGGTCAATTAGCCTTGCTTGCCCTAGTTTGTAGGAAGGTGGTGTACGGAGGCTTCCAAGACCTAAAAGTTGTAGAATTTTTAGTAAGAGCCAAAAGGGTATCTGAATCCCCAATTGGTTTTGCAAGTTGTTTTAGAAAGTTTGGGAAGAAAGACTAAAAGCCTCTGCAAAAGGCTACAAGGATTAGGCCTATTTTTAAGGTCTCTAAAGGATGAACTATTGAAGCTGGTAAGGATATGATTCAAGATCCTTCTAAAATGGATCAAATTAACCAAGTTATGAATTTTTGCACAAGGATGAGGACCCCTACAATGAAGAATGAAGATTGTGGAGAATTGGCACTTAGAGCTTTCTAAGTGAGTGAGGAGGATTGAACTATCTATAAGGTGTTAGTCTTCTAAGGTGAAGCACAAGAATTGAAAACTCTTAGAGAAGAGTTAGGATTAGTGATAGTTAATCATCTAAACTAATCAAGACCTAGAGGAGACTAGGTTCCTAGAAGAGACTAGCTAGGTCTCTTAGATGCAGTGCAAGCAAACCTTGGAACACTCACATCATATTGGTATCAGAGCTTGAATTGATCAGGCTTGTGGTGGATGTTGTAGCCTACTAAATCAGTGGGAGAAAATAATTCTTTTGTGTCAAAAGAATCCAAACCAATGGTGACTAATGTTGAGTTAGCCAAGAAGGTTGAGGAACAAGGAGAAAATAATAAGTTGTTAAGGGAAAGACTAGCTCAAATGGAGCAACTCTTGGGTGAAGTCCAAGACAAAGTAGATAAGGTCAAGGACAAGATTGACCAAAAGGAAGAAGCTAAAGCAAGGGGGAAGGAATTAGAGTTGGAGGAAGAAGCACCAACACCTGACCCTGTTCTTCCTGAAGAGCCATTCTTAAAAGCATTGAAGGCATTGAGTGGCAAAGCTTTGGAAGGTGTACCACTATTTAGTGGACAAATGGATTCAGATTCAGTTGTGGATTTGATAGATAGCATTGAGAACCATTTTGAATGTGATGGTATCTCTGAGGCACAAAAATTTGTGGTGGCCAAGTCTAGACTAAGAGGTTCCGCTCTTACTTGGTGGAAGTTTGTGCAAACCAAGAGGGAAAAGGATGGAAAAGGTCCTATTGTGACATGGAAGGGCATGGTATCCAAAGTGAAGAAGACCTACCTTCCCGATGATTATGAAGTTCAACTTCATAGGAGGAGACAAAAATATTTAGATGTCCAAGCATACACTGAGGAGTTTCAAAAGCTATGTTTGAGATCTAAGGTGGTTGAAGATGAAATCATTAAGCTTGCAAGGTACTTGAATGGCCTCAAATGGTCTATTCAAGAAGAGATGAGTCTAGTGAACTTCAAATCCATTCGCCAATGCTATCAAACGGCCTTGAAGATAGAAGAGAAAAGAAGAAGGAAATAAGAAACCTCAAAAGATAAAGGTAAAGGAAAGGATAGTAGAGGTCAAAGAGGTGGCTATGGTGGAAGAAGTTCTAAATCAAGAACTCAAGGAGATATGAAATTTAGTGAGCAACAAGAAGGAAGCTCAAGTAGAGGTGGTAGAGGAAGGAGTTCTAACTCTAGCTCTAGAGGAAGAAATGGTGGACAAGGAGGAAGAGGCAATTACTTTTCCAATATGAAGTGCTACCATTTCAATTAAATGGGGCACCCTGCCTATAGATGTCTAGAGAAAGGTGGTGCTTCACAAGGAGGTGACAAGAGAGCCAACCTAGTTCAAGATGAGTCTAATGCAGTAGACAAACATGCTGAGGTACCATTGAATTCAAAAGAAGGAGAAAATCTTATGATGAGGAGAACTTTAATCAAGGAGCCGGTGAAGGAAGAGCCAAGCCAAAGGAGGTCTTTGTTTAGGATTAAGTGTAAGTTGATGGGGAAAGTATGTAGGGTCATTATAGATTTAGGCTCTATTGACAATATTGTGTCTGAGGAAGTAGTCAACAAGCTAAAGTTGACAAGGATACCCCACACCAATCCTTATAAGGTCACTTGGCTCAATAAAGGCCAACATGTGTTAGTGAATGAACAAGCATGGGTGGAATTCTCCATTGGAAGGTATAAAGACAAATTTTTATGTGATGTGTTGCCTATGGATGCATGCCATTTTTTCCTAGGTAGATCATGGAAATTTGACCGCCAAGTCATACATGATGGAGGAAAGAATTCTTATTCTTTAAAGAAGGACAATGTGACCTTCAAAATATAGTCACTATTGGAAGATGCTAAGGTAAAGACAACAGGTCCAAATGTGCTTATGGTGGGTGAAAAAGAGTTCTTAGAGGCTATGAAATAAGGTGAAGGTATTGGCTATGCATTAGTATTAAGACCGAAAGAGGGAGATGAAGAAAAGGTGACTAAGAAGATAGAGTTACCAAAGGAGATTCAAGGTATGCTGAAGACCTACCAAGGTATTGTAAGTGATGGACAACCATTAGCCTTACCCCCTAAAAGAGCCATAAGTCATAGGATTGACCTTATTCCAGGAGCTACCCTACCTAACAAAGCAGCCTATAAGATGACCCCTCAAAAAAATGAGGAAATAGCAAGACAAATACAAGAACTCCTAAACCAAGGTTTCATTAGAAAGAGCATCAGTCCATGTGCCATACCCACTGTACTTGCACCTAAGAAAGGAGGAACTTGGAGGCTTTGTACTGATTCAAGGGCTATCAATAGGATAACTATAAGGTATAGGTTCCCTATTCCTAGGATTGAAGACTTGATGGATTATCTAGGTGAAGCTAAGTACTATAGCAAGATAGACTTGAAGAGTGGATATCGCCAAATAAGAATACATGAAGGAGATGAGTGGAAAACAACCTTCAAGACCAATGAAGGGCTATATGAATGGATTGTCATGCCATTTGGATTATCCAATGCCCCATCCACATTCATGAGGCTCATGAATGAAGTCCTCAAAGACTACATAGGAAAGTTTGTAGTTATATATCTAGATGATATACTAATCTATAGCAAGACAAGGAGTGAGCACCTAGAGCATCTTGACATTGTTTTCAAGAAGCTACATGATGAGAAGTTGATGATCAATTTGGAGAAGTGTGAGTTCATCAAAATAGAGATAGTGTACCTTGGATTTGTCCTATCACATGGAAATCTGAAAATGGACAAAAGCAAAGTGGAGGCTATCATGAATTGGCCTACTCCAAGGACAACAACAAAGGTAAGGATTTTTCATGGCCTTGCACAATATTATAGGAAATTCATAAGATAGTTTAGTGCAATTTATTCTCCTATGTTAGATACTATCAAGGGAGGAATGAAAACCAAATTTGTTCGGAATGAGCATGCTAAAAAAAGCTTTGAGTTGCTAAAGGAGAAGATAGCTACCCAACCTATTTTAGTGTTGCCTAGCTTTGAGAAGCTTTTCACATTGAGTGTGATGCCGGCAATGTAGCAATTGGGGCTGTTCTAAGCCAAGAAGGCAGACCGGTGGCTTTCCATTCAGAGAAGTTAAGTGAAGCAAAGAATAAGTACTCTTCTTATGACTTAGAAATGTATGCATTGGTCCAAGCACTAAGGAAATGGAGGCACTACTTGCTTCCCAAGGAATTCATTGTGTATTTAGACAATCAAGCACTTAGTTTCCTGAATTCACAAGAGAAGTTGAGTCACAAGCACATGAAGTGGGTTGAGTACCTACAAGCCTACACCTTCAATATCAAACACAAGAAAGGTGTTCTTAATAAGGTGGCAGATGAATTGTCAAGAAGAGCTCTCACAATTCAAGAAATTTAGTTAAAGAGGATGGGAATAGATCATTTCAAGGATCTATATGGTGATGATGAGGATTTTGCAAACATTTATAAGGTATGTGCTGAATACAAGAATCATTTTCATAGTAGATATGTTGAGTATACTTTGCAAAGTGATATTTTATTAAAGGGGAATCAACTATGTGTTCCTAGAGGCTCTATTAGAGAGAATTTGATACAAGAAAATCATAATGGTGCTTGGAGTGGTCTTTTTGGGATCACTAAGACTCAGGAACTTGTTTCAAGGTTCTATTATTGGCCAAGGATGAATCCAGATGTTAGGAGGTATGTGGAAAGTTGTGTGGTATGTCAAAAGGCTAAGGGAACTTCTACAAATGCATGCCTTTATCAACCACTACCTATTCCTACTAGGCCATGGGAATGTTTGAGTATGGATTTTGTAGTTGGGTTACCCAAGACAAGACAAGGTATGGATAGAGTTTATGTGGTTTTGTATAGATTTAGCAAGATGGATCACTTTGTGCCATGCAAGACCACTAATGATGCTAGTCAAATAGCCTCTCTATTCTTCAAATAAATAGTGAGAATCCATGGGTTACCTATCAACATTGTGTCAGATAGAGACACTAAATTCATAAGTCATTTTTGGAAGACTCTTTGGCAATGGTTAGGCACTAACATGTCCTTTGGATCAGCCTACCATCCCCAAACTGATGGTTAGACCGAGGTTGTCAATAGAAGCCTTGGAAATCTACTAAGGTGCTTGACTAAGGAGTATGGTCAACAATGGGATCAGTTGATTGGGCAAGCTTAATATGCCTACAATGACACTACCAATAGATCAACAAGGAAAAGTCAATTTGAAATAGTGTATGGACTACATCCTAGAGGTGTTTATGAGTTGAGAGATTTGAAGGATGGAGTGAAAGGAAGTGGATATGCTAATGAATTTGCATATGCTATGCAAGAGATACATGAAATAGTGAGGAAGACCTTGACAAAGAACACCATGAAACACAAAGCCAAGGTGGATGAAAGTAGGACAATTAAGTTTAATGTTGGTGACTTGGTTATGGTGCATCTTAATAAGTCAAGACTGCAAAAGGGAGTCCCCCACAAGTTGTAGATGAGGAGGATAGGTCCCTATCCTATCTTAGCAAGGTATGGTGATAATGCATTCAAGGTTGAGCTGCCAAAAAATAGTGGACTGTCTCCTATCTTCAATATTGCAGATGTAGTCCATTATAGAGGACCACATCAAGATATGGATCAGAATCTTCATCAAGTGATCAAAGATGTGGAAGATCTATAGTTACCTACTGCTGAAGTCACATGAGCTGATAGTGTGTTGGACATAAGGGTCTATAAAAAGACAAGAACTAAAGAGTATAAGGAACATCTCATTAAGAAGCAAGGCCAAACCAATGCTGATGCAATATGGATAAAGGAGTCAGAGTTCAAGAAGATGAGGATTGATCCAAGCATCCTCAATCCAAGGGTGGATTGATCTTTTTTTATTTTGGGGAGGATGGCGCAGGAGCACACCTAGGCTAACCTCCATGCTTAGTTATTTTTTGCTTGTACTTGACTCTAGCCAAGTTAAGAAAGGTAATGTTAGTTTGTTTCAAGACCTTAGAAGGTCATTTCCTATGTAGGATAAGTGAGTTAGTCACTAGGACTAAGGTCAGACAAATAGCCAATGTTAGTTGTTGATTAATCTTCTTAGTATTAGAAGCTTAAGGTGAGGTTAGAGTCTTTAATGTGTCTTAGACACAAATGATGTTAATGGATGTTGTAAAGATGCCTTAGGGTCATTAAGTGAGTTGGTTCCTTAGAATCTAGTGAGGATAGAGATCCTAAGAAATAATATCATGGCATAGATAAAGTTGCCAAATGTTGTAAAAAAGTTGTCATGACAACATTTGCAATTATTGCAAATGTTGCATGCAACTCGGTTATCCTTGGATTCCCTTGTTTGTAGGATATGGAGATCAGCTAATAGGCCCTAAAAACTTGGGGATGGCATCTAATGTATAGCTAAGACTTGAATCTCGAGGTAGAAGACATCAGTCGTAATGTTTTGAGTTTGTTAATAGAGCTCCGCAACAGTATTTCAGTGAATTTCTTGAGATTTCGTGTTGACAGTTGTGTGTAATGGATTGAAATTCTAAAACCAGTGGTTGATTAGTGTTCTTTAGTGTGTTCTAAGAATTTTTCATTTGAAGAGAGATTTGTTTAGAGTAGGTTGAGGGTCTCGGTTAAAGTAGGCCTTGTTTTAGAGTTCCACTGGTTCTGTTCTAACCAGTCCGAGCATTCATGGCTCCCCCATGAAATCTAACCATGGGAAACACCTAAGGGTAGATGGAAATGCAAGGGGAGTCATTAGTGTATATAAGATTAGGATTAGGAGTTGTCAAATTTTGGAGAGCTATTTTTAATGCTAGGCCCTAGACGAGCAGACAGAGTTTGATTAGAGGTCTAGGTTGTGAAGAAATAGAGATTTCTTGCATAGTACAAAGGTATAGTATGACCCCAGGACTTTTTCTAGGAGGTGTTCATCATATCTAAACATCCTATGAAGATTGGGTTCATACCAATCCATTTTACTAAGTTTTGAGAAAGATTTATATTAGGATACAATCAGTCCTAGAAAGTAGGTCAATTAGCCCTATTTACCCTAGTTTATAGGAAGGTGGTGTATGGAGGCTTCCAGGACCTAAAAGTTGTAGAATCTTTAGTAAGAGCCAAAAGGGTATCTAAATCCCCAATTGGTTTTTAAAGTTGTTTTAGAAAGTTTGGAAAGAAAGGCTAAAAGCCTTTGCAAAAGGCTACAAGGATTAGGCCTATTTTTAAGGTCTCTAAAGGATGAACTATTGAAGCCGGTAAGGATATGATTCAAGATCCTTCTAAAATAGATCAAATGAACCAAGTTATGAATGTTTTCACAAGGATGAGGACCCCTACAATGAAGAATGAAGATTGTGGAGAATTGGCACATAGAGCTTTCTAAGTGAGTGAGGAGGATTGAACTATTTATAAGGTGTTAGTCTTCTAAGGTGAAGCACAAGAATTGAGAACTCTTAGAGAAGAGTTAGGATTAGTGATAGTTAATCATATAAACCAATCAGGACCTAGAGGAGACTAGGTTCCTAGAAGAGACTAGCTAGGTCTCTCAGATGCAGTGCAAGCAAACCTTGGAACACTCACATCATAAATTTATAGACCATGATGAATCACCACATAAATGTTTGCATAATGATTCTTTGCACCTGTTGGTCCATGTGCACAAACATGCAACTAGATAGGTCCTCATTGATGGTGGAGCTAAACTAAACATACATACTTTAAAAGTAATAAAAACCTCAGGATACTTAGACTCAAGTATCGATATCACCAGAAGGATCAAAATTAGGGAATATTATGAGGTGGAGAAATCATCCAAAGGTGTCCTTATGTTTCCTATCAAAATAGGACAAGTAGTAAAGAACACTCCATTCCAAATCCTAGACATGGAACTAGGATATATCATGTTACTAGGAAGACCGTGGATACACAAAATGAAATTTGTACCCTCTACTTATCATCAATGTATCTAATTTACTTACCAAGGCATATAGGTCATCATAGAAGGATATCCCAATCCCTTTCAATGTTGTAAAAATCTAAGGGTAGTATAAAGAATCAAGTACCACTGAATCAAGCAGCAAGTATTCCTTCCACTTTTGATTCAAATCCCAAAGACATACCAAGGACGGGAATCAAAACATCAATCCAAAATAGAGGATGTGCTGAATACCTCTATGAGGAAGCCTTCACCGTCACTGGTTTACCTCTATCTCCTAGATCTTATGGTAGACCCAGACCTACAAAAATAGTTAAAATACCAGAACCACTAATTTTCAAGTGCCCATGTACCACCTTTATTTGATGGGGTGACTTGAGTGCAGAGAGTTTGTTTTATCCTAACATCAATACTTGGTTATACCAAGATCCCCAAGAAACACCATCAATATAGCTACCCTTGGCCTAATATGTACCTGGATTTATGATGCTACAATAGTTTGAGTATATGGGATCCACGTGCCTAAGAGAAAGACAATAAGAGATCTTAGAAATCTCTCTACCACCTACCCAAAGGAATAAAAAAGGACTCGGATATGATCAATCTAAAATAAGTGTGGTTATCGGTGATATTACTATGGATAAACAAGTGGTTATGGAATCAAAGTAGGAAAGAGATCATGCACACAACCAAATCAGCAACATACTTCAACAATTGTTGCCACAAGAAACATAAAATGTAACCTCTCAATCATTTCTTGAGAAATAAATCTCATATTATGTGGAAGAAGAGATACCTTATGATCATTCTAGTGTGATTAATTCTCATGAGTATGAGTGGTATAACCCTCGTACCTCAAGTACCATGGCCATAAATGAAATGTTTGACTGAATGAACCCAAAAGATGAACCTTGTACAAATAATCTATTCAATGTCAATTCCTTGAATGGTCCATCTATTTATCACTCTTGGTTTGTTAAACGCATCACTACTGTTCCATTTTTCCAAACTGAGCCACAACACAAAGTCAACCTATCTCTAGTCCACCCAAAACTAAATGACCAAGCCCAATAAGGGCATCCTAACATAGATGTCTTTGAAAATGATGAAGTCGTTATTGAATTCATGAGGTTTCAAGAAGGAATACCATTAGGAGACCACAAGGAAGGATTTTACTTTGATATAGATAGGTCTACATACTTTGCAGAGGTGGATCCTCTTTCCATTCAAAAAGATGAAAATTTACCATCTTAAAATGGCCACACTTCTTTTTTAAGACCTTTTGGCTCATGTCCTTTATCAACTTTTTGGACCATGGATGCATTCATGCTCAATCACCTCTTTCTCTTATTTAGTCCCATATTCTCCATTTTGAACAATGCAGTATCTAAGACCTCAGGGTTAGCTCCCTATGGGCTAGCCCTGGAATAGGTCAACCAAGTCAACTTGTTCCTTAGGGGTTGTGAACCTTGGGCTTGGTGTTGTCTCAAGGATTTAATTCTCAAAATATGGTGATCTCGTTGCCTTTCTTTATTTTACCGCATGAAAACTAGCATAAAAGGAAGCCTAGGCATCTCATTTTAAAAAGGCATGAGACACACAAGTAAGCACAAAAGAAAGAAGAAGCAAGTCACAAGACACATTGATGATAGAAATCTCATGTTCAAGCATTCAAGCATTCAAATCTTCAAAGATTCAAGGATCATTTGTGGGCATCTTTCCTCTTCAAGATCTAGCATATTGTTGGCCATCAAGGGAGGAGATCTACATTGAGGCATTCATCATCTTCTTCATTTGATGCACACTTACATCCATGGCTCCATGAAGTGATTTTGGTAGATCCATAGCATTTGTGGAGATTTCCTACATTGCAAGTTCATGATCAACATACAAACACAAACAAATCCTTATTGACAAGGGTTTCTTCAAGCAAGGTAAATATGTACATTTGTCTTGTTTCATTTACAGATTTACATTTCAATTCAAGGTTCATTCTGTTAGGATTAGGTAAAACTGAGAGGGGAGTGAATCAGTATTACTGAATTTTGATTTAAACTTCAACCAATTATAAATAAACCATAATACTACTGAAGTAAAAAGTACATTAAAACACAACACATAAGTCATGACACCATGATTTGTTCTCAAGGAAATCCTAGCCAAGGGAAAATCCCGGTGGGGATGGTACCCACAACTATGCACTAAAATATTATATCCCTATTAGGAGATCTAGCCCTGTTAGGAGCTGATTATTACATAGTACATTTCCTTGTTAGAGGAATACAAAACCCTGTTAGGGGTATACAAAACACCTCGTTAAAGGTGGTGAGAAAACTACTCTTACAATAAAAAATTGTCAAAAAAGTTCTCGAAAATGTGAACAATACAAGAACTTATCTTGCTTAGATAGTTCTGGTTATAACTATGTCTATTACTAATCTCGCATCTTCTCTCTTCTGTCAGATTTGCAACCTTGCTTCATTATAATATTTCATGCATATCTTTGCTTCCACAAAATCATTCTATACTTATACAAAATCTGCCATACAGTCGACTTCATAAATACCATACAAAACATAATAATTAATTATGTAAATGATAAGTATGGAGTCGGCGATCTTATATTACCCAAGTGTTGACAATATACTTTATTCACCTAACTTAGCACGTTACCATATCCACTAACCTTGCCTTAATCTTTGCAACTGCTTATATACCCTATTATATTGATTCTATGTCTTTGCATACCTTCAAATCACTAAATCTCACTGATCTGATTGCCAAAACTCATGTTCTCTTAACTGAAGCATATACATATCCCAAAATACCTTCAACTAACTTCACAGGCCATAATACCTCATACATTTCCATCGCTAATCAAAACTATAACATTGTACCCTGCTACCTTGATTCTGGACTTAGTCATTTTTATGACTGTGATTCTAGTAGCAAAACTATCTGCATGCAATCACTCTAGCATAAGTGTTGCCATGAATGACAACCCTCAAGTGATCCCTAGTGCTCCACAACATCACTTGCCAACAATCTCTCCCTTTGGAATTGATGGCAACGCTTTGAAAAATGACTAAGTGTTAAAAGCACCATCTTTAACTAAGTACATAGAACTTTTCTTTTATTTTCTCTTTTCTTCTTTTATATACTCTTTTATTTTTATTCACATTTTTTTTAATTCTCTTATCTTCTTTGTTGAGATTTTAAAGATCACTGCAAATGTAATGGCACTGCCTAAATTGTATAGGGTATGTGTTTTCCAAATGCAACAATCTCTCTTATTTATATTTGGAATGAGGCTAGGAGAGACATGTACCTTCATGGGGCATGTCTATTCATTTTATAATGTTTCATTAATTAATCATATATTAGAATAATATATATATTAATAATAATATATATATACAAATACAATATATTATTATTAATCAATATCTAAGTATTATATATATTCTAAGTGATCATATGACTGAAGCTACTAACATTAACACTCCCTCTTAGCTAGGGAGGATGATCAAACAAGATGTGTTGTGGTATCCCTTGTCAACACATTTGACCCTAACTGTGGTCATACAAAACATCAACACTCCCTCTTAGCTAGAGAAGATAAAATCCATCAAGGTAATAAATCATTAATTTTGAAAGAGAGGAGATATCACCCTACTGTGATATCAGGAGATATGGGATATGCAAGAATATCAAGTCACATGATGGTCACCATAGCTCATAAATATCCATGCTATGTCTAATGACAATACTTCTCATGATGTTTGTCATATGGATACTAAGTTTACGTAGAGACATGTCACTACGTGATATGTTTCATAGGGTCTAATCAATATGTAATACTAAGTTCAGAAGGATCCTAATATGGTTCATATGGATACTAAGAAATCATATATTACATAATTCATGATATGAAGTATCACCTAACATGTGATACCAAGCCTAACATGTGATGTCAAGTTTTATATATCACCTAACATGTGATATGAGGAATCACCTGACATGTGATACCCAGTTTTCAATATCACCTAACATGTGATATGAGGAATCACTAGACATGTGATACCTAGTTTTCATACCACCTTGATATGAGGAATCACCTTAGATTGTGATACCTAATTTTCATACCACCTTGATATGAGGAATCACCTTAGATTGTGATACCTAATTTTCATACCACCTTGATATGAGGAATCACCTTAGATCGTGATACCTAATTTTCATATCACCTCAGATCATGATACAAGGATATAGTAAGTAAGAAAATTACATTCCATTTACATATAACCCTATTATGGTATGTGCATAGACATAAAAATGTCTACCATAATGAATCTCTATTACAAGATCGTCCCCTTGTAATATCAAATACAAGTGTTCATTTTTTAAAAGTTGTCACCTTTCTCCAATGTTCAGAGAAGGGCCCATAAGTCTTGGAGTCACACACGTGAAATCTACCTTGACTCATGTCAGAGGGTGGATCCATCATGGCTCATCCCAAAGGATGGAAACAAGGGCTTTCACCTTAGACTTCTCTCTCAAGGAGAAGAATGCAATAACATACAAGATAATAGATGAGACTCTTTTTCCTCTAAGGCTTCATTCTCCAACATGCCAAGTTTATCTTGAAGGTACAAAACCTTACCTCTAGCACAAAACTTAGTGAGAATATCAGCCATATGTTCTATAGGGATAATGTACCTTGAATAGTATACTTATGCACTATATCTCTTATATAGTTTGCATCACTCTAGGTGAACCCCAAGTTATGTAGGAGATAGCATAAGAGCATTTTAGCCAGCACACATGAGACTCAATCTCATGATCATAGACTTTTGGATCTAATATCAACCTTTTGTGAGCAAGTCATTTCTTTGTTCTTTAGTCTACATTATGCTCTTTTCTTGAATTCCCAACCATCTATCATGATCTAGATATTTGCATAAGAGCCTTCTAGTTCACATACATGGAATTTCATCATTCGAATCACAATTCCTGGTCACTAGGGAAACCATCTTGATATGGTTTACTCCCTCTTTATCAATATGACCAAGATCCTTAGAAATCAAATAAGGCATATCCTCTAGATGTTGTACTGACTCCCTCTGAATCTTTGAGTACTAACATCAACATTTAAGCTTCTCGTCCAAGGTTTCCTCTGATGGTTCATTAGACTTCTTCTGAATCTGGATCCTCAGAAGTTCACAGATGTAGATCCTATAGATTCTCCCTCAGAAGCTCAAGTTCGTGTATCCATCTTGACATTGTCAGACTCCCTCTGAATCTGATATCAACTCTCTACTCAATTTCTTTTCCTGCAAGCACATCCTCAGAGAGAAAAGAAAAGATCAAGGCAAACAACTCTTATAGTATGTACATAGAAATACAAATAAGAGATTAGAAATACAATACTTAGAAATTGAACTAAAAAATACTAATCTCATGTAGTTAAAGGATATTCTTCAACTGCTCCCACTAACATAGATGCACACCCTTCAAACAATAACCTTCAGTTGTTAGATGGACGGACTACTGGGTACCAATAATACTTCAAAAATCACCTTTCAATAACAATGGACCTTACAGTCTACAAATTCTATTGAGAGTGTTACATCTACTACAATCAATTCTCAAATCCTCTGTCTACTTCTTTGATCTTCCAAGGCAATGTCCGTTGTGTTGAGATTATGATATACTAGCATCCCACCTAACGGTAACATGCATAATTTCCTTCGTTGACTCTTCTAGAATAGAGAGTTGTACAAACTCCTCTCCCAATTACTTTGAACGAATTCATTTCCTTTATAATAGACTATTCATGAAGACCTTTCTAATTTATAATTCCCATCGATTTATTAATATATATTGATGCCTTTGTAGTTTTATTGATATGCTTGACTATTCTTCTGTGCCTTGATTTTGAGTAATTGGTAAGAAGGATGATTAGCTCATTAGTTTTCACACCTCACCTGATCATTATTATGTTCTAAAGTAACCTTGAAGGTGTCTTCATACTCAGCCTGTAGCAAGAAGAAGAACATTAACTTTTGCTTGTGGGTTGCAACTGATAATGTCAATGCACCATGTTCAGCTGGTCTGTTTGATCTCCTTAGAATAACTGTACAAACAATTTGGTGCCCCTGGTTCTTATAGATAATGAAATTATCTACACAAATAGGAGTCTATTGGGTCTATCCACACCTCCAGGTATAGTGACAAGTGTATTTTCACCATTATCAATGGGCTCCAACCTTTTTGCGAGTAACATGGTTGAGACCAAGATCAAGCTCCTCCAGTGCATATGAAGTGACTCACTATTTGATGGTGAAGTTAATGTTTACCAAGGAAATGCCCAATATTATAATGATTTGATAGCAATCATCTAATGTAGATATCTCATCAATATTATATGAGTTAGTGTTTCCAAGACTTGATAATGGATGATGATGTCACTAAAGGCTTTTAATTATACTTTTCCTCGGGTCCAATATGTGTAAATGCATTACATAGGTAGCATCTCTTGATCAGTGTTTACAATCTGATCATATGAATTAGGTTCAATAACTAAAATTGGGTTCCAAGATGGCACTCTACTATGATAATGTGTGTCGATGAGAGCATTTAAGCAATACAACCAAGCCGATCAATGTAGACAAGGGAGTCTTGTAATCCACAACTAATGTATGCACTGAGATATTTTGTGATGAATCGACTATAGATATCAGAGATGTCATCTAAGATGTACATCATTTCTTACCAATGACGATTAAAATATCAATAGGTATGGTTGTTGTAGACTCTCAATGGGATCGATGAAGCCAACTGATGTACTGGCTCTACAAGTTCAACATCCATAATGACTTTGATGAGAGACCATAGATGTGAAGCTAGATTTCACTAGGTAGATATTTTGATTTTGATCAATCACCAAATCAATATGGCTCTTTTTGCCTCCATTAGAATGCTCCACTCCTCCTATTTAAGATCTCCCATCTCCCAAAGTACCTTAGTCGATCTTATCATCTACCTACAAAGCATATACTTGACCTGGTTCCTTCCAATAACAATATTTCTCTTTTGACAAGTATTATTGCTCCGCCAATAACTTATATCGTAGACATATTGTCACAGTTAGAAACTTCATTGAAATGCAAAGGAACTTGATAGTGTCTCATTGCATGCTTTGCAATGGTTAGACTCTTGATTTAGACTTCATGCCAAGACTATATAGAGACAAAATTCAAGTCAAGCTCATCTTTCACATATAAATGTATCACTTTGAAGGGATTCACGCTAGTTCACAAATTCCTTGGTCATTGTATTTCCTAATCTCCACGATTTGGTGTTATTTTCAATGTAAGTTTCATAAGTAGAACATATGGTTGGAGTGTAGAGTGTGAGCTCCTTCGAAATGGTTGGATGCAGGAATGAGCTCTAGCACTCTTAATCTCAAGCAGTCCCTAAAAAATATTGCTTGTCTGTGACGAGTGGAACAATGAAAGAATGTGTCACAGCAAGAATATCAACTCTGAATTAATTCCATCCATGACCTGATAACATTCTTGGCTTTGGTACTTTCCTCTAGTGAAGGCCAATAATGGGTTTACCGTCCCTTTGAATTGCTAAAGAAAGCCCCCAATTTAAATGAAGGTTCACCACAAACTTCTTCTTACTCACTGGCCCTTAATAAGTTGCATGGGAGATATCAACGCTAAGTATAAACTTCCTGAAATGTTTGGTGTTTGATAAATTTGTGAAATGATTGATTGCTTCTAATAGAAGTTCCCCCTCGATCATTTCTCCCAATAGATCATATATAATCCACAAACTTCATTCTTTTTTGATAGATGATACTTCTCTTCGTCCATGTCATTTCTTTTTCACATTTGCAACTTGGCTCTGATACCATGTTGAGATTTTAAAGATCGCTTCAAATGTAATGACACTGCCTAAATTGTATACGGTATGTGTTTTTCAAATGCAACAATCTCTCTTATTTATATTTGGAATGAGGCTAGGAGAGACATGTCCCTTAATGGGGTATGTCTATTCATTTTATAATGCTTCATTAATTAATCATATATTAGAATAATATATATATTAATATATATATATATATATATATATATATATATATATATATATATATATATATATATATATATATATATATATATATATATATATATATATATATATATATATATATATATATATATATATATATATATATATATATATATACAAATACAATATATTATTATTAATTAATATCTAAGTATTATATATATTCTAAGTGATCATACGACTGAAGCTACTAACATTAACATTCTTTATTTTACCCTCCCCATTTTTCTCTTTCTCTTCCTCTCCCTTTGACATAAATGGCAAAGGTGCACTCAAAATTTCAAAACTTAAGCACAAAAAGGACTTAGTGCTTACTCACTAGCTTTAAGACATCTTGGAAAGAGTTTTCCAAGGTCCTCACTTCCTCGGCCCATGACTTGATTAAGAGCTCACTGACATGGATTAATCTATTCAGTGCATATGATGTTGTTTATGTTGCCTTAAGCTCGGTAGGTGTAGATATATTCATTGAACCTTCAACCTTTTCCATCTCTGATAGATGTGTTTCCAACATTGAAATCTTAGAGGTTATAAGGCTCTTTAACAACCCAAATCTATTTACATCTCTCCCTTTCTCCATTTCCAATACACTAATTTTATCCAACAACTTGGATACTTGTTTGTCCATTTCAATCACTATTAGTGAAGATGTTTCACAACTATCCATCAAAGTATCAAGTGTAGCCCTATCCTTGGCTAAAATCTCCTCAATATTCTTTCCATGACTGCAAGGACTTATGCAGTAGCTATAAATCCTTCTGCCTTATGCTATGCAATTCTTGGCCTTAAGAGTAGTAGCCTTGAGAATGTTGATGTCCCATGAGATGGACTAACATAATTCTCTCAAATTCTTCTCCAAAAATATCTTCTCTACCTTATCTTCTATAGTCTTTAGTAATGAGTCAAAATGATTGTCAAAACTATCCAGTACCATAACTAGATTCTTAGCTTCATCCTTTTCTTGAAAGATAATAGGTGTAGGAAGTAGTTTATTTATTGTCTCTACATCCCTAGCCATTACCTTTACTCTTTTATCCCATTTGTGCACTAACCTTTCTTTAGCCTTGGAGAAGGCCATGAAGGATAGCCTCATAATCTCATCCTCATCCATGTTGTCTACATCAGCACTCACCGGTTTGGCCATGCTTGCCAATAATAAAGAGGTGTCAAATTTCTGTTATAATTTCATGCTCACCTCAGCTTCTTTTTCTATCCTAGTCTCTTCTTCCTTCCTTTCTTCCTGCTGAACTTCTTTTTCTTATGACTTCTCTTCCTATTTCTCCTCTGCTTTATCTTCCTCTGTCTGTTCTTGTGCTTCAACTTCTATCGCACTATCCAAATTATCCATAAATGGGTCATTTACATCATACAAAGTGTCAAGGGTCACATGCACACCAGTCAAAAAGAAGTCTGGTTGCATGTTGGCTTGTTCACTTCCATTTTCTATATTGGAACTCTCTCACAATCCCAAAGATATAGGCTTAGTGACGTTAGGAGGTGATTTCTTCTTTGGCATATCACTCATTAGGATTTGATCTAATGCCTTTTGAGTGTCCTCAACTACTTCATCATATCTCCTTGCCATGATTTTTACTAATCTGGCTGTTGTCCTCAGCAAGGGTTTTAGTGCATTTATTATCCTCTCCCTTTTTTTTATTGAGACAATAGGTAACATGTCCTCAATAGATTTATTTCTTATTTTTTCAACTTCTGCTATGCCAACTGCTTCCTAATTTCCAGTTTTCTATACAGTTCTTTAGGGATACTCCCTTCAATTTCTAACAGATTTTTCTTAAAAGCTAAGAGATACTCAATGATAGTATCTTCAATGATTGCTTGATTCTCATAATCATATCTTTCATAGTACATCTCTACTATCTTCAAGTTACCATCTTTTATCACTCTCTTCTGTAGTGACTTAAGGTCTAGTTTCCACAAATTTTGTGGATCCTTCGGTGCTACTATTTCTTCTTCTTTATCGGTTACATTTTCTTCCTTTTTCTTCTTTTCCCCTACTACCACTTTTTCTTTTAGAATTCCCTACTTGGTTGATCTTGTAGATCTTCTAAGAATGCTTGCATGTATAATTTCCTATACTGTTTCCTCTTGTGTAACTGACAAGTCAACAATATCAGTAGTAGGAATTACTATCTTTTCTATCTCTAAGGGAGTAGGAGCATCAATGGCCATGCTTGAAGATGATTCCATCTTATTTCTTATGTTTATCAACTGCTCCTTAGTTATTCCTACCTTCAGAGTGATATCTTCAGCAATTTTACTAATTTTCCTTTTCCCTATTACTTTTTATTTCTCTTCTTTGACTTTTTCATACTTCTCCCTATATGTTCCCCATCTTTCTTGGGTAGGGTTTATTTCTGTTGCTAGAACATGCTCAACCTGCATAGTTAAGATTTCAGCACTAACTTCATAACCCATAGGGTAACACCATTTCATTATTGGTTCCACTGCCTCAAAACAAACATAATCAGTTTCAATAATGAAATAGACAATGTCCTTATACTTATCAACAATGTTTTCAAGTATTCTATACCTTTCCTTCATCTTCCTTTGTATGATTTTGGTCATAGAAAATAGTTCACCATCAATCCAATTCTTATCCTGTCTTTTGTAACTCTCTAAAATCTGAATCCTAGTGGGTACATCATCCTTCCATGCCCTAGGGTGCATGCCAATAAACTTGTGAATGATATGAATGTACATATGGACTAATAATGACCCAAACCTAAATGATTTAGATTTATCTTTCTTTATGACTTTAACATTCTGTAGGAACTATTGTGCCAGAACTTTGCAAAGGTTATATTTCTTATTTTCCTTCACCATTTTGTATGCCATCATGATGACTCCAACTGATACAGAGTTTGGTCTGCTACTATAAAATAGTTTGTAGCCCAATAACATTGCTACCAACCTAACATCTTGCTGAAAGATGTCATTGACTGTCATCGCCCTCTTATCCCACTTGGAATGGGTTAGGGTTTCTGCATGTTTCCTTAGGTTCTTCTCTACAACAAGAGGGGATCCTTCATTATCAAGACCTGTTATATCATGGATCATGTGTGCACATATTTTTATTGGTTGTTCTCCAATCCAAACAAACTGATCATGTATCCTACTGAGGATAATCTTGAACCATTCTATTTTCGTGAACTCCGTGAGTATACTTAGTTTAATGATGGATTGGTCTTGTAGGTGTTTGAACTCTTCTACCATAGATCCATCTGCTTCTATCATACTATCCAATTCACTGTAAATTTTTACATGTTGAATGATTTCATACTTGCAATGTATGTATGCCCTAATATCTTCTATGTGCAACGCATCGACAGGGGTTTGTGAAAATGCTCCTTCCAAATCATCCTCATAGGAATTTAATGGATGTCTCTTAAATTTGTACCTAGGTCTATCTACAACATCATAAACTACTTTTGCATCCATAACTTCTCTACGAGTATAGGTCTAAATACCTTTAATGTACTAAAATTTGGATCTCTACTTCACGCCTTCAGACAATATCTCTGCTAGATGACTTGAAATGCTTCAAAATTTTGCTCTCCTTAGTCGTTGATCAACAAACAATGTAGAAATGGTATCTTCCAAACCTTTTTATACTTCGCAAGTTGATTGAGTGCATTAAACACAAGTAGCTCAACTTCGCATCCCATCCAGTCAACATAAAACTTGCAAACATGGAATATGAATCTCCAAGTGTTGTGCTCTCATCCATAGACTCCATAGTGTCTGTACATACCATACCTAAGCTCACATGAGCTTACTCCACATATACAGGGGCTGGATATATTTCATTCTCTGCATCCAATGCTCCCCTTAAGGCTATGCAGCCTTCTAGGTCGATGTCTCAAAGAACTTATCATGTGAAGATACAATATCATCTACTATCTCTCCCTAAACCAATGCCTTGTTTAATAATTTCACCTTCCATATCTTGTCATCCTCCTTGTTCTCTGATTTTGTGAAAGGATTCTCAAAATCATTCATGTACTCATTAAAACTCTTACCATTGTCACCAACATTCTTTCTTATAACCATAGGAGGTGGTCCTCTTGGTTCACTTGATCTTCTTGGTCCTCTTCTGTTGTCCTCTCCATTGTATCTATAGAACTTTTCTATGTATCCAAGGTTGTTACATTTGTAACATGTAGGAGGTCTCATTCTATCCTGATTTACTTGTAGTTTATAATACCTTGCAGCATGTCCAAATTTGTTGCATTTTTGACATGTAATATTGGCTGCCAATTCTCCTTTGACATAATCTTACTTATACCTAGACTGGTCTAGTTTTTTGCAATATGCTTTCTTGTGTCCATAATCATAACAGTTAAAACATTAACTGGTAAAGGGTTTAGAGTTACCTTTACTTCTGCAATCTCTTTTCATGTGTCCAACTTTGTTTCATCCAAAGCATCTACCTCTGAAAGGTTTGATCTATTCTTTGGGTTCTTCATGAGTAGGTCTTTCTTCAGTCTTTGCTTCACTTGCTTCTTCATTGGTCTTAGAACTTTTTTCTTCATTGAATCCAAGTCCATTCATGTCTCCTTTGGGTTTCTGTCTTGCTCTTTGCTCATTAATTTTGTCACTACTCATGTGCAACTTCTTAATGTTTAATTTGTCTTGAGTGAGTTCTCCTTTAATGATTTGATTGTATTTCTCAAATTCTTGATATTTATCCTTGTAGTGATCAAGTTCACTCTTCTTAGTCCTCTTTGCTCATTTGCTTCTTTCAGTAACTCTTCAACTTTGTTCCTTGCATCCTTTTCATGTTGAATATCTTTTATCATCAAAAGATTGATTTCCTCTTTTTCTTGCTCCAGTCTCTTCACTTGATCTAATGTATCATTGTCTAAATCTTCTCAGATTTTGTCCATAAGATCTTGTTTCTACTTTCTTGAAGCTTTCAGTTGTTCCTTTAGTTTCCTGATGAAACCTTCCACTCTTCTCAATTTGAATTTTAGTATACCATTCTCAGCCTTGTCTTTATCTAGATCTTCAAGTGCTGCTTCAAAGTTATCTTGCAAACTTTCCGAATCCATTCTGATCTCTCTTAAGCTATTAGGATTTCTCTCCAAGGGCCAATAGCTCTGATACCAGTTGTTAGGATTAGGTAATACTGAGAGGGGGGGGGGGGTGAATCAATATTACTGAACTTTGATTTAAACTTCAACCAATTATAGATAAACTATAATACTACTGAAATGAAAAGAACATTAAAAAAAAACACATAACTCCGGCCAAGGGAAAACCCTAGTGAGGATGGTACCCACAACTATGCACTAAAATATTATATCCCTGCTAGGAGATCTAGGCTTTTTAGGATCTGATTATTACATAGTAAATTTCCTTGTTAGAGGAATACAAAACTCTGTTAGGGGTATACAAAACACCTAGTTAAAGGTGGTGTGCAAACTGCTCTTACAATAAAAAACTATCACAAAAAGTTCTTCAAACTATGAACAATACAAGCACTTAGCTTGCTTAGATAGTTCTGGTTATAGCTCTGTCTATTACTGATCTCACATCTACTCTCTGCTCTTAGATCCACAACCTAGATTCATTATAATATTTCATGCATATCTTTTCTTCCACAAAATCATTCTATACTTATACAAAATATTCCATCCAGTCGGCTTCACAAAGACCATACAAAACATAGTAATTAATTATGTAAATGATAAGTATGGAGTCGGCGATCTTAAATTACCCAAGTGTCTGCAATATAATTTATTCACCTGACTTAGCATGTTACCATATCCACTAACCTTTCCTTAATCTTTGCAACTACTCATATGCCCTGTTATACTGATTCTTTGTCTTCGCATACCTTCAGATCAATGAATCTCACTGATCTGATCACCAAAATTCATGCGCTCTTAACTAAAAAAAATACATATCCCAAAATTCCTTCTACTAATTTTTTAGGCCATAATACCTCATACATTTTCATCACTAACCAAAATGGTAACACTGTACCCTATTACCCTGAATCTAGACTTAGTCATTTTTATGACTGTGATTCTAGTAGAAAAACTGTCTACATGTGATCACTCCAGCATAAGTGTTTCTATGAATGAAAACCCTCAAGTGATCCCTAGTGCTTGACAACATCACTTGCCAACAAATTCCTCAATCTCAGACTTGACCAAGGCAAGCCCTTATCCACCCCAACCCCAAAACCTAGTGTTGTGTATGCAAGAGTAGGTTCTCAAAATTGTAGGTACAAATCTAGAAGTTGTAGACAAAGATCTATCAGAAAAATCTAGGTCAACTTTAGAAAATTTCCTCGAGAACACGGTGACATGGTTGACCTGTTCCCAACAGCTTGAGATTTTCAGTATTTTTTGGGTTTTCATCTTTGATCGCAAATTTGCAGTCAATAATTCAGCTATAGGTCCAGAATTATAGTTTTTAGAGAAGAAAATCATATTCCTCCTCATACTTCAAGGTGAGTACTTCATTATCTATTTTACATCTTAGTTTAGATATGTTTTCACATCTTAATTGGGTTGATTTCTTACATTTAGCACCTAGACCTCTATTGCTTATCTTGCTAAATCAATTAGTTTAATTTTAAAAGTACATTTACACAACCTTAACCAAATCTTACATTGCATGAAAGAGGACTTTCTTGTGTACTTCCTTAGTATAATTTTGGTTTAGCATTGGCACCCCTTTATCATATTTGGTTTTAATAATCTAACTTATGTTATATTAAGAGTTACGCCTGGAAGCCCCTCTTTCTCTTGTATTTTGAATGTTAGTGTGGAAATGGTTAGTTAATGAATACTTCTCATATAGTTTATATTACTAAATTCATCAACACCATTTTTCACCCTAAACATTTTGGTGAACCCAACGCATTACAACTACATTTTGAGTTTGGAGTTGGATCCCTTTGATTTCCTTTTTCCCATTGGTGAACCCTATTTTGGATTTAGATTTATCTATATGTGTGTGGTTAGATCTTTCTTTTCTCTTTATTACAATGATAATTATGTGGTTAGATTTCATTAGATTTTCCTTTTGTGATCTCCTCTTTTATTAGTTTTATTATAGTAAGTCCAACCTCTAACATTCCCATTAGGAGAAGTCATAGACTCATGGCCTCTTTTGACCATGATTCCTCTTTCCTTCCTAGGACCTATGATGATACTAATATTTTCTCTCAAGATATCAATCTCATAATGGATCATAATTCTTCTCATTCCTCCCATGATGAAGATGAAGCTTTAAGGATTCCTCCTTCCCAAGTTGATAAGTTCTCTCATGATTTTGATAAATTGGAAAATTGGTTTGTGCGAGAAAACCCAAATCCTGACAGTGTTTCCACTATTGAGGCTATTAAGAATCTTATTGTTCATGATGATAATAACATATCTATTTTGTGTGGTATATCACACCTTAGTGATACTCATGCTAATCCTTTGATGAAATGTGCTCAAGATTTGGGATACACTTATCCTTCCACAACCGTTGAACCTTCTATCTTGATTTCTACTACCATTCTAGTATTCCTACTTATATGCAACCTCTCATGACAACCTCTACACACGTTTCCTCTCCTTTAAGTGTTGGTCTTCCTAATCCTTCACTTCCTTTGAGTGTCCCTCCTACCTCTATACCTTCTTCATTACCTTCATACAATGTTGTTCCTTTTACATATTCCAATCCTCTTCTTGTTCCTTCTAATCCTCCACCAAAATCCTTGCATTTTCCTTCGGCTTCCTACAACTTTCCTAGTACATCCAATATGTCTATGCCTACTATTGGGTCTTCTAATCCTACTATTAGTAGCCTAGTTCAAATTGTCACGGCTTTACAAAAAGTAGCTCAATTCACTCAATCCAAGTACAACATCCCTACATGTGATATTGCTAATCCCCTTTCCTTAGATATCCTTCGTGTTGTTATCAAAAAACATATGGAGATAACTCATCTTTAGACTTATAATGGTAAGGGTGATCCCATGATTCATGTTAGGACTTTCCAAACTATATGTAGTGATTTTGCTCATGACTTTAGGCTCATGGCTAAGTTTTTCACAAGTAATTTTAGGGATAAAGCTTTGCAATGGTATTTATCTTTACCTCCTTACTCTATTAATTCCTTTCAAATTCTCGCTAATACCTTCATTCAAAAATTTCAAAAATAACATTGGTCCTTAGATTTCTTTGACTGATTTAATACATTGTACAAAAAATGTTAAAGAAAATTTTAGTGACTTTGTTGGTAGATTTAAACATTTATATGTTCAATTTTCTTATCTTGTGCCTGATAATGATATTCAACATATTTTTATTTCTAATTTGCAAAAAGACATTAGAGATAAGATTCTCCTTACTGAGTATACTTCCTTTTCACATCTTTGTGCAGTGCTTCACCACTATTAGTTACAAGTGAGCCATCTTGAGAGCTCTACTCCAATTGCTCCTGTTACTGTGGATAAGAGTGATGCCACTGTTAATCAAAATAATTTCTCTAAACCTAACAACTACATAAAGATTCGCAAGTCAAAAAATACAGTTGATGATCAAGTGGCCACTACATCCAAATGTATGACTACTTTTTCCTCTATGTATCATCATAATCATAACTATACTACTTTATCTGAATCTTTGGATGTGGTGATGATGAAGTTAATTAATGCCAACATTCTTAAACTTCCTCCTATCTATAGGATTTGAGAGATACAAATCCAAAGAATGCCAAGAATACCTACATGCAAATAACCTATTACAGGAGAGAAGCATAAAGAAGCAAAAGGCAGAACTCAAAAGTTACTCAAAATGTGAGAGCAAATTGTATTCCAAGATAATGAAAAATAATTACAAGGTTCAACCTATAAAGTTGAATACAACCTTAAAACTAGAAAAGCTAGGTTGCACATTATAATTAATAAATATATTAATTATAATCTACCTAAGAGATAGCTTAAGTAAAAAAAGAGTAATCAAACTAACAGATTACTCTAACACCCCCCCTTAAGAAAAGCTCAGGAGGAAAGCTAACCTAGTATAGCTATGAAAGTAGGAAATGGGTCTTGGCAACACGGCCTGACTAGGTACCCAATACAAGGAAATCTCTATAAACCGGAGACAAAGGAGAAAACCTAGTGGGAAAAACTAACCCCCAAAAAGAGATATAAAAGCAAGCAAAAGACAAAAAATGACTTCATGAGACTCTCTGAAAGCCATAAGTACAATGCATGCTACCAACCCCCCCATGAGAGAGGGTCAAGGCTCCAAAGCCCCCCAAGAATGAAAGAACCCCTGGATCAATGAACAAACCACCATGATGCCAATACAAAGGAGTGAAAGGAAGTGAGCACTGAAGAGGTAGCCTCAAAAGATGAGGTGTCATTGGAAGGCTAAGATGATTCTCAAAGGAGTAGACATGAGTATCCTGAAAGGGAATCCCCAATGTAGATGGTATGACAGGCGTGCTAACACTGTCAGGAGAGAGGAGATGAGTGTCCTCTATGGAATCCTCAACAACTACACCTGGTGGCTCTATGAATGGAGTTAGAGGGTTTGGTAGTGCTGAAGAAGAGTCCTACTGAAGAAAAGAAACCCCAACAAGATGAGGTGAGGTAGTCACATAAGTGGTCTCAGGAAAAACACAAAGGTTCAAGTAACCTGACTGTCCCACATGATGCTCTTGCGTAAGAGGAGAGCTATGCTCTGATAATGGAGATGGTGGACCAAAGTGTGAGAAGGTGTAGAGACAGGTGGAATGATCAACTGTGCCTATAGCAACAATTCCACCTATCGCACTATCCCAGATGAAGACTGAATCTGGCATGAACTCAACTGTCTTCCCTGACCCATTGAGTGTAATCTGATAAATTGAGAGAAGGTTTGCAAATAGAGATGGAACATACAATACATCATTAAATGTGCCATCCTA
This sequence comes from Chamaecyparis obtusa, assembly GCA_027943335.1. Classification (NCBI taxonomy): domain Eukaryota; kingdom Viridiplantae; phylum Streptophyta; class Pinopsida; order Cupressales; family Cupressaceae; genus Chamaecyparis; species Chamaecyparis obtusa. The sequence continues at coordinate 1,151,038 of BSBK01001465.1, read as the reverse complement.
AATGTCGATAGAACCTTTCCCGCAGACTGTCATGACAGTGTTATTCCCCATGAGAATGTGAGGAATAGGAGAAGCCTCAAAAGAAGAGAAGATCTCCGGAGAAGATGCCATAGGGTGAGAAGCACCAGAATTCAATATCCAAGTGACGTGTGAAGGGGATGCAATGAAAGCCCGTAATGCATGACCCTATCCAAAATCCTGTCTAGATGTCAAAGATTAGGTAGAAGACTAAAAAGCAGACCCCTGTGAGGTGGAAGAGGATGGAGAGGAAATAATGCTCTTTTGAAGGAGAGCTTGCAAATCTACAATCTGTTTCTCATAGCCATCAAATCTCTTTTGAAAACAATGTGACTCATCATTAGGTCCCTTTTGACAATAGGAACATGTAGGGCTCTCAGTCTTCTATTTCTCCTTCTTAGAAGAAGATGGTGGGCCAGTAGAGTGTTGAGAAGAGGAATCAGATATCTACTTCAACTTCTACTTTTGTGTATCTGAGTTGTCTTGGCAAGCAATGCCTATGACTGTGAACCTATAAGAGAATCCATCTGATTGAGCTTAGACTACTCACGAGTCAACCTGTCATAGAAAGTCTCAAAAGAGGGCATAACATGTCGTGCACCCAGTGCATCCATAGTGGAGTAGAAGGTAGAAGTGAAAATCTGATAAGGGCCACAAAGCTTTGAGAGTATCAGAAAGATACACCCATCATCTGAATTCATCTTTCCAGCAACCTGTAAAATAGAATGAAGAGACTTGAACTTCATCAAGAAGTCCTCAATGATGGTGAATGATTCAGGTACCAAGGAGGTGAACTTTGCATCTACCTGGAGAACCCTGAACTCATTCATTGTGCCAAACAAGGTGGAAAACTTGTTCCACATAGCCCTAGGTGTGGTCAAACCATCCAGGTGGAACAACAACCCATCTGAAATATTTAGTGCAATGAGGCCCATTGCCTCATCCATCTTATTTCTCTGCATAAGAGCCTCATAAGGCCTTTGTAGAATTGGCTGAGCCTCATCAAGGCATGACCATAACCCTTTTTCCATAAGCAATCTGGTCATCTGTCCTTTCCAAGTATGGTAGTTGTGAGGTGTAAGACAAGCGAAAAAAGAGTCTGCCATTGAGAGAAAGTAGACAAAATTAGAAGGGTCTCTTTGAAATAAATGATAGAAATAGAATTTGCACCCCCCCCACAAAGTATTATACTATCTCTCCTACACTTCAAATAAGTATGTAAGCACAAAAAAAAAGGAAAAAATCTGATTTTTAGATGCCTCCACTTTGACACAAAAAATAGATGATCAAATGGAAAAATTTGAAAATAAAACCAACACAGTTGGATTAGGCTCGAAAAGAGCTTTCCAATGATATATCACACTTCGATTGGTGAGGTCAGTTTGAGCCCAAAATTCCTCCAATAAAAACCTTTCCCCAAATCCAATAAAAAACTCTTCAAAAAACTTGAAACCCTTAAACCTCAAAACCTTCTTGAAAAACACCAGAACAGGCAGCAGCAAGGGAGCTTTGATACCATGTAGGATTTGAGAGTTACAAATCCACGGAATGCCAAGAATACCTACATGCAAATAACATGTTATAGGAGAGAAGCAAAAAGAAGCAAAAGGTAGAACTCAAAAGTTACTCAAATTGTGAGAGAAAACTGTATTTCAAGATAATGAAAAATAATTACAAGGTTCAACCTATAAAGGTGAACAAAACCCTAAAACTAGAAAAGCTAGGTTGCACATTATAATTAATAAAGATATTAATTATAATGTAGCTAAGAGATAGCTTAAGTAAAAAAAGAGTAATGAAACTAACAGATTACTCTAACACTATCCATCCTATTGACACTATAAAACCAATGCCTAAGTCATTTGATCAAAATGCTTTTTGTCAATACCATCATCAACCTAGTCATGATACTCAAAGGTGTTATGATTTGAAGAATTTATTCAAGACCTTATTGATTCCAATGATATATCTATTGATGTTGAGGTTAATAAAATGAATAAGTCTATAGCACCTTCTAGCTAGAATTTGCAAATTTACACCAATCCTTTGCCTTCATATTCAATAAATGTCATTAATCAATCTTCTTCTCTAGTTTCCAACATTAGTTATGATGATAAGGTAGAAGAAGCTAATCATGTGGTTAATCATGTTGAGTCTCAACCTCAACCTTCACCTAGACATTCATCTCCTATCATGTTTGATGACTATGATATATTTAAAGCACCTAATGGTCCTCTTTACATTAATTCTAGGGTTGCTCATATCCTTTCTTGTGGTATTTTGATTGATCCCTCTTCCATCGTGAATGTTATCACTAAAGAACATCTTTTTAGTAAAGGGTTTCATCAGGATACCTATGATACATCTAGTGTTTGGATTCAAACTTGTAATGGTTTTATTTATCACCCTCAAGGTTCTATTAATCTTTGTGTGACTATTGTTGGTAAGGTTGTTTACACTACATTTTTTGTCATTCCTACTTTGGATCAATTTTAGGTTAAGCTTGGCATTTCATGGATTTCTTCCATGAAAGCTATAGCCACTCCTATTCATAAGTACATAAAGTTTACCCAAAAAGGATAGGTTATCACCATTAATCATTCTCTTTAAAAACCTTCAGGTCCTCGAGATTGTATTGATATAGATTTATGTTGGTCATCTCTCCCTCAAAAACTGCCTAGTCATCCTGATCTTCTCTTTAGATCCTATCAACATTACAAGGTAGAAAAGATTCTTGATCTTAGCCTTTATAAGGATGCTACTCTTGCAACTATCTTACCTACCCCACCTATTCCTCCATCTATTATTCCTCAACTCATAGCTATTCCCTCCTTGGAAACTATGATTATGGAACCTAATCCATCAAGTTTATCTTGTAAAACCATTCATAACCAACATACTAGTCAGCGTCGTAAGAACCATCAAGCTAAGCCTAAGGCTTGTGCACTTTCTTCTTGCACTGCATCTTCCTCTCAAACTTTTCCTTGGATCAACCTATGCTTGAGTCTTTAAAGGAAGCTAAACAAAATAACAATATGAAAAAGGATAAACATGATAATTTTGTTTGTATTTTAGATTCTATTAATCTTGATATGGAAGATACTCTTGATGATGATTCTAATGCACATGTTAGTGATGATGAATATGATAATAATTATATGGATTATGATTTTCCTAACATGATTTCTATGTAGACTACAATCACTCCTATTGAAAAGTGCAATGACTCCCACCACAATCCTTTCTTGGATCTGGAGGTGGTTCCTACTATGTTGGATGTTGTTCCTCTTGAGAGTTGCTCACCCTTCCCTAAAATTTTAGACCGAGATGGGGGGGGGGGGGGGGCATGTGGAATGCTTGATATTGAATTATCTAGCATGGTATTCTTTTTGTGTTTGTTTTGTGTTTCCCTCGTGTTGTTCTTTTTGTTATGTGTTTTACCTAGATTTCTTTAGATGATTCTTGACTGCTCCGTTGGCAGAAGATGATAAAGTAGTCAAACATGTTGTGTGATTCTTCTATTTTTATCTCTCTCCTATTTTTTTGTTACATTTTGTGTTTTATATGTGCTATTGTTCTTAAATGTGCCCTTGTGTAATCTACTTGGATTCTTGCAACATAGTACTACCGATAATTTTTGGTCTCTATGTTGCAAGCCCAAAAAGATTCTTCTTTATATATCTTACATGTTTTTCCTTCATTGTGTTGTAGTTCTACTTCCTTTGAGGAATGATGACATTTCATACTTGATATAATATTACATATTATCATATGATCATACTCACCCCAAAGTTAGTGGATCCCTTCATGTTCTCTCTTTTGTTATGTGTTCATTTCCCTTGGAATGTTCTCTTCTGGGAGCATTTCATAGTGGAAATGTTCTTTGTGGATGCATGTATGCTTCCGTTAAAGCCATTTCTCTTGTTGAGGCATTTAAAATCACTTTAACATGGGGCCATACACTCTAGTCAATTTTTGCACACACGAACATTGACAATTTTGTCTCCTCTATCAAACTATTGACAGTTCTTGGGGGTCCTTTTCTCTTTTGGATCTCTCTTTTGATTATTGACAGTTCAAGAGGCCCGATCCTTGTTTTTTATCCTTCTTGGGACTATTGAAATTTTGGTAATCTTGATCACCTTTTGATCCCTTAAGGACACACACATCCTTATGCCTAAGTCATTTTTTTATTCTTCTTTTTTAAGACAGGGAGTTCTCTTGAAGTTGAATCCTTTGATGAGTTGACTAGCATACCACACACATTTGCTAAACCATTCAATGTCATATTTTTTTGCACCTTTTTTATTTTTCTTTTGTTTCATGTAGTTCACAATAAGGAACACAAACCTTATTGGGCAAGTTGGCTACACTTTCTTGTTAGTGACATCTCTCTTATTTTTTGGCTTTGGATGTGATGAAGATCCAAGTCTCTTGAGGGATCAATAATTTATTTTCCATGATAAGATCAACTCTTATTTTTTATCTACTTTAACATAAGTTTGAGGAAACTTGCACTCTCACTAAAGTGGGTGCTAAATGTAACATCTTAAAATGCATGCACTTATCATTTAAGAACTTTTAGCTCCCATCCTTTATCGACTTTTTGGACCATGGATGGATTCGTGCTTAATCACCTCTTTCTCCTGTTCAGTCCCATGTTCTCCCTTTTCAACAATGCAATATCTGAGACCTCAAGCTTATCTCCCTATGGGCCAACCTTGAAATAGGTCAACTAAGTCGACCTATTCTCTAGGGGTTGTAAACTTCAAGCCCGATGTTGTCTTGTGGATTTAATTCTTAAAATATGGTGATCCCGCTAGCTTGCTTTGTTTTTCCACCCAGAAATTAGTATAAAAGGAAGCCTAGGCACCTCATTTTACAAAGGCATGAGACACAAAAGTAAGCACGAAAGAAATAAGACACATTGATGATATCAATCTCATGTTCAAGCATTCAAGCATTCAAGTCTTCAAAGATTCAAGGATCCTTTGTGGGCATATTTCCTCTTCAAGATCTAGCATGTTTTTGGCCATCAATGGAGGATATCTACATTGAGGCATTCATAATATTCTTCATTTGATGCACACTTACATCCATGGCTCCATGAAGTGATCTTGGTAGATCCATAGAATTTGTGGAGATTTCCTACATTGCAAGTTCATGATCAACATACAAACACAATAAAAATTTTATTGACAAGGGTTTCTTCAAGCAAGGTGAATATTTACATTTTTCTTGTTTTATTTACAAATTTACATTTCAATTAAAGGTTGATTCCTCAATCTAGGGCTTGACCAAGGCAATCCCTTATCCACCCCAACCCCAAAACCTAATTTTTTGTATGCAGGAGAAGGATCTCAGAATTCAAGGTACAGATCTGGAAGTTGTAGATAGAGATTTATCAAAAAAATCTAAGTCAAATTTGAAAAAGTTCCTCGGGAACATAGTGACTTGGTCGACCTATTCCAAAACATGGTGACATGGTCGACCTGTTCTCGACAGCTTGAGATTTTCAACATTTTTGGGTTTTTAGCCGTAATCGCAGATTTGCAGTCATAAATTCAACTACAGGTCTAGAACAATAATGTTTAGAGAAGAAAATCATATTCCTCTTCATACTTCAAGATGAGTACTTCATTATCTATTTCACATTTTAATTTAGATATGTTTTCACATCTTAATTGGACTGATTGCTTACATTTAGCACCTAGACCTCTATTTCTTATCTTGCTAAATCAATTATTTCAATTTTACAAGTACATTTACACAACCTAAATTAAATCTTACATTGCATGAAATATAACTTTCTTGTATACTTCCTTAATATAATTTGGGTTTAGCATTGGCACCCCTTTATCTTCTTGGGTTTTTCTAATCTAACTTAGGTTATATTGAGAGTTACGCTCAGAAGCCCCTCTATCTCTTGTATTTTGAATGTTAGTGCAGAAATTGTTAATGAATACATCTCACATAGTTTATATTACTAAATTTGTCAACACCATTTTTCACCCTAAAAAAATGTAAAAATAAAAAAGAAAGGTCACTAAGTGAAAATTGAAAGGCACTTCTTGACTGTGAAAAAGTAAAAAGTAAAAGATGTATCTTATGATGAAAACCTTTTTGAGGTGCCAAAAAATGGAAAGATGGAACCCCTTCCCTTAGATGAGGAGAAATTGACATTACTAGATAAATACACACTTGAAGCTAGCTTAGGAGATGAGAAACATCTTAAGAAGATCTATCTTGCCAAATATTTCTCACCTCAAGAAAGGGAGGAATTTATCAACTTCTTTAAAGAAAGACAAATCAAATTTTCCTAGTCATATGATGACATGCTAGGTCTATGTTAGAATAACTGAGAGGGAGGTGAATCAGTTATCCATAGTTAAAAATCAAAATGTATAATCCAAAACAATTATCTTAAACTTCTGCAGCTTGGTAACACAAAATACTATACTATCTGTACTTTTACCGATTACCAATCATTGACAAATAATGATTACTGACCAAATCTAATATGCAATATGTAAAGTATGATAACAAACAATCACCACAATGAACACATAACACAAAAGATTTAATGTGGAAACCCTGTGAAGGGAAAAACCACCTGGGACTGGCAACCCAAAAATTGTTCACTCTTCTGAATTGAGGTCGGTGAAGACCCAACCCTGTTAAAGGTTACAAACACATTGTTAGGTGTGACCTTGTTAGAGGATTTTAGACCAACCGTTATTGTCCAACCAACATTCACTATGGGGTTGATAGGATAAGTGAGGTCGATGAAGACCCAACCCTGTTAAAGGTTACAAACACACTGTTAGGTGTGACCTTGTTAGAGGATTTTAGACCAACCGTTATCATCCAACCAACATTCACTATGGGGTTGACAAGATAACAATGTTCATTCTATGAATGATACATAAAAGACTTTTCTATTCCACTCTGTTAAGAGATTTCTTTGTTTACAATGGCTAAAATGTAACAGCAGTTGATCTGATCATAACACAACTTCAATTGAAAATTATCAGATCTATGTTAAGCTCATTCAAATCCTCTGATCAATGTATCTATTCTATTTCAATCAATTTCCATTAACTTACTGTTGCTTGGTTATAGCTTCCTGACACTCGGTAAACTTTGTAGTTTGGTTCTCCTTAACCAGTTTGATCAGGCATACATGAAAACTTGTTTATGTGATAAATCTGCAGTCTCCTTCTTCCGGCATTCGTTTCATTGTGAAACTCCAGTCTCTTAAATAGACAAGTAAACCATTTTCTTCTCCTCCATTAGATTTTGCCGCTTAATCACCATCATTGATTTTGCCACTTTAACCTTCCTCGAATGACGTGTTAATAACATGTTTTGATTTCATCCTTTAGATCTTCCTCAAATTATGTTAGCCATCGATCTTTGTAACAAAATTTATCCTTTACCTTGAAGTTATACACTTTCTAGCTCATCAATCCTTATCAACTAAACTAATCATTTAGTTCCTTTTCCCTTCTACTCGGTTAACAAAGAAATGTCTTGGTGAACACAAGCTCGGTTTATACTATGCTTGGTATACACTACACTCCATCGGTGTATACTAAAATGCTTCATCAACCGACCACACTGCCTTGTGCATTTTTGTTCTATCCTTCATCATAGATGAATGAAACATAATCAAGTCAATAACATAAGGTCATAGACTCATCAATAAGTTACTCAATGTATTCCTTATCCTCATCTGTCATATACATTTTCCTCATGTAGATATTTCTATTCTTCATCTCTTTCACTCCTTTTCTACAGATGTTTCGGTATAGTAACTTACAAGATAAGTGCTTTCAAAACTAGTTGACATCAATGACAACATATTACTGATTTAATCATATTACATATCTAATCAGCAACTCGGTGATCTCTAATTAGGTTCTAAATTAGTTGTAGTTCATCAATCTCTCCCTTTGGCATTGATGGCAACTCAAGTAATATGAAATGTACCATACACATACGAAACATGTATTCTACAACTCTATGAACAAATGATGTACAAGCTCTCTCTAGCTTAATATGTTTAATCACTATGCTACTCAACATCATTACAAATGTAGCTTTGACATTCTGTAGATATGCTCTTTTTAGTGTTCTGCTTCTGCTTCTATTCTCAGTAACTGATCTTAAGTGTTCTCTCTTTCTTCCAGATTATATCTCCCTTAGATAGATGTTTCAGTGTTCTCATCGGTGCATATTATTTCATATTGTTTATCTCTCCCTTTGACAACAATGCCAAAGAAACAAATAAACACACTTCTCTGTAGTAGCCATGTAACTCTCTATTTGTCCGGTGCATTCTCTGTATCTCTGTATACCGATATGCCAATTTGTTCTAGTTCTTCAAACTTTTCACAACCTTAGACATGATCCAAAGTGTGAACTATGCTACATCAACATGAATGATCTTCTGATAAGATTAGGCTGATGCAACATCCAGATCACATTAGTGATCGGTAGACAGGGGACGGACCCCAAGTCTAGTCCTCAAGTATTCAAATGTGTCCTTTAGTAGAGGCTTTGTAAATATGTCTGCAAGTTGTTCTTTAGATGTAACAAATTCTAGCTTCACTTGCTTCTCCTGTACTGGTTCTCTTAAGTAGTGATAGTGATACTTAATAGATATATGCTTTGTTTTAGAGTGCATCACTAGATTCTTTGAAATGTTTATTGCACTGGTGTTGTCACACTATATAATCACTGGCTCAGTGATTGCCTCATTCATACCTTCCAATACTTGTTTAATATATGCAATATTTGAACAGTTTGTAGCAGCAACAACATACTCTGCTTTGGTTGTAGACTGAGAAATGCAAGCATGTTTCTTACTAATCCATGTAACAAGTCTTTCACCAAAGAAAAATGCTCCTCCGATGGTACTTTTTTTGTCATCCACATTTCCAGCCCAATCAGCGTTAGTATAGACCTTCAGTTCAAATTTGCCTTCCTCAAGATACCATAATCCATAGTCTTCTATTTTCTTCAGGTATCTTAAGATTCTCTTTGTAGAAACCATGTGTGACTCCCTAGGATTTGTAGAAAATCTTGCAACAATTCCTATATCATGTGCTATATCTAGTCTACTATGCACTACATACATTAACTTACCAATCATAGATCAGTACAGTGTTTGGTTTACCTCTGTAGTTTCATCTTCCTTAGTCAGTTTACATCCATTAGCCATTAGTGTTCCAATAGGTTTAGCATCTTCCATGCCAAATGTTCTCAGCACTTCCTTTATATATTTAGATTGTGTGATGAATATCCCATCACTCTGTTGAATCACTTGTAGTCCTAGAAAGAACTTAATCTCTCCGAACATAGACATTTCAAACTCTTTTCTAATTTCATCAGCAAAGGCTTTACATATGTGATCTTGTCCTCCAAAAACAATATCATCCACAAATATTTTAGAAATAAGAATAGTATCATCAGTATCTCCTTTCACATACAAATTTTTGTTCTCACTAGTTCTAACAAATCCAATACTTAACAAATAAGTATGCATCCTTTCATACCAGGCTCTCAGTGCTTGCTTCAAACCATATAAAGTTTTATGTAATCTACATACCATGTCTTTGTTGTTTGGATCAACGAACCCTTCTGGTTGTTCTATGTAGACCTCTTCTTCAAGTATTCCATTAAAAAATGCTGATTTAACATCTATTTGATAAACTTTGAATTTCTTGTGTGCAGCATATGCAAGTAACATTCTAACTCCTTCTAATCTAGCAATAGGTGCAAATGTTTCACCATAATCAATTCCTTCCTCCTGTGCATATCCCTTGCATACTAATCTAGCTTTATTTATTGTTACCTGTCCATTTTCATTTAGTTTATTCCTGAATAGCCACTTAGTACCGATAACATTCTTATCTTTAGGTCTGGGTACTAAGCTGCAAGTTTTTTTCTTATCTATTTTCTCTATTTCCTCTTTCATTGCATTAACCCATTCATCATTTTCTAATGCAACTTTCACATTTTTTGGTTCATATTCACAAACTAGACATGTAACTTGTCTTGTCTTACTCCTTGTCATCATGCCATCTTTTCTGTCTCCTATGATTTGTGTCTTAGGATGGTGTCTTCTGACAAATCTTGCCAATACATGATCTCTTCTTTCTTGTTCATCTTGTACAAGTTCATTTGCTTTCTCGGTAGGTTCATCCTACTCATTGGTTTTTCTTTCCTGTTCCTCGGTGTTGTTTTCCTGCTAACCGATTGTCACATTCTTTGGCTTCAGTAGATACTCAGGTTTTTCAATGTAAGTGAATCTACCATAGTCTTCTGATTCCTTTTTTCTTTCCTCTATATTCTTGTCATCAAACTCATCAACTCAAACATTAGTACTTTCAATCATTTTATTGGTAACTCTGGTCAGGCACTTGTATGCTCTACTTTTAGTGGAATATCCTAGAAATATCCCTTCATCACCTTTTGAGTCAAACTTTCCATTTCTTTCATCTTTCAAAATAAAACATTTTCTTCCAAAAATCTTGAAATAATTTACAGTGGGTTTGTGTCCAAACCATAACTCATAGGGTGTCTTGTTGGTGTCCTTCTTTAGTTGTACTCGGTTCAGAACATAAATAGTTGTGATGACAACTTCTCTCCAATATGTTTGGTAAACATTCTTTTCTATCATCAATGTCCTAGCATAGTCAACAATTGACCTATTCCTTCTTTTAGCAATGCCATTCTGCCGAGGTGTCCTCAGTGCAGAGACCTGTCTTTTAATACCATGCTCATTACATAAATTAGTAAATTCATCAGAGATAAATTCACCTCCTCTATCAAATCTTAAGCATTTCAATTCTTTACCAGTCTCTTTTTCTACTTTATCTGTATACCACTTGAACATCTTGAATGCCTCAGATTTTTCTTTTACAAACATGACAGTCATCAACCTAGTATAATCATCAAGAAAAAGAATAAAGTATCTATCTCCATAATAAATCTGAGTTCTCATAGGACCACATAGGTCGGTATGAACCAACTCAAGTATCTTCTTTGTTGAATAATCTTTTCTTTTGAAACTAGACTTAGTCATCTTACCTTTTTGACATTCATGACACATAACATGATCAAGATTTGACAAGTTAGGCAGACCTCTAACTCTTTTCCTTTTACTAATCTTAATCATGTTATCAAATTCACATGGCATAACCTTTTATGCCACAACCAAGCATCTTCATTTTTTATCATCAAGCAAGAAGACTCATCAGTATCAAGATAAAATAGATTCCCTCTTGATTGTGCTCCAGTTCCAGCTAGTCTTCCTCCATCAAATATTTTCACTTTCTTGCTCTCAAAAGCAACTCGGTGACCTGAATTGTTTAGTTGTGCTACACTTAGAAAATTATAGTTCAGTCCTTCTACCCAATAAGCATTTTCACATTTTATTCTATCATTTATCATCAGGGATCCTTTACCTCTTACCATACAGGGTGTGTCATTACCCATTTTAACAGATCCTCCTCTGTATTGCTCAAGATGATCAAATTTATCATCATCACTAGTCATGTGATGTATACAGCCACTGTCTATGATCCATGTATTATTTTTATTTACTTTTGAAATCAGTGTTGTTTTTGCATATTTTTCTTCTTCCTTGGAATCATCTTTCATAGCAACAAATAAAACTTCTACATCATCATCAGAGTCAGATTCAGATTCATTTTCTTCTGCTATGTAACATACCTTTTTACCTTTGTCATTATTGTCTCGGTTGTCTTTTTTATTGTGTCGGTAGCTCCTGTTGTTTCTTCTCCCATAGCTTCCTTCAAATCGGTCTGTGGTTATTTCATCATCTTTCTTATGTGGACATCTACTAGCAATGTGTCCAACCTCTTTATAGTTAAAGCATGCTAAAGGTAACTTACCTCTATACCTTCCTTTACCTTTAGGTAACCTTCTAGCCATAAGAGCTTCAAGATCATCAACCTCATCATCAGTATTGCTATCACTATCATTCTTATTATTCTTGCTACTAGACTTACCAATCTTTAGAGAAGTCATGAAAGTAGATTCAACATTCAGTACAACACTATTATCATAATTATTTAGTTCAAATGTTGTAAGCTTTCCAATTAGATTATCAAGATTGAGCGTACTGTTAGGAGCTGACCTATTTTCATGAATTGCTGATATTCTGATGGCATAGATAGGTAATAAAGTCCTTAGAATTTTACTTACCACAGTGTCTTCATTAATAACTCCATCTGATGCTCTAATGGCGTGAACTACCTCTATTTGTGTATTGCACAATGTTTTCACCTTCTTTCATCTTCATGTCATCAAATCTTCCTCTCAAGCTTTTGGCTCTTGCTCTCTTGACATTCACATCTCCACTGTATATTTGTGCAAGTTTATCCCACATCTTTTTAGCAGTATCACAGTCCTTGATGTCTTCAAATTCGGCATCTAAATAGGCAGCAACAATCTCCATCATGGTAATATTATGTTCATGCCTGTCTCTTAGTTGATCAAGGGTCAGGGGACCAGTGGGTGGTGCAAGGTATCCATTCTCCATCAGATCTAGTGCAGAATTCCCAGTTTAGGATATATGTAGCTTCATTCGACTTTGCCATATTGTGAAGTTCTCCTTGTTAAGCTTAGGCACTTCCCTCTTAAACATTTTGAGACCTTTATGCTGAAGTCCTTAAAACTTTGTTCTAAGCAACCACAACTTTGATACCAATTGTTATAATAATTAAGAGGGGGGTGAATCAGTTATCCATAGTCCCAAATCAAAATGTATAATCCAAAACAATTATCTTAAACTTCTATAGCTCGGTAACACAAAATACTATACTGTCTGTACTTTTACCAATTACCAGTCATTAACAAATAATGATTACCGACCAAATCTAATATGCAATATGTAAAGTATGATAACAAACAATCACCACAATGAACACATAACACAAAATATTTAACGTGGAAACCCTGTGAAGGGAAAAACCACCTAGGACCGGCAACCCAAAAATTGTTCACTCTTCTGAAGTGAGGTTGGTGAAGACCCAACCCTGTTAAAGGTTACAAACACACTGTTAGGTGTGACCTTGTTAGAGGATTTTAGACCAACTATTATCATCCAACCAGCATTCACTATGGGGTTGACATGATAACAATGTTCATTCTATGAATGATACATAAAAGACTTTCCTAGTTCACCCTGTTAAGAGATTTCTCTGTTTAAAATGGTTAAAATGTAACAGTAGTTGATCTAATCATAACACAACTTCAATTGTAGATTATCATATCTATGTTAAGCTCATTCAAATCCTCTGATCAATGTATCTAGTTTGTTTCAATCAATTTCCATTAACTTACTGTCGCTCGATTATAGCTTCCTGACGCTCGGTAAACTCTGCAGTTTGGTTCTCCTTAACCAGTTTGATCAGGCATACATGAAAAATTGTTCATGCAATAACTCCGTAGTCTCCTTCTTATGACATCCATTCATTCTGAAACTCTAGTCTCTTAAATAGACAAGTAAACTATTTTCTTCTCCATTAGATTTTGCTGCTTAATCACCATCATTCATTTTGCCACTTTAACCTTCCTCGACTGACGTGTTAATAACATGTTTTGATTTCATCCTTTAGATATTCCTTGAATTATGTTAGTCTTTGATCTTTGTAACAAACTTTATCCTTTACCTCAAAGTTGTACACTTTCCATCTCATCAATCCTTATCGGCTAAACTAATCATTTAGTTCATTTTCCCTTCTACTCGATTAACAAAGAAATGTGTCAGTGAACACAAGCTTGGTTTATACTATGCTTGGTATACACTACACTCCATTAGTGTATACTGAAATGCTTCATCAACCAACCACAACGCCTTGTGCTTTTTGGTTCTATCCTTCATCATAGATGAATGAAACATAATCAAGTCAATAACATAAGGTCATAGACTCATCAATAAGTTACTCAATGTATTCCTTATCCTCATATGTCATATACATCTTCCTCATGTAGATATTTCTATTCTTCATCTCTTTCACTCCTTTTCTATAGATGTTTTAGTATAGTAACTTACAAGATAAGTGTTGTCAAAACTAGTTGACATCAATGACAACATATTACTGATTTAATCATATTACATATCTAATCAACAACTCGGTGATCTCTAATTAGGTTCTAAATTAGTTTTAGTTCATTAGTCTAGACCTAGAGATTCTACTACACAATCTACCACTCTTGCCAAATGTGAAGCCAGTTAAACAAAATCTAAGAAAAATGCATCCACACATTGCCTTGCTAGTGAAATTTGAGTTGAAGAAACTCTATGATGTTTCCTTCATAAGACCCATTCCATATGAAGAATGGATCAAATCTTGTACTAGTCATGAAACATTTAAGTGATATCCTTATATGTATAGATTTTAGGGAACTGAATAAAGCTTGTCCCAATGATGACTTTAAGTTACCAAACATTGACATCATAGTGGATCTGACAGTGGGATATGAGATGCCATATTTAGTGGATGGATTCTCAAGATACAACCAGATTAAAATAGCACATGAAGATCACCATAAAAATGCATTCACCTACACCTGGGCACCTACTTCTGGAATGTGATGCCATTTGGTTTTAAAAATGTCAATGCTACCTATCAGAGACCCATGACAACCATCTTCCATGACATGATCCACAAAATAATGGAAGATTATGTTGATTATGTATTAGCAAAATCCAAACTTGGAGGAACTTATCTATAGGTATTGGGTCCTATTTTTGATAGGTTAGAAGAATACAAGGTCAGGTTTAATCCAAAAAAGTGTTCTTTTAAAGTTACTTTTGGCCGAAAACTCCTAGGTTCCATTGTCTCATACAAAGATATAGAAGTTGATGTAGAAAAAGTCAGGGAAATATTAGACATGCCTCATCCCAAAAATCTGAAATAAATTAGAGGACTTCTTGGAAGGATACAATCAATCAAGAGATTCATAGCACAACTAGTTGATAAGTGTCACCCATTTCAACACTTATTACATAAATGAGTAACTTTTGTATGGATGGAACAATGTCAACAAACATTCTAAGCGTTTAATAACTATCTGCTAAGTTCTCTAGTACTGGTCCCACCAACTGTAGGAAAACCACTTGTGTTATACATCTCAACAATTGATTTTTCACTAGGAGCTCTCTTAGCCCAACATGATGACCAAGGAAAAGAGAGATCTATTTATTATATCAATGGGACCCTAGTTGGATATGATCTTAATTAATCCCCAATAGAGAATTCATGCCTCACTATTTTTTTCACTTCCCAAAAGATGGAACATTACATTCTAAGTCATCAAACCAAGCTAATATCTCACATAGATCCACTAAAATATCTACTAAGAAAGGATGCACTAACTGGAAGACACTCCAAATGGATTATGATCCTAAGTGAGTTTGACA
Source organism: Chamaecyparis obtusa (assembly GCA_027943335.1). Taxonomy (NCBI): domain Eukaryota; kingdom Viridiplantae; phylum Streptophyta; class Pinopsida; order Cupressales; family Cupressaceae; genus Chamaecyparis; species Chamaecyparis obtusa. Next base: position 1,135,560 of record BSBK01001465.1, on the reverse strand, counting down.
TTGAATATGTGAATCAAAATGCTATTAAAGGGAAAGTCATTACTGATCAATTGGAAGAGGCGCCCATTCTAGATCACCAACCTATTGTATCATAATTCCCAGATGAATTAATTATCACCATAGAAGCATCAACAAAAGTATAGCAATTATTTTTTGATTGGTCATATACTAATCACAATGTGATGGTAGGAATCATCTGCATTACCCCTCAAGGTCATGTGATTCCTAAGTCCTATCGACTCAGTTATCCTTGTACCAATAACATCAAAAATTATGAGGCTCTGATCACTAAATTGAAAATAGCTATACAATGGAGAATTCAAAATCTGAGAGTATATGGTGATTCTTAGCTAGTCATTAGTCATGTCAACAATGACTAAATGACCAAAGATGAGAAACTAATCCCCTATAGGCAATTTATGGATCAACTATGAGCTTCCTTCCAATAAATTTTTGAGAAAGTCCCAAGAGATAAGAACACAACCACAAATACGATGGCTACCATAGAATCTCTTATAGACACGTCAAGAAATGACACCAAATTTGAATTCCTTTTTGAGCAATTGATGATATCTTCTTATGATGTTCCTATGTTAGAATCAGTTTGTGTCCTTATTGGTCCTAAGTCACCTTGGTACAAGGATGTCTATACCTACCTCAAAGAGAACTACCTTCCACTTGATTTTTCTTGAAACAAAAAGAAATCCCTCATACAACAAGCCTCTAGATATACCATTATCACTGATACTCTATATAGGAAAGGTATAGATGGTATGCTCTTGAGGTGTCCCAATTCCATAGAATCCTATACAACCTTGCATGAGATTCATGAAGGTGTTTGCGGCGTCCATTCAGGTGGTAATATCTTAGTGAAAAAACTATTGAGAATATGGTACTTTTGGCCAACCATGGAGGAATATCCCCATAAATAAGTACAAATATGCAAACAATATCAGACTCATGGAGACCTTATCCATGCACTAGCTCAAGAGATCCAACTCCTCACTTCTCAATAGACCTTTTAAAGATGGGTATTTGATCTAGTGGGTAATATTGTAGCCATATCTTCTAAAAAACATAAGTATATGATCAAAACAACTGAGTACTTTACCAAGTGGGTGGAAGCTATCCCTTTGACATACATAACTAGTAAGAAGATCTCTATGTTCATCCTGAACCACATTATCTGTCGATATGGAATCCCTAAGACTATACTTACTGACCATGGATCACCCTTCTAGAATAAATATGTCCAAGACCTTTATGATAAGTTTCAAATCAAACAAAACTTCTTGTCCTTTTATTATCCCCAAGGAAATGACAAAGTCGAGGCAAAAAAAAACTATTCTAAACATTATAAAGAAAGTTGTCAATGAAACTAGTCAAGACTGGCATTTGCATCTCAGTCCTGCCTTGTGGGAGTATAGAAGTAGTGTCTAAAATCAAATAGGGGAAACTCCCCTTTCTCTAGTGTACAAATTAGAAGAAATTTTGTACTTGTCAAGATTGAACTTCCATCTCTCTAAGTATCTCTCAGGAACTTTGTTACAAATGAAGATTATAGTGTTTCTAGATTAAGTGAACTAGAGATACTAGATGAGAAACACCAAAGTGCCATGAATCACTTACAAGGCTATTAGAATCGCCTTCACAAAAGCTATAACAAAAGAGTTAGGCCACAAACATTTGACATAGGTGATTTGGTCCTCATGGAAAATTAAAAGCATCAAGAAGAGAGAGAAATGTTAGGAAAGTTTGAACCCAATTGGTTAGGACCATATTTCATTCTTAGATCATGTGACATTGGGGCATATCAACTAGTGACCCAAGAAAAAGATCAACTCCCTGGCTACATCAACAGAATGCACCTGAAAAAAAATTATACATGATATTCAAAGGTCAAGTATACATACTTTAAAGATCCTGAAAAAAATACAAAAAAATCAAAAAATAGAAAAGTTACCTTGGTGAAAACCTGCCAAAAAGGTGCCCTAGGAACAAGAAGTTTTTTTTGAAAAAACAAAAAAAAGTAAAGAGAAATAAAATTTCTCTCTGGTGAAAACCTAGCACTCATGCATTGTTGGGTAGATACCTCGGTGAAAACATGGCAAACAAGTGCCAAGTGTTGAAATCCTACTTCGCCCTCAATGAACTACAATGCTTAACTTTCTCTCACTAGCACACATCACTGATAAATCCAAGCAAAATCCATGAAACAAAAATCTTTTTGAACCTTCACACCTATCCTTGATCTATACTGGTTCACTAGACTAGGGACAATCTCGTAAAATAAATTGAAAAAATCCCCCCAAAAAAATGAAAATAACCTAAAAAAATCCAAAAACATTTTAAAAATGACCTAAAAAAATCTCAAAAAGATTCATAAAATGAACTAAAAAATATCCAAAAAAAATCATAAAATGACTTGAAAAAAATCCAAAACATATTACAAAACCTCCTGAAAATTTTTCCTAAAAAGAGTAAAAAGTCTTGAAAAAAATCATCTAGGGTAACCATGTTTGGGGTGTCAATGATAAGGGCCTTCACCTATGTGATACACTACATGCACATACCTTGAATCCAAACATATGACCCCTATAATGGACCAATTAATAAAAAAATCAAAACATGTCAAAATCCTTGCAATAAAATCATCTTTGTAACAATAAGAAGAAAGTAACGATCAAACATCAAATCTCATATCAAAATAATCAGCTTCATAAATCAGCAATGGACTCATGGGACTCATCTTTATCAAAAATCCAATCTATATTCAATCAATCAATCAATTGTCTTATACATTGACAAATATAGTCAAAACAAGACAGATCAGTCTTATAAGAGTAGTCCATTCTTGAAACCAGACACATAAAACATTTAATCAAACAAAAAGTTCAATGCAATCAACAATCAATAAGGCTATTAACAAATTCACTCAAATCATTCTATTATCAATTTACTTTTCATGATTGTGTTCCTATGCTACTCAAGGATACCACTGAGTGGTGAGAGTGGCTATGATGGATCATGATCCTATTTTATTTGTTTGTTGTTTGTGGATGTTTTGATAAGTTTCTAGTGCAAGGATGATTTAGGGTGAATGTGATAAGTATTGTCACAAATATGGAAATTAGACACACCCATGTTTGAGACCCTAGAAAAATGTCAAACATTCCTTGTTACTTTTTTGCTTGTTCAATCAGTGATCAGAGCAATATCTAGATGGTCAGTATCTAGGTGCATTTGTATCTCCTTCTTTTTAAATAAGGCACTATGATGAAATTGGTAAAAATTTCTGACAGTGACTCAGTACATCATCTAAGTTAATGGCATAAGCTCATTGATTCTTCTAGTTTATGTCTCCTAATTCATTCTTATTAATTTTCTTCTAACTAACTAGGTCAATCCCAACAGTGCTCATACATATCATCACAGGTCTTTCATACATGGTAAATCTGCTTGCATATAATTTTTTTTTAATAAATGCATACATCATACATCTAGAAATCATCTCATAAACTACATATAAACATCATCATGAGGTAACAAAATGCATACTTCATCATCATCAGAACCACGCCATCAATGCATAAATCATAATCATATAACCAATCCATAAGTCATCATAGAATCATATAGAAGTACAATTTATAAATTAAATGTATATCATAAACACAAACACACATATAAGGAAGATAATATAAATGTTTCCAAAATGGGATGTATCTCATATATATCTCAAAATCAAATGTCTAAGTACAAAATGGGAGCTCCCAAGCTCAGTCAAAATAACTATCAAGTGTCTATAACAAAATGATACAATAACATGAGGCATGTGTCACATGTTTCTACCTCTATCATCATCTCTCAAAGGTGACATAGAAGTTCCTATCTGAAATGGTCTCGATCCATCTGGTCTGGTGGAAGTATCAGGCACATCTGCAACTACATGTGACACTCTAACGAGCTACATGACTACTCGACTACCATGTGATCTATGTGACCTTGTAGTCCTCTATGAAAGTGTATAACTTGACACCCTCTTCTCTGATGGCACCACTCTCTCATAATGTTGCCTCTAATACTATAAATGTATGCCCTCACCTTTGCCCGATCCTCTCGGGTAAAAACACAATTAGGTGTCACCTTTTAGGCTAACTTATTAGCATGGCTGAATTTTAGTATTTCTAACTAAAAATTAATTTTCGTCAAACATATGGTCTTGCTAGATTCATTCTAGCTAAGCTAGATAAGTTCTTTAAATTTTCCAGTTGGAAATGTTTATTAAATGTATGTTTTATACCAGTTTAGGTCCAATTACCATAGAAATAAAATTATTTCAGAAAAGTGACATTTCAATAACTCCTAATCTTTTTAATGATATTTAAAAAAAATACCCTTTTGTAGAGATTGGAGTCAATAATATCCTCATATAGATTTTATAGTGTTTTAATTAGACATAGTTTACTGTAATTAAAAAATATTGCAAGTAGGTAAATAAGAACAGTCAAGGAGATGTTGATTCAGAGAAAGAAAAAAAACTAAATCATATTAAATAAATTTGAAAAACATATGGTGGTCTAGAGGAGAGAGTCCTCTTCAATAATATAAATTATTATTTTTGATTGGGATAGATTTGTTATGAAAATATGGTGGGAGATGAAAACTATCAATTTCAAGTGAGTTGGAATTTGAATTGTTATGAAAGAGAAAATATAGTTCACAAACCAATTTTTATTTCTTCATGCACTATCTATATATGTCATCTATAACATATTTTGAAATTAGGAGAAAATGTTTATTTTCATATAATTTTTTGGTGGGAACTAGACCCCTAATTTTCAGCATTTTTCAAAAACTGAAAAATCATCTTTAAAAATTAAAAAAATAAATCAATTCTTATTCAAAAAAATTGTTAAAAATATTAATCATAAACTTCATCTAGTTTAACATATTTAATTAGTTTACATTATCTTCAAATTTCAAACATAAATGTCATTTTTATACTATTGAAGTTGAACAACTTTGATTTTGTTAGCCTTTTCCTTTATAAAAGGGTGACAACTTATTGTGCTTTTACCCTATCGTTATCTCTCCTCGAAAGCTTCTACCATGTGCCCTGCATTTGCAGCTCTATGCTCTACATTTTTTGCGTAAATCTTTGTAGCATCTAACCTACAAGACATCCAAAACCTAATCTCTCATCCTCCTCGCTAATTGGCTTTCTCCCTCATCCCCACCACCCTCAACTTCCTCTGGCATCTCAATGGAAACTACCTCATCCCCTCCCTCATCACCATCATCACTACTATCACTAGTGATACTAGTGTAGTTGTTAGAACCTGAACTAGAGGAGGATCCACTATTGTTATCTCCCTCCTCCCCATCCTCTCCCTATTCTCCCTCCTCTCCTCTCTCTTCTCCCTATGATGGGGCATCATCAATGTGACCCTGCACTCTCTCCTAATTGGTTGAGGTTGATACTCCTTCCCCCCCTTCTCCCCCTCCTCCCCCTCTTCATCTCCTCTATCAGTTCCCATTGTTGGGGCATCATCAACATGAGCGTACACTCTCCTAATTAGTTGAGGTTGATCATCCTCCTCTCCCTCCTCCTCTCCAACATCTAACCCCCTTCCTCATCCTCCACCACCTCCATCCCCACCATTATTTACCTCTCTTCCACCTCCTCCATACCTACCTCCTTGATCTCTCCTCTCTTGGTGTCCTCTCCCCCATCTACGTTGTCCTCATCCTCTCCCCTCCCTCTGCCTCCCTGTCGATCTCTCTGCATAATGACACATGTAACTGGCCATGTAATATCTGTAAGAGGAATTGGCCTATGAGTGGCCCACCATACATCGTATTGAGTTGTATTTATTGCATCTATCGTATTTGATCTCCATGTCCATATCACTGGACTTAGCCCATGAAACTCCAAGTGTGTGTTGTGTGTAGGTGAATAGATGTAAAATAGATTCACCTCTATTCAAATGTAAAGGGGGAAATATGAGATCTATTCTCAAACCCAAATTGCCCAAGAAAGAGATCCAATTTGATCAACCTAGAGGTTAATACACAATCGAATCAATTTATGGTTAATATGGAAAAGAAAGTAAATCTAATATTTCCCTTTGTATGGATGGATATTATGCTTGGAATATAGAATAATTGAAATACAAGTACTAACCTCAAATTAGGGCAGATCTGGAAAATGTTGAATTTTCATGTCTGTGTGTACTTTCTGGAAAATCTAAAACCTGTCCTGGACTGGAAATGTTGAGATAGAGAAAACCCATAAATCTTTCCTCAAGATGGCTGAGCTCAGGTTTGACCCTCATAAAAGGTCAAATACCACATTCTTTATTTGAAGTCGGATTCGAATTCTGTTTGCAAATCCTAGAAGATGGCCAAAAAGGGTATCCAAATTCATTCTCAGATCCAAAACTCTGCACCTATACCTGCATGAAAATGGGGTTTTTTTTATTGTATGGGGGGTTTTCCTTGGTCAAACTCTAGTTTAGGAATTAATCTTGAAATTGAATTGAAATATATTGTGCATAAACAAAGTAATTGAAACAAATCACCTCGCATATGTTGAAAACCTTGTAGAGGATTTGAATCCTCAAATCCACAAGTAAGAATGCTTCAATGGATGTAGGATGTCTCCAATCAATGGTATTTGATCTTCAACACCAATCTTGATTTGATCTTTGCATATGAGAAGGCTTGAATGAATGGAGAAGGACGGATCTTCAAGGGGGCTCTAAAGAGATTGAATCCTTCAATAACTAACAATGGAACTCCTTGATGGATGAATGCTTGAACACTTGAATTCTTGAAGACTTGCTTGCACTTGAGAGCTCTAGATGCTTGATTGCAAAACTTGATGATGAGTTATGAAAACTTGATGTGAAAATGAGAGAGGAAGGCCTCCTTTTATAGTGAACTAGGGCACACTCCTCTAGATGGGCCACCTTGGAGAATTAAATCCCAATTAGGTCCTCACATTTAGAAAATATACCTAGATTAAATGCAATTAAAGGATTTACCATCTCGAAACCTGAAATGGCCGACCTGAAGGCGGGAAAATAAATTTCCCAAAAGCCCGAAGCCCAGAAGTTAAGGATCTTGAAAAATTGGAGAAAGGGGTCAATGTTAAGGTTGACCCTAACCTATTCAGGGTCGACCTAAGACCTTGACCTAGTTAGGGTCGACCTAAGACATTGACCTTTTTCCCAGGTTGACCCAGAACCAAGTCAGGAGGTCCCAGGGATGCCCAGAAACCTAGAATTGATGCCAGAACATGACAGAATGTTAGGAATAGACATAAAATCCTATGATTACTGAGATGAAGGCTAGGAGGATCCATTTCTAAATCCTACCTAGAAAATAGAGCTATGGAAGAGGGAAATTTAGGAGAATCTTCAAGATTCTAACCCTAATTTCACCTAGAATGAAGAAATCAAGTGCAGGGAAGAAGTGGAAAGTGGGGAGAAAATCCAAATACATGAAAAGACCCAATCAAGGTGCTTAACATGACCCCAAACCACTTACTCAGAGGGCTAAACACTCTTATCATGGAAGTGCTTCCATTTTAAGATGATACAGTAGGAACAATTGGTCCCCAAGTGGCTACATCTCAAGATCTCCTAGAAAATAAAGCATAAGAGTCACTAACATCTTTCCTCTCTCCAAACTAGCACAAAACTTGCTTTGGGTTATGCAGATCTATTATGTGAGTGTACTTTGTGGTATCTCATATTAGGTACCATCTCTATCTGCATAATAATAAGTGCACATCCTCACCCACCCAAACTGGACAAGCTCTTTAAGGCCTCCAAATAATGTAAGGAAACATATGTAGTTGCTTCCTCAAGTGGACTATATACCCCATATGGTTCTAAAAAACTGCTCCCTTTTATAGGTATACATATGGGCAATCCTTAGCAAGAACTCTAGGAACAATCAATCAACACAAAACTACATGTTACCAAGCCCAAATTTGTAGTAGTGTAACTAAGTAACCAATAGACTTATCCTCATGGTAAGAAACATATTACATGTGAAAATACAAGTGTGGTAGCATGTAAGGTCCCCAAGTGTACACTGTCCTGTCTCTGACCGTGCCTCTCATGACTGTTTCCCATCCGAGAAACAATGTTGTCTCCTATCAAGACATAAGATCATGTATATCAAACTGCCAAGTAATACTCTCAACCTATCCAAGATACCTCCAAACATCAACCATTGAAGATCATATGGGTCAACTAACCATATATGATCATTAGGAAGCCCAACCAACTCTACCAATGCTATCATACATGGATGTCTAGAAAACTCAACCAAAGCAGCATAAATATGGATATGGAGGAGGTGATATACATCTTTGAGTGTAACTATGGTCTCACCTATGGATAAATGGAACGTGTATATATCTAAGTGTCATTTATTGAGAAGAGAACAAACCCCTATTGGTCATGATTTTAGGCATATATGTGACCTATTATAAGCCTAACTATCTAAGGATCTACTTCTCAGCCTCAGAAAGCTGAAACCTCAAGGAGGTACGTAGAGTTTGGGTCTCTTTGCATCAGAAAACATCACAGGAAAACTAAAAAATAGAAAAACATGAACATGTGTCAGAATTGAGACAAAAAATCCAAATGAAAACTTAGAAAAGATGCAAAATAGTGAAAATGCAACACTTTTAGTTCATATGCGATACATAAAATCAAATGCAACACTTTAATAGTAATTGTTGCATTAATTTTACAAATGCAATGATAAAATAAGTAAGTGAAATATACTTATCAAATGCAATATTTTGATGGTGATTGCGACAAAACACTTGTAAATACGAGATTTTTGCAGGGAAAATGTGGCAACCTTAAATTTTAGTGCAAAAGTTAAAATTCTCAAAAGCATATTTTATGTGCATCATAAATGAATGGGTTTAATCAATTATTGTAGGTCCACTTCCCTCTGGATGATAAAAGGTATGCACCTGATTTAACAAGTGTGTGATGCCTACAAGTCCCACCATATCTCTAAAAATGTAGTAAACATAGAGAAAATTCTTACTCAAGATCTAGGAGCTCCTAAATGCAAAGTGACAAATGAGAATCCCTAATCACTATTTATGCATGGTGGACCTAAACCCTAATTTTGACCCAGTGCCCTAATCGATCTCTATGGACCCCAAAATCTTTAAACTGCTATATCTTTCCAAGCGTGACTCCATTCTTTGAACCATTCGATCCTATGTGCACTATTTTACATTGTCAACAAATTAATTCTCATTTGGTGTATTTTTTGCTTAATTTGTTGAAGGGGCATAAATCTACCTACTATTTCTATGGCATGCTAGGACATGATCCTGAATAGATATTATTTGACACAATGCTCATAATCACATTGTATCAAAGAGGGGCATGCTAGGGCAAGATCCTAATTTCTTAATAGAAATTACCTTATGCAGGTTCAATTCATGTAATCAATTCTTCAATTATTTTCAATATTTTCGCAAATATTTTGAGTCTAGGTGATGCCTCAATCAACATTGAGCACCACCTCATCAAGAGTGCAAAGAAGAAATAAAAGCATTTAGGCATTAATTAGAATGATTTTCTTTGATTTAGCATTTTAATTTATGATTACTATGTATCATTTATGTTGTTTTGTAGGGTTTATTTTATTAGTAGTGTACTTAGATTAATTTATTTGCTACTAATCTTTCTTCTCTAGTCTTGTGCAAATTTTCCCCTACATACAAATAGATATACAATTTCAAGAAAAATACGTTGTAAACCATAGAGAACTTCTAACAAACATGTTAAAGCTAGAAAATACATCACATATAAAGTAAGAAATTCATCAAGGAAAAGGAATGATGTGATGGATAATTATTAGATGATAGACATGCCCTTTGAGGCATTAAATGGACTGTTAAGAAAATATGTTAGAGCCTTTCATGAAACACAGGATCTCATGCCAAAAAGAATTTACCATCACAAAATAATACTAATCCATAGAGATGAAAAAGGAGGATTCCACCTTATGTCTACTTTAGTCGTTAGCCCAATTATACAAGATATGCTCTTCCATGTAAGGAATAAATCATAAGGAGGATACTAATCTCATTAAGGAGAAAGATACTAAACAAGTAGTCTATACATAGGAGGACATAATAGTATAAAAGAGATGAGAAACAAAGAGATAATGGATCCTTTGAAGGAGAAAAAGATGACATAGCAAGAGAGAAATCCAATATATGCCCTAAGTGATAGATCTTTAATAATAGACATGTACTTTCGAGCAAGCATAAGGTTGCAAACTCGAGATGAAAATCTTTGTGTAAACGAGAAAATCCTTTCAAGAATGTATATTGTTGATGTTTGTAGCTTGAATCAGATAAAAATATAGAAAATATTAATATTATCAAGATAGATCAAGTGTTGATATATATTTATGTATATATATTAATATATATAATAATAATTATGAGTATTATTATTATTATTATTATGTATTTATTCATATATATACATATATTCAAATATTTATTCTTATTATGAAATTCTGATCTTTCTTCATGATAATAATATTCTGATCAATAAGCATCACATATAAAATCATGCATATTACCTATGCCTTTAGGAAAAACTTGATTTGATCATTATATCCGAACACGATCATAATAGTTGATGATATTTCAACCTCTCGATAACTAATAGTATTATGAGTAGTTACTAATCAATACTACTAAGATCATAACAAGAATCAGTTATGATTAAAGTTATTACTAAGACCGATCAATATCATTTCATCAGGCACTACATATTTGTCATTGTTCATATGATTTAAGTTGCATTGGTTGGAGACATGACAGTATAGGGTCATATCCCCTCAAGGAGACATGACTCTATAGTGACATGGATCCAACCTATATAAGGGTATTTTCTGATTGATGAAAGGCAAGTATATACAACATTAAATGCAAGTCTTCGCTCAGTAATGAGCAAATATTCAGAAATATATTTAGAGATAATTCAGAGATAATTTCCATTAGCATTTTTCTCATGATAATTTCATATACATATAGTGCTCATATATTTGTGATATTAATTTTTAAATTCCATAGTCCTTCATTGTTACATACCTAAAAAGAAAAGGCATTCATTAGTAGACATAGAAAATAAAAATTGTATTCATTTTCATTTGTTATATATCTAAATAACTTTAACATGGTATCAGAGACATGTTCCTTCTATAAAGCCTAACCGCTTGAAGGAAGATCAAATTAGATTAAAGAAAATATATGGAAGCTTGAGAAACAATCAAGATCATAAAATTCTTTTGGATATCTTGTACTTTCAAAATGGCAAATGGAATCAAACTCGAAGACAAACTTGAAGGTGCTTAAAATTTTGAATCAGGGAAACTACGAATGATGTTGATACTAAGGAAGAATGAGTTAAAGAAGATAATAGAAAATCATGTTAAACCTAATGGAAATGATGAGAAAATTCAATGGGAAAAGGACAATGCCAGAGAAATGTAATTATTAGTAGATGGAGTAAAAGATCATCTACTACCTTAAATCACAAAGTTAGATTGCGCATATGACATGTTCAAAGCTCTGAAAAACATGTTTGAGATCAACAACAACAGCAAAATCCTTACCCTTAAAAATTTACTCTCTAATATTAAAATGAATAAAGGAGAGACCATCACCTCATATTTTATGAGGATAACAAAATTAAGGAACCAACTCTCTTCAATTGGTCACATTCATGATAATAAGGAGTCAACTATGATAACTCTAAATGGACTCCCAAAATCATGCGAAAGATTTAGACAACAAGTAAGTGCTCATTCCAAAATCCCCAAATTTGATTGCCTAAAAGATTACTGCATTCAAGAAGAGTGTAATCTAATATCTAGAGAAATCAAGGAACCCATAAATGAATATGTTTAGGTTCTCGTCACTACACTACAACATTTGGGGTCAAATTTTGACGCCAATTTGTGATGCCAGTACAATTTGTGTTTCTTTTTTGTGTTTTTTTTTACAAGTGCCCTTAACGGTGTCGTAATAGTGACGGTGTTGTCATAATTGTGACACACATGTGTATATAAACAAAAAAAAGAAAAATAAAGTTTCATTTGTAATTTGTGAATTCGAAGAGCTACTGCGAAGATGACACTGCACTTTTGCATGGCACAAAGAGGGCATTCAAGTTTGGCATGCGCTAAGAGGCCGACACTGTGTGGGAAAAGGGCATTGGCACTTGAGGTAGGCATTCAAGCTTCGTCTTCTCATTTAATCAATTTTAGTGGCATTTTTTACATCTTAGCATTGTTAATAGTGGCATTGTTTACATCTTAGCATTTGGAATGCTCGATGACCTATGAGCTTTGAGAGCTAAGGCATCATTGCTATTACCTTCAAGGCAACGTGTGAAGTGTTTGATCTCTGTTTATTTGTTTTTCTATTGATATTCACTATGTGGTACTCCCTATTTATGATCATTTCATGAGGAAATGTCTTGATGGCTCATGGAATGCAAGCTAGGGCATCATACATTGTTTATGAGCTCACTATTCAATACTGGCATTGTTTACATCTTTTCATTTGGAATGCTTGATGACCCGCGAGGTTTGAGAGCTAGGGCATTGTTGCTATTACCTTCAAGGCATTGTATGAAGTGTTTGATCTCTCTTTATGTTTTTTCTTATTGATATTCACTATGTGGTGTTAGGAATAAGGTGTCTCAACCTTGTATATTTCCTTACATTTGTTATTTTTCAAATGTTAGCACTTTGGACAATGTGTAAGGTGATCATGACTGAAACGGTTATGATGGATTCCTATGATAGTCATTAATATTTGTAAGAGCTAATTGTGAAAGATTTGATGATGGGTGAAGACATGAAAGACATGTGGCAACTAATAAAGTTGAGTACTATACAATCTTTTGCAACCGTGGGAAGTTACCCTAAAAAGGGAAGCACGTGATATAAGCATTTTTTAGGGTTGTGAATTCTAATGAGAAGTGAGTGTATTGTTGGAACATTTTATGTTGCTGGATTTGTCTTCAAGTGTTCATGATCTCCTGAAAGAACTTGCATTGCAAGTGTATTGTAAACTGTAACAATTTTGATTAATACATTATGTAGGTTTAGGAGTGCTGGGGTTTTTACCGAAAGGTTTTCCTTAGGGTATATCATTGTGTCATTCTCTTTTTCATGTATTCATGTTATTGTAGCAACATCTAAGTTAATTGTATTAACATTATGTCATTGATAAGTGTTAAATCTGAATTTGCGCGATACTCTCCTTCAGAGTTTAGCGTAGGGAACTATTCTCCACTCACTTAGTTTCCTTTCAATTGGTATCAAAGCCTGGCTAGTTTTGGTTCTATTTGTTAGGGTACAAGTTTTTTGAGCTAATCTTCAATCTAGTGGGAGTATTGTGGCAGAGTATTCATAACCTTATTACAAGAAGAGATGGAAAGTTCTTCATACAGTAGAATGGAGGTGGAAAAGTTTAGTGGCCCAAACTTTGAGTTGTGGAAACTCAAGATGGAAGACATGCTAGTAGACCGTGATGTATGGGAGGCAATTGAAAATGATATCAAACTAGTAAGAATTTCTCAAGCAAATTGGGAGCTCAAGGATCAAAAAGCTAAGGGTCTCATTAGACTATGTCTAGCAAATTTTGTTCTCTTGATTGTTCTCAATGAGAAGACCACAAATAAATTGTGGACACATCTTGGGTCTGTGTATCAGGCTAAATCCTTGGTGAATAGATTGTTCCTGAGAAAGAAGTTGTATTCTCTAAGAATGGAGGAAGGAGGATCCATTGCAGATCACCTGAATGCATTTAACATGCTAGTTGCACAGTTGACATCAACCAGTGTCAAGTTGGAGGAGGAGGATCAATGTATGACCCTTCTATGTTCCTTGTCGGACACATGGGACCATCTTGTGATGGCCCTTGGGAGTACTATTGTCACTTTCAAAATGGATGATGTGGTTTCTTTGCTGGTATCTGAGGAGATGTGAAGGAAGACCTCTGATTCCGCCAAGGAAGCCCTTGCTATTCATGGTAGATCCAAAGATAGAGGAAATAAAAATGACAAGAATTCTGAAAAGGGTAGATCCAAATCTTGTGGGAAACCTAAGACTCCTACTAAGTCCAAGGCAACATGTTGGAACTGTGGTAAGCCTGAGCACTTCTGTAAGGACTGCAAAGAGCCAAAGAAGAAGAAGAAAAGCCTAGATTCAAATTTTGATAAATCTCAAGAATATGGTGATGCCTTTGTCGTAGCTTTGGCCACCCATGCATCTGATGATGTGTGGTTGATTAAATCGGGTGCTTTTTTCCACATGACCTCTCATTGAAGTTGGTTCTCAAAGTATGAGGAGTTTGATGGTGGAAAGGTGTACTTGGGTGATGATTCTCACCTACAAATAATTGGATGAGGAAGAGTCACTATCAGACTCCCTGATGGATGAGTAAAGGGGATCAATGGGGTAATGCACATCCTGGGTTTGGCATGAAACATGTTATCTATAAGTATGTTGAATGATGTAGGTGTGCAAGTTGTTTTTGTGAAAGATGGATGTAAGATGATTAGAGGATCTATGGTTCTTGCGAAAGGTACTAGGAGAGGTACCCTATTTCAGCTTGATGCTTGCACTTCACAGTGCAATAGTTCTTCTATCTCAAGGAAGAGAGTAGCAGTCTCTTCATCTCCACCATCTCAACTAGCAATGAAGAAGTCTATGGTAATGGGTTTTGATGGTAGTGCAACAAGTGTACCTAAGGGTGCTAACACTTTGGAAGGAAAACTTCCTGCAGAAAAGACAATGCTATGGCATAAGAGATTTGGCCACATTGGTGAGAAGGGTCTCAGAAACTTGAAAAATAAAAACCTTGTTGAGGGATTAAATGATTGTCATCTTAAGTTTGACTTCAGTGAACACTGTGTTTATGGTAAGAAAAATCATGTTCAGTTTTACTCCAGTTCTCAGAAGTCTTCTAGTATTTTGGATCTTATCCATTCAGATGTGTTTGGTCCTGTTAAAGTTCCTTCACTCTCCAGATCTTTATATTTTGTATCTTTTATAGATGATTATAGTAGAAGGACATGGATTTATTTCCTTAAGAGCAAGACACAAGTTTTTAGTCAATTCAAGGAATTTAAAGCTCTCGTAGAGAATCAGACTGGTAAAAGAATTAAGTGTGTGAGAATTGACAATGGTGGTGAGTTTTGTTCGGCAGAGTTTGAACGGTTCTGTAAAGAATAAGGGATTGAGAGGCATAAGACAACTCCTTATACCCCACAACAAAATGGATTTGTAGAAAGAATGAATAGGACACTGATGCAGAAGGCTAGGAGTATACTTAGTGGAGCTGGCCTCAAACAAAGGTTTTGGGCTGAAGCTATGGCCACTTCTTGCTATCTAGTTAATAGATCTCCTACATCAGCTCTTGTTGGTAAGACACCTTTGGAGGTGTGGTCTGGTAAGAATCCTTTAGTTAGACATCTTCATGTTTTTGGTTGTGAAGCTTATGCACATGTGCCTAAGGAGAGAAGATCTAAGTTGGAAAACAAGGCTGTAAAATGTATCTTCATCGGCTATAGTGTTGGTGTGAAAGGATACAAGCTTTGGGATCCTGTGATTGGTAAGGTGTTGTATAGCAGAAATGTTATTTTTAGAGAGCTAACACCTTCTTCTATTGTGCTATAGCTAGATGAAATAGAAATGAAAGAAGATGTTGTTCAGTTGCCTCCTACCCCTGAGAAGACTAAAAAGGGAGATCGTGATGGATTTGATGATGAGGAGAGCTCTAGTAGCTTTGAAATTTTAGAAGAAGAGGTAGAACAACCTCAGCCTCAGCCCTTGAGGAGATCCATGAGATAAAGAAAGTAGCCAGAGAGGTTTGGATTTTCTATGTTAGATTCCAATTGTGCTTATGCCTTGATTACAAACACTGATTAGCCTAGATTTGTCAAAGAGGCTATGGGTATGGAAGATTCAGTTTCCTGGATTGAGGCCATGGATGATGAGTTGGCTTCATTGGAGAAGAAAAAAATGTGGGATCTAGTACCTTTGTCTAAAGGATAGAAACTTGTTGGAAGAAAATGGGTGTTTAAGAAGAAATTCTATGCAGATGGCAGTGTTGAGAGGTACAAGGCCAGATTGGTTGCAAAGGGGTACTCACAGGTGGAGAGAATTGATTATGGTGAAATATTCTCTCCTGTTGCAAATCTTACATCCATTAGATTTATGTTATCTCTAGCAGCATCATATGATTTAGAGGTAGAACAGATGGATATGAAGACAACTTTCCTTCATGGTGATTTGGAGGAAGAGATCTATATGTCACAGCTTGAGCACTATATTCAGAAAGGTAAAGAGTCTTTGGTTTGTAGATTAAAGAAGTCTCTATATGGTTTGAAACAATCTCCTAGGATGTGGTACCTTAAATTTGATGCTTTTGTGTTGTCAATTGGTTTTCTGAGATTGAAATTAGATCATTGTGTTTATTTCAAAGTTGACAATGATCACCTTCTTATTATTGCATTATATGTTGATGATATGTTGTTGATTGGGAAGGGTATGGGTATGACTTTTTATTTGAAGTCTCAGTTGTCAGCACAGTTTGAGATGAAAGATTTAGGGGCAGCCAGGTATATTCTAGGTATGGAAATCACCAGAGATAGATCTAACAGAAAACTTTGGTTGAGTCAGAGTAAGTATGTGAAGTCTATGTTGGACAGGTTCAACATGGTAGATTGCAGACCATTGTGTGTTCCTATTTCTATGGGAACAAAGTTATCTATGGATGATTGTCCAAAATCTCCTAGTGAGGTGGAGGAAATGAGCAAAGTACCTTATGCAAGTGCAGTTGGTAGCCTTATGTATGCTATGGTCTATACTAGACCAGACATTGCCCATGCAGTGGGAGTCCTGAGTCATTTTATGGCTAAACCTGGATGGGTACATTGGGATGCAGTTAAGAGAGTGTATAGATATTTGAAAGGTACATCAGATTATTCCATATGCTATCATGGAAACTCTTATGGAGCTTTGCATTTAGTTTGTATTCATGAGTTTTTGGATTCAAATTGGGTAGGTGACATTAACAGCAGGAGATCCACCAATGTCTATGTGTTCACTATGTTTGGTGGTGCCATTAGTTGGATGAGTAAGCGAAAACCTATGGTTTCTTTGTCCACGACAGAAGTAGAGTACATGGCAGCTACTCATGCTTGTAAAGAACCCATTTGGCTTAGGAGATTATGTTCAGATGTTGGTGTTGATGCAGGATAGATTACAATTTGTTGCAATAGTCAGAGTGCTATTTGCCTTGCAAAGAATCCAACTTTCCATGCTAGAACGAAACACATTGATGTGCAGTTTCACTTTGTGAGAGATATGGTAGAGGATGGAAAGGTAAGTTTGGAGAAGGTAGATACAGTAAAGAATGTTGGAGATGCATTGACAAAACCTGTGGGCATAGAGAAGTTCAAATGGCTTTCAGAGTCTATGGGCCTCTCGACCTATAGCAATTAAATCTTGTTATTTCCTTTGGCTCTTACAAGGTGTTTGACAAGTGGGAGAATATTAGGAATAAGGTGTCTCAACCTTGTATATTTCCTTACATTTGTTATTTTTCAAATGTCAGCACTTTGCATAATGTGTAAGGTAATCATGACTGAAACGGTCGTGACAGATTCCTATGACGGTCATTAATATTTGTAAGAGCTAATTATGAAAGATTCGATGATGGGTGAAGACATGCAAGACATGTGGCAACTGATAAAGTTGAGTACTGTACAGTCTTCTGCAACCACAGGAAGTTACCCTAAAAAGGGAAGCACATGATATAAGCATTTTTAGGGTTGCAAATTTTGATGAGAAGCGAGTGTATTGTTGGAACATTTTATGTTGCTAGATTTGTCTTCAAGTGTTGATGATCACCTGAAAGAACTTGCATTGCAAGTGTATTGTAAACTGTAACAGTTTTGATTAATACATTGTGCAGGTTTTGGAGTGCTGGGGTTTTTACCAAAAGGTTTCCCCCAGGGTATATCATTGTGTCATTCTCTTTTTCATGTATTCATGTTATTGCAGCAACATCTAAGTTAATTATATTAACATTCTGTCATTGATAAGGGTTAAATCTGAATTTGCACGATCCTCTCCTTTGAAGTTTAGCGTAGGGAACTATTTTCCACTCACTTAGTTTCCTTTCATGTGGTACTCCTTGTTTATGACCATTTGATGAGGAAATTTCTTGATGGCTCATGGGCTGCAAGCTAGGGCATGATACATTGTTCATGAGATCACTGTTTAATACTGACATTGTTTACATCTTTTCATTTGGAATGCTTGATGACCTATGATCTTTGAGAGCTAGGGAATCATTTCTATTACCTTCAAGGCATTGTGTGAAGTGTTTGATCTCTCTATATTTGTTTTGGTATTGATATTCACTATGTGGTACTCCCTGTTTATGATCATTTCATAAGGAAATGTCTTGATGGCTCACGGGCTGCAAGCTAGGTCATAATACATTTTTCATGAGCTCATTGTTTAATACTAGCATTTTTCATGAGCTCACTGTTTATAAATATCTGGTTAGGCCATGTAAATGGTACCAGGCCAACCCAATCAGCCCAACAAAATATGTCATGTTTATCTTTGTCAAATACACTCGTTCACTATTTTGTTCTTTTTCTTCACACAAATATTGCATCAAAAGTAATTGTAAATAATGATTCAAAGAAAAAAGAAACAACTATAATAGATCAAACCCCAAAAGAATACAGTCAACTACAATAGCTCATAGTCACAATGACATAAACAGTGTATAAAATAATATATGGTGCACAACAACAACAAGTATGCAATGACAACAATAACATTGCATGATAAAATTCAATACTCTTAGTTTTTATTCACATTTCACATGCATAATTGTAGATGATGATCAGTAATAGGGTGCCAAGCATTGCTTAGATCCTTTGGATCTAACCCCATCTTTTCCTTCCTTGTAGGTTTTGGATCATACAAGAGCATACTGGATTGAACCCTGGGTCAACACTTCATTACTTCAGGCAATGTCAGGTACCTTCATTATTTATGTTCATCCACTTATGCATGTTTGCATTCATTCATATTCTTATGAAATTTGGCTATTAGCTACCATATATGATGATTCTTGATGTTTTTAGGTCATTTGATGAAAATATGTAAAAGTTTCTTAAAAGTTTATATTTTTTATTTCAATTTTTAAAATCAGAAAATGAATAAAATTTAAAGATAACAAATTAATATAATCTTTGTCTTCACTTAAAACAAAAACATAAAGCTCATAAAGCATGGTAAAAACATAAATCTCATAAAGCATGGTAAAAGAGGGCCCTAACTGTGGTAAAATGGGAAAGTTGCCACCTTACACTGCTCTTCATATGGCAGCTGCAAAGGAACTATGTTATAAAATTTTAAGGCATGAAATTTTATACTTTTTGACATCATACTTTTTTCTCCTTAGCATTGAGTTTACAATGTGGGGGACTCAAAGAAAATATATGTACAGTTATAAAATTTCATGCTTTGAAATTTGGCATGAAATTTTATAACATAGTTCCTTAGCATTTGATCTTTATATGGTAGGCATGACTTGAGGTAGGCATTTGAGCTTTGTCTTCTCATTAATTCAATTTTATTTTGATGGCATTTATTGATTTAATGGAAAAATATGAATGTTAATAATGGCATTGTTTACATCTTTTCATTTGGAATGCTCAATGACCCGCGAGCTTTGAGAGCTAGGGCATCATTGCTATTACCTTCAAGGCATTATGTGAAGTGTTTGATCTCTCTTTATTTGTTTTATTGTTGATATTCACTATGTGGTACTCCCTGTTTATGATCATTTCATGAGCAAATGTCTTGATGGCTCATGGGCTACAAGCTAGGGTATCATGCATTATTTATGAGCTCACTGTTTGAGCACCTCATGTCCCTATTTGATTGGTCGGTGCTCTATTTGTTACATTGATGATATTAGATCAAATAGGGACATCAGTAATAAAATAATGCACTTACTATTTTGAATTTGAGCTCTAGCATCATGCAATGTTATTGATGTCAAAATAGTAAGTGTATTAATGTATGATCTAATAGCAACAACATCATTGATCATTACCTTTGACTCCTCTATCATTATAGAAGAGATAACTACCTACAACTATATTTCATAATTCCTCCTTTGAAGTCATAGGTTAGTTTAACTATTGGACAATAAGCTGATAGGAGTTTCGAATAGATTTGAATAAAAACTAAGAGTATTGAATTTTATCATGCAATGTTATTGTTGTCATTGCATGCTTTCTATTGTTGTGCACCATATATTGTTTTATACACTATTTATTTCATTGAGACTATGAGCTATTGTAGTTGACTGTATTCTTTTGGGGTTTGATCTATTGTAGTTGTTTTTTTTTTCTTGGAATCATTGTTTACAATTACTTTTGATGTAATATTTGTGTGAAGAACAAGAACAAAATGGTGAACGAGTGTATTTGACAAAAATAAACATGACACATTTTGTTTGGCTGATTGGGTTGGCCTGGTACTATTTACATAGCCTGGCCAAATATTAAATAGTGAGCTCATGAACAATGCCAATATTAAATAGTGAGCTTATGAACAATGTATGATGCCCTAGCTTGTAGCCTGCGAGCCATCAAGACATTTTCTCATAAAATGATCATAAACGGGGAGTACCACATAGTAGCTTATGAGAAACTATACTTGTGCTTACCACACCATATCTCAGCATCATAATGCTTATCATTTTCAAGCTTCAGCGAGGGTTCATACCACACAGCATCCGCAGATTTGTATGCAACATTGATTTAGGGTGGAGGTAAACTACATGTGTCATGTAAACAACATGGTTGAATTCAATCTCTTTTTCACATTTTCAAGAGCTTTCCCACCAATACAAGCATAAATAATGCATTGAACATAATCTACAAACACTGTGTGGTATGAAATATCGCTGAAGCTTAAAATATATCACTCCTCATGTTACTGTCAAAATTAAATTCAAATATTTCTCAAAACATTTATTCTTGTAGAATTAAGATACCCTTATCTCAATAATAAAATAATCTTGCATAATATCTTTTGAATCACATTAACACAGACCCATGTTCTGTAGCATAGTTCATTTTAGAAGTGTATGGCTTGACTATGCACATCCATAATTGTAGATGAGATCAGTAATAGGGTGTCAGGCATTGCTTAGATCCTTTGGATCCAACCCCATCTTTTCCTTCCTTGTAGGTTTTGGATCATACAAGAGCATATTGGATTGAAGCCTGGGTCAACACTTCATTACTTCAGGCAATATTTGGTACCTTCATTATTTATGTTCATCCACTTATGTATGTTTGCATTCATTCATATTCTTCTGAAAGTTAATCTTTATGAGCTCAAATTCAAAATAGTAAGTGTATTATTTTATTATTGATGTCCCTATTTGATCTAATAGCATCAATATAACAAACAAAGCACCGACCAATCAAATAGTGACATGAGGTGCTCAAACAGTGAGCTCATAAAATAATATATTTAGTCTTAATAAAATCTTATAAAATAATAAATATTGTGTGAAGTGTTTGATCTCTCTTTATTTGTTTTGATGTTAATATTCACTATGTGGTACACCCCAGTTATGATCATTTCATGAGGAAATATCTTGATGGCTCGCGGGCTGCAAGCTAGGGCATCATGCATTGTTTATGAGCTCACTGTTTGAGCACCTCATGTCCCTATTTGATTGGATGGTAATCAAAGAGTGAGCTCATAAAAAATGCATGATGCCTGAGCTCAAATTCAAAATAGTAAGTGTATTATTTTATTAAGACTAAATATATGATGTAAACTCATAATTATACTTGATATACATACATATATATATATATATATATATATATATATATATATATATATATATATATATATATATATATATATATATATATATATATATATATATATATATATATATATATATATATATATATATATATATATATATATATATATATATATATATATATATATATATATATATATATACTTCAAAGGAGGAATTATGACATTTAGTTGTAGGTAGTTATCTCTTCTATAATGATGGAGGAGTGGAAGGTAATGATCAATGAGGTTGTTGCTATTAGATCATACATAAACATACTTACTGTTTTGAATTTGAGCTCTGGCATCATGCAATGTTATTGTTGTGCACCATATATTGTTTTATACACTGTTTATTTCATTTAGACTATGAGCTTGGTTTTTCTTTCAGAAGTGTATGGCTTGACTATGCACATGCATAATTGTAGATGAGGATCAGTAATAGGATATCATTCATTGCTTAGATATTTTTTATCTAACCTCCATCTCTCTTTTCTTTGCAGGTTCTGGATCACATAGGGGCACACTAGATTCATACCCAGGTCAAAAATTCATCACTTTAGGCAATGTCTGACACCCTTATTATTTATGTTCATCCTCTTATGTATGTTTTTACTCTTGCATTTTCTTCTGAAAGTTATTTTCCTTGAATAGTATATACAAGTTATTTTTCATATATATACATTAATCTTTAGATGTCAAAATTTATTTTCCTTTACATGTATCTTTGCATGAAATGAACACAAATTAAACAAGATCATCTAATAATGCAAACTAGGGTACTATAATCACTCATCTAATAATTAGTTCCCCAAACCATTACTAAGGATTGAACATAAGTCTAATTCATATAAACAAAAAAAAAAAAAAAAAGTGTCATTGGTAATTTGTGAATTTGAAGAGCTTCTACAAAGATGACACTACACTTTTTGCATCTTCACCTTGAAAGACTAACACCTTATGGATAGTACAATTCTTCTCCCTCACTTAGAAAGCTCTAAGTGCTACCTTCTCACAAACTTCATTCTTCATTGTAGGGGTATCCTTCATCATGAAAACATTCCCAATGTTTTCATTTGAGTCCATTTGATTGGGTCTTCAAGCCCTTTTCCACTGGTTTCAAGGTTCCACCTTGAAATGGCCTAATTAGGCCTAATTTTCTCTTAGCCTTTTGCAGAGGCTTTTGTCCTATCTTTCCAAAATTCTTCAAACAACCTACAAAACCAATTAGGGATTTGGATACCCTTTTGGCTCTTACTAAATATTCTACAAGTTTTAGGTCTTGGTAGCCTCTGTACACCGCCTTCCTACAAACTAGGACAAACAAGGCTAATTGACCTATTTTCTAGGACTGAATGTATCCTAGATGAATCTTGCTCAAAACTTGACCTAAGTGATTGGAATGAACCCAATCAAATTAATATGTCAAGGTATGATGAAAAACTTCTTGAAACTGTACTTGTTCCATACAACACCTTTCTACCTTGCAAGAAATCTTGAAACTTTCATTCCTAGACCTCTAACTAGGCTATGTCTTCTCGCCTAGGGCCTAATGGTAAAAATAGCTCTCCAAACTTTCACAACCCCTAATCCTAAAAATATGTACACTAATGACTCCCCTATAATTTCCATCTATCCTTAGGTTTTTCCCATGGTTAGATTTCATGGGGGAGCCATGAAAGCATAGTCTGGTCAAAACAGGACTAGTGAGAACTAAAACAAAAACAATTTAAACAGCAGAATAGAACTTCTCAAAACAACTTAATTCCTAAATTAAAAACTCTTAGAAATTATCAAAGAACACTAATCATCCACTAGATTGAGACTTTCAATCCATTTTAAGGCATTGTCAACACAAAAGCTCAGGATATTCACTGAAACAGTGTTGCAATGTTGTATTCAATACTCAAAAACTATTACAATGCATAACTATCCTCGAGATTCAAGCCTTCCTAAACATAAGATGTCATTTCCACCATTATAGGGCCTCTTGGCTGATCTCCCACCTCCTATTCTCAAGGGATTCTAAAGTATCCGAGTTGCATGCAACATTTGTAATTATTGCAAATGTTGTCATGACAACTTCTTAACAACATTTGGCATCTTTCTTTATGCCTCGATCCTACTTCTTAGGACCTCTATCCTTTCTAGATTTTGAGGAACCAACTCATTTAATGACCTTATGGCATCTCTATGACATCCATTAACACCATTTGTGTGCCTAAGACACATTGAAGACTCTATCCCAAATTACCCATTTGGTTATAAACAAAAAGAAAAGAAAAAGAAAGTGTCATTTGTAATTTGTGAATTTGAAGAGCAGTCACGAAGACGGCACTACACTTTTGCATGGCATGAAGAGGGCATTCAAGTTTGGCATGCACGAAGAGGCCAACACTATGTGGGAAGAGGGCACTGGCACTTGAGGTAGACATTCGAGATTTGTCTATTTGATCATAAATATGGAGTACCACATAGTGAATATCAACAACAAAACAAATAAAGAGAGATCAAACAATTCACACAATATATGTTGCTTTATAAGATTTTATTAAGATTAAATATATTGTTTTATGAGCTCACTGTTTGAGCACCTCATGTCCCTATTTGATTATTCGATGCTCTGTTTGTTATATTGATGCTATTAGATCAAATAGGGACATTAGTAATAAAATAATACACTATGTGGTATTCCCTGTTTATGATCATTTCATGAGGAAATGTCTTGGTGGCTCGCAGGCTGCTGCAAGCTAGGGCATCATACATTGTTCATGAGCTCACTATTTAATACTGACATTGTTTACATCTTTTCATTTGGAATGTTTGATGACTTGCGAGCTTTGAGAGCTAGGGAATCATTTCTATTACCTTCAAGGTATTGTGTGAAGTGTTTGATCTCTATTTATTTGTTTTGGTGTTGATATTCACTATGCAGTACTCCTCGTTTATGATCATTTCAAGAGGAAATGTCTTGATGGATTGTGGGCTGCAAGCTAGGGCATCATACATTGTTCATGAGCTCACTGTTTAATATCTAGCCAGGCCATGTAAATGGTACCAAGCCAACCCAATCAGCCCAACAAAATGTGTCATGTTTATCTTTGTCAAATACACTCGTTCACCATTTTTTTCTTTTTCTTCACACAAATATTGCATCAAAAATAATTGTAAACAATGATTCAAAGAAAAAAGAAACAACTACAATAGGTCAGACCCCAAAAGAATACAGTCAACTACAATAGCTCACAGTCTCAATAAAATAAACAGTGTATAAAACAATATATGGTGCACAACAGAAGCAAGCATACAATGACATCAATAATATTGCATGATAAAATTCAATAATCTTAATTTTTATTCAAATCTATTTGAAACTCCTATCAGCTCATTGACCAATAGTTAAACTAACCTATGACTTCAAAGGAGGAATTATGAAATATAGTTGTAAGTATTGTTGTTGGTGAATTTGAAGGTTATGAATGGTTTATCCAACATAGCAATGTCACGTATGCTAAGGTTTGTCATATATGTCATTATAGTCTATAAAAGGTGAAACATATACTATTAAGATTGTTTATAGTAATGACTTATATTATTTGTTGCAGATTGATAGGTGACTTTCTGTTACCACCATCAAATGTTCTCCCTTGCTCGTATTGAGAATTATGTGCCATTATGAAACATATTGGAATGGAGTATCAAACAATAGATGCTTGTCCTAAAGATCATATTATTTATTATAAAGAGCATGAAAATGTAACAGAATGCCTTGAATGCCATACGAGTAGATATCAAGATGATCAAGTGACAAAAAAAGGTGCCTCACAAGGTTCTTCGTCACATCCCCATTATTCTACATTTGAAATGATTATTCAAATGAAATGGCTTGGCACAATTTATGGATTACCATGCACGCGGCAAGAGTCAAGATGACATTATTCGAATGCCTGTGAATGGCTCATCATTTATGGACAAAGAGGAAAAGTGGCCACACTTTAAAGAGGAACCTCAAAATCTCAGGCTTTCTCTGGTAGTAGATGGTGTCAATCCATATGAAGAGATGATATTTGTTTTCTCGGTGTGGCCTATTTTTGTTATAAACAATAACCTTCCTTCATGGATGTCAATAAAGAGGGAGCACATTATTTTGGCAATGATTGTTCTTGGTATCTTATTATTTTATAGTTATCTATATGTAATTATAAGTTTTAGAGTGAAATGGCCATAATAATTATCTAATGTTGTTGTTAATTCAACTAGGTAAGTACCAAGTGAAAGATACGAATGTATATATTGCACCTCTTATCGATGAGTTGTTGGTGTTATGGAATGGTTTCACTATGTATGACATCTCCTGACCAATTGGACAAAGAGAATTTCAATTCCATGCAATGCATGTGTGGACAATTCATGATGCTCCAAGGATAACATATTTTTGTGGTATGTTATGGTGAATGCTAGTTGTACGCGATAATTCAAATTCTAAAAATATACATATTTAATCCAATTTTATCGTTATCTTGTAGGTCTTCAAACAAAGGGAAAATTTGCATGTCTAATGTGTGGTCCAAAGATGAAATTTTGTCATTCCAAAAGTTTAAGAAAATAGGTGTTTGATGAGTATAGGTAGTTCCTCCCCAAAAATCATAAGTATCGAAGTGTAGAAAGTCATCTTTTCAATGAGAAAGAAGAGACTACATCAAAGTCCCGAAGAATGAAACCTCACCTATGGTAGTTGGAATATAATAGAATTCAAGGTAATATCATTCCACATAATGGTCGATGTTTGAAATTTATATATTTTGATTGTGTTTTGTTGGCTAATTATGTAGTTGATGATCTTGAAGGTCGTGAAAGCATCACTGACCAGCTTCCAAAGGGACTAAAATGTTTTTTTTTTTAGCAAAAAGTTATATATATATTAATAATAACTGGTTCAAAGGGCTCCTAGAGAAAGAACTAATAAAAAAAAATCCATTCGTTACCCATATATTTACAAAGAGAGCACCAACTTCTCAAAAAATTATACTTAGACTACCCAAAACTCCCAAGGTCAAAACACGACCTGCTAGTAAGTACAAAAAATAATCCCCCAATCAAAATGGTAGAATAGATCTACATTACAATATGTTCCAAAAATAGAGCTTTTTGACTACCCAAGGAAAAACTCCAGCCATTATGAAGGCCAAATTACAATTTCAATCCCCCTAAGAAAACCCCTTTACATTGAAGCATAAGATACGTGCTAGAATACATTCACAGTGAGAAATGGACCCCCGAAGAAATAGTATTGACTACTATCAACCAATGTTCATAGAACTCCCATTAGAGAAGTTGGCATAGTTTGCAATAAGGACCCCTACAAAAAACTAGAACATAGTAGAAAGGGACTAAAATGTTATCCCAGAGAGTTTAGTAGGTTGCCCTACTATGAGCATCTATAAATTATGCATTTGTTTGATACTATGCATATTGGAAAAAATGTAACACAGACACTATGAAAAATATTAGACTGAAGGCGTGACAAAGAAAAACTTGGCAAAATTTGTAGTGACATTCATGATTCCAATCATGCAATGAAAAATATCATTGATTCAAATAGCAATGGAGACCAGATTAATGCAAGTGCTCTTCCTTGGTTATTAATAGAGAAACAAAGTAATGTCATAAAAGAAGTGATCCAAAAAATTTGATTTCTTACAGGATTTGCTATGGATCTAAGAAATCTCATATCAAAGAAAAATGATTTTGGGTCAGGGATGAAAATGCATGATTGACATACCTTCATCAAGGTAAGTCATAGTCTTTTATATTTACAATATATTTGTGTAATTGCATTCAAATTTCATTGTATGAAATGATCAGTTGATAATTGTTGTAGTATTTGCTACCCCTATCTCTCCCAGAGAACTTCAACAATAATATCAAACAAGTGATATATGATCTTGGAAAATACATGAGGTAAGCAGTGATATTTGTTCAATATATCAAAAAATAATATCAAACAAGTAATATATTGTAAAGTCTCATATTTATATATTTATGTCTTGAATCCCTTGTAGGTGGTTGTCATCTAAAGAAATCTATAAAGAAAATATAAAATATTGGAAGAAAAAAATTTGTCGATTAATGTGTGAAATGAAAAAGTGTTTACCTCCATCTTTTTCCAATGCGCAGGAACACTACCTCATACACCAAGTTGAGGAGATTAAATTGTGTGGACCTGTACATGCTAGGTCAATGTGAATGGTTGAGAGACACTTGAAATTTTTGAAGGGTTTGGTATGACAAAGAGCACGTCTCAAGGGTTCTATGGTTGAGGGATATATGGTATACTAGATGATGGTGTACGTTACTCAATATCTTTCTAATCTTGCAGCAAAGACCCATATAGATTGTATTTGGGAACTCGACTCAATTAAAAAATTTGAAGGGGAGTACTTGATGGGCAACAATAGATTTAAGAAAATGAAAGGTAATAAATTATGAGATGCTATTGTAGTAAATTAATTCTTAATCTTCAAAATAAATATGTTGTAAGTCATCTATTTACTTTTGTACAGCTGCTAAAGAGTGGGATGCAATACATTTGTTTATTGAAAACAATCAAATTGGATGACGACATGGATTGAACGATGTCAACATGATGGTCATAGATTAACATGGGAATCCATGTCTTCATTGGTTATACAAGCTCATTGCAATGGAGATCTCAATGTTACACAAAAAGAAATATATTTAGCATATGGTTTAAGAGATCACCAGGTACCTATAAATTTGGTAATTAATCAATTGTATATTTTTCAACTCGTGATGCAATAATTTATACATGTTTGACATTATTGTAGGTGAAACACCACAATGCTATGTTTTACAATGGTTATAAATTTTGCATCAAAAAGTTGGATGACATGAAGAGAACTTGTGATTCTAAGATAAGTGTAGTGTTCCAGGTGACTAATATTTCATCTAGAAATGACTTACATCCTCGAGAGTCACAAAATCAATACTATGGCATTTTGGTTGATGTACTTGACTATGACTTTAATTCCTTCAAATTAGTTCTCTTCATTGTGAAATGGTATAGACTATGACTCAATAAAAATGATCCTGATACAACTGTTATTGAACATGACAATGGATTTTCAATGATTAATACAAGGTTGTTTGAGACAGTTGGAGAAGAGCCCTATGTTCTCCCAAGCCAATGTGAGTAAGTATTTTACTCAGAGGTTCCACATAAACCAGGTTGGTCATTTGTTGTTAGACATGATCCAAGAGAAAGACTGATAAAATATAATTCGATGGAAGAAGATACTGAGGAAGATGAAGAAGTGGAAGATGATGTAGAACTAGATCACGATCGAGAGCTAGTCAAAGAAGAATATGAAGAAGAAGATGACGATGATGTTGCTACTGATGACAATGATGCAGCCACTGATGCTGCTACTGATGAGTATGATGCTTATATTGATGTTGCTACTGATGAGGATGATGATGAGGATGAAGATGATGATGATGCTAATGGTGATGATGATGACGACAATAGTGGTGGTGATGATATCGTCTATGATGATGATCTTGATGATGAGATAGATGAAGAAGAATATCAATGACATGAATGAAATGTACAATTATGCTAGATGTTTGGCATGTTCTAATGATTGTTTTATATGTACTAATCTTATTCACATTGTTTTATATGTCCTACTTATATATCTTTGATTTTTTATTAAGAGAAATTTCATTCTAAAAGAGTGTATTTAATCTCTATATGCTTAAAATACCTCACTAGTTAAGATTGTTCTCATTTGTAGTGGGCATGACAAGAATCAAATCACTTGAAAGACACCAGTATTTAGACATGCACAAATTAGTGACATGATTAAGAAAATTACCACATTTACATCTACCCCATCTACATTTATATTTGATGTAGGAAATGAGTGCAACTTGTGCAAGGCTCGAGAGGCAACTAGTGCCACCAAGATTGCTTCAATGGTGAAAGAAGAAATCATATTTTTGTGATGCCTTCTTTGTGTAGTTTGTGCACTACTTTGTTGGGACCATATTCATAAATGTGGTTAACAAAGGGCTATTGTAGATATTGAATTTTTTTTTGAATTTATAGTAGATACACATAAAGAACATGCACATAAACATGACAAATGAGAAACATAAATGTAGATATCACAACAACTGACAAACATAATTGTAGGCATCATAATCACAATTTTTTTGAGACACAACATAATTGAATGGTATACCCAGACGATGCAACACAACTATATATCACTCTTCTGGTTCCAAGTTTACACTGCGGTAAACAAAATCCATAGATAAAAAATAAATTTAGAGAGTGAAGGAGAGCGAGAATGACCAAAGCAATACAGGTCCCTATATTATTTTGATTGTTATTGCTCTCCTCTTGCGCTCTCTAAATTTATTCTTTATCTTTGGGTTTTGTTTACGCAGTGTAGACTTGGAACTAGAGGAGTAGTTGTGTTGCATCATCTAGGTATACCACTTAATTATGTTGTATTTCTAAAAAGTTGTGACCATGATGCCTACATTTATGTTTCTCAAGTATTGTGTCCCAAAG
Source organism: Chamaecyparis obtusa (assembly GCA_027943335.1). Classification (NCBI taxonomy): domain Eukaryota; kingdom Viridiplantae; phylum Streptophyta; class Pinopsida; order Cupressales; family Cupressaceae; genus Chamaecyparis; species Chamaecyparis obtusa. The sequence goes on along the minus strand of BSBK01001465.1, from coordinate 1,104,950 downwards.
GGTCATAAGAGGCTCCTAGCAGGGGTCAGATGAGCTTCCACCTTCACATGGTTAGCCCTGTTAAGTAGAGAATGTTAAACTATTCTCAAAACAAAGAGAAGCTCAATAATTTAAGATCTCAATCCACGTATGACAAATATATCGATCCATCTCAATGGCTACCAAATCAAAAAATCTCTGTCAAGAACCTAGTTGCAAAGAAACACCATAGACCGCACCGCAAACCCGCTATGAAGAGGCATTCAATGTCTCATAAGTCACATCAAATGATCCACTTTTTGTAATCTAAGTCTCTCAACTCGGTTCACCAAGAAGAATTCTCCCAAGTCATCACGGACACCATAGTGATCTACGAATCTCCAATGTGCAAGTTCCGCACATCGCTCTCATCACATCACACCTAACTCATTTGAAACTATGGAAAAAATGGTAGATGATCCCAGCGATCCGTCACAACCCAATCTCAACAACAACACAAAGAGTAGCTTGATTCTGTCTTCAAACTAATCAATGCACATTCTACTCAAACTCCAATTCAAGTCACTGCTACACTCCATAGGAAAAAAGAACATCAAATTCAAACCAAAGAAGTCAAGAAGTTGCTCAAATCAAATCTGAATGCAATCAGGTCCGCATATATCCCATGTGTTGGAAATTGCAATTGAAGCAATTTTGTCTTGTCATTAATGTCAAACCTTAACTGGTATGATTTTTGCTACTTAGGAAAGTACTATATCTATTGTATTGTTTTGAAGAAGGGAAAGAAAGGATGGTAACAATAGCACCTAAGGAAAGGTTGAGTTATCTTGATACTACAAAGTGTACTTGACTATGTTCTAAAATGATGAGACAATGTATTATTTATCCTAGTAAGATTGAAGACTAAATAGGTAGGCTTGACTGAGAAAAAATGGAGAAATCATGTTTAAGCCGAGTGATGTTAGTGTCGACCAAGCTAGTGTATGCCGAGCAAAATTCTAGTGTCGACCGAACATCAATTAATTGTCGAGGAAGACAGTGTAAGCCGAGAAAACATTTTTAGTAATGACCAAGCTTTCTACATGAAGACCGAGTAGTTGATCATAGTATTGATCGAGCATCAATATTTTTATATTTGAAGAGAATTCAGATTTGGAGCCGACATTGTTGAATTCTTGGATTATGTAAAATGTGTTGACTTTATTTATTGCTTATCTGAAAGCATTGAATGCATTGAAAAATGTTTTATTGTAAAACTTTAAGAGATTTGAGATGTTTCTAGAAAAGGACTTGTAGAACATAAAGTGGGTAGATTCAATGAATCTGACCTAACCCTAAGATCTACGAAGGAGATTGAGTGGCAAAAGATGAGTTAACCTAATTGAAAAAGTATTAAGGGAGCTTGAGCATTAGGTATGTGTGTGCATAGGTGAAAAGAGGATGTTGGAAAATTAGTAGATTTTATTGACTGTATAAGCAGAAAAGGTTGAAGGAGAAGTGTGGTGGTTGCTTGAAAAAAAGTTTCGAGTAGATCAAAGATGGAGATGGAAAAGTTTCAAAGTCAGTAAACCATCATTTGTGTACAGAATTAGATCTAATTTTTGCAAAGTGAGTTGTATGTTTTTCATATCAATACTACTGCTACTTTCTAACCATTGTAACAATCAAAATTCTTTTAACAGAGGTTGACCTAATAGTCATATGTTTAAATCCTTTGAACAAGGTTGCATTCTAATGGAGTATATGTAAGTCCTATAACAAGGCTCACTTCTAACAAAGAGATTGAAATCCTTTAACTGGGTCACACCTAACAGTGTGTATTGTAACCTTTGACAGGGTTGGCTTTTAACCGAGCTCACTTCAGAAGAGTGAAAATAATAGTATCATGTTACAAAGTGGTTTTTCCTAGATTGGGTTTCCACTATAAATCCTAGTGTCAATGTTTGTGTGAATGTTTTGGTTTAAACATTTCAGTATTTTACAAGTTAGATACAACTAGGTAGTGGACTGCAATGTTATATGTTTCTATTGTACAATCAGTGATGACCGAGTTGGTGTTGGTTGTTAGATCTGATTTAAAGAAAAGTTTTTGAAGTTTTTTTTATACATCTAGACCTGAGAACAACTGATTCACTCCCCCTCTCTATTGTTCTAAATCATATTAAAAATTGGTATCAGAGTTGTGTTGCTTATTATTGGTGGTTACAGAAATCAAGTTTAAAGGGACTTGAAGCAAATGATCAGGATGTATAAGAAGGAGGTACCGAAGCTGAATAAGGAAAACTTCCTTGCATGACAAAGCTTGATGAAGCTGCATCTGGCGAGTATTGGTGATTCTGTAAAGTACTATATTGAGAATAACTATGTCTCACCTATCACATCTTTGACTGTTGAGGAAATGAGAGCTAAGCAAGAACATAATCAGGTGATGCTAGAAATTGAATTTGCCCTAAGCTATCCAAAATTTGAGGACATTAAGGATTGCACAAGTGCTAAGGAGATGTGGGAAACTCTTCCAAAGATCTATGTCAGTACACAAATGTACTGAAATCTAAAGTTGAGAGTCTTAGAGGTAAGTTTGATGAAATGAGAATGCAAAAAGGTGAGAACATTGCACAATATTGTGGTAGAATAAAAAAATTTGTGAATGCTATTAGAGGAGAAAATGGAACTATTGATAATGAAACTATAATTGGAAAAGTACTAACAACTCTGCATCCTATATATGCTATTAAGATCTCAGCTATTCAAGAATCTAGATGTAACCTTGCAAATGTACTTACTTTGGAAAGTTTGGTTGGCAAGCTAACTGCTTTTGAACTCTCTAACTATGATAACTTCACTGTGGGTAGTATTGGTAATGTTGAATCTTCTTTTAAGTCACAATTAGTTCTGAATAAGCCAAAGAAAGAAAAATAAAAATGCATCAGTGAAAGTGAAAGCAAAAGTGAAAGTGGCAATGACACTTCTGATGAAGAACTTAAAGACCTAGAAGCTCTTATGGCTAGAAGACTGAGAAGGGGAAAAGGAAAATATAAAGATAAACTCCCTATTATATGTTTTGCATGTAATAAAGTTGGTCATATAGCTGCTAGATGTCTTGATAGGAATGATAATGATGAAGAAAGAAACAACAAACACAAAGATAAAAGAGATGACAGAAGCTACCGAAGGTACAAAGATTGCAAAGAAAAAGGTAAGAAATCTTGTTACATTGCTGAAGAAGAAACTGACAATGATAGTGATGATTTTGAAATTGAGTTAGTCTATGTTGCAATGAAAGATGAGTCTGATGAGGATGAGAAAATTGCATTGATCTCCCATGTGAACAAGAATGATAAATGGATTATTGACAGTGGTTGTTCACATCACATGACTAGTGACAAGAGTAAGTTTGATACTTTACATCATTATAAAGGTAAAAGTGTAAAATCTGGTAATGATGCACCATGTCCTGCTAGAGGAAAAGATTTGATTAAATTGACTAATAAGATCTCTTGTGAAAATGCATATTGGGTTGAAGGTCTAAACTATAATCTGCTAAGTGTTGCATAGCTTAATAGCACTGGTTACCGAGTGGAATTTTATCACAAGAAAGCTAAAATATTTGATACTACTAGTGAACTGATCAGAAGTGGAGAACAGACTAGAGGTAATTTGTTCTTTCTTGACCTACCTGAAGAAACATGTATGGTTGCACAACTTGATGATATTTGGTTATGGAATAAGAGGCTATGTCATGTTAACTTTGATAATCTAGTAGAAATAAGTAAGAAGAAGAAAGTAAGAGGTCTACCTAGATTGAAGAAACTTGAGAATGTGATGTGCAAGGAATGTCAATTAGGAAAAATGACAAAGTCAAGTTTCAAGAGAAAATCCTTTACTTCTGAAAATATTTTAGATTTGGTTCATACTGACCTTTGTGGACCTATGGGTGTACAAAGCTACTGTGGTGCTAGATATTTTATTTTGTTTGTTGATGATCATACCAGGATGATGCATGTAATGTTTTTAAAAGAAAAATCTGATGCTTTTCAATTCTTTAAGTGGTATTTGGCTAAGGTTGATAAGGAGACAAGTAGGAACCTGAAATGTCTTAGATTTGACTGAGGTGGAGAATTTACATCAAATGAATTCAATCTATTTTGCAATGATAGAGGGATCAAAAGATGGATGTCTGCACCTAGAACACCTCCACAGAATGGTATAGAAGAAAGAAGGAACAGATCTATCTTGGATTGTGCAAGAACATTGTTGATTGAAAAGAATGTGGCATAGAAATACTGGAAAGAAGCTATAAGTACAACTGTCTACACTCTTAACCAGGTATAGATTAAGAAATGTACAAATCTGACACCTTATGAATTATGGCATGGGTATGCACCGAGTGTTAAATACTTTAGAATCTTTAGAAGCAAGTGCTACATGCTAAAAGATAATAGGAATGGAAAGTTTGATGCTAAAAGTGATGAAGGCATATTCCTAGGGTATTCCACAAAAAGTAAAGCTTATAAGTGTTTGAACTCTAACATTAACAAAATTGTGGAAAGTGTGAATGTCAAAATTGATGAGTATGTAGAAAGAAATGAAGCTGATAGCAAAAGAGAACTAGAAGATTATAGATATTTTGTGTACATAGAAGAAGAAGAGACAAGTAACAGACTTGCACCTGATGTTGAGTCTCGGGTAAGAAATGTTGAGTGATAGGAAGATGCTGCCAAGCATTAGGAAAACAATGCCGAGAAAGAGCAAGAACATGTCGAGAGACAGGATAATGTTGTTGAGTATCAAGAAAAGGTTGTCGAGAATTTAGAAGCTAAATCTAAAAATCTTGTTGGGGAACTTGATGAATTAGAGGAGAGAAGAGATAAACCTATTTTGGTAAAATATGTAAGAAGACATCACAAGCCTGAACAGATAATTGAAGACAAATATACTGGAGTTCTGACCAAAAGTAAGACAAAGGATCCAACATGTTTATTGCGTGAATTTGAACCTAAGTCAACTAGAGAGGCATTAGAAAATGAAGACTGGATACAAGCAATGAATGAAGAGATAGACCAGATAGAGAAGAATGATACTTGGACTCTGGTGTTGAGACCTAAAAACAAAAATGTTATAGGAACAAAGTGGGTGTTTCGGAATAATTTGAATGAAAATGGTGAAATTACTAGAAACAAAGCTAGGCTGGTATGCAAAGGCTACGCACAAGAAGAAGGAATAGATTATGGGGAGACATTTTCCCCTATAGCTAAATTGGAGGGAGTAAGAACTCTGCTTGCATATGTTGCTTATAAAAATTTCAAGGTATATCAAAAGGATGTTAAGTCTACATTTTTAAATGGTATACTAGAAGAAGAAGTTTACACAAAATAACCGAAAGGTTTTATTGATCCAAATAGAAGACACATGGTATGCAAATTGAACAAAGCACTATATGGATTAAAACAAGCTCCCAAAGCATGGTATGAGAGATTGCATAACTACTTGATACAAATTGGATTTTCAAGAACAAATGACACAAGCAATTTGTACATGAAAGATGAAGAAGGTAAAGGAATCTTGTTGGCAAAAATTTTTGTTGATGATATTATTTTTGGTGGACAAGATGCTTTGTGTAAAAGATCTTCAAATGAAATGCAAATTGAATTTGAAATGAGCATGTTTGGTGAGATCAAATTCTTTGTTGGTTACAAGTATATCAGATGAAGAAAGGAATTTTCATTACACAGTCTAAGTATGTTAATGAGATACTGAAATTTTTTGGGATGGAAGATTCTAGACTAGTGAGTACTCCTATGGCTACTGGACAAAAGTTATCTAAAAATGATGATGCTACAGAAGTGAACCAGACTTTGTACAGATCCATGTATGTTGTACATAGTAGACCAGATATTGCACTAGTTGTTGGGATTGTGGCAAGATTCACTACCAATCCTAAGGAAACACACATGATGGTTGTGAAAAGAATAATGAGATACTTGAAAGGGATTGTTGACTATGGGCTATATTACAAGAAGGATGAAAGATTTGAACTGAGAGTATATACAGATGCTGATTGGGTAGGAAATGTAGATGACAAAAAGAGTACTAGTGGTGGAGCTTTCTTTCTTGGACAGGGATTAGTCTCCTGGATGAGAAAGAAACAAAATTTCATTTCCCAATCTACTGTTGAAGCCAAGTATGTTGTTGATGTAGTAAATTGTTCAAATTTGGTATGGATAAAGCACTTGTTGGTAGGCATGAAAGAAGAAATCACTGAACCTGTTGTTATTTTCTGTGACAACACAAGTGCTATCAACATTTCTAAGAATCCAATGATGCATACTAAGACCAAACACATAGAAATCAAGTATCACTACTTGAGAGAATTGGTACAAGATAAAGAAGTCCGCATGGAATATGTGAATACAAAGGAACAATTAGCAGACATATTCACTAAAGCTTTACCTAAAGAAGCACATGAGTATTTGAGAAGTCAATTAGGGGTCCTTCCCCTAACTGAGGCTGCATAGTTAAGCTAGGAGCACTACATCAAATATGCTACAACAGAATATTTGACAGATTGATGCAAAAGATTGTCACACTTTAGGATTGGCCTAGAGTTGTGAAGAAGAGCAAAGACAAAGAATCAATCATAAGAAAGATGACAGAGGGAGAAACATTGAACTGCACAGATAACATCTACATCTGATGGATGTATGTTTTAGTTGTTGCTTTGGCATTTTTGTCAAAGAGGGAGATGAACTGAGATGATATAATAGCACATGACACTGAAAAGAAAAGTAACCTGAGGGAGATGATGAACTAAGATGAAGGATTAGGATAGAGGGAGATTTGGATATTTTTGATGGTCACAGAAGTGAGGCTCATAGGTTCTGAATCAGAATGAAGCTAAGGATATTACAAATTTTTCTGATGGATAGATAAGTTTTTGGATTGGTTGGTAATCCATGTGTTATTCATGTGATATCATATGGTGTTGCCATCAATGCCAAAGAGGGAGATTGTTGGAAACTGCAATTGAAGCAATTGTTGTATTGTCATTAATGTCAAACCTTAACTGGTAAGACTATTGCTACTTAGGAAAGTACTATATCTATTATATTGTTGTGAAGAAGGGAAAGAAAGGATGGTAACAATAGCACCTAAGGAAAGGTTGAGTTATCTAGATACTACAAAGTGTACTTGACTATGTTGTACAATGATGAGACAATGTATTATTTATCCTAGTAAGATTGAAGACTAAATTGGTAGGCTTGACCGAGCAAAAATGGAGAAATCATGTTTAAGCCAAGTGATGTTAGTGTCGACCGAGCTAGTGTATGCCGAGCAAAATTCTAGTGTCGACCGAACATCAGTTAATTGTCAAGGAAGACAGTTTTAGCCAATGAAACATTTTTAGTAATGACTGAGCTTTCTACATGAAGACCGAGTAGTTGATCATAGTATTGACCGAGCATCAGTATTTTTATATTTGAAGAGAATTCAGATTTGGAGCCAACATTGTTGAATTCTTGGATTATGTAAAATGTGTTGACTTTATTTATTGATTGTTTGAAAGCATTGAATGCATTGAAAAACATTTTATTGTAAATCTTTAAGAGATTTGAGATGTTTCTAGAAAAGGACCCGAAGAACATAAAGCAGGTAGATTCAATGAATCTGACCTAACCCTAAGATCTACAAAGGAGATTGAGTGGCAAAAGATGAGTTAACCTAATTGAGGAAGTATTAAGGGAACCTAAGCATTAGATATGTGTGTGCATAGGTGAAAAGAGGATGTTGGAAGATCAATAGATTTTATTGATTGTATAAGAAGAAAAGGTTGAAGGAGAAGTGTGGTGGTTGCTTGAAGAAAAGTTTCGAGCAAATCAGAGATGGAGATGGCAAAGTTTCAAAGTCAGTAAACTAGCATTTGTGTACAGAATTGGATCTGATATTTGCAAAGTGAGTTGTATGTTTTTCAAATCAATACTGCTACTAATTTCTAACCATTGTAATAGTCAAAATCCTTTTAACAAAGGTTGACCTATCAGTCATATGTTTAAATCCTTTGAACAAGGTTGCATTCTAATGGAGTGTATGTAAGTCCTATAACAAAGCTCACTTCTAACAGAGTGATTGAAATCCTTTAACCGGGTAACACCTAACAATGTGTATTGTAACCTTTGATAGGGTTGGCTTTTAACCGAGCTCACTTCAGAAAAGTGAAAATAATAGTAGTATGTTACATAGTGGTTTTTCCCAGATTGAGTTTCCACTATAAATCCTAGTGTCAATGCTTGTGTGAATGTTTTAGTTTAAACATTTTTTTGTTATACAAGTTAGATATAGATGGGTAGTGGACTGTAATATTATATGTTTCTATTATACAATCAGTGATGACCGAGTTGGTGTTGGTTGTTAGATCTAATTTAAAGAAAATTTTTTGAAGTTTGTTTTATACATCTAGACCTGAGAACAACTGATTCACCCCCCCTCTCTATTGTTCTAAATCATATTAACACCATGAACACATCAGGAAGAATGCATCTTTGATTGCCGCACTAGCTTCTTATGCTGGAGCCATCGCTATCACAAGTCTTGATTTGGTAGGATCCATTTGAAATCTAGGTCTCTAGACTCGACTCAATATTAATCCATGACCCACTACCAAATCTACTGCAAAGTTATCTCCAAATGATCCATAACCAAATCACGAGCAAGAACCAGATCTGCAAGAACACCGTTCTGAATCGACATATATATATATATATATATATATATATATATATATATATATATATATATATATATATATATAAAATTGATTATTGTCATAACTACGACATCCTCACAACAGTGACAGTTATCCATCGCAAACATCTGACATCCAGACATCGCATTAACAACATCATTGTCATAAAAAACCATAAATGATGAATATATGTCATAAATTTCTAACACATGTCTGTTGCATGTACAACATAGTCATTGTTACAAACCATAAATGATGGACATCCATCATAAACTTTCGATGGATATCTGTTGCATGAATAGCATTTATGTCTGCAAACAAGTTACAAATAACAGCTACCCATTGGAATATTCTGAGGGATCGTCATCGTTTATATTTGTTGTGACAAATAGGTGTCCTAATTTCAATGGCTACAAATAGGTCTAACAATAGGTTCTCTTTGTTGGCACCCTCTTTCTGTGACTGCCATGGTTGTCATAATTATGACACCTAGCAAAACTGTCATTTTTTTTTACTGCAAAACTGTGACATCGGGTGGTGTCGCTTAATCGACAGTATACTGTCTAAATTCAGATGATCGACCGTCGAAAAAAGGTCTCAAATGTACTAGTGCTAGTTTGAAAAGGAAAAAGGGAAAGAAGTCATATGCTAAACAATCATTCGAGAAACCAAGAGACTAATATACAGTAAAATGTTATAGATGCGACAAATATGGTCACACTGCAACAAAATGTCATGAAAAACTCAAGCATCAAGCTACCCTTTTAGAAGTCAGTAACTCAGAATCATACTCAAAGAAACTTGCATTCTAAAGAGCTTCTAGATGATCATCACTTGTATTTGTAAAAGTTATTGGAAGGTGACGATCTTATGTAATAACTTGACCTTTTATTGTGATAGACATCATGTGATGGCTAAAACAAATCATAATAGATGATATCTTGTGTGGTGGATTGAGCTCATTAAAAGGATCATGGCCTTCTATTGTGATAGATATCTTGTGATGGATGAAATAGATCATGATAGATGATAATGTTCCTATGGTAAGTATTATTGAGGGTACATGTGCACATTACCTAAAGAACATTTTTGAGTTATGGTGAATATCATGAGACTTGATATTCTTGGTCAGATGATATATCTGATATCATATTGAGGTGATATATAAAATATTTTCTATTTTATGGTGAATATCATAAGACTTGATATTCTTGGTCAGACCATATCTCTGATATCATATTGAGGTGATATCTATAATATTTTTTGAGTTATGGTGAATATCACGAGACTTGATATTCTTGGTCAAACCATATCTCTTGATATCACGACGAGGTGATATCTTCTCTCTTAAAAGTAATGGATCTTTTTTGAATTATATTTTGATAAATTTTATCTTCCCTGGAGAAGAGGAAGTATTGATGTTTGTAGCTTGAATCAGATAAAAATATAGAAAATATTAATATTATGAATATAGATCAAGTGTTGATATATATATATATATATATATATATATATATATATATATATATATATATATATATATATATATATATATATATATATATATATATATATATATATATATATATATATGAGTATTATTATTATATATTTATTCTTATTATGAAGTTCTAATCTTTCTTTATGATAATAATATTTTGATCAATAAACATCACATATAAAATCTTCATATTACTCATGCCTTTACGAAAAACCTGATATGCTCATTATATCTGAACACGATCATAACAGTCGATGATATTATAACCTCCTGATAACTAATAGTATTATGAGTAGTTACCAATCGGTACTACTATCGTAACAAGCATCAGTTATGATTAAAGCTATTACTAAGACTGATCGATATCATTTGATCGGGCACTACATATTCATGAGTATTCATATGATTGAAGTTGCATCAATTGGAGACATGACATTATAGGGTCATGTCCCCTCAAGGAGACATGACTCTATAGTTACATGGCTCCAACCTATATAAGGGTATTTGTTGATTGATGAAAGGAAAGTATATACAACATTAAATGTAAGTATTCTCCCATCAATCAACAAATATTCATAAATATATTTAGAGATCATTTCCATTAGCATTTTTCTTGTGATAATTTCATATACATATAGTGCTCATATTTTTGTGGTATTAATTTTGAAATTGCATAGTCCTTCATTGCTGCATACTTGAAAAGAAAATTCTTTCATTAGTAAACATAGAACAATAAAAATTGCATTTATTTTCCTTCGTTATATATCTAATAACTTTAACATATATCATATTATAAAAAGTGCCAGATCACAATGGATATTAAAATAAAAAGGGAAGACACATTAAGCCCCTTAAGTGGTTTCTCATGTATATGCACTTGCAAGAAAACATAGGATGTCAACAACAACTACATGTTAGCAAGTATGTCATTGTATAAAGAAACAATCTAATGAAGGGAGAGAATGAATTCCCAAAAGAAAGAACAAATGATGACCTCTTGCCCCCTAGTTCAGAGAACAAGAGGGATTTCATATTATGATGTCCTCAAGCTCATTACACAAAGGGGTTTTTGCATAATGGAGAGAACATAATAGGAAAAAGAATGGCTAAGGTCTTCCTTGAATATAAATAAATTGTATAATATTCGATGTTAAAAGAAGATGTCTATCAACCAAAGCTTAAACAAAGTGTCTAAATTAAACACAATCACAAAGAAAATGCATATTAGAATAATGAAAGGAGCATGCAAATTCACCATTGTAAGTATGTGGGTTTTGATAGAATTTTTATCCTAGAATGATATTTGATATTTATATAAATTTGTCTAGCCAAAGTTTCATGGTCACCATAAGATGAAGGAACATGAGATGGTGTTGGCAAGAGAATGTCAAGAGGTGGTTATGGTTGAGAGACAGGGTTAGCTTGAGGTACATGATATCCTTTAGGAGGATTAGGAGGAGCCTTAGGTCTATAGTCACTAAATCCATGATCATGTTGGGCAGGATGTGATGTAGAGGAAGGTTGAGAAGTGTGGATGGTTTCTCTAAGATCATTATCTTTATTATCCTTAGTTTGGGAGGAAGAAGGAAGATTATCCCTTATTTTTGGAGAGAAATCATCAAGGAAATGTTTAACATCTGGATCATGGATAATTATTTGAAGGCCTTGATAGGAATCATAGGAATTATCAGGCCTTATTTTACTATCCAATATAGGATCACTAGGAGATATATTGTGAGAAGGGGGGATGCTATTAAGAGAATTATTATTAGTATTAGGCTCTTTAAAAAAGACCCTTATGCTATCAATATATGTTATGCATTGTGTTAAAATTTGAAGAAGAAATACAAATGAAACATTGATAATTGTCTTGAAAATATGTCTTACAAGGATGGAATATGTTTGTTAATCTCATAATATCGTAAGTGAGAAGGCCACAAAGGAATACAAATATAATGAAATTCAAGAAGCTATTATTCACTCCATGTGTTTGATAAAGAGAAGTAAGAAGGAATGTATTAGAATAAGTTAGAGCACACCAATCCAATTTAGAGAGATCCATGTTAACAAACACAAAACTAAATCCCCAAAATAAGAATACGATAAAGATAGGATCTATTATGATGGAAAAGAAAAAACAAATCAATGCATATAATATAGATTACACAAAGAAGATCTAATTACAAAATCAAAAAGTATAATGCATGAAAGAGCCGGGTTCACCAAAACATGGTGATGGAAATGGTGATCAATGGTAGACCACCAAGTTCCCCATACATTGGAATACAAAACTCCCATCAAAGTGACTATGATTAGCACAACCAAGACAATAAGGGTGCAAACTCATGATCCACACAATGAGGGGTTTTTGTGATTCCTCATGATGGAAGTGACAATGATATGTAAATTTGATAAAGGACTAAGAAAAGAAAATGCAATGAACTCACCTTGAAATCAAAATAAGAGAATTGGAACTTTAGATCTAGTTTTTATTATCGTAGAACTATTACAATTAGGAATAGTTATGGATCTGGCACTTTGACACCTGTAACTTCTGAATGTGAAAATTTGGATCCAAAGGACTATGTCAAACAAAGTCAACCTAGTCCCTGACAGTAGTCCATAATTTTGACCTAGTCCTTTCAACTCCAAAATTGATAAAATTCATAGAGATCCTATAACTCATCATGTAACTCTCAAAATCTAGATCAAAAAATTTGCAACCTTCTCCTGCACACAAGAAGAAGGGGAAATATTTGTGGAAAGGAGCTTGCCATGGTCAAGCCCCTATATAAGAATCAACCTTTAATTGAAATAAATGTAATTAAAAGAATGTTGACATGTATCAAAGATTAGATCTTAATAATAGAGTATGTCATACCATGTAGATGCATTTGTATCTAAGTATTTGATTAGGTATGTCAATGCAATAGCTTTGACTCAACAAAAAAACCAAAAGGAAATCATGTAAGACAAAACCTCATGTAGCAGATGTAGTTTGCCTCAATGAAGAGAGAAAAGAGGAAGACTTGATGGATGAATTTAGATCTCCTTCCTTGATGCTAAAATATTTTTCTTGGCCTCCAATGGGGAAAAGAGGTAGCTATATGGAAGGAAATGCCTTGCATGCATAAGTGGGCTTGAATGCTTAAATTCTTGATGATGAATGCCTTCAACGAATTCTTTCTTGCACTTGAATCTCTTGAATACACAATTATTGCACAATAATGGATAACATGTAAGGGATGTCAATTATGGAAGTCAAACTCAGAGGAATAAGTCTCCTTTTATACATATTTTGAGGCTTAGCTCTCACAAACCAACCTCAATTAAGTGCCTCGAAGAAACACCCCCACATTAGGATTGGATCCTAATGAAAGGAAAATCCCTAGGACAAGACCAACTTGAGTCGACCTATTCTATGACAAGGACTTGAGTCAACCTAGTCTAAGACAATGCCGACTTGAGTCGACCTTGTCCAGACATACTTTTTTAAAGTTTTCCTAAGACCTAGGGTTGTGTTCCAAGAAGGGGATTTAAATACCTCAGTCTGTCGAGAAATCAGGGAAAATCCCAGAATGCATGTTAAGGGCCTAGGTGGAGATAGAATTATGTGAATGGATGGAAGAAAATAGAAAATTATGCATAGAAATTAGAGCCAACCTTGAGTTTGAAGATAGAGGAGGTCCCATATTTGAATTAAATATGTATTTAGGTACAATATGAGGTCCTACCATAAGAAACACACTAAAGTAGGCTAAAAATGGTCCCAAAATGTACACAAATTAAGTTCTTACTTTTTAGGATGAAACAATGAGTATGGAAAGGAGTCTTAGGTGTTGAGAGAGATTGTGAAAGATATTGTAATGTAGGTTTGGAGCTTTGATGATGTAAAAAGGAGGTTAAAGCTTGACATCATTAATAAAGTGGACTCAAAGACGTAGCTTGAACAAGGGTGAACTCTGTTATCAATTTTTTTCTTGTCTTTTTATTCTCTTATTTATTTTCAGTTTTAATTCCTTCTTTATGTTATTAATTTGTGTAAAGAATTAAATGGATTTAATTTTGTAATGGTTAATCAACATAAACATGCAATTTTGTTTACTGTCAAAAAAATCTATAATTTGGGTTAAGTACAATTTAGGTTTTTGTAAACCTCTTAATTACAGATCAAGTAGTATTAGAGCTATTTAACATGAAAAATTGCAAGTGGTGGATGTTAACTAGGTTGAAGTTAAAGCTAGGAGAAGGTGCACTTGAAGAGTTCAATTCTAACATTGGATCAAAGTGAATTACTTGAAGACAACCCATGGAGCAATTGAAAGAAGGAAAACCTTCTAGTCTTGAAATATTTGATAGTGAAAAACTATTTCAAAAAGTGTTCTTGGATATGAAGATGTTGGGGGAAGAATTGTACAAAGACCATTAGAAGAAAAAGGAAAGGAAAAATAGAAAGGAGGAAGGTTAATCCTCTTTGAAAGATGACAAAGGCAAAGGTGTAGGAGGTGGTAGTGACCCTCCTAAACCTCCATTCCCATTTTCTTCTTTATCTTCTTTTTACTCTTTATCTTCTTTTCCTACTTCTTACCCCAAGAAGAAACAACTTGTATAGTTTGAATCTAATTCACCTTTGTTAAAACTTGATGTTAAATTTGATTTTCCAACCTATAATGGAGAAGTAAATGTAGACAAACTTGACAATTGGATTAAACAAGTTGAAGTTTATTTTGGGGTATAGAAGTTGATTGATGATGCTTCAAAGACCAATTATCCACTCTTTTCCTTGAAGGCACACCTCTAATTTGGTGGGAAATAAAAACTCAAGAAGATCTCAACTGATATGGTAAAATAATTTCTTCTTGGTTTGAGTTTACAATTGTACTTAAAAAACATTTTATCCATTAGGACACATGCAAAAAGCATAATGAATTGGAAATGGTTAAGGATAGAGAAAGGAAAAAGTGAGCAGGAATATACACATGAATTCAAGAAAAGATCTTTGATTTAGGGAATTCTATTATACACATAAGAAACTTTGTTAAAGTATATAGGTGGATTACATGAAAGTTTGAGGCATACACTACTTATGTTCAATCCAACCAATCTCGATGAAGTTATTGTGCAAGCCATTCATCTTGAAACATGCTCAAGGAATAGCTCTGACAGTCTCTTGATGGAATGTGTTAAGCACAAAGGGAGCAAGAAAGGGATGGAGAAAATGTTGTGGACAACCTCTATAAAGAAAGAGGAAAATAATCCTTATTCATCACACTACAAGAAGAAAGGGCACGAAGATGTAAAATGTTAGAAACTACATCCTAATCAGAAACCAAAGTGGTTCAAGGATAAAAAGGGTAAGAAAAAGACCATAGCTATTGTGCAAGACCTTGGTCTAGAATCTGGTGATGAATCCAAGATAACAGTTGTGGGTATAAAAGGTAGTGTTCCTTCTTCTAGTACTAGTTCCCATGCTTCTTCTTTAAAGTGTAATGATATCCCTGTTGAAAGTAAGAGGAATGAATTGTTTCATATAAGGGCTATTGTAGAAAAAATTAATATTTATGCACTCATAGAAAGTATATCACAAGTGAATCTAATCTCTGAACAAGTTGTTAAGAAATTGGGATTAAAAACAATACCTCATCCTAAGCCATATCCATTAGATTGGGTGCATGATAATGCTTGGTTACATGTATCAAGATAATTTAAACTCTAATTTGTAATCACATCCAAGTTTGTAGATGAGGTAGAGTTAGATGTAATTCCTCTTGATATATGTGGGATTGTTTGGGGGTGTCCTTATTTGTATGATAGAAAGACCATTTTCTATAGGAAACATAAAAAGAATTATTTTTTTAAAGAGAGAATTGAATTCACAATGAAAGATCATCACATGAAGAATGATAGATCTATTGTAAACACATGGCATTTAAAGATGATTATAAATGTAGGAAATATGTTAACCCTTATGTCTATAATAGATAGTGATACTAAGCATGATGATTCTAATCATGATAAGGCGTCACAAACATCACAATGTGAGGATCAGTTGCAAGAACATTTAATCCTTCAACCTAAGGTGGTAAAAGAGGGTTTGAATGATTCATTTTCTAATGATGTTCCTTTTCAAGAGATCCATCTCGTTGGTACTTTTTCCTTTGCATCATTTTATTTAGTATTGTTTTTTTCTATTCTACTAATTAGTTCTATGTAGATGGCGGAAGCGACAATGAATATTGGTGAATATAAAGTTGATTGTATTAACAATCTTTTCTCATTTTTCATATTTTTTGTGATGGGTCAGATGTTAAGAATTCCAGCAAAGTGGACAAATGATACTGGGCAAGTGAGGTGAAAATTCCCTCACTTAAATTCTATGTAAAAATAAACTTTTGGTGGTCTAAAAGCTTCTACATTGTGAGGAATAATCTAGGAGGATCCAGAAGAACTAAAAATTTCACAGTCTCAAACTCTAACAAAACTAGAATCATTGGATAGAGCTCGTTGAGAGATTTCCAATGCAACTTAAATAGAGTCAAATAGAATCTGCATGCAGAAGATATGGTTGGTCAAAGATGGAGCACTAAAAGGGTTGACTTGATGACAACAACAAGTATAGTCAGCATGGACATTGACATGGAAAATGACTTGCCGATGACATGGCGAGACGAGATGATGTGGAAGTGTGCACAATTGGTCCAATCCAGACGTAACATGTTTCATCCAAAAGCCAACAATATTGTTTTGTGTGGCCTAATGATTGGGCAACACATGGCACCCCAAGTAGACAACAACAATTTTTTTGTCTAAAATTAGTTGGGGAGATTCGAACACATGACCTCCCCAAAGCTATTATTCTCTTTGACTGTTAAGTTGCCCACCTTTATTGGAATTTTTTTTGGCTTAAATTAAATTTGAATATGGCCTACAAATAGGGATATCACCACCACCATGCTCTGGTGGTGCTTTGATGTCTTATCTCCTGTTGCTGTGGGTTTTGATGCTCATTTTCATCTGGGAGGGTTTTGGGGGTTGGAGGTGGTGCTACCCCTATCCCTTATGTGATTGTTGATGTTGTCTGCCATTTAGTGGGCTCTTCAAGTTTATCTTTGGATTGGTAGAAGGTTGTTGAGAAGGTGGAGGATGAATGGACATCAGTTAAAGGAAAAAAATTCAAATCCTCCAAACCTTCATTTGATATGTCTTTACGTTCTCATAAGGACGGACCAAAATGTAAATCTTGATGGTCCTTTTGTGTTTAGCTAGGCTGGTTTTTGGCATTTTTGTTAGGAACTATGGTTAGTTCCTCTAGTTTGTTGGGTGGTGTTCCATAGTTGTTATTTAATCCTTCAATGTTCTATCTTTCTTTGTACAAGGTTTCAGGTCCTTTCAAAACCTATTTTCACTTAATCAAAACATAAGCACACAATTTTATTTACAGTTGAGAAAATATATAATTTGGATTAAGTACAATTTATTTTTTGTAAGCCTTCTAATTACATATCAATGGAAATCCTTATACATACTCTAAAATTGGTGCATAAAATTTGAGTTTTGGGACTGGAAAGCTAAGAAAACTCTTTTTAGTGTGAATTTTGGGGAGGCAACATGTCAAACTAAAGTTGGAGATAGTTAGAAAGAACCTAGAAGAACCTAATTAAAATCAATCTCAAAGTCAAAACTTTGGTATTATATGAAATTCTTTTGGCTGAAGCAAGTGCTTTTTAATTGGAGGCATTAGCATTAACCCAATTCATAAATTTCTTTAAGAATGTTGAAAACATGGATCATTGAGCATGTCATAGATTATTGATTAGACCTTATTTATTTATGCTAACATTAGTGTTTTGTCACTAATGTCAACATACTTTCGATCTTTTGCTGCTAGAATTGCAAAGGGTTTTAGGTCCCTTCAAAACCTATTTTTTCTAGTAATCTGAACATACACAATCGAATCCAGAAACTGAATACACCATACTATTGATGTTGCAGACAATGTGCTTAGTTTGTCCAGAGAAGATGATTTCAGTTATTTAGATGATATGTTGAGGATCTTTTGATGTGATTCTATATGATGTTTCAAATATGTATGTAGTTGATTCTGATCAACCTATAGAGGTTCACATAATAGTTTGAGTAAGCTATAATTGATTTATCAGTTACTTGTATTTTGGTGTTCTAGTTGTTCTGAAAGTATCTAAGATTGAGTTTCTACTTCGATATGGATCGTATTGGTTGATTCAGTTGGTGTGAATTTGGTGGTAATATTGGAATTCATTTTTGTTTCCTCAAATGGTGTTGTTCATGATTCAGAGTTTGACAAATTATCTTTTTGGTGTGATAGAGTTTGGTGTTTAGTATTATTGATGATCAATATAGAGATGAGTTTGGATTTTGAGATTGAGTTGATGTGAAGGTTTGGGAAGCTACTATTGCCTCTTGTCGGTATTCTTGGATCATTTTATGGCTGTGTTGATGGTTGACATTCATCATGGTGGTCATGTTTGGTGATTTTCTAGCATGTTGGCATTTCTTCATTTGGGTCCTAGACGACTTGGTAAGGCAATGTATTGTGATTCTTGGTGCGGATTTGGCGAAGCTATTGCATATTCGAGGATGAAGTTTTGGGTCCTATCTAAGTCTTGGCTGACTTATTTGGATCGCATTGTAGTTTGAGTATAAATTTTATATCATTATTTCTTATAGGTCTTAGTTGACCTTGTTGTGGACTATTCATTGTAATATGTATAAATGGGCAATCATTTTTTATTGTGAAGTGTGCGCAAAGATAGGAAAAATGAAGAGGGTTTTTGTTTTTTGTGATTGAGGCATAAATTGTACTTCATTGGAACTGCATTTGCATTTGTAGATGTTGTGAGTCAGTTTAGTTATATTGGACAATCTTTCCACCTTTGTGAATTATAATTAGAGATTGATCGGTGAACCCGACTAAGGGCCAGATCATTGTATTGTATTGTGAGAAGTGAACTCTAAGTAGTGGGCCTATGAATGCATGTGCATTCCTCTTTTATTTTCATTTTATCTTAACCAAAAAATACTTTTAGTAGAGTACATCTATCTAGTAGTTTTGACTCCCACCGGGGTTTTCCCTTAACTAGGTTTCCTCGAGAACAAATATGGTGTTTTGTGTTATGTGTTTTGGATCTTGCATTACTATTTATCCTTCATATCATTAATTGAATTAAGTGTGTTAAAGTTTTAAAGTGTTGTACAATTGATTCATTCCCCTCTCAATTGTGTTTTTCCTCTTTGGGCCTAACAATTGGTATCAAAGTCACGTTCTTTTGAAGAATCTTAATCACTTGAAGGAGATCTGACATTTCAAGCATAAGGAAAGAAAACCCTAAGTTTGATGGAACCAACTTTCTGATATGGAAGGATCATATGACTACTTATTTGATATTCATGGGAGATGAATATTGGGATATCATAGAGAAGCCTTACACCATTCCTAATGACTTGTCTTGGGCTATTGTTGATGAAAAGAATAAATTCAAGGAGAATATGTTAGCAAGGAAATCTTTGACTAGTGCCTTTTTAGATATGAAATATTCTCACATCTATAGGTTGAGGACAATGCATGAGGTATGGACTAAATTAGAAACTATTTATGAGGTGACAAGTATGTTAAGCAAGCTAAGTTGTAGGGTCTTAAAGGGAAGTATGAAGATATGGAGATGAGTGAAATCAAAACTGTCTCATCCTATATGCAGAGAATAAATGATCTGGTTTGTTCAATCAGATGTGTTGGTGGTACCTTAATTGATGATGAAGTTGTAAGAAATTTTTTGAGACCTTTTCCCATATGTTATAGTGAGAAGGTTGCATCTATTGAGGAATTGAGAACTATAAGAGATGTTTCAAGAGAAGCTTTGGCTGGTAGACTTTGTGCCTATGAGATGACTAATTTTGGTAATGAACTTGTTAAGGTTGAAACTACATTCAAAGCTAGCATGAGTAAGCATGATAAGGAAGAGAGTACTTCTAGGATATCTAAATATAGTAGCTATGCTAAGCACTATGAGGAGATCATGGAAGAGGAAAGGAAGATTGATGAACTTGAAGCCTTGATTGGAAAAATACTACCTAAGGGCTCCGATAAGTATGAAGGAAAGTTGTCATAAAAATGATTTAACTATAATAAGATTTTACCATATTGCAACTAGATGTCAGAATAAATTCTCCAAAGAATCTAAGTTCATATCTAAGGGTCATAAAAAATTTTATGCTGAAGAAGGTGTGACTAATGATGAATCTGGTACTAGTAAAGATGGGACTATGTTTATTGCTATTAAAGAAGATAATCCTAATGAAGAGAAAGCCTTGGTTTCGCATGTTGATAAAAGAAATGAATGGATTATTGATAGTGGATGTTCTCATCATATGACTGAAAATAAGTTTGTGAAGCTTGAAGAATATGATGGTGGTGTTGTTATATTTGATAACAACACTCTTTGTTTGATTAAGGGAAAATAATCTACTACTTTGTGTGTCATATGAAATTATATTTCCACTAATCGAGGAAGGAGATATGATTTGTAAATTGTAGAAAGCATTGTATGGATTGAAGCAATCTCATAGAGCCTGGTATGATAGATTAGAAATATACTTGACAAATATTAGATTCAATAAAGGTATTGTTGATAGTAACTTATATTTCAAAATAGTTGATGATGATAACTTGATTTTTGAAGTGGAAATGTAAAAGGAATTTGAGATGTCTATGATATGCGAGATGAAATTATTTCTTGGATTGAAAATCACATAGTTGGATAAGAGAATTTTCATTACACGGTCCAAGTATGCCACAAAATTGTGAAATAAATTTGGTATGGAAGATTCAAATAAGGTAGAGACACCTATGGTTACTAGTTGTAAATTAACTAAGGATGATGAATCCCCTTGTGAAAATAAAACAAGATACAGATCAATGATCAATGGATTTCTATACTTGAATCAAACTAGACCTGATATAATGAATTTTTTTTGTGGTGTGGCAAGATTTCAAGAAAATATGAAGGAATCACATGTTATTATTAAGAGAATATTCAAATTCTTGAAGGGAACAATTGAGTATGGCTTATGGTATGATAGAGTTAATGATTTCACGCTTTGTGCATATACATATTCTGATTGGGAAGGTAATGTGGATGATACAAAAAGAACAACTGGCGATGCATTCTTTTTGGGTAAGGGACTAATCCCTTGGGCTATTAAAAAACAAGATTGTATTTCCTAGTCTATTGCTGAAGTTGAGTATGTTGCTACTGCTAGCAATTGCACTAAAGTTGTTTGGATGAAGAAAATGTTGAAGGATTTAAGTATAAACATTGATGAACCTTTTTTTATTTACTTTGATAACGCTAGTGCTATAAATATTTTAAACAATCATGTGCAACATTCAAAGACAAAGCATATTTCTATTAGATATAATTTCTTGAGGGATAAAGTTAGTGAAAAGGAAGTAAAATTGGAGTATGTATCTACTAAGAAATAGATTATTGATATCTTTGCAAAGCGTTTACCGAAGGATACATTTGAGTACCTTAAAAGTAATCTTGGGGTTATAACCCCTTTTGATTAGAAATAATGATGATAAGAATGACATCAGTCATAAAATTTATCACAATATCATTCTCTAGATTGATGAGTTTGGGGACTTCTCCTTAGGGGGAGAAGTCTTGTGAATAGGCTGATTGAAATAATTACCTATTATACCTTTAGAGGTGAGTTCAATTCTTTTGATATCTTTGGCCCTTTTCCATTGATGTCAAAGGTGGAGAGATTATCTTGAGAGGTTTGAAGATAGATTTTCAGAGCGATTGGGTGGATATATTGATGTCTTTGTGCATTGATCAATTTTTCACTTCATATGTTGCCATCAATGCTAAAGGGGGTTATTTTTTAGCATGTCAGAGATTGTTGATTAGACCTTGTTTATCTATTCTAACATTAGTTTTTTTCATTGATGTCAACATACTATTGTTGTTGCAAACAGTGTGCTTGTTAGAATAACTGAGAGGGGGGGTGAATCAGTTAGATCAGTTATCCTACAGTCCCAAATACAAAGATGTACCTTATAACTCAATTTCAACAAATTATGTAGCTCAGTAACATAAATGTCAATTTATTTGTTCACTTTACCGATTACCAGTTAAATAGCTAGTTGTGATTACCGACCAAATCAAGTATGTAGTATGTAGTATGTAAAGTATGATAGAAAAACAAACATCACAAATAACACATAACACAATGATTTAACGTGAAAACCTTGTTAAGGGAAAAACCACTTGGGATCGGTAACCCAAAATATTTCACTCTTCTGAAGTGAGCTCGGTGAAGAGCCAACCCTGTTAAAGGTTACAAACACACTGTTAAGTGTGACCTGGTTAGAGGATTTAGCACTAACAGTTAACTTTTGACTAGTATTCACTATGAGGTCAACAAGATAATAATGTGCATTCTCTGAATGACATAGGGAAGAATAGAAGACTGTTAAGTCCACTCAGTTAAGAGATTTTCTAAATCAATGGTTAAACTGATACCATATGATCTAATTCAAATACAACTCAATTGCAGATATTTAGATCTATGCTAAGCCCATATAAATCCTCTGATTATTAATCAAATTCACTTCTTTAGCATTCATCAAATTACTGTCACTCGGTAAATAGTTCTCTGACGCTCAGTTAACTCTATAGTTTGGTTCTTTCAATAACCAGTATGATCAGGCATGCATGAATAGTCTTCACGTGATATCTCTACAGTCTTCTTCCTCTGGCATAGTTCCAATAATGAAACTCATGTATCTTAAATAGACAAGTAAACCATTTTCATATCAGCCATTAGATTTGTAATCTCCTTCATCCATTTTGCCTCTTAAACCTTCCTCAGCATATGTGTCATTTACATGTTTTAATCTCATCCTTTAGACCTTCTCCAAATTTTGTCAGTCCTGGATCTCATAACAAACTTCATCTTTAGCCTCAAAATCATAACAATATCCATCTCATCAAATTCAGTCGATTGTTCTTAGCATTTAATATTTTCATCCATACTCAGTTAACAAAGAAATGTGTCGGTGATAACTAGTTAAACTAGCTCATTTAATACTGTCAGTCGGTACACACTACACTGGCTCGGTGTATACAAAAATCTTCAATTACTGACCACATTGTCTTGTTCAATTTTGCTTCCTTCTTCATAATAGATTAATGCAACATAATCAAGTAAACAGTATGAAACCATAGACTCATCAATAAGTTACTCAATGTTTACCTTATCCTTATCTGTCATATCCATCTTTTTCTCATGTAGATATCTCAGCTCTTCATCTTTTCTTGCTCCAACAGATGTTCAGATGTTTGTAACTAACATGATAAGTACTGTTAAGACTAGTTGACATCAATGACAACATATTGACTAATTTAATCATCTTACATATCATTTCAGTACTCGATGATTTGTAATCATTATTTCTTCAGTTCATTCAAATATTCAATCAGTTGTAGTTCATCAATCTCTCCCTTTGGCATTGATGGAAACACAAGCAATATGAAAATATGCCATGCACATACCAAACATGTATTCTACAACTATGTAAGAAAATGTTGTAGTTCGGTAAGCTCAAATTTAATAAGTTTAATCACTGCAAAACATAACAGCGTTACAAGTGTAGACTCTCCACAGGATTTTATCTTTTTAGCTCTCTGATTCCTTTGTGTCTCTCCCTTTCACTATGTTCTCAGTAACTAATTTTCCATATTCATTCTCTCCCTTTTTTCATTTTCATTTTCTCTCCCTTTAACAACAATGCCAAAGGAAATATACAGACAAACAACTCTATAACAGCCAAGTATTTATGTTGTTCGGTGCATATCATGTACCTTTAGTGTAGAGATAAACAAATTTATGTTCTAGCTTCTACAATCTTTCACAACCTTAGACATAATCCAAAGTGTGAACTATGTCCATCAACATGAATGATCTTTTGATAAGTGTAGGTTGATGCAACCTCCAAATCACCCCAGTGACTGGTAGATAGGGGATGGACCCCAAGTCTAGTTCTCAAATATTCAAATGTGTCCTTCAGTAATGGTTTAGTAAAGATGTCAGCAAGTTGTTCCTTAAATGTTACAAATTCTAGTTGTACTTGCTTCTCTTGAACTTGTTCTTTTAAGTAGTGATACTTAATAGATATATTCTTTGTCTTAGAATGCATCACAAGATTCTTTGAAATGTTTATAGCACTGGTGTTGTCACAATATATAATCACCAAGTTAGTGATTACCTCAATCATTCCTTACAACACTTGTCTGATCTAGGCTATATTTGAACAATTTGCAGCAGCAACAACATACTCTGCTTCAGTAGTGGACTAAGGAATGCATGCTTGTTTCTTGCTAATCCAAGTCACAAGCCTTTCCCCTAAAAAGATGCTCCATCATTGTACTCTTCTGTTCATCTATGTTTCCAGGACAATCTGCATCGGTATAAACTTTCAGTTCAAATTTGTCTTCTAATGTGTACCATAATCCATAGTCCTCTATTTTTTTCAGGTACCTCAAGATTCTCTTTACAACAACCATATGTGAATCTTTAGGATTGGTAGAAAATCTTGCCACAATCCCCACTATGTGTGCTATATCATGCCTATTGTGTACTACATACATTAGTTTACCAATCATATATCGATACAGAATTTGATTTACCTCTATAGATTCATCATCCTTTGTCAATTTTCATCTAGTTACCATAAGTGTTCCTACTGGTTTAGCATCTTCCATGCCAAAAGTTTTCAATACTTCTTTAATGTATTTTGATTGAGTAATGAAAATCTCATCATTCTATTGTATAATCTGCAAACCTAAAAATGACTTTAATCTCTCCAAACATAGACATTTCAAATTTCATCCTCATTTCATCAGCAAAAGATTTGCAAATCTGATCTTGTCCACCAAAGATTATATCATCAACAAATATTGTAGCAATCAAAATGTTATCATCAGAATATCCTTTCATATACATGTTACTATTTTCACTAGTTCTTACAAAGCCAATACTTATAAGATAAGCATGGAGTTTTTCATACCATGCCCTCAGTGCTTGCTTGAGTCCATATAAAGCTTTGTGCAATCTACATACCATGTCTTTCTGATTCGGATCAACAAACCCTTTAGGTTGTTCTATGTAGACCTCATCCTAAAGAATTCCATTTAGAAATGTTGATTTCACATCCATTTGATATACCTTCAATCCCTTATGTGCAACATAAGCAAGTAGTATTCAGACTCCTTCCAGTCTAGCAACAGGTGCAAAGGTTTCACCATAATCAATACCTTCTTCTTGTGCACATCCCTTGCAAACAAGTCTTGCTTTATTCCTTGTAACTTCTCCATTCTCATTCAGCTTATTTCTAAAAATCCACTTAGTACCGATAACATTTTTATCTTTTGGTCTAGGCACTAAGGTCCATGTCTTATTCCTTTCAATTTGTTCAATCTCCTCATTCATAGCATTTATCCAATCCTCATTTTCAAGTGCATCCCTAATATTTTTTGATTCAAACTCACAAACTAAGCATGAGTTCTGTCTCAACTTACTTCGGGTCATCATGCCAGCTTGCTTATCTCCAATGATTTTATTCTCAGGATGGTGTCTTCTAAAAAATCTTGCTAGCACTTGACCTCTCCTCTACTCATCATTCTGTTCAGATACAATTTCTTGCTTGATAGTTTCTTCCTGATTCTCGATTTCCATTTGCTGGTTCTCGGTAGAATTTTTTTGATGCTCAATAGACTCAGCCTATGGCTTTGGTAGATACTCTGGATCTTCAACATAAGTGAACCTACCATAGTCTTCTAGCTCCTTCATGATTTCTACATCATTCTTATCAGTAAACTCATCAACTTTTACATTAGCACTTTAAATCATCTTATTAGTAACTTTGTTCGGACATTTGTAAACTTTACTCTTAGAAGAATATTCTAAGAAAATTCCTTCATCACCTTTAGAGTCAAATTTGTCATTCCTATCATCTTTCAAAATATAACACTTGCTACCAAAAATTCTAAAATAACTTACACTCGGTGTGTAGCCAAACCATAACTCATAGGGTGTCTTGTTTGTGTCTTTCTTTAGTTAAACTTGATTCAGGACATATACAGTTGTGCTAACTACCTCTCTCTAGTACATTTGTGCAACATTTTTCTCAATCATCAGTGTTCTAGCACAATCAACAATAGATATGTTTCTCCTTTTAGCAATTTCATTCTGTTGTGGTGTTCTAGGTGCAAAAATCTATCTTTTTATACCATGCTCATTACAGAAGTTAGTGAATTCATCAGAAAAAAACTCACCTCCTCTATCAGACCTTAAGCATTTCAATTCTTTTCTGGTTTCTTTATCTACTTTAGCCTTATACCATTTAAACAGTTTGAATGCCTCATATTTTTCTTTTAAGAACATAACTATCATCAATCTAGTATAGTCATCAACAAACAAAATAAAGTATCTATCTCCATAGTAGCTTTGAGTTCTCATGGGACCACATAAGTCGGTGTGCACCAACTCCAAAATTCCTTTAGATGAGTAGTCCTTACTTTTAAAACTAGATTTTTTCATCTTCCCTTTCTGACATTGATGTCACATAACATGATCAGGTTTGGTTAGACTAAGCAATCCTCTTACTTTTCTCTTTTTACTGATCTTAATCATGTTATCAAAATTTACATGACATAACCTCTTATGCCATAACCATGCATCTTCATTTTTCACCAATAAACAAGAAGTCTCAACATTGTTAAGATAAAATAAGTTACCTTTTGATTGTCCTCTTGTTCCGACAAGCTTTCCATTTTCATCATAGATTTTTACCTTCTTGCTTTCAAATGCCACTTGGTGACCTAAGTTATTAAGTTGTGCCACACTCAACAAATTGTAATTCAGTCCTTTTACCTAGTATGCATTGTCACATCTAATTTTATCATTCAGTGGAATAGATCATTTCCTTTAACCATGCAAGGTGTATCATTACCCATTTTCACTGATACTCCATTATAATGCTCAAGATGATCAAACTTATCTTCATCACCAGTCATGTGATGTATACAACCACTATCAATGATCCAAGTATCATTTTTACTAACTTTAGAAATGAGTGTTGTTTCTACATACCTTTCATCCTCTTCTGAGTCATCTTTCATTGCAACAAATACTACCTCAATGTCATCATCAGTGTCAGTGTTAGTGTCCTCATCTTCAACAAGATAGCATGCATTTTTGCCCTTATCTTTGTGATCTCGATTGTCTCTATTTTAGTGTTGGTAACCTTTGTTGTTTCTTCTTCCATATCTTCCATCACTAGATCGATCTTTGTCTTTATCTTCCTCTTTCCTATTGGGACATCTAGCAGCAATATGGCCAACTTCTTTACAATTAAAACAAGCTAAAGGTAACTTTCCCTTATATCTACCTTTACGTTTTGGCAGTCTTCGGGCCATAAGAGCTTCAAGTTCATCAAGCTCTTCATCAGTATTACTATCACTTTCATTCTTTAAATTATGCTTACTACTAGATTTACCAATCTTCAAAGTAGACATAAAAGCAAACTCAACAGACGGTACAACACTATTGTCAAAATTGTTCAACTCAAAAGTTGTTAATTTTCCAATCACACTATCAAGAGTAAGAGTGCTACCAGGTGCAGACCTCATTTCATGAATATCATATATTCTGATTGCAGATGTAGGCAACAAGGTTCTTAGTATCTTACTTACCATTGTATCTTCATCAATGATACCACCAACTCCTCAGATAGCATTGACTACCTCTTTGATTCAGTTTTTGTATTGTGTAATGTTTTCTCCTTCCTTCATTTTCATGTCATCAAATTTGCCTCTCAAGCTTTCAGCTCTAGCTCTCATCACATTTGCATCACCACCATAGACTAAAGTGATTTTATCCCACATTTTCTTTGTAGTAGTGCAAGCCTTGACATCCTCAAATTCAGCACCAAATAGAGCAGCAACAACCTCTATCATAGTAATGTTGTGTTCCTGTTGGTCTCTCATCTGATCAAGAGTTAAAGGTCTGGTCAACAGTTGTAAGTAGCCATGGTCAAGTAAATATAAGGTAGAATCTCTGATTCTAGATATGTGAAGTCTTATCTGGCTTTTCCATATAGTAAAGTTGTCCTTGTTCAGCTTCAGCACTTTCCTCTTATACATCTTGTAATCTTTTTGTTGAAGTCCTTAAAACTCTGTTCCAAGCAACCAATAAGCTCTGATACCAATTTTTAGAATAACTAAGAGGGGGGGTGAATCAGTTAGATCAGTTATCCTATAGTCCCAAATACAAAGATGTACCTTATAGCTCAATTTCAACAAATTATGAGCTCGGTAACATAAATATCAATATGTATGTTCACTTTATCGATTACCAGTTAAATAGCTAACTATGATCACCGACCAAATCAAGTATGCAGTATGTAAAGTATGATAGCAAAACAATCATCACAAATAACACATAATACAATGATTTAACATGGAAACCTTGTTAAGGGAAAAACCACCTGGGACCGGTATCCCAAAATATTTCACTCTTCTGAAGTGAGCTCAGTGAAGAGCCAACCCTGTTAAAAGTTACAAACACACTGTTAAGTGTAACCTGGTTAGAGGATTTAGCACTCATAGTTAAATTTTGACTAGTATTCACTATGGGTTCAACAAGATAACAATGTGCATTCTCTAAATGACATAGGGCAGAATATAAGATTGTTAAGTCCACTCGGTTAAGAGATTTTTTGAATCAATGGTTAAACTGATACAGTATGATCTGATTCAAATACAACTCAATTGTAGATATTCAGATCTATGCTAAGCCCATATAAATCATCTAATCATTAATCAAATTCACTTCTTCAATATTCATCAACTTACTGTCACTCGGTAAATAGTTCTATGATGCTCGGTTAACTCTGCAGTTTGGTTCTTTCAATAACCAGTCTGATCAGGCATGCATGAATAGTCTTCACGTGATATCTCTACAGTCTTCTTCCTCTGGCATAGTTCCAACAATGAAACTCATGTATCTTAAATAGACAAGTAAATTGTTTTCATATCAACCATTAGATTTTTTTGATTAATCTCCTTCATCTATTTTGCCTCTTAAACCTTCCTCGGTAAATGTGTCATTTACACATTTTAATCTCATCCTTTAGATCTTCTCTAAATTTTGTTAACCATGGATCTCATAACAAACTTCATATTTAGCCTCGAAATCATAACAATATCCAGCTCATCAAATTTAGTTGGTTGTTCTTAGCATTTAATGTTTTCATCCATACTTGGTTAACAAAGAAATACATCGGTGATAACTAGTTAAACTAGCTTCATTAATACTATCAGTCGGTATACATTGCATTGGCTCGGTGTATATAGTAATCTTCAATTACTAACCACATTGTCTTGTTCAATTTTGCTTCCTTCTTCATAATTGATTAATGCAACATAATCAAGTCAACAGTATAAAGCCATAGACTCATCAATAAGTTACCCAATGTTTACCTTATCCTTATCTGTCATATCCATCTTTTTCTCATGTAGATATCTCAGTTCTTCATCTTTCCTTTCTCCAATAGATGTACAGATGTTTGTAACTAACATGATAAGTACTGTCAAGACTAGTTGACATCAATGACAACATATTGACTGATTTAATCATCTTACATATCATTTCTGTACTCGATGATCTCTAATCATTTTTTCTTCAGTTCATTCAAATATTCAATCAATTGTAGTTCATCAGTGCTTAGTTTGTTCAGAGAAGATGATTTTAGTTGTTCAAGTGATATATTGAGGATCTTTTGTTGTGATTCTAGATGATATATCAGATATGTCTATAGTTGATTTTGGTCAATCTATAGAGGTTCTCATAATAGTTTGAGTGAGCTATGATTGATTTATCAGTAACTTGTATTTCAATGTTCTAGTTGTTCTGGAAGTGTCTAAGATTGATTTTTTGCTTCGTATGGATCGTATTGGTTGATTCAGTTGGTGTGAAGCTAGTGGTAATGTTGTGATTCATTATTTTTTCCTCAACTGGTGTTGTTCATGATTCAGAGTTTGACAAGTTATCTTTTTGGTTTGACAGAGTTTAGTGTCCAGTATTGTTGATGATCAATACAAAGATGAGTTTGGATTTTGACATTGAGTTGATGCAAAGGTTTTGGAAGCTACTATTGCCTCTTGCTAGTATTCTTGGATCATGTTATGACCGTGTTGATGGTTGACATTGATCATGGTCATCACATTTGGTGATTTGCTAGTGTGTTGGTGTTTCTTCATTTAGGTCCTAGTCAACTTGGTAAGGTAACATGTTGAAATTCTTGGTGATGATTTGGCAAAGTTATTGTGTGTTGGAGGATGAGGTTTTGGGTCCTATCTAAGTCTTGGCCAACCTTATTTGGATCATATTGTAGTTTGAGTATAATTTTTATATAATTTTTTCTTATAGGTATTAGTTGACCTTGTTGTGGACTATTCATTGTAATATGTATAAATGGGCAATCATTTTTGATTGAGAAGTGTGTGCGAAGATAGGAAAAAGGAAGAGGGTGTTTTTATTTTTTGATTGAGGCAGAAATTATACTTCATTAGAACTGTATTGGCATTTGCAGATGTTGTGAGTCAGTTCAGTTATATTGGACAATTTGTTCATCTTTGTGAATTGTAGTCAGAGATTGATCAGTGAACCCAACTAAGGGCAAGATCATTGTATTGTATTGGCATGTGAATGCATGCGCATTCCACTTTTTTTATTTTCTCTTAACCAAGCAGTACTTTTAGTAGGGTACATCTATCTAGTGGGTTTGACTCCCACCAGGGTTTTCCCTTAATCGGTTTTCCTTGAGAATAAATCTAGTGTTTTGTGTTATGTGTTGTGGATCTTACATTATTGTTTATCCTTCAGATCATTAATTGGACTAAGTGTGTTAAATTTTTAAAGTGTTGTACAACTGATTCAGTCCCCCCTCTTAGTTGTGTGTTTCTTCTTTGGGCCTAACATGGATAACCAATGATGACCCAAAATAGTTATGGAGGAGGGTCTTCAATATAAGAAAAAAAACCTAGATGAAGTAAAATAGGAAATGGTTTAGCAAGTTTCGAAACATCAAGCTACATGAATGGTCAAACACCAATGAATAAATAAATAATTTAAAAAAAAAAAAATAGGATTGTCATGTGGACTAATCACATTGGACAAAAAAACACACACTGCATCAAAGAGTTAAACCCAACTTGTAAGTTCATGGTGAAAAAACGTATTTAGGGGTATTTATTAAAGAAAAAGAAAGGTTATTTGTTGCATAATTGAGGACATGATTGCATTATCTTATATGTGAGACAGGTAGGTGGAAGACAACCAAGGAAGTTTGAGAAGGGAGAACTTTCTTATTCTACAATAAGGGTGTGGTGAAGATAGAATGAAACGTTATCATGGAATGTACAATGTATGAGGACATTTACACTCAAATAAAAACAACTTGAAATTTGACAACATGCACCATTAATTTGATGAAGATAAGATCAACCATATTTATAGCTTCCTATTCAAGATCCTTAATAGAAGATCTAACATCCAAAAGAGTGTCAATATAATTTAAGATTGTTTTTATAATTAGATTGGCCTAATAAGTGGGGCAACATTTACAAAACCATAACATAGAGGTAGGGGTGCTAGAAAGAAAACAAGACAACAACGATTAAACAACAACAATAAATATTGAAAAGACAAATTGAAAAGAGCACCTAGCACCAAGGCTAGAAGCCTTCCCCAGGGTGGGAAGGAAAAAATCACACCACAAGTGGAGAAAAGCATGATTTTGAGGGATTATTCCTCATACACCGTCAGACCATTGTCTAGGTGATGTTTTCCTTAGGGTCCCCAATAAAAGAAACTTCATTAGAGAAGTTGTTAGCACAATGAACAAAGTGCTGAGAAGGTAGTACATTGGCAACAAAACATGTAGTTGAGAAGTAGAAGAGGTAGGTGAGAAATGTTCAACAAGGCCAGAGGGGGTTGCACCAATAGTAGTAGGGGTATCACCCAAGTTTGTAGCAAGAGAATGACCCAAATCAACAACAGAAACTTGACCCAAATCTACAATAGGAGAAACACAAGGATTTGTAGAAGGATCTTCCGAATCATCATCAACCTATGATGATTCATCAAAAGTAAAATCTAAGAGAGAATAAAAGGTTCAGACAATCAAATGAGCCTCATTTACATCCTTCCACAAAGTAGCAGTTCCTTTACAATGTAGAAGTGAATAGGTAGTGGTCATATTCCCAATAGAGAAGCATCACCAACATCAAAAGGGAAGGCCCTCATAATGAAACTCTTGAGTACAAGGACTCTCCACAACCATGAGCACCACATCACTCGAAAGTGGTGTGGAGATATCTATTTCAACCAAAATGCGAGCAAAAGTAGAGTGCCCCATTATAGCCACAACTTTATCCTCATTCAAGAACTATCCAATGGAGTTTCCAATGGCTTCAAATAAATACATCTCCCAAAAATAAAGTGGAAGATTGGGAATACCAACCTACACTAAGTGCATGTTGAGTGGTTTGGTAAGAAGGTTGAAGGAAGCTATCTAGGGTTTGGAACTAAGAGAATGATTCCCTGAAACCCTCAACTTTCTCATCACCAAATCAAGATCTTTAGATGAAGAAAATGAAGCAATAAAGAATCCTCTTGTACAAAGGAAAAGTTTAATGTTCCCAAAAATAAGGGATTGCCAAGAGTTAGTTACCCAATAATGCAGATCCAAAAGAGAAGGCCAAAGACAAACAAATATACAGACCAATCCCTGGAGTTGGTAGAAATCCACGACATCTATTACACTTGGGCCACACACTACCACATGGGAGGCCTTAGCATAGGAGATAGGTCAATATTTCCCCTTTATAAGGAATAGTGGCTGTAGATTTGGTAGCACAAGCATAACTCTGTCCACCAATAGTAGGGGATTTTTTATTTTTATTTTTTTTGGGGGGGGGACCCCATCCTTAAAAGCTTTAGAGGCAGAGGCTCCTCCACCTCCAGTGCAAGAAACAACACTATTGGTCATCATATCCATTTACATCCCACCAGAGAATGTAGAGGTAGAAAGAGTCCCCAACCCATGGATAACACCCAACACAGAGGGCTCACCATAGGGAGAAAGAATCCCTGGAATGCCCAGGGAAGGAGAACCACCCTGCGGAAAACCAACAACATTCCCATTACCTTCCAAATCAAACGTGGGATACCTAGTAGAAAAAACAACACCTAGGCATGGCACCACCTATGTCACACCACATTCATCTTGCAGCGGCCCATCGCCAACGATGACCACATAGTTAGAAGGAGCCAATGGATGGGTTGGAGAAACACGTGTAGAGGGTATTTTGAGTTCATAATAGAATGAATTTATAACTTAAGGTTGTTATTCCTTGGCCCCTTAGACTATTACATCTCATGGAAATCATTAATATCATTCATTCATTCATGCCAATTTGAAACTTTTATGAAATGTGTGTAATGGTAGCAAAGTTATACAATAATTTTTGTATAAGATTGTGGGGTTGCAGTGCAACTGAGAAAGTGAGAGATACCTAAAAGGTTGCAAGAGGACTCTATACTTCAAAATAATGCTTGAAAAAAATTTAGGCTTAGGGGAAATGTACCAATAGTTGTTATAGCTAACTTTGTGCACCTATAGAGCCTAAAATATACAATGGATTTTCACATTTTTTTTGTTGTCTTCATATGCAAGTTGGCAGCTTAAAAAATGTTACATGGATTTTGGGTATTAATCAAGCTTCTTATAGAGATCATTAATCGTCAAAGGTTCAAAAGTAGCCATTTCAAAGTGTTGCCTAAAACATGACCCCTTTACACCATTAATTGTTCACCATATAACCAAAAAAATGGTATTTCCCCTTATTACCAAATATGAAAACATATAATTAAAAATTGAATAGCATGTGGGGCCACTCAAATTTACCTTTTTAATGTTAGGAAGGGGCTTCTCTAAAACCATTCAACACTGTGCTAAAATGATTATGCAATATGTTAAAATGAA
The DNA here is from genome assembly GCA_027943335.1 of Chamaecyparis obtusa. NCBI lineage: Eukaryota > Viridiplantae > Streptophyta > Pinopsida > Cupressales > Cupressaceae > Chamaecyparis > Chamaecyparis obtusa. Next base: position 1,070,576 of record BSBK01001465.1, on the reverse strand, counting down.
ATTGCACCCCATTAAAACCTCTTCACCACTCTACACAGACTAGAAAGTGCCACGTTGCCAGTTGTTGCATTTTCATTGTTTAAGGAATTATTTTCCCCTCCTCATCTTCTTTTTCTTCCCACAAAGGCTTCTCGTGTTCCTTATTCATTACTTGCACTCATTCCTACTTTCAATTCTCTTTCATTTATATTTGCAGTTTGATATTTTTTCATCATTTCTCTATATGTCATGGAGGGTTTGACCAAATCAATTTATTTCACTTTATTTCTCTATATGCCATGGAGGGTTTGGAATATGAAATACAAAGAACAATGTTTTGTATGAAAAAATTCCAAGAAGCACCTCCACTCAAATTCTTCTTTATGCATTTTGTTGTGAACATTGATTCTATTCATTCCTACTTCGAGTAGTATTTTTTCATCATTTATATGTATATCATCGAGGGTTTCACTAAATTGATTTATTTCACTTTATACTATGAAATCATTACATGGAGTGTGCAGTAAAGATATCATTGTGTAGATTTTTTTTTGCAAATTTCTCATTTTTTAATCATGGCATGTAATGGGTATGCATTATTATTTGGTATCTCTACTCCTTTATTCATAAAAATAAATGGTCATGCATTATAATTTCATATATCTATTTTTTTAATCATGAAATGTAATAGCTATGCATTATTATTGGGTATACCTGGTTTTTTATCAACAAAAATTAGTGGGTATACATTATATTTCAGGGTCTCTAATTTTTTAACCATGAAATGTAATGGGTATGCATTATTATTCAGTATATTTGGTTTTAGGGTTCGAAAACATTAATGGGTACACATTATAATTCAAAATATTTGCTATTTTAATTATGAATGTAATGGGTACACATAATAAATCAAGAACTATGGTTTTTCATTAATGAAATGTAATGGAAATATATTACTATTCAAAATCTTCAGTTTCTTAATCATGAAGCGTAATGGTTATACACTAGTATTTAGAATCTTTGGTTTTTTATTCAAGAAATGTAATAGGTATAAAATAATGTACCAATTTTTTGATTGGTTTTAGGATTAGTCATCATGCATTCTCTCCACACATTAGGGAACCTCTACCCATCATTTCCCCTTTCTCTTTGTAATCAATGGTATGGGTTTATCTGTTATTATCCACTTATATTGAGCCCTAAAATGTTGAGATTTTCATTGTTTTGGGAATTCTTTTCACCGCTATCTCTTGTTCAACTTCTCATGAAGGCTTCTTGCGCTCCTCATTTCCTCATTTTGTTTCTTCTACTCATTCCTACTTGTAGTTCACTTTCATTCCTACTTGCAGTTTGATGTATTTTTTCATCATTTCTTTGTATGCATGGAGGGTTTGACTAAATCAATTTCTTTATCTTATGAGTTCATTGCATGGAATGTGAAATAAAGAAAACGTTGTGCTTTCATTTTCAAATTTTCTCATTTTTTATCATGAAATGTGATAGGTATACATTATTGTACCAATTACTTTACTACTTTGGTTAGGGTTTAGGCTAAAAATGAATTTTCATTGTATTTTTTATTACAATAACTATACGTAAAAATGCTTTTAATTATAGCCAACTATAATTAAAAATATTATGTCAACCTCAATGGCCATACACATGTTTATGCAGTAAAAAAAAACATGTTTATGTTCTCAACAAAACAAGTATGTTTATGTTGTCAAAAAAATTAATATGTTTATATTGTCAACAAAATAGATATGTTTAGGTTGTGAGAAAAATACGTATCTTTATTGTTCAATATTTTGTCAATGATGTCAAATGTTGACGATCAAGATCATATAGGTCAGGGGGAGAAACATTATTGATATCAAAGGTTGATGATCGAGGTTATAGGGAGCTATGACCGAAAACTTATATCCATGAAGCAGTTGATGAAAAATCTATTGAAAAATCAACACCTTGGTGAATATAACCTTTTGTGACATAGTTTCCCCTTACTTTGCATTACCAATTGTAGAACACACAAAATATACTGAGAGGAGGTCAGCAAAAGAGATATGTTTATGTTGTATACAAAACAGATGTTTATGTTGTATATGTGTATACTATTGTAAGGTGTTGAATGATTTTAGTAAGTCCCCTTCCTAAATTTAAATTGGTAAATGTGAGTTGGCCTCACATGCTATTCATTTTTTATTTAGATGATTTTATATTTGGTAATTAGAGGACTTATGATTCATATTTGGTTAATTGATGAATGGTTGATGGCGCAAAAGGAATTATCTGATGAGCGGTGATCTTATGCATTTAGTGTTCACTTATGTTGCAGTCTACCATTTTACAATGAATTGTACTCGTGAAACATAATTTCACACTAAATTATCTTCATAATAACCAAAGTCCTTGTTTCCATTATACTACCCCTATTGTATCCACAATTTTCAAAATGGATAACCACAAAGTAATGTATTCATTTTCCACATTTGAATTATTTTATAAGAGGTAATGATAATTCAGTCTATACTTATTCACACAATAGTTTAAGGCTCCCCGATAAACAAATAAAAATCTAATACAAAACTGAATTCATGAATCCATTATAGCAATCGAACATAAATTCTTTTAAGTGAGATGAGAAATGTGTTTACCATGTAACTTGATATTAGGTTCTTCAATACGGGGGTACACATTCTATAAGGGCATTTAGTGTTAAATGATGTTGTGTTGTGCCAATTCAAAGTGAATTGTATTTACACAACGCAACTCAACATTAAAAATATCTTTATATTTATATGCCCTCATTGATGGTCTACTATCCCTATTGTACATTAAATTATGAAAATCAAAGCATTCATTTGTCACATTTGAATGTTCTTATAAGAGGGAACTTCCAGCATCATTTTCATTGCAAATTATCCTATGTTTTCAATGAATTTCCAACAACTTCATGTGAGGTTGTAGAAAACAAATATACATGTTTTTCAAAAGCACTTTTTGTTCAATCATGTTGCATTTTACCAATTCTGAAAGAATTGTGGATTGCACCATAGTTAAACACTACAAAATGGTTATAAAACCTTATGTTTCCATCAATGACCAACCAAAAATGGATGTGTGACATGCATCATTTTCATTACAAATTATCCTTTATTTTAATTGAATATTCTCTACATATTATTTATCTTAGGAAGGTCACATTTGCACATTCCTTGATTGAAGGGCACTTATTTAGGTTGGTACCTAAACATACCATTCAATTCATGTATTCATAAATCATACTACTATTAATATGTATGTGTTCACTATATACATTATTTAGAGGCATACAAATTATATTGTTTTGAGTCATTTGTTAATAATCACAACACTCCAAATTTCATAACAACAACATTGTCATTTCTTTAATGGAACATTTACATACTATTCAATTTGTGTTTTCATAAATCAAACTATTGTTAATGTGTTTCTATTAATTGTATGCATTATTTAGGATCATAAAGATTATATTGGTTTCAGAGAGCTGTTAATATTCATCACAATAGTCCAGATTTAGAAACATCATTCTCATTTCTTTAATCATATCACAGTTATGCATTTATCTCTTGTATCTTATCATTAGTTTGATCATATCATTATTTCACATTCATAGCATCATATTTGTACTCTTGGGAACATGTATGCACATTTGTGTGTGTGTGTGTGTGTGTGTGTGTGTGTATGTATGTATGTATGTATGCATTCATATTTATGTATGTATGAATGTATATATAATGTGTAATTTTGAAACTAGTCAAAAAATGGGCACTTTTAATGTTTTTCCAAATGTTGTGTATGAAAAATTGTAAGGATGAATTGTGTGGGATCATTACTACCCTTGATTATTACAATTTTTTGTAGGTATGGGAGAGTGTGAAGAGGTGATCAAAGTATGCAAATGATCTCCATTTCAATGTAATTGTGTTTTTTAACGCACTTAATTTTATTGGGAAATGTAGCTCTTGATGCATTATATTATTATTTTTTTGTTCATTTCTATATTGTTCCTTTGCTATTAATATCAATGTATTGAAGCTGAGAAAAATTTGCTCCAATCTATTTTTTGCAAGGTACAAAAGACTTTTGAGAGATTGAAGACATCAACCATGTATGATAGATCAAGTCTTCAGGATTTTACTTTGGCAATGACCTGGTAGACATGAACATAAACATATATGTTTTGTTGACAACACAAACATATATGTTTTTTTGACAAACAAACATATTTGTTTTTTTGACAAAAAAACATATTTGTTTTGTTGAAAACACAAACATTTTTATTTTGTTGACAACACAAACATATTTGTTTTGTTGACAACATAAACATATCCCTATCATTAAAGGCCTCACTTGGCCTCATATCCTTCTCAAGTGTCAATGAGTTTTGTTTTGTTAACAACATATTATTTTTTTTGACAAACAAACATATTTGTTTTGTTGAAAACACAAACATATTTGTTTTGTTGAAAACACAAACATATTTATTTTGTTGACAACACAAACATATTTGTTTTGTTGACAACATAAACCCATCTCTCACAAGAATGAATGGAACACTTAACACTCATTGCATCTAGGTGATTCTCACAAAGGTAAAGCATTGGGACTTCCTGAGAGGCCACCCATCCCTGTACTACTCCATCTTAAGCGCACTTAACCATGAAGTTTCCTCTAAGGTTAAGCCCACTTTTCTTACAACCCCATTTGCAAAACCTTCAGCAAGTGTTGTGCCTTATGAACCACTACTCATGAAATATGGGTCAATGATTGGACTCAAAAAATACACAGTTGAATGTTGATAGCAATACTTGCTATGAAAAATATCTTCTACTTATCAATAAACATATATGTTTTGCTGACAACATAAACATATTGATTTTACTATGGACGTAATCACTTTTATTTGTTGACAACACAGATATATGTGTTTTGTATACAAAACAAACCTATATGTTCTCTTGACAACATAAAAATATTTGTTTTATTGAGAACATAGACATATGTGTTTTATTATGTATGCAAATATGTATGTATGTATGCATACATATGAATGTATGCATATTTATGTATGTATCTATGTATATGTATGTATCGTGAATTATTATTTTCAATCATATTATTAAGGCAAATCTCATATACTATGTAATTATGGCATACATATATCAAACTATTGTAAACATATAAATTTATTCATTGTATGCATTATTTAGAAGCATATAGAGATCTAAAAACATAAATATAAACATATATTTTTTGTTGACAACATAAATATATTGTTTAGTGGTAGTTAAAGGCATATATGTTTTGTTGTCACCACAATCATGTTCAATATGTTTTTGATTAAGGTAAAAATAGGTTTTGAAGGGGCCTCGAAACCCTATATAGAGTGGCCATGAAAGATATTCAAGTAAGCCCATTAAATAGAACGGATCAAGACCAAAGCGAGGGTTTTACAATAGGCACTCACAACCTGGATGAGACAAAGTATGAAACAACCTTCATACTAACCCAAATAAACTAAAAATCCAAATCAAGGATAAGACCACACTCGACAGTCAGATCAAAAACTAGGATTTTCCTTTGCCTCCCTTCTTCTGGGAGCGGAGAGTCATATCAAAGTGTAGAGAGGACTTTTTATTATGTTTACCTATAACAGGAGTCCATCCCTCCTCTACCAAAGAAGCTTTCTCCTGCCAATCAGAAGCAGGAGAGGAGCCAATCACAATAGAACCAACATGAGAAGTCTGGATAGAACCAACAGTGGCCACACAGCTAGTGCCAGACTTCTCAGCACCAAAAGGAACTTCTGAAATAGAACTGGCTGGAAGGAGGCCAACAGACCCAACAACCTCTGCAGACATTCCAATGCCTATACTACCAACAGAAGTAACATAACACCCAAAAAAACTAGAAGAAATAAGAGGAACACCAACAACAGAAATATTACTTTCAGCAAGAGCAGTACCAGTAGCAGAGACCCTTGCAAGAATAGAACCAGCTAAGAAACCCCAACATCAATAGGATTGTTGACAGACAAACCAATAGTTCCAGTAGAAGAAACACCAACAACCAAAGAAGGAGAAGGAATAGAAACAACCATAGGACTAGAGACAGGGCTAGCAACCTGCTCAACCACATGCGTGAAGCTCTGATCCTTCTCCATCATATAATGCTGAGAGGAGGCCCCCTTCCACCATGAAGCAATATTATTAAGTCTCTGAAGATCACATTGAGAGGCAATATGACCAGCCTTAAAGCATCTTCTACATTTGAAGGGGAGGCCTTCATAGTCCAATTGCTGACTCCAGCTTCTACCCTAGGGAGAAAAAAGTTTAATCTCCGAAGGTAGGCCTTTTGAGGTATCAATATCCACCAAGATACAAGCATAAGTAGAATGGAATAAATCCAAAGATTTCTCATCCACCATTAACATTTCCCCAATAGCATCCCCCACAGTCTCTAGAATAGAGTCAATCCAAAGATGGAGGGGAAGATTAGGCAGCCTAACCCAGATAGGTTGCAAGTCAAACGATTCAGAAGATGGAGAAAAATCAGAATTCCAAGGCTTCAACAATAGCATAAAATGATCCTCCCAACTAAAGAAGTTTGCACACAAAATAGTATTTATATCCTTAGCATTATCAAATTTAGCCACGAAAAATCCTTTAGCCATAGGGAAAATATGGACTATACCAGATATAAGGGGTTCCCAATGACTGGAAATCTAGGAATGAAGATCAGGCAGAGAGGGCCAATAACCCTTGAATCTGCAAATCAACCCATGCTCAGAAAAAATAGAGGTTATCATTTCAATCTCAGAAAGAGTGTCGTCATCCAGCTCAACAGAAATATGGGTGCTAAATGGAAAGGCACTACAAGGAATGCCATTTACAGTAGAGCGAGCAGGAACAATAGTAGCCTTACGAGCAGCAGCAAGCATCCGAACATTGACTATCGTAGAAGCCCTAGCTGAAACAATCGGCATCACACTAGCAACCAGTGAGGCACCAGCGACCTGCGAACCCCTAGCAGAAGCACCAGTGACCCCCCAATGAACAACGTCTCCCCAGCAACCTGTGAAACCCTAGAACCTCCAGCGACCTTCAAGGCTTGCAACTTCCCAGGAATGCCTCCAGTAGGAGACAAAACCCTAGCCGAGTCTACCATTGTCACACCAGCAGCGAGCAAGGCACCAGCAACTTGCAAACCCCAAGCAGAAGCACCAACGATCGGAAAACCCCCAGCGACCAGCGAACCCCCAACACCAGCGACCTGCAAACCCCCAGTGACCAGCGTCGTCCCAACTACCAGCGTCGCCCCGGCACCAACAATCAATTTTTAAATGGTTTTCAATTTAGGTGATTAGGGAAAATGTGATATCATGTTCAATATGTTAACAACATAGACATATGTGTTTTGTATACACCACATACATATATGTTTTATCGACAACATAAACATATATATTTTGTTGATAGCATAAACATATCTACAATTGTAGATCCACTCGCAATTACCAATTTAGAATTGATAAGGGGCCTTACTAAAACTATTCAACACTACTAAAATCATTCAACGCCTTACATTTACATATTTGATACATGGTTGCAACATAGCAACACAAGACAAAATATGTAAGGTCAAATTCACCATAGAATCATCTTTATCATCATTTATAATCATATCACAACAAAGCCCAAAATTATGCTGCAACATCAATCAAAATTTCACATTTATGAATACTTTAGTCAATTCTACTTAAATCTTGGAAAAGGAGGTGTCTCATATCTAGAGGCACCACCCTCTACTCCAATTGTAGGCAGTATTTGTTGATCAAGAGAGTTTTGTATCAAAGTTGCTAATTGAGCCATAAATATATGGATTGCATCGACATTCATTTCAAATTGTGATGAGCACCCAAGTGTACTCCCTTGCTACACATTAATGATTGTTGCTATGATTGGGGTCAAACATGTCAAGTAAGACTGAGTATTAGGATGGTAGAGGAGTGATCAATGTATTCTATCATTGCACTTTACTGATTCTTACATAGGCCTGAGAGGGTAGAGGAGTACTCTTGGAATGGTCAAGGTCAAGTGGTTGTACATGTCAAGAGAAACTAGGTGTCGGGAGGGTAGAGGAGTAGTCGGTGTACTCATGTTCTTCCCTTTATTAAATTTGTGTGCATTCTTAGCAACTACCTTTTCTCTCGAACTCCCTTCTCTTACTCTTGTCTTTCTACCTTCTCTCATCCTTCTTGTTGTTTACTCGCTTGCTTCTCCTACCTATTTTCTTCTATTGTTTCTTGGTTTGCCTCAAGTTTTGCCCTCCTCTCCCTCATCTTCTCCTTATGTTGTTGCAACTCCCCATTCCTCCTCTTATGTTTGTCTTGTTCATTAACGATGAAAACAAAGGTATCAAATGTCAAAATTTGACTACCTACTAAGATGAAGCACTCCCAAATGACCTCTGTGTGATGATTGTTGCACCCTCTGCACTAGAAGTCTTAAGAATCTTCTAGTTGGAGTTATTTGTTGTTGCTTGTCCTACTATCTGAATGGAAAGAAGTTAGCATCCTGGTCACTTGTGTCATTTCACTCCTCACCTTCACCACCATCTTGTTAGTCCTAATTTGAAGCATTCATAAAGTAGTGAACCACCTATTTTGGATCAATAAGTGGTGGAGATGGTGTGGAAAGGGATACTTCTTCATCAACAAAATTTGTAGCAACTCCAATATTGGTGGTTGCTTCATTTAGCCAATCAGGTATGATAGCTTGAGTTTGAAAATTAAGACCTTCTCAACTATCAATTCCCACATTATGGGCTTCTTGAACATCTGTAATATCTAGTTGGGATGCATTGTCCATACCCACATTATGGGTCGCTTCAACTCGTGCAATCTTTGGTTCAGATGGATGTGGTGCCAAAATCGGACCTTTTGATGTGTTGACTACCCTTTCCATGTTTTGTGCATTGAATTCTCACACAAAATCATCAAATGTAGCCTCTTTGTAACCGTGCATTTGCATAAAGATCTTCTATTGCAATATACTATGTATCATCTTCAACTGAGACAACATCACTTTCTTAGGCCTTTATACATTCTCTTCAATAGCAAAGGCCTCACTTGGCCTAATATCCTTCTCAAGTGTAGACATGTTTGGTAGATGAATTTGTTAAGGTTTTAGGTAGATATGAGCAATAAACAATATTAAGTAATACAAAAATAAGGGAAAAAAATAAATAACACAAATATTTAATTTGGTTCACCCAATATGGGCTACATCCACCACATAAATAGTCATCAGCTTATTTTATTGTCTAGCAAAGATAAAATTACAATCTAATGATCTTTCAGATCACACAACCACTTATTTATCGAGCCTTTTGAGGCGGCTTACAAGGTTGGTTAAAAAAAAATCTATATTTTATGAGTGTATAGTATTTACATGATCAATCGCCACATACCAATAAAATCACTATCTTATAGAAGCCACTTATAATGTTCAAAGGTGACAAAGCCTACATGAATGCTTTACTACCAAGAGTTACCATCTCTTCTCGTCTGATATCAATCTAAGGTAGTTTTCCATCCATGTGCTCCTTGGTTGTTTGAAGTTGGTTTTGAAAGGAGAGAATATGATAACATCCAATGGACGCATCTTGTGGTTGGTATGCACAAATTGTTTCAATGTCTATTCCCAAACGCTTTGCTTCTTCAATAGTCTTGAAGGCCACGTGGCTTCTAACTATCAAAGATAAGAAGGGCTTTGTTTGAGCATGAAACCCCACTAGGGATAGAGGTTGCAAAGTATTCCAACCAATTAAAAATAGTTCCTTTGTCATACATGCATGTTCTTGGTCTACCATGCATGTTCTTGGCTCATAATTAGCAATATAGTTTTGTGATGTAAGGAATGTGAGGTATTGAAAATGTAGTAGTGTGAATGTGATTTGAATGTGTGGGGGAATATAGGATCTACTTCTTAATCCAAATTTCCAAAGCAGAGATCCAAATAGATTAATCACGAGGAAGTGATCAATGCACAAATGAATCAATCTATGGAGAATATGAAGAAAGGAGAAAACCTTATAGTTCGTTATAGAAAATGTGCATTTGAAGACTTAATTGAATTGAAGACAAATACTAACCTCAAAATAGGGTAAATTTGGAAAAGACTGTTTTATGATGTCTATGTTCAATTTCAGAAGATTCTACAATCGGATATGGCCTAGAAATGCAGAAATAGAGAACCCAGAAACCTTCTATCTTTTGGAGCAAGGTCATCCTTGACCTCAGGATCAAGATAGATCTTACAATGAGGTACAATCTTTCCCCCCACTGGAAGTCATCCTCGACCTAAAACTGCTCCGACAAAAATTTTGTTCACAGATCTTGGAAGTTCGCTAAAAAGGGCATCCAAATCTGCACTGATATTCATCGTCTCGAACCTACACCTGCAAGAAAAAGGGGTCTTTGTTGTTTGGATGAGGGGTTTTTCTTGGTCAAACCCCAGTTTGGAATCAACCTTGAAATATAATTAAAATTGCAATATATAAACAAAGTAAATGAAACTATTCACCTTGCTTATGTTGAAATCCTTGTGGAAGATTCAAATCGTTGAATCCACAAGTATGGATGCTCCAAATGAATGTAGACTTGTATGTAAGATGTCTCAAGTCAATTACATTAGATCTTCCACACCAATCTTGAATGGATCTTGGAATAGGAAGAGGCTTGAATGATTGTGGATGGAGAAATCTTCAACAAGATGGTTCCAAAGAGATTGAATCCTTCAATGGCTATCAATGGACCTCCTTGATGAATTGGATCATGAATGCTTGAATGCTTGAGGATGAATGAATGCTTGAATGCTTTCCTTCTCCTTCTTGCTTGCTTCTTGATTGCTTGATTTCACTTGCTTGAGTACTTGAGAGATCATGGTAATGAGATGTTATGATTGATGGAGAAAATGACAGAGGAAGGCCTCTTTTGATAGTGATCTAGGGCACAAACTTCTAGAGGGGAAAACATAGGGGAATTAAATTCCAATTAGGCCTTAACCCTTAGAAATGGACCTAAATTAAATATAATTTAAGAGTTTACCATTCTGAAATCTGAAACAGTCGACCCGAAAGCGGGAAATAAAATTTTTCAAAGCTCAACATCCCAAAACCTCCAGAATTTGAAACTTGGACCTAGGGTCAGGGTCGAGGTCGAGTCTGACCTAGGTCAAAGTCGAGGTCGACCTTGACCTTGAGGTCACAGATCTCAGTTTTTCAAGACCAAGTGCTAGAAACAGGCTGGAAACAAGTGGAGAGAGAAGCAGAATAGGGGGCAAAGCCAGATCCAGTCAAAGACCCATTCAAGGTGCTTGACATGACCCCAGACCACTTACTCGAAGGGCTAAACCAATCCTAAATGGAAGTTCTTTCATTTTCTGACGATACATTTAGCCCCCACTTTAGCAAGAGTATGGACTCAATGCAAATTCATGGTAAAGGAGATCATAATGAAAATATTAAATCTTATTGAAATCAAAGGGACAAAGGAAACCTCAAGCCCCCAAGGACTCAAGTCTTCGTCAACTCCAAGATTACAATAAGAGAGACATCTCTAGAAAAAGAGAGAGAGAGAGAGTGTGTGTGTGTGATTACCTCACCCAATGAGAACTTATGTCCCATTGTGAACCAAACAAGGAAATGACGCAACTTGAAAGATGGAATTAAACTGCCTAGTGAATGTGGCTACTCACTAGTCAACCTATCAAGGATTCACCCTCAGGAATATTCTATTCCACAAGAGTAAAAGAAAAAGCAAAAGAGATCCAGTCTTAAGGACACCTTCGACCTTAAGGGATCAAAATTTGAAACTGGAGAGATCAAGAGATCCTAAATAAAAATCCATGCTTTAAGGATTAGTCACTAATCCATAAAGGGAGAGAAGTGCCTTGAAAAATAATATATGTAAATTTAAAGTGTGTGTGTGCAACAAGTGAGCAGAGCATATGCCCTCAGGTTAAAGTCATTGCTAACACTTTAACAAGAGCAATGGCTTGAACGTAAACATAAACTCCACTGATTATGTTTCCACTATGAGATGCCCCCAAATGAAGAGAAATCAAGGGAAATGCCACATAAACATACAGAGAACACAGAAGGGATCTACCTATCATGGGGTCAGTATGATCATAAGATTATATATATATATATATATATATATATATATATATATATATATATATATATATATATATATATATATATATATATATATATATATATATATATATATATATGATATTATTGCAAATGAATTGACATCATTCCCCAAAGAAAGTAGAACTACAATCACAATGGAGGAAAGAACACATAAGAGATACAAAGAAGAGTCTTTTCGGACCACAACCTGGAGACCAAAAAGATTCAGTGCTACCAAGTCGCAAATCCAAGCAGACTATACAAGGAAACATTTATGAACAATAGCACAAGTACAACATAACATGAAACAACATATAGAAGAATAGAGATACATATAGAGGATTTGTACAAGTTTGATTCCTTTATCACCTTGTGCCAACAAAGCAACAAGGGTTGTATAAAAGAATCTAACAACATTTAACAAACACATCACAGGAGAAGCACAGTACAACAGGAAAACACACAAAAAACTACCATAAAGGACAAGCCAATCAAGCGTGTCGCCTACTCTCCACATCTCGTTCTATATCATTTAGGGAAGGTAGGTAACTCGCAAGAGGAACTATATCCAACACAGTAGGAATGATAGCCAGTTCCAAACAAGGATCATCTTGAGAATCATAATGTTCGATACTAGGTGTAAGTGTCAATTGTGATGAAAGCATATTAGGTAAATCAATATCAATGTCAGTAGTTTCATATTCATCATTAACATCATCAAGAGTATCTTCTTCATCTAGATTAATCAAAATAGGATCTAAGATACGAATAGAATCATTATAATCTTGCATTTTAACATCATTATTAGTAGTAACTTCTTCTAACACATCATGCATAAGCTTGTCAAAAGAAGGTAAAGAACTTTGAAGAACAGAAGTATGAGCCTTCACTTGAGAATGATGCTTCTTATGACGTTCATTAGCAGATCCATTACATTTTGTTTTACTTGAAATATGTTGAGAACTAGGAGGAACAACTACCGGATCCTTCACAGGTTCTATAGGAGGATTAGTAGGATTCTCAACAGACTGACAAGCAACACAAGGAGCTTGATTAACAGAACTAGAAGCCATAGATAGGAGGTATGGAAGGTGTAGGTAAAAGACAACACTTAAGATCCATCGAAGACATGCTTAACTTGAGAATCTTACGATGATTATAGGCTTGGTATGAGCGGAAAAGATTATCAGGTCGAGAAGGACGTGAATTAGGTAAAAGGCCAAAAGAAGTCAAGGGTAGCACAATCCCTAGGCCTAGAAGGTTGATATAAACTATGATTAATCGCCTTCACTTCTTCATCATGAATGAATTTAAGACACTTATGGATAAGCAAAGCAACAACATGCATGGAATTTAACCACGGCAACCCAAGCTTAACTTGAAATTGATCGAAAGTAGGAACAACAACAAAGGTAGTGTTCACAATTTTACCACAAAGTTCAACTCGCAAGCTAATAGAACCAAATGATCGATAAAGAAAACCATTACAAGTTTGAATCCACACATCAGATGTATCATAAGAATCATGTTGCAAGTTTTTCATAAAAAGATTTTCTTCAGTAATAACATTGACTAAGGATGTAGGATCAACAAGACAACCACGCATAGGTATCTGAGAAATCCTAGCATAAATGTAAAGGGGACCATCAGGAGCTTTAACAGTCTCAGAATCATCAAAGGTAATCAAAAGTTCTCGAGGTCTTTTATTCTTAGGTTGTTTTCGATGTTTAGGTTGAGATTTTAATTTAGGCTGCGATTTTGGTGCAGGTTGAGGTTGAGCTTGAAGCTAAGGTGGAGATACAGATTGAACAACATGCTCCACATGGTTAACAATGTGATTAAGATCATCCACCTTTGAATCATAAACAATATCCATAGAAGATGGTTGACCAATGGTATTAGTATCATATGTAGGTAAAGGATTCGTATAGATTTGAATATTTTGATTAGGAGGAGAGACAGATTTGTTTCCACTACCATCAAGATTATCAACAGATAAGGCATTATAATCGATTAAGTCTTGAACCTTATGTTTTAAAGAATAACACTTCTCAGTATCATGACCATTCTAACGATGATATTGACAAAAAGCTTTAGGATCAAAGGATTTGGATGCTACTATAGTAGGTAAAAGAGGTCGAATAGGAGGTAAAGTAATCATATTAGCAGTTAACAACCTATTCATAATAGAATGTAAAGATTCAGAGAGAGGAGTAAACGTGCGATTTAGTCAAAAAGCAGTGGATGCAGAAGTGGCATTGTGGGATGCAACATCAACTTGATCAGCAACTGCATTCACTTGTTTGTTTATCTTGACATAGTTGTTGAATTTTTGAAATTTGTTTGGATTAGGAGCAGCATCACTCTTATCAACTGGAATAGGAGTCATTGGAGTGTTTCTCTCAAATTGACTCACTTGTAATTGATAATGATGAAACGCTGCACAAAGTTGTTGAAAAGAGGTAAATTCAATAAGCAGAATCTTATCTCTAATATCCTTTTGCATATTTGAAATAAACATACGTTGAATATCCATATCAAGAACAAGATAGGAAATTTGAGCATACAAATGCTTAAATCTACCAATAAATTCAGTCAATTTTTCCTTAGTGTTTTGTTTACAATGCATCAAATCAGTCAAAGGCACTTGCAAATCAATGTTATTTTGAAATTGTTGAATAAAAGCATTAGCAAGTTTTGGAAAAGAGTCAATAGAATAAGGAGGCAAGGAACAGTACGATTGTAAGGCCTTGTCACGAAAAGTTCTAGCAAACAACTTGGCTAAAATCCTATGGTCATGAGCATAATCACTACAAAGGATTTGAAATGTTTTAACATGAGTAACAGGGTCTCCCTTACCATTGTAATTCTCAAGACGAGGCATATCGGCTTGCTGAGGAACAAGAGCACGAATGATGTCTAGGGATAAAGGACTTCCCATGTCACATGTAGGAATGCTAAACTTGTTTTGAGTCAAAGATGCAAGTTGTTGTAAAGATGACACAGTTTGAGCCAAACTGATGATTGTTGAATCATTAGAGGAAATAGGAGGCATAGCAACATTAGAAACACTAGGTAAAGTGTATGAAGCAATAGGAATGGAAGACACAACTGGAGGAACACTTGGAACGATAGTTGGAAGAGGATTGGAATAAGTAAAAGGAACATTATGATAAGAAGGTTGTGATGTAGGAAAGGACACAAGAAGAACACTCATAGGAATAGAGGGAACCGTCGTAGTCACCAAAGGAGGAGTATAGGTAGGAATACTAGGTAAAGGAATGGAAGAAGGTTCCACACTAGTGACAAGAGTAAATCCTAAATCTTGAGCTTCTTGAGCTAAAGGTTTAACATTTGAATGCACAAGATGAGTAATATCACGCAAGAGATTAACACCTTGATCACTATCATGAAAAACTTTTTTAAGAGCCTCTATAGCTTGAATAGAATCTTGATTATGGTTTTCTTGAATAAGCCAATTATCCATTTTATCAAGTTCGGTTGAAAGTTTTTGGACTTGTTCAAGAGGAACTCTTAAAGCATCATCCTCATCATGAGATGAGTGAGAAGAGTTTTGCTCCATAGTAGGATTGGAATCATGAATAATCAAATTGTCATCCGGGATCATAAGGAAATGAGAGGAAGACTCAGGATCAAAGGCACCCATAAGTCTACGACTTTGTCTAACCGAAATATTGTAAGTAGGACTAGAGGTAGTAAAGCTCATATACCAATGCAATGCAAATGAAATAATTTAAGAAAAAAGAAAATATTTTGATTTTATATGAGATGCAAACACATAAAAGAAATCTAATACATGAAAGATCTAACACCATAAAAGAAAGAGTTAAACCATAAATACAATAGGGCATCTAATTCCACAAAAGAGAGGGGGTAAGCTTGTTGGGTTCACCAAAATGTGATGTAAGGAATGTGAGGTATTGAAAATGTAGTAGTGTGCATGTGATTTGAATGTGTGGGGGAATATAGGATCTACTTCTTAATCCAAATTTCCAAAGGAGAGATCCAAATACATTAATCACAAGAAAGTGATCAATGCACAAATGAATCAATCTATGGAGAATATGAAGAAAGGAGAAAACCTTATAGTTCGTTATAAAAAATGTGCATTTGAAGACCTAATTGAATTGAAAACAAATACTAACCTCAAAATAGGGTAAATCTGGAAAAGACTGTTTTCTGATGTTTGTGTTCAATTTCTAGAGATTCTGCAATCGGATTTGACCTGAAAATGCAGAATCAGAGAAAACTCAAAAACCTGATGTCTTTCAGAGCAAGGTCATCCTTGACCTCAGTATTGGGGTAAGATCTTACCCCGGGGTACAATCTTTCCCCCCATTGAAAGTCGTCCTTGACATGAAACTACTCCGACGGAAATTTTGTTTGCGGATCTCAAAAATTCACCGAAAAAGGTATCTAGATCTACATTGATATTCGTCGTCCCACACCTGCACCTACAAGAAAAAGGGGTTTTTGTTGTTTGGATGAGGGGTTTTCCTTGGTCAAACCCTGGTTTGGAATCAACCTTGAAATATAATTGAAATTGCAATATATAAACAAAGTAAATGAAACTATTCACCTTGCTTATGTTGAAATCCTTGTGGAGGATTTGAATCCTTGAATCCACAAGTATGGATGCTCCAAATGAATGCAGAATTGTATGTAGGATGTCTCAAATCAATTACATTAGATCTTCAACACCAAACCTAAATGGATCTTGGAATAGGAAGAGGCTTGAATGAATGTGGATGGAGAAGTCTTCAACAAGAGGGCTCCAAAGAGATTGAATCATTCAATGGCTATCAATGGATCTCCTTGATGAATTGGATCATGAATGCTTGAGGATGAATGAATGCTTGAATGCTTTCCTTCTCCTTCTTGCTTGCTTCTTAATTTTTTGATTTCACCTACTTGAGTACTTGAGAGATCATGGAGATGAGATGTTATGATTGATGGAGAAAATGAGAGAGGAAGGCCTCCTTTTATAGTGATCTAGGGCACAAACTTCTAGAGGGGCCAACATAGGGGAATTAAATTCCAATTAGGCCTTAACCCTTAGAAATGGACCTAGATTAAATACAATTTAAGAGTTTACTGTTCCGAAATCCGAAACAGCCGACCTGGAAGCGGGAAATAAAATCTTCCGAAGCCCGACATCCCAAAACCTCTGGAATTTAAAATTTGGACCCAGGGTCAGGGTCGAGGTCGACTCTAACCTAGGTCAGAGTCGAGGTCGACTTTGGCATAGGTCAAAGTCGAGGTCGACCTTGACCCAGAAGGTCGACGTTGACCCTGAGGTCACAGATCTCAGTTTCTCAGGATCAGGTGCCAGAAACAAGTTGGAAATAGGTGGAGAGAGAAGCAGAACAGGGGGAAAAGTCAGATCTAGTCAAAGACCCATTCAAGGTGCTTGACATGACCCTAGACCACTTACTCGAAGGGCTAAACCAGTCCTAAATGGAAGTGCTTCCATTTTCCGATGATACAAGTTTCTTGTGCACCTCTTTGATTTAAACAAGTAAAACCCAGGAATGTTGAACCTAGCTGCACTAATACATGCTAGAACAATAATTGAGTCCCTACTTTTTGAGATAAGATGTAACACATCTCGATCCCAATCTAGCAATGACTCATTCCTAGTTCCTACCAACTTACACGCCTATCTCATCGCAATTCCATATTCTACTCGAGCCATAGTGGTTGAGGTTGTACATATTCTCCAGGTTGTCATAGAAGGATGCCACAATACAATGACAAGTCATTATTGTTTTGTCTGTGTCCATTCCTTTAGATGTTCTTATTGTCAAATCTAGGTGTTGCTATCTAAAACTTGTCCACCATGATATCCCCAACATATCATTGTTGAATGGGTTAGGCCTTGTTGCAATAATTTGCACAACAATTGATTGTATCTAACCCACTTGTAGACTATGGCCAATATCAGCCATGTCCTTGCACCACTTCACTACTTCCTCTTCCTCCTCACTTAAAATTGTATGTAGTCCCTTCCTCTTCATCACAATTGTTCCTAGTAGTCACAACCTCAAACTGGAAGCAAGAATACCTCACTTGTTCGTTGCACTCCTAATTGACATGTTTTTGTCCTCAATGTTAACAATTGTAGGTTCCATGTTAGTGATCATCCATTATCTAATGGGGATAGGTGAGGGCAATTGTTGATGTACATTGTGTAATTGATCTATGTTGTCGGTTAGTTGGACAATTAAGATTGTTTGCTACTTTTGTTGCACAACCATTAACAACTACTTCTATTGCACAACTTGTACAATAAGGAAAATGATGGGTAGGAAAATAAGAAGGGGTTATAGAATGGTTCCCTAGTGCAATAGCTAACCAATTCTCTTAGTATTCCACAATCAGAAGAAGGATGACACACTAGGCTCAAGTAAGACTTATGCACTGAGAGGGTGCAATGGTCCTTCACTTTTTGTGTAATAATGTTCGAATTGATTAGGAAAAATGAATGACCAATGCAAGATAGAAGATCAAATGGGAAAAAGTGAAAAGTTGTAGAACATATTGTCTAACATAAAACATAGAACAACCTACAAGTACCAAAAATAGTAACCAAATAGCACCACTGACCTATGTTTTCAATTTTAAGTTGTTTTGCAAGGAAGAGGACAAATTTCTCGTCCTGTTCCTAGTGCTTTTGACTAAACTTGATTCCAAACTATCTATCAGATCATGTACTTTGTGGATTTGATCATGTTGTGTTGTCACTTGTTTCTGCATATAGAAAATGGGGGAAACTTTAGGTTGAAGAGGGTTTGCCTTGGTCAAACCCCAATTGAGGAATCAACCTTGAAATAGAAATGAAATTGCATAAAAGAAAAGCATGTAAATGTAAGGTAAATATTAGATCTACCTTGTAAATGTATATACCTTCATAAAGTGATATTGAGATTGTGATGTCTATAAAGATGCTTGTATGTTATTTCTATGTTGACTTCAAATCTTGGAATGTGGGGAAGAGTCAAGGATGCCTTTCACAAATGCATAGAATCATGAATGCTCCACAAAGATCTTCAATGTTGTTATGTTTAATGGACTCTTACCTTGAAGAATGAATGGATGAATGCATGTAGATGGACAAAGAATCTTCTTTCTTGATTGAGAACTCTTATATTTGACCATCATGGTAGAGAAGCTTACTACAATTGAGAAGATAGCTTTCAAAGATGTTATGGATGCTTGAAGAATGCTTGAAATCTTGATCATGGATGCTTGGATGCGAGCTTGTAGGAGAGCATTTGAAATCCAACATGTCTTATGTCCAAATGAGGAGAGATAGGTTGTTTTTATACATCTTACAACATTTCAAAGCTCAAAACTTGGAGGACGATGACATGGATTGAGAAATCCTGCTAAATGCACAAGACATGCCCCTGATTCCAATTTGGGGCCAAACATCGGGGAGCCTCTTCCTGGCAAAAGAGGTTGAAAATGAAATTGGAAGTCAGGAAAGAGGAAAGAAAATCATAAATGAAGGCGGTGGGTAGCTGGATCAAGCATAATAGACATGAAATCTCGAGAATGCCAAAATGGGGCTTAATTGGGCATCTAATTATATGTGCTTACAATTTAAGATGGTACACAACCATTAGCAACAAATTCTATTGGAGGGACATCTTTATCAAGTTGTGTTGGTGAAGTGACCCCCATGAGTGACTCTAACTATCCACCTTCTAGTTGCTCTTCTTCCCTTTCATCCATGTGTCATGATATCAATTCAATTGCACCCATAATACACCTAATATTAGTTGTTATTCATAAACAATATGCCTGGTTTTACTTGTTTAAATTGAAGATTGCATCGTAACTTATCCATATATTATGTGCATATATGCAAATGTGTGTGTTTGTGTGTGTAAATATTCATATATATGAATATGTATACATGTATGTATGTATCTATGTGATTGTGTGTATATATATACAAACAGAGACACACGTGTAGCCCTATGCGGGAAACCTTTATGAGAAGCAGAACAAGACACCATGGAGAAAATAATGCCCAAAACAATTAAAAACCGAACATTTTATGGCTTAGTTATATTGGATAATCATAAATAAATTCATATCATTGACTTAAAGAGTAAGGAGAAATGATGGGTAAAGGTTTCTTGATGTGTGGAGAGCATGTATGATGAATAATCCTAAAAGCAGTCAAAAAATTGGCACATTATTATATACCATTACATTTCATGAATAAAATCTAGAGATATAGAATAATAATGTAAATCCATTACATTTCATGATTAACAAAGTAGATATTCCATATAGAACAACACAATGTGCTCATAGTACCACATTTATAAAGCAAAAGAAATCAATCCAATCAAACCCTAAACGACATGTAGAGAAATGATGAAAAAATACATCAAACTATAAATAGGAATGAGAAAAAGCAATGTTTATAGCAAACTATACATCGAATATATATATGCATATGCATCTGTATGTGTGTATGTATTAGACACATACATTTACATATGCATATATAGATGTAGAAAAATAATGGTAAAACAAACATATCATTGTAAAGGAGTATAGATATGATGCTATAAACAATGAAAAAATTGATAAGTTTAAAGAAATGATAAGTTGCAGAAGATAAAGATGTAACTGTGATATGATTAAAGAAACGATAATGATGTTGTTTCCAAATTTGGACTCCTATGATGATTATTAATAGCTAATTGAAACTACTATAATTTGTATGCCTCTAAATAATGCATACAATGAATAGAAACATATTAATAGTAGTTTGATTTATGAAAACACAAATTAAATGGTATGTACATGTCACATTAAAGAAATGACAATGTTGTTGTCATGAAATTTGGGTGGTTGTGATTATTAACTGACTCAAAACAATATAATTTGTATGCCTTTAAATAATGTATACCGTGAACACATGCCAAAACAATAGCATGATTTATGAAAATATGCATTAAATAGTAACATAAGGTACCAG
Organism: Chamaecyparis obtusa; assembly: GCA_027943335.1. Taxonomy (NCBI): domain Eukaryota; kingdom Viridiplantae; phylum Streptophyta; class Pinopsida; order Cupressales; family Cupressaceae; genus Chamaecyparis; species Chamaecyparis obtusa. The sequence goes on along the minus strand of BSBK01001465.1, from coordinate 1,049,329 downwards.
CCTAAATAAGGGAACTTGCAGAGGTCGCCTTCTTGAGCTCAAAAATGTGTAGAGGATATTCAGCGAAAACAACAAGAATTTGTAATAAAAAGGATGTTTGAGATTTCCTCTTATAAAAGGATTCAAATTTGAAAATGAATGTATTGATTTGTGGTTGTTCATTTTGAATTTTAAAATTTTGTGAGAAATAATTGATCATTTCATATTGTGATTGCTTGTCATTTATGTTTGATTTCTCTGATGACTTCATTAATTTAGTTTTGTATTTGATTTTTTATTTGTTTGTTTGTTTATGAGTCATAAGAGAAGTACATATTGACCTTGTATTCTTACCAAATGACCTAACTGTTGTAGTTCTAATGATCCATATGGATCTGAAGAACGATGTCCAACAGCATGAAGTTTTCAAGAAGCGACCAATAACAAAAAGCCTTCAGTCTACATACAATTATCAGTACAAAACTGGATTTTCCCACCTCAGGGTTTACCACAATAAAATATCTGGTGTTTTAATTTTAATTTACTTATTTTACCATTTTATTTCTTTGATTGAACTACATTCAATCATCTTGAACTGTCATTTTGAGTAATAATTCAATTAGACAGAAGTTTAACTCGGTTGTTTGATATCTTCATTATGGATTATTTAAGCATCCTTTCGGCACATCAAAAGACATTTATCCACTGACCTCTACCTTCAAAAAAAAAAATTCAAAATCAGATACTTTAAATGTTCAAGAATTTTGTAATTACCCATTAGAGTAAGAAGAGACTTTCGTTGCCTATGTAAGAAGAGATTTTCCTTCTAATCATAATGCTTAACTGATGTAAATCATTTGTGCGCTAGAGTACTCGAAGATGATTTATAGGCAACAGTTTATAACTAAATGTCATTAAACAGACAATTTTCCTTTGCCGAGCAAACATCGTAAACTACAAAGGGAATCAACTGGTTCATATTTGTGATTTAAGTCTTAACGGTACTTGCTATTTCTAGAACAGTGTCAAAGACATTTATATTAAGAGTATGGAAGGTAAATTAATAAATTATATGACAAAGAAAGCAAATGTGAAGTTCTACATAATAGATCTGGAATCAAAAGGCTCTCGATAGAGTAATAGAAATTGCTTTTGAAACAAAATCTTAATTCTAAAGACCATAAATGATATTGAAATGTTCCCATTAATAACTATTTTAGTAGGTTTGTAAAACAATAAAAGGGAGTGTTGAAAAATTCTCCATTAGACAATAAAGACCTGCTAGTCAAAAGTACAGAGCAACTATTTGGGCCACAATTTTAGCTACTGTTATTCAATTAAATTTTCCTTCATTTTGTAAGTGGATGGAGTTAAAACATTGATGGGCTTTGAATTGAGAAATTGAGAGATTATAGGTACAAGTTTCAATAGAAAATCAAAGCACAAAGAATATTCCATTCAATGGGACAGTTGCTGCTAAAATCTTTCTGGATCATAAAAGAGAAAATATGAGGCCTACTTTAGGAGGGATTAATATAAGCCCGCAAGACTAAGGCATGACGTCTCTCAAGGAATGACCTCCCTCAAAGCATGTATTAGTTTGCCTAATACCTATGTAACATACATAGAATACTATGCTATATATGTCTAAAGCTTCATGTACTGCTATCGTACTCCTTGCAAATCATCATGCTCCTTGCAAACCACCTGAACCTCCATGCATATGATAAGCCTAAATAGAATTCAGTTCCCTAACAAGTGCAGGGCATGCATATAAAGAGTGAGTTTCACCAACTTACAAAGCGTTAAGCCTCCAGAATATATAGGAAATCTAAATATAGCCAAAACAATCCTTTGTTTTGATATTAAATATTGCTACAGATCATATTTTTCAGCACTACAAGTTGATTTTTATCTTCTGATAGGAGCCATTCTTCTTCCCTTTCCACAATGTTTATATACTGTCATGTATATACTTCTGCTTCCCACTTGATTATACAATTGCGCCTACCCCTGGTTGCCATTAAAACTTGATGACCAGCGTAAAGTTGAAGTTTCAAATCATCACTCTGTCAGCATTGAAAAGGAAATTTGTTGCAACCTAACCTTGATAATGTAAACAACTATCTCGGTATTAGTATCTATGAAAAATGAATGTTAAATTCTTTTGAATAGTTAGGATCATAGTTCCTGAACTCGCCGCGAGTTGTGCGAGTTTTACGAGTCAGCGAGCCGAGGAGTCCAAAATGAGTCATGATGATCCGCCGGCATGACTTGACAAGTCATGGCTCACGACTTGCATGACTCTCTGAGTCAGCAAGTCATGGCATGACTCGCAGAGTCCATGCCTTATGACTCGCGCGCGGCGGCCAGCATATAAAAAGCTATAGCAGATGATCGTACATCAATATGGATGGAATGTAAATTCAGAGTATGAAAAGCCAGCTCTATAACTTTCAGACAATAAAATTTATTTGAATTAGATAAGTATGATGAATGTATGGCCTTGATAGTACATGAATCACTATATTCATGATTTTTCTATTGAATGAACTAAAGGTCAAAGACAAGGTATGAACAGAGTATCAGATTGATTTTGGTTTTTTCTCTTTTAAATTCTGTATGCATAAATGAACAGAGTATCAAGTGTACTCTTAGGTATCTAAGAGGCACTACTACTAAGGCATTATATTATGGAGGATCCAACTCTACTCTGCAGTGATATGTTGATTCAGATCTAACAAGAGATATTAATAGTAGGAGATTATGGCACAGCTGATGTTGATCATTGTGGCACCTCATAGGCAAAGACTATGGCTACTCAGTCATCCAGGACCTATCTTAGACGCCTTTGTAGGAGGCACAGAGACTATTCTGAGGCTGAGTCTGAGCTAGAGCCTGAGCCATAGACTTGTTTTTGTTTACACATATGTTTGGGAACATTTGATGTCATGGATTTTATATACAATTGAGTCATTGACAATATTTATAATTGTATATATCTATGTTTTCTATTTTCTTAAGCTACAATTTACGTTTGTACTTATGTGATGGATGTATGTTTATGTATGTGATCAAATTAGCTTCTATTTGATGATGTTATAGTGACTTTAAGCTTTATTCAATAATGGGTGCATGAAACAAGTTTTAAATCGTTAAAAATCTCTAAATTTCAAGGGTTTTTTTAATTTTTCTTAGTGATAGCTGAGTCAGGAGTCGAGTCGCCCCAAGCCGAGTCTGAGTCTGGGAACTTTGGTTAGGATCACAAGAATTCCAAGAAAACAAACTTCTTTAGGTTGATATCATGCCAAAAGAGTTTGGTTTCAGTTTAAACTGGCTTTCTATATTTACTTTTTGGCAAATACTCTTATAAGGTTCAGATATGTAATAAAAATCAGATAGGAGCCTTACTCATTATTTATGTTTACTATTTCCCATTAAATTGTGTCTTTGGAGACTAATAACAGTAGTGTGGAACACTAAGAAGAAATTTCAGTAATCATTAACACATTTCAGTAATTGCAATCCCTTTGGAATAGGTCATTTTTAACACAACAATGAGTTTTTTGAAAGACTGAAGACTAGCCCAGATAATAAGTCAGCAATCAAAGCTACAATGCAGTAAATGGAATTGTACATACTTTGCCTTTCAAGGACTGCCGAGGCATTTAATCCACAGGAATCCAAAAAACACCTAAAAAGTTGTCTCTGTGGACCCATTATGATTTACTACTTATGAAACCACTGTCAGAACACTCATTGCAACATCACACTAATACAGAAACTATAGTTTATAAGTTCATATGGCCAAATGATTAGGTCATGTTTTTCTAATCACAAATAAATGGAGCATCTGCATGCGAATCAGTACAGTAGAGACCTGGGCGCTGTGTAAAACCTTGCTTCGTTAGCATTTTCCGAGCTTTCATCACTAGCTCACGGTTTGCCACAGGACCATCATGCTCAGAAAGGATTGTTTGAATTGCATTACTTAAAGCTCCATATGCATTATCAGGGTTTCCAGTAGGATTTGCATCTGCAGAAGTTTGATCAGATTGGCAGCCACTGATCAAAATTCCCGTATGTGGAATCCCTTTCTTAGTAGATCCAGCATACGCTTCATGGGTGCTTGAGACATCTGCCTGCATTGCTGGCTTTACATAATCGGAACTACTGTCGCCATCCAACTTTTGTTTCAGAAACTGCTGAGCCAAATTTCCAATAGTCCCAAGGAATCCACCATCATCATTTGACTGCAGTTTGGTCACAAGAACCTTGACAAACTTCTTTACTTTGGGGCTTGAATCCTCTCCAAACATGTCAAATAGAGTTGGCCTGATCTTCCCAACATCAATATCTTGTCGACCAGTTTTCTGTTTCAGAATTTCTATCAGTGTAGACAGAGGAAGAGAACGGTTTTTAGCTTCTCCTTCCCTATAGTTCAGCACCTCTGTTTTTTCTTCATTATATTCTCTCTGGTGCTGGTGCCCATGTAGGGAAGGTAGACGAATGCCTCGAGACTCAAAGGCATCATGCACAGTTCCGGATAATAAGTTTCTGAAGCCAAATCTGCCTTCTATCTTCTGCTCCCCATCAAATTCGTCATCTCTGTTCTGCTCATTCCTATTCATAGAACTCTCCCCAATTTGTTCCTTTGACTTCTCAATTAGACCCCCACTGTGGCAAGAATCAGAAACTATTGTAAAGATACAGTCACTTGGGACCTTTTCAATGAACTCACGGAAATCATCATCTGCACTAAAACATTTCAGGCATCAGCTTCAGATTGCCTAACTGTCTACAATTACATCTTTGAGCTCCCATATGTACCAATTATATTTAGAAATCTTGTTATATGCATTGAACATAATTAAAATTATATACATAATACTGATAATTCATGAGGGCCATAATAGAGATGAATATAGTAACAACCAAAATTCAATGTATTAATGAACTGAAATAATTAAACTAATTAGTAATGTTTTTAAAATGTTTCAATTATGCATGACTGAACCAATAATAAACCACCTAAGCTATATAGACTGACCATAATTTGCATTCCGTGAAGATGCACAAGCAGAAAAGTAAACAGTTTATTGTGTGATTCAGGATCACTTGATCAACCCGGACATTTTCCTCTAAAACGGGGAATTGGCATGAACTTGTCTTGACTCTTGACTATATCTTAGAAAATCTCAAGATTCTAAAGAGCTACTTTCTGAAAGTTAGGAATGAATGGAATTAGTAGAAAGCCTCCTAAACTTGAGAATAATGCTTCACAAATGAGCTAGGTTGCAAGTAGAAAAAATTAGGTCTTGGTGTTCGATGTCTTTCATTTGTTTGTGAGCAGTTAATCAACACTTCATGTTTAGCATGCCTGAAATATTTGATGCTTTTTTTATTGTTGAAATATAAACAATTAATTCACACAATATGCAAACTTAAAAGTGGAATATCATGCATACCTTGGATATCAATTTTATCTTTGCTGGAAACAAAATAGCCTTCTAGGTTTCTACCACAGTTGCAATGCTCTGCCAGTAAGCGCACAAGGCATAAGGACTGTGATCCAAGACCAAGGGTTAATGATCACAGAGGACAAGTTTCCGGCTGAGTTTTAGCATGTGCAGAAGCTTGATAGACAATCAAACTGAACAGAGGCATCTATAAACTAAACAGAGACTGTTCCACAAATAGCACACCCTTGGAAAAGGTGTATGGTTGTTTATTTCTGCCTAAACTATGTTACGGACTTGCATATCATTATAAGACTCAGACTCAGTGCAGAGTCAACAAATTTAATTTTTGACCTAGATTTGGATTCAATGCTCAGGCCAATCAAAGAATCGGCAGATTGAAGAAACAATGAAATATAGAGATTTTTAAGGATTTAAAATTTGTATTGTGCACCCTTCAATAAATAACTTTTAAAGAACGATAAACTACTAAAATAGAAGCTACTTTGATTATATACACAAGCATTCATCGATCACACGAGTATAAAAGTTAATCTTAGCTAAAGGGCACAACATTTTAAATACATAAATATAGTCAAGTGTTTTAGGTGCACAAAACTCATGGATTATGATATCAACAGCATAAAAATCAATCACAATATGGAATCATCAGCTATGGTAGAAAGAGATTGTATCCCCCAACCCAACATTACTAGATATATGCGGATTTGTGCACTTGTTTCTTACACAAGTCTGCAAATGTTGTTGCAGCTTTAGGAGCATTACCTAGGATAGGGTTTGACTTATGAAACTAGAAAGTATAAATCTAATCTAATTAATAAAAATTTAATTTGGAAAAAGTCCAGGAAAAGAATAATGTTGCTCATGCATCCAACATGGCCCAAAAGGTTGTTCATTTTGTTGTTTCTTAAAACTAGAGCAGAGTTTTGGGAGTGCCCACTCAAATGGGATCAAGGGGCAGCACACACAATGGGTTAAGGGGCATCACCCCAAAAGGCCAAGGGGCACCACACAAACTCTCATAGTGTAAGGCATTTTTCATAATTTTAACACTTTTATCCATTCTCCAAAAATCCTCCAAACCCTTCAAAAAAATTTAACTTTCATGCTTTTACGTTTAAGCATTTTCAAATTTTTATGCTTTTCTCCATGGTTTTCGTAGATTTGGCCAGGTCTACCCACAAAAACTCACAAAGTCCAGCTAGTCAGGCAGACTCAATGAGTTTAGCTAGAGCAGCCAAGCACATGGGCCACAAGTCCTTGGGCCTCATTTCAAATTGTTCACCTCAAGACTTGCCAAGTCTAGGCAAACCTTGGTGAGTCTTGTGATACTAGTATATGTAATTTAAAAAGGATCATATTGTGGAGACCAAAGGTCCATTGTACATGTCCATCATTTGCTAGAGTTTGGATATGGATCTTCGTTTCCTAAAAGCATCTTGGAGGTGCTATGGCGTTACAACTACAAAAAGACTTTCAAAAGATGGAATTTGTTTCCAACCCAATGGCCGAGAAGTATTTTATTGTAAGTCTTTTCTGAGTAGATTGTGTTAAGAGTTTTTTCATCAACGTTCCAGATCACACTACGTGATCCATCATCAAGATGATAAGAGAGCATAAGGATCACGGAGTGTGATCTGAAACATTGATGAAAGAACTCTAACACAATCTACCCAGAAAAGAATTACAATAATTTGTAAGAATTGTGGAAATATGATATCAAAGAAGTAATTTTACAAGGCCTATCAAATAGGACCCCAAGTATGGTCTCGTCCAAAAGAATAGAAAGAGATTTTAATCATGGACATGTAGTGGCCAGCAAAATGTATGATACTTGATAGATCTTCACCAAATGGAGGAAAGACTATACATGTTGACATTCAATGTATCCTAAACAAACATAAGATGGTCTTTAAAGAAATTCCACGAAGGCTGCCTCCTAAGAGGGGTTTAGAACATACCATTGAACTAGAAGTATAGGTGAAGCCTGTTATTACCACACCCTAATGATAGTCAAGAAAGTATAAGGAAGAAATTGAGAAAACCATTAAAAAATTACTTGAAATAGAGCATATTCAACCTAGTTATAGCACTTTTGCATCCTTGGTATTGTTAGTACAAAACAAGGATGGCACTATGAGGATGGTATAGATTATAGGGCTCTTAATATAAAAACCATTAAGAACCATTACCCCGTGCCTAGGATAGATGAGTTAATAGATGATCTTCATGGGGAAATGCTTCTCAAAGATGGACCTATGTTTTGGGTATCATCAAATTAGGATGAGGAAAGATGTTCCCAAAAAAGCCTTTAGATGTATTTTGGCCATTTTGAATTTCTAGTCTTACCATTCGGACTAATCAATGCCCGTGCTACTTTTGAATCCTGCATGAACCACCTATTTAGCAAACAATTAAGGAAATTCCTCTTTGTGTTCTTTGATGACATATTGATTTATAGCAAAACCTAGGAAGTCCACTTAAGACACATTGATGAAGTATTGGGGATACTTGAACAACAATCATTATATGCTAAGATGTCCAAATGTGAATTTGGAACGGATGAGATTTTGCATTTGGGACACAAAATCAATCCCAAGGAGTTAGTATAGATGAAGAAAAGATAAGAGCAACAATAGATTGGCCAAGACCAAGAACCTTAACACATCTAAGAGAATTGCTCAAGCTTTGAGTTATTATAGAAGATTTGTTAAGGTTTTTTCAAGGCTAACTACCCTAGTAACAAACCTATTTAAAAAAGTGCTTTATCATGGAGTCTAGAGACCCAACAAGCTCTTGAAAAACTCGAAGAAAAGAGTTCCTGACCAGAGTTAGTCATTCCAGACTTCTCACTGCCATTTGAGCTAGAGTGTGAAGCTTTAGAGGAAGGTGTTGGGATTGTACTAATGCAAAACAAACACCCCATAGCTTTTGAAAGCCACAAGCTTAAGGAGACGAAAAGAAACTATTCCATTTATCATAAGGAAATGTTAGCTATTGTGCATGCCTTAGCTAAGTTTAGACAGTACATAGTTTGTGGAAAGTTTGTTGTCAAAACTAACCATAATAGCCTAAGATTTTTCTTGAACTGGAAAGATTTGAATGACAGAAAGCAAAGGTGAGTTAGCAAGTTGCAAGCCTATGATCTTAACATTGAATACATTAAGGGGAAGAATAATTTTGTGGTCGATGCTCTCTGTGAAAGACCTCATCTATGCTCTATGATGGACATCTTTGCATTATGGAAGAATACAAAACTTGCAGAAAAGGTCAAGGATGCATTGGAAAATGGCATTTTCGAAGGCAAACTGTAAAATGACAAGTACAAGGTGGTGTTGGAGCTCATCCTCTACAAATATAGAAAATATATTATCCCAAAGATAAAAAATGAAGGAAAATATTATGAGACCATACTAATATACCCCTTTAGTTAGACAACAAGGGTACTATAATACATACAGACAAGTGAGGGAGAAATTTTCTTGGAAATGTTTCAAAGGGGATATCTTGAATCATATTAGAGAACATATTGTATGTCAAAAGAACAAGGTGAAATAGTCATTTGCCACAAGATTATTACAACCCTTACCCATACCAAATAAAAAATGGGAAAGCATTTCAATGGATTTCATTACTAGACTCCCAAAGGTGTAAGGGAAAGATTGTATATTTGTGGTGGTAGATCGACTAAAAAATAATGCCCATTTTCTAGTAATATCTTCCAAATATAGATCACCGCAAATGGCAGATCTCTTCTTTAAAGACATCTTCAAGCTACATGGGCTACCAAGGAACATAATCAATGACAGGGATAGCCAATTCCTTAGTCTATTTTGGCAAGAACTCTTCAAATTAGTTGGAACTGAACTCATCCCCAGCACTAGTTACCACCTACAAACTAATGGGTAGACCAATATTGTCAATATATGGCTTGAGGAATATTCACAAAACTATGTCACAACTCAAAAAAAACATATAGATCAAATGGCTACATCTTGTGGAGTATTGTTACAATACCACTCATCACATGTCAATAGGGATGAGTCCTTTCAAGGCATTATATGTAAGGAAGCTAAGGTAGTAGAACAACTTTCTACGCTAACCTTGAGAGGATGGTTACACAAAAAATTTCTCAAACCATACAATAGTTACAAAACTAAACATAAATAACATGCATATCACAACACAATGATTTAGGTGGGGAAAACCCTTTTAAGAGAAAAACCCCACTCCAAAAGTTGCTCAATATGTTATTCAAAAATTAATAACAAATTGCAATATACTTGCAAAGCAAGCTTCTCACACAAGTATCACCAACAAAGATCCAGGGGCAACTCAACAAATATTAGACTCTCAGAATACATCACAATACTCAGTCGTAATACAATGCCCTCTTAGAATAGTGTTGCCTTCTAGGGCAAGCAAAGTGCACAAAATATCCACCGTTAGATATATAACCTAATGATAAATGGCTAGGATTCACAATTACAAATTATAAATGAAATTTTATTTCAAGGGCGTTGCCCCCGAAAACCCTCATTGGGGCACGTTGCTCCCAACCCCCAACCTGTTGGTGGACCAAAGCATGCAAAGGGGGTACCCCCCTTGCAACCCCCTACACTCATGTATCGATAGCAACCTTTACCTTTTTATTATTGCAAGGCTGAGACTGTTAATGCTAGATGACACTGAGAGGGGGTGAATCAATGTAACCAAAAATTCTAAGCATTTTCACCACCAACTTCCACAAGATATGGCATGCAATGCAAATAGCAAAGTAGTAACAAAGTAAATCAAACATCAACACATGCAACACTTTAACACAAGTATTTTTTTCGTGGAAACCCTTGGTCAGAGCGAAAAACCACATGTGGGAATTAGTACCAACAAATTCTCACTACTGCAGTAATAAGTTGCCCTGTTAGGGGCATTACATCCACCCGATTAAGGGTATTTAGCCCTGTTAGGAGCTTACAATAAGATCTATTAGGATCTACCCAATCAAGGGATTTAGAACTCCTTCTGAGAGTCACCTTGTTAGAGGATTTTGATCTTCAAACGTATTAGGATCCTACACACCCTGTTAGGAGTGACCCAGTTAAGGGATTTCTCCTGTCAAACTTCTAAAATCAACAAGAGTGATCTAAGATAATAGCACTTCTCTGCTAGTACAGATCCAGTTCAAGCTCAATCTCTACTTCTCATGTAAAACATCCAGAACCTACAAATCGCACACCTATATTCGCGACCTTTTTCTTCTACCACACTAGCCACACAATACATCAAAACGATATAAATATGTTTTTCACTAACTAGGTCGGCCATGACCTAATACATTTGAATTTCATCATTACAATAAATTACCGCTCAATCCTTGAACCCTAAAACGTGTTACCAATTATCATTTATAATTTAAAGTTCGTGTTGGCCTCCAAATCCATTGCACAATCGATTTGACAAAGAAAAGCCAAACCACATCACACTCTCCAATGTTCTTGCACAACTCCAAGAAATTCGATCATCACAATCATGAAAATGTCGACTCATCATTCCTCGTCAATCTGCCATGTCACTAGGATCCTTATAGTTACAACACAACCACTTATTGCAACACAGTGCAACATCACCAGTTAAAGATCTCACTGATTGTTCTAAGAACTTCTTTAACTTTTCACTAAATGATCTTCTGTCCATTGTAACTTTGTCTTTCGATCACCAATCATGATGTGGTCGCAACAACCCCATAACATAGTCAAGATAACACATCCTGAATCGCAACACCTCAATCCAAACATATTTGATACAATTATCAAATCATTCCTCCTTAGCTTCATCATGTTCTTCATGTTAACCTGTCAACCTTCAATCGACCATAAGTCTCACCATACATAAGTTAAACATGTGCGGTCATAGATATAGCATCTATAGACATCACTTAGTCTTTCATTACGATCACACACTCCAACTCTTACCACATCTCCGATTTAACCTCTTCAACATACCTCAGCATAACAAGGACACTTTCAACCAACAAACACTAAGTTGATATCAATGACAACATCATAACTAATCAACCTATCATCAGATATGCATCATAGGTTAGCAAATTAAGTTGTCATTAGTGTAAATTCACAAACAACATGCACCGGTAAAAGGTCACCGGTACTCACATTACTTAGAAGACACCGGTAGACTTGAAATAGAGTGTTTGCACCGGTAGTAAAAGCAAAGGGGACATACCAGTAGACAGATTCAATACACCGTACCGGTCTCACAATGTATATAGTGATGAACTGAGTACAAGATATACCGGTCCAACTGCCTAAAGATCCGCACCGGATTCTAAGGAGCAGTTCAAGTTAAAACCGGATTAAACGGGATATCCACCGCTAAGAAGTGGAGTTAGGCTTTTTTTAACAGGAGTTAGCTTTATTTCTTTAGATAATCTCACGATAAACTCTAGGTCATAACGCATAGCTTTTTGCTTGTTGCATGACTTATTGGTGAGTTTATAGCCTAACAGTTCTATGAGATAAAGGTTTCATTACTGGGAACTCTTGTATAAATATAGGTCATAGGATGCAAGAAAAGTTGTTGTTGAGAATTGTTGAGAGCAGAGAAGAGGTGTCTGCACAGAGATCACAGCCATCAGAGGTGAAGGAGGATAGAGCCAGAAAAGACTCAACAGCCAGGTAAACTGGGAAAAATCAACAGGTATGATCTGATCAAACAATCAGTGTCATAGAAGATCATTGCTTTTGTAAAGTGTGAAAGCAAGTTAAAATCCCTTGCATTAGGGTGGACCTAATCGGTTTATTGTAAAATCAACTAACAAGGTAATATCATTGTTGATATTTAAAGTCCTTTAACCAGGCAACTCTTAATAGGGTTAAGATCTTAACCGATCTTTTGTAAAATCCCTTAACCGGGTAGCACTCTAACAAGTGCTTTGTAAACTCCTAACAAGGCACCTTCATTCTGCAGTAGTGAAGTTGTGAGCTCTGTCTCACCGTGGTTTTTTCCTTCTAACCGAGGGTTTCCACATATATATCTGGTGTTGATCTATGTACTTTTACAGTCATGAATGCTTGTTTACATTTTTGCTTAGATTAAAGAAGTACAGAACAAGATTGGAATTAGTGAGGAAAATAGTTCTTACTAATTCACCCCCCCTCTCAGTAACCGATTGATAATAAGAATTGGTATCAGAGCGCAGTTCTCTATATACAAAAGTCTAACAGCTTGAGAGAAAGATCATGGAGGGTTACCGGTATCAGAAACAACTAGAGGAAGCCAACGAGATAATTGCCTCTCTGGAGAATAGGCTAAGAAGGTCACTTGCAAAGAGGAAGGAGTTGGCTCTACAACTAAATGAAAGCAATAAGACCATAGATGAGCTCTCAGGACAGAGTAGTTCTGATGAAGTTGAGGAAGCAGTCTCCGAACTTATGGAGAAGAACTAGATCCTGACCGATTAGATCTCCAACCTTAAGAGGGAACTAGAGGATAATGCTCTAAGGACCGAACTAATCGAGAAAAAGAGAAAAGTTGAAGATGAAAAAAACATAGCGGTCAAATCCTTAGCTGCCTCGGAAAAAGCAAGAAACCGGGCAGTAGATGTTGTAGGAGCAAATGAGCTTGTCATTCTACAACTTCAAGAAGACATGCAGATTGTCACCCAAGAAAATGCCAACATGCAGAAGGGCTGGCATGACAGGGATGAGGCATGCAAAAGACTGGCACTGGAGTTGTATCAACTGAAGGAGCAGATGAAAGAGCTTGAAAAAAGAAATGAAACCTTGAAACAATACAATGAGAACTCGGTTAAGCTTGATGAGCAACTTAAAGCTCAAAGAAAGCACAAAGATCAAACCGGTCTTGGATTCACCAGTGAAGTCACCAAAGAGAATGGTGAATCTTCTGGAGCAAAGACAAGCAATAAAAAAAAGAAGAAGCCGCTAGCACAAAAAGGTAAGAAGACCTTTAACTCATCTTGCAATCATTGTGGGAAATCGGATCATGGAACAAATAATTGCAGGAATGCACCGGTAAAGCCAAACAACAGCTACTGCAAGAACTGTTGCAAAAATGGCCACAAGACCAATGAATGCTGGTCCAGCCCCACGTCGGTGTCCAGTGGAAGCAGGGGAAGCTTCAAGGGCTACTGTTATGCATGTAATAAGTTTGGACATAAGGTTGAAGAATGCAAATCAAAGACAATGGCATTTAGATCCCTAAAACCGGTATCCACCAACAGAAACAAGAACCGGAGCACAACCAACTATGCAAATTGTGGGACTCTCTGTCACAATGACTCATGGAAGGCAACCGAGAAAGTCTGCTATCACTACAACAAAGTTGGACACCTAGCCAAAAATTGCAGGAACCGGTCATCCAATAAGAAGAAAGAATTGGTCAAACTGGTTGAGAAGATCAACAAGGAAGAGAAGACTGGTAAAACAGTTAGACAAATCTGGCTCAAAAAGGAATCAAAGAGCTCTACTGAGGAGAAGACAGAGGAAAGATCATCATCTACTGATGGTGATATCTCGTCAGCAAATTGAGTTGAAAAGGCTTAGAGGGAATCGGTAGACCTTTCACCGTTCCCGGTAGAACTGGTGAGAATCAAACTCACTTAATCTACAAGAATAACCGAACAAGTAAGAAGCAATCAACCAAGGTTTGCCAAACCGAAAAAGCCAGATCACTCGTTGGCTAAAACGGAAAGAAAAGGTAGGTAAGGCATTTATTACTGTAGCCATTTAACAAATAGTTACCGTTTGGTAATTACCGTTATGACCTAACCCTATGAAAGAAAGAAGAATTACTCATATGTTTTACTTTGTTTTCATTGTGATTAACGAATTTTTATGAGTAAATTTCTTGCGCTTTGATCATCGTGAGCAATCATCTGTTAGACCGATCAAAGCTTCTTTTTGTTAATCAATTGCTCGCGATAGCATCATCATCCTCTACCGTAAAGTTGATCAGGTGAACAGGCAACATTATGCTGGTCCAGAATAGGGAGAACAACATGGCTGGTGCGCTCTCATCTGTACCAGGAGTCTTCTTAACCGAAGATATCACAGCGTTCATTCATGCCAAACAGAAAGAGTTGGGTGAAACCTATATCCAAGGAGAATATCTGTCACTATGTGAAGAAGGGAGACTTCCTGATAAGTATGTCAAGCTTATATCTTCTGGACTTATCAACAGAGTATGCTACCTGACCGTCTTCCATGAAGACCTAATTCTTGTCTTCGCAAACCAGGTTTCTGGCTAACAAGAGGTGCATGCAATCCGATCATCAAAGATGACCTGCATAGAGTGACCAGATACAGCAACTGAGGGGAAGCTCTAACCCTAAGGACCATCTCCAATGCCGTCGTCAACAAGTTAACTAATTCAAGATCTGATGGACGACTTATGACCGTGCACGATATTGAGGATGGAGTCCATTTTGCTTCTGTTGTACTTGGATACAAAGTCTATCAATCAAGTAATTTAAACAGCATACCAAGGGGAACGATTCACGCCGCACACCAAATTATGCACGATAATGCCCAGTACGAAATCTGTGCGATGCTCCAAAGCCAAATATTTGAAAATATGAAGCTGGGAGTCATGAAAAAGAAATCAATGAAGGGACCCTTCTGGTATGTCTCTACTACTACTCCAACTTCTTCCCGGGAGTCGGAAAGGTTGTATGGAAGACCGATAGAACGGTGATGCAACAAATAAGCGAGATGGCCAATCAACTGGGTAACTAGTTAAGAGGTATCGAAAAATCTGCCACCGGTGAAAAATCTAGTTACCTAGTTGATTGTCCAATTCACCACCGGTGAAAAATCTGCCACCGGAATTGAAAAAGGTCAAACAGAAGAGCTCACAACTGGTAAACAAGTAAATGTTGAACAGGAGATAGAGATTGAAGTACCGATGGGTGAACTTCATACAGCTGCAGAGCAACCAGATGCACCACACAAACAAGAACGAAATATAGAGGTTGGAGGGCAACCAGAAGATGCTACTAAGGCAGAGGAAGAACCACCTATAGAGGAAGAATTACTTGGAGAGCAAGTTCTACCTGAAGAAGAGGTTCAACCAGAAAATCAGCAAGGTCAAACGGACTAAGAGCAAAGGCAACAGACACATGCAGATATACCAAGCTCCTCATCTAAGAGGGAGTTGTCATTCACCGAGGAGAAGGAAGCTCAAAGGAGTAAAGTCACTGATACAGTGGTGGACATTAGCAAGATGTCAACAAGGTAGCTAAAAGAGCTGACCAAAAGGAAACAGGACATGGTCCTGACCACAGTAAAGAACATCCTGTGCAACTTTGTACCAAATGTGGTCGTTGATGAAGATGAACCGATCATCGATCAACTAGAAGTTCTGGCACAAGCAATCGGTGAGGATCTAACTAATCTAGAAACAGTGGCCATTAACTACTATGAGAAGAAAAGAGTGGACATTCTCCACAAACATGTTGAAGATATCAAGGTAAATGTGTCAACCAACTTGAGATTGCTTCAACAACAAATTCAAGTGGCAAGTAGTTTGATGACAAGAACTTCAAATTTTGATATATTCTTGCAAGATTTGTCAGAGAAATCAGCAAAGGCCTCAGAGGAGATTAGAGCCTTGTCCTCTCAATTTGATATTAAGCACAAAACTGCAACTACTTACAGTAGAGAAATGACTAGTTTAACTCTAACACTGAGGAAAATTGTTGAAGAAGAGAATAAGAGAATCCAAAATATAATTGGATTTCAAATGTTTCTGGCACCAACATTTGACATCATGCAGCAAACATCAGCTTCTACAGAGATTCTGATAAATGAACCAGACTATAAAACCGTGGAAGACATGGAGAACATAATTGTTTCTCTCAAAACAACCCAGAAGAATATTGAATATGTAATCGGTCAATGGGCACCATTTTTACAATCTGCTAAGACTATCTATAAGGATATCTTCAACAAGCTCCAAATGTGAACTTCCAAAGTGTAGCTTAACCCTTTGTCCTCTAGAGGCAAAAAGGGGAAGAAGAACAGAACAGAGAGTGAACAGGAACAGAGGAAAGAATACGAGCAGAACAGGAAAGAGAGGAACGAAGCAGAACACTCAATCATTGGAGCACTCAAAAAGGGGAAGTCCGGAATAGGGGAAGTGTTCTACAGAGAGCAGTCTACAAAGAACAAAGTGTTAAAATTATCACAAGTGAGTATGGTTTTTGTGTATGGTTTTGCCACCAATGACAAAGGGGAAGATTGTTAGCAATTTAAGTTGTCATTAGTGTAAATTCACAAACACCATGCACCGATAAAAGGTCACTGGTACTCACGTTACTTAGAAGACACCGGTAGACTTGAAACAGAGTGTATGCACCGGTAGTAAAAGCAAAGGGGACATACCAGTAGACAAATTCAGTACACCATACCGGTCTCACAATGTATAGAATGATGAATTGAGTACAAGATATACCAATCCAACTGCCTAAAGATACGCACCGAATTCTGAGGAGCAGTTCAAGTTAAAACCAGATTATAAGGGATATCCACCTCTGAGAAGTGGAGTTAGTTTTTTTTAACAGGAGTTAGCTTTATTTCTTCAGATAATCTCACGGTAAACTCTAGGTCATAACGCATAGCTTTTTGCTTGTTGCATGACTTATTGGTGAGTTTACAGCCTAGCGGTTCTATGAGATAAAGGTTTCATTACTGGGAACTCTTGTATAAATACAGGTCATAGGACGCAAGAAAAGTTGTTGTTGAGAATTGTTGAGAGCAGAGAAGAGGTGTCTGCATAGAGATCACAGCCATCAGAGGTGAAAGAGGATAGAGCCAGAAAAGACTCAACAACCAGGTAAACTGGGAAAAATCAACAGGTATGATTTGATCAGACAATCAGTGTCATAGAAGATCATTGCTTTTGTAAAGTGTGAAAGCAAGTTAAAATCCCTTGCATTAGGGTGAACCTAATTGGTTCATTGTAAAATCCCCTAATAGGGTAATATCATTGTTGATATTTAAAGTCCTTTAACCAAGCAACTCTTAACAGGGTTAAAATCTTAACTGATCTTTTGTAAAATCCCTTAACCGAGTAGCACTCTAACAAGTGCTTTATAAGCTCCTAACAAGGCGCCTTCATTTTGCAGTAGTGAAGTTGTGAGCTTTGTCTCACCGTGGTTTTTTCCTTCTAACCGAGAGTTTCCACGTATATATCTGATGTTGATATGTGTACTTTTACAGTCATGAATGCTTGTTTACATTTTGCTTAGATTAAAGAAGTATAGAACAAGATTGGAATTAGTGAGGAAAATAGTTCTTACTGATTCACCCCCCCCCCCCCCGCCCCCCCTCTTAGTAACCAATTGATAATAACATCATACACATGCCATAACATACTCATCTAATCTCTGCATTAGTTATGCCAACAGAGACACCAATTTTCCTAACAATATATGGGTATGAGGCAACATCATTTGGAGATTTAATTCTTACTGAAAGTCAAATACCCGGAACAAGATACTTGGTGCAACAAAGTATAGATATTTTAAACATACTTAAAAAAAACTTAATTCATGCACAAGTGACAAAACCAACAAAAGATGTATGCTGATTGTTGAAGATTTGAAAGAACATTTGAAGACTTCCTAAGATTGCAACCCTATAAACACTTTTCTTTCTATAAAAGGGAGTGAAGCTGAGAAACTCAAGCCACGATTCTATAAACCATATAAGATTGTAGAAGGATCGACGAAGGTGCTTATGAATTGTAGTTACCAATGAACAATTAAATTTATAATGTCTTCCATGCATCTCGCCCAAAGAAGGTGCTAGGTCAACATGTTACGCCATGTCTGAGGTTACCCCTGCTTGATGACAAAGGAAAATTAATGTTGGTACTTGAGGCTATCCTTGATATGTGAGAGAAGAAATTACGGAATAAGGTTGTTCTAGAATATCTAGTCAAATAGAAGCATTTTTCCTATAGAAGATGCCACTTGGAAAGGAGCAGAAATTTTTGATCATCCTAATCTCAAATTGCTTGTGGACAAGCAAATTCGGGAAGGGCGGACTGTCATGCCCCCATCATAAAGACATTACTCTCACAAAACAAATCACAGCACCATAAAACTCCAATAGCTACCTTTAAACTTGCATGATGGAAATAAAAAGGCCAGCGATCCATTAATATGTTTGATCACTATTAATTGATAGCAATTCCTAAACAAGGATGATTAATTGGCATGTGTTTAGAATCAAGCATTTGGATTAAGTGGAGATGCATCCCTTGCAAAGCTTGTGATGATAATAAAGATTGTGACTATCCATCCCACCATGAAGGATATATAAAAGGAGATCGTTTCATTTGTGAAGGCATTAAGTGAAATTGAGAGATCTCTATTTGATATTAATATTGATTGCAACCAAGAGTAATATTTAGAGATAAAATTTAAAGAATAATCTTAGAATATTAATTAGAAAAAGCTATATATTTATCATGCAGAACTCAATATTGCAGCCAGTTGTAAGTAAATCCATTGCATCTCCCCTAAGAGTATCTATTAGCAATTAATAGAGCAAATTCCCTTAGCATCAATTTTGAATTTATAAAGATGTCTTGCAAATAGGAAGAACAGCCTTCCGAGTTCAAGAGGGTTTAAGGACAAGAAATCCTTCATACATCTTGTCAAGTACACCACCCTGAGATGGATGGACCAAAAATCTTGCCATGCTCCTGGGCTAGGAAGCCGAATAGGCCAGAAATCCTTTCCGTGCTCTTGGGCTTGATCAAGGACGATGGCCAGCCTCCAAGGTGGATTGGGGGATCGATGGACCAGAAATCCTTCTATGCTCTCACAATATAAGGATGATCATCCATAAGATTTCTGTTTGCAACAATTTGCAATGAACTCCTAATATGGTTGACTGTAGGAATATGCCTTGGACTAAATATTAATGATATTATGGTATACGGATTTAAATATCAAAGATGCTTAAATAGATTTAGGTGCTATCATAGATTCTTGATATTTAATGTTTTAATGTCAATCTCTTGTAATTAATATTTTTTGCAGGCCCTAAACCAGGATAGCCCATAAAGGGCACTTACAATTGGTAATTTTGTTATGAAGTTCTATTTATTAATATATTGCATTTCTCGTATTAAGTTGGAATTGTTATTTTAGAGTAAAAATCAGGATTATTCCGAAAGGGGACATTACGGTCTCCAATTTTCAAAGAGATACATGATAAAGTGGAAGTTTCTTTTAAGGAAAAATCATCCTTGATCAATTAATCACTTCCACTAATTGATAGCCCAAATTTAATTTTCAAAGATACTTCACGGGAACCCCGTGGTATGTAGTTGATTGAGGCATTTTCATAGATAAGCGAGGCAGATCACTTATAATTGTTGTCACAGTATGGATATTTGAACAACAATATTGCCAAGGCCAAAGCTCTTCTATCTGGCTTCAATCTTGTGACCAGTGGCAACGGGACTCGATTTACTAGATAAATCCATTATGCAGATCAGAAGGTTGGGTAATTCGGTATTGAGTTTAACATTAGGAGTGGGTTTGGATACAAATCTATTCCTCAAATTATCAGCCCATCATTTTAGTTGTTGGAACTTGACATCAATACACTTACCATTTTGGGGAATAGCTGTTTATCTTGAAATTTTTTTATTGCATTTTTTCCCATGTAGGAGTTATTTCACTCGACCTTGAACTTTGAAGGCAGTTTCTATTAACTTAAAACTTAATTTATTTTTTTAAGAACTTGCTATTAACTGCACTAAACCCAACCCAATTTTGGATTTAAATATATTCACTCTCAATTTTGTTTCTTAAATTATTATTGGAGGCAATTTCGGAAGCTCGGTGAGAAGGGATTTGTCTTCCTTAGGCATCAAGGCATCAAGCACCTAGCTCTCACTCTCCTTCAATCTTGTGCTTAAAAGGTTTGAATCTGAGGCTATTTGGTTTTGCCTTCTACCTTCGGTTTCTGTATCTGCCTTTGGTACACAGTCCAAGACTCAGACAGCAGCATTGATTGCTATCAAATTCTCTGTGAGCAGATTATATTAGCAAAGACCAGTATTCCAAATATCTCATAGATATAGATTACTTACAACTGATGCATATCCCCCCTGATTTTGCATGACCCATTGCTGATTCTAATAAGGCATAATTCTCACATGTTCAAAGAGTTTGCATGCTACTATTTTTTCAATTTGGGCCAATTTTATATGAGTTCCCTCCAATCTATTATCTTTTTTATGGTTGAGATCATGGACAATGAGATTTTCAAGAAAATCCACAGGCTGAAAACCTTGTCGTACTTCTCACGATGTCAACAGAAAGGCTGATAAAAGAAGAGAGGCATAATGCTTTTTGAAAGTAAGAAAAGGAAGGAAAATTTAGATGTTGCCAGTATCAGAGACAGTTTTGAAGGCCTCTCCCTCGGCCCTGTTTTATTGTAGGTTATGTCAGAAAGACATTACGTAGGGCAAATACTTCAGAAAATAATTGAAAATGACATCCCAGATCCTGACTATACCCACTAATGAATAAACATGCACAAGATGGTCCATATTATTGGCCTGCGATCTCTCTTGCTCAAAACTGGTACCGATTACAGTTTGATTGATTTTATCAATGCCAAGATAAAATTATTGACATTAAACGTTTCACTGAAAAGAGTTACTCAACAAGGTGGCTATTCACTGTACTGAATGATAAATTATTCATTTTTTTCTGTGAATTCTAACATTGATATTATCATGGCTTTGCTCCTACCTCAGATATTTCAAATACACTCAAATGAAGGAAAAGATGAGACAAAGAACAATCCGATTGATTTGGATAGCTCCCTGTGAAGAAAATTTAACTAGCGGGTCTGGTATACTTTTCAACTTTCATTTTACTTGGTTTTTTGGCAAGTTGGTAACGTATGATGACTCATTGACTAGTATTTTACTTATGAGGTATAATGTTGAAATTTTAATTATAATGTCCTATTATGTTCTAAGCATAGAAGCAAAAAATCACAATTAATCACAAGTATTGGTGAATAGCCCACAAAAATCACATGTTTCTTAAAACATCACCTGCAATGATATTTTCATTTTTTCCTAGACAATTGCTAAAAGCTCACAATTTAATTGTCCAAATCACTTATAACCACACGTTTTACTGGTTCTCAACCATTTAAGGACAAATTTGACTTCGACTAGCAGTTTTTTGGTCTGAAAAGGTTTTTTTATTAGTTAATGGGTTCTACACTTTGACACGTCTATTTGCTTGGTCTAGATAGAGGTCCAGGACAGCCCTAGGTTTTCCCAAGGTCCAACCCAGGCTCGCTTAGTTCCATATGGCTCATTGTTGTTGTCATTCCAAGGGCAGATGTTTTCATGTTGCCTTAACAATGTTGACTGATCTGCCACTACCATCAACTTTATCACCAGATCTGCTATTCCCATGATAAGAGATTTGAAACTGATGGTGTAAATAACATATTCTATCTGCAACTACCATCACCTTTATCACCGGATCTGACATTCCCATGATAAGAGATTTGAACCTGATGTCACGTGCGTCCATGTGTTGAAGTCATCACTTGAACTGCCACTACCATAACCTTTATCACCAGATCTGATATTCCCATGATAAGAAATTTGAACTTGATGGTGCAAATAATATGCTCTATCCCTGTCACAGTGTTGTGTCTCTGTAGGCATGTGTGGGGACATGTGTGGGTGTGTGTGTGGTGCGCACGTGTGTGTGTGCATGTGTTAGTCCTGTGTGGGTTTGTATGTGCCCGTGTGTGTGTGGTGCGCACGTATGTGTGCATGCGCATGTGTGGGTGTGGGTGGTGACAGTGTGTGTGCATGTGTCGGCCCTGTGTGTGTGTGTGTGTGTCGGCCCTATGTGTCTATGCCTCCGTGTGTACGTGTGTTGGCATTGTGTGTCTGTGTCCGCACGTGCGTCTATGTGGGTGTGTGTGCACACGTCTATGTCTGCGTGTCTGCGTGCCTGTGTGCATGTGTGTCAGACCTCAATGTGTGTGTGTCGAGCCTCTGTGTGTGTGCGTCAGCCCTATGTGTACATGTGTGTGCGTGCATGTGCATGTGTGTCTCTATGTGCGTGTGTATGTGCATGTGTGTCGGCCTTGCGTGTCTTTGTGTGTGTGTGTGTGTGTAGAGAGAGAGAGAGAGAGAGAGCATGTGTATCTTTAAGATCGATGGAAAAATAACAAATACAGAGAATTTAAAGGATGATCTAGGGAAGCTATAGATAATTGCAAGCTGAAGTTGGCGGTGATAATATGACATGTAGAATGTGCAAGAAACATTTAAGAGGAATTTAGTGTGATGAGATGGCACACAATAAAAGTATCATACTGAAGAAGCACAAAAGTTGATTGATATAATTTAATAGAAGTTGGTAATTAGAGAGATGGAAATATAGACTTAATAGTTGAAAAACATAAGATTCTCCCTTAAAAGGGGGACTATAGGAAGAAGATGGATGTGTTTTGAGATCCAATAGGAAATTCGATGTTTTATGATGGATGGGTATCTAGTTGTTAATGGTAATAATACACTACATAAAATTTACTTTAGCACTCAAATTTTACTAATGTGTAGAATGGATGAACCACCAACTCTGGTTGGAATCCCCTTTCGAAACATCATGCTAAAATTATGCTAGTATTTCGAGTATTTCGAGTATCCTAAATATTACACTAATACTCTTACATATAGCCATTCATTAGGTAGTAAAATGGCAATAATGGATATACATTTATGGCTTATCCTTGTGTAAGCATCTACGCATGAGAAGCTAGTAAACGTTATCATTATTGTAAGCTCAAAATACCTAATATATTTTCTTTTATTATGACAATAGACTTAGTAAGCATATGGATCTTTCATTGAGAAATTTAGAATTTGAAAGTGATTTAAATTGTCATGCTAGATAGGTGTGTAAAAAATAGGGCATTACTAGTTGTGATTGTTATATATATATATATATATATGTTAATGTTATATAGCTTCAGTTGGATAATTACTATCAAAGTTATAGATCATTATTGAAGATATATATATATATATATATATATATATATATATGATTATCATTTAAATATGTTTATGTTTATGTGTGTTTATATATAGATAATTATATTATAAAATGTATTTAAAATAACAATGATAAAACCGACTTTGATGTGTTATCATAGTCATCGACTATTAAGTCATTAACAAAGGTAATGTGAAACACTATCGTAGAGTTACGTCCACGATGAGACGTGACTCTTCATAGAGTCACATACCATCGTGGACGTAACTCCATGATGGGCTGCCTTTCATATATATATGACATCAGAGGCATGAACCGATATATAAAGCAAAACATAATATCAAAAGTCTCAAGTGTATACTCAGTTCTGCAAAACGATACTTAGTATAAAGAGATACTATATATGACATCGGAGGCATGAACTGATATATACAGCGAAACATAATATCAAAAGTCTCAAGTGTATACTCGGTTCTGCAAAACGATACTTAGTATAAAGAGATACTATCGTATCCAGCATTACATCAAGTCAGTTTAATATTTAGTAAATCAATATTAATATATATATATATATATATTATTACATCAGTAATATATATTATTATTATTATTATTACATATATATATATATATATCATTGTGAATATATATGTGTGTGTGTGTGTGTGTGTGATAAATTGAGAATCCACATATATATATAAGAAGATTTTAAAAGGAATTATCAGTCTACAATCTGATATAAACTTCAACATGGTATCAGAGCCAGTTAGAGAAACGATCAAGATCAGATTTTAAATCTACATATTCCATTGGAAATCTTGTACCTACAAAATGGTGAATGAAATCAGACTTGACGACAAACTTGAAGGTTCTTCAAATTTTGAAGCCTAGAAACTGCGAATGATGCTATACTAAGAAAGTATGAGTTAAAAACAATTGTAGAAAATGCTCCAAAATAATGAGATTTTTATTTTATTATTATATCTTGAGAACTACCTTTATTTACTTCTTGTAGTTAATCTCTTATTTGTATTTCTATAGGTACTATAAGAGCTACTTTTCTTTTCTCTCCGATAATGTTATTATTAGCAATTTAAGTTGTCATTAGTGTAAATTCACAAACACCATGCACCGGTAAAAGC
Source organism: Chamaecyparis obtusa (assembly GCA_027943335.1). Taxonomy (NCBI): domain Eukaryota; kingdom Viridiplantae; phylum Streptophyta; class Pinopsida; order Cupressales; family Cupressaceae; genus Chamaecyparis; species Chamaecyparis obtusa. Next base: position 1,024,628 of record BSBK01001465.1, on the reverse strand, counting down.
TCACCAGTCACTCACGTTACTTAGAAGACACTGGTATACTAGAAACAGAGTGTATGCACCGGTAGTTGAAGCAAAGGGGACGCACCGGTAGACTGATCCAAGTACTCAGTATCGGTCTCATAGTGCATACAAGGATGAGCCGGGTATAAGGATATAACGGTCTAATTGCATAAAGATCTGCACCGGACTATGCGGAGCAGTTTGAGTTAAAACCGGATCATACGGAACATCCACCGGTCAGAAGTGGAGTTAGCTTTTTAACTGAAGTTAGCTTTATTTCTGCGGGTGTTTTAAAGGTAAACTCCAAATCATAACGCATAGCTTCTTGCTAGTTGCATGATTTTATTGTTGAGTTTATAGCTTGGTAGTTCTATGAGTTAAGGGTTTCATTACGGTGAACTCTTGTATAAATATAGGTCATAGGACGCAAAAAAAGTTGTTGTTGAGAGTTGTTGAAGAAACAAAGCAGTAAAGAGACATCTGCACAGAGATCACAGTCACCAGAGGTGAAAGGCAAAGAGGCAGAAAAGATTCAACAGCCAGGCAAACTCGGGGAAAGAGATCAACAGGTATGATCTAATCAGACAATCAGTGTCATATAAGATCATTGCTTTTATAAGGTGTGAAAGCAAATTGAAATCCCTTTATCAGGGTGGACCTAATCAGTTCTTTGTAAAATCCTCTAACAGAGTAACGTCTTTGTTGATGTTGAAAGACCTCTAACCAGGCGACTCTTAACAGGGTTAAGATCTTAACCGATCTTTTATAAAATCCCTTAACCGGGTAGCACCTTCCCAAGTGCTTTGTAAGCTCCTAACAGGGCACCTTCATTCTACAATAGTGAAGTTGTGAGATATGTCTCACCGTGGTTTTTTCCTTCTAACCGAAGGTTTCCACGTATACATCTTGTGTTGATCTGTGTATTTCCATTTATGCTTGTTGATGATTGTTTTCATTCTGCTTATCTTAGAAGAATAATTTAACAAGTGTTGAATTGGAATATGAATAGCTTTTACTGATTCACCCCCCCCCCCCCCCCCCCCCGCCCCCTCAGTAACTGGTTAGTAATAACAATTGGTATCAGAGCTCAGTTTTCTTAAATAAAGCTTAACTGCTTGAGGGAAAGATCATGGAGGGTTACAGATATCAAAAACAGCTAGAGGAAGCCAACGACATTATTGCCTCTCTAGAGAATAGACTGAGAAGATCAGTTGCAAAAAGGAAGGAGTTGGCTCTACAATTGAATGAGAGCAATGAGACCATTGATGAACTCTCTGGGCAGAGTGGATCTGATGAAGCTGAGGAGGCAGTATCTGAACTCATGGAAAAGAATCAGATCCTGACCGAACAGATCTCTAACCTTAAGAGGGAACAAGAGGATAATGCCCTGAGGATGACTGAACTGATTGAGAAAAAGAGAAAAGCTGAAGATGAAAGGAACACAGCAGTCAAGTCGTTAATAGCCTCAAGAAAAAAAAGGAATCGGGCAGAGGAAGCTGTAGGAGAAAATGAGCTTGTTATTCTGCAACTTCAAGAAGATATGCAAATTGTCACACAAGAACACGCCAACATGCAAAAGGGCTGGCATGACAGGGATGAAGCATGCAAAAGACTGGCACTAGAGTTGTATCAATTGAAGGAACAGATGAAAGAACTTGAACAAAGAAATGAAACCCTAAGAAGATACAATGAGAGCTCGATCAAGCTGGATGAGCAACTCAAAGCTCAAAGAAAGCATAAAGATCCCACTGGTCTTGGATTCACCGGTAAAATCACCAAGGAGACTGGAGAGTCTTCTGGAGCCAAGACAAGCAAGAAAAAAAAAAAAAAAGCCGCTAGCACAAAAAGGTAAGAAGACCTTCAACGCCTCTTGCAAACATTGTGGGAAACCAGGTCATAAAACAAATGACTGCAGAAATGCACCAGTAAGGCCCAACAACAGTTACTGCAAGAACTGTTGCAAAAATGGCCACAAGACCAATGAATGTTGGTCAAGCCCCACAACTATGTCCAATGGAAGCAAGGGAAGCTTCAAGGGCTACTGCTACGCATGTAATAAGTTTGGACACAAGGCTGAAGAATGCAGATCAAAGACTATGGCATTCAAATCCCCAAGACCGGTATACACCAAGAGAAACAAGAACCAGAGCACAACCAACTGTGCAAATTGTGGAACACTCAGCCACAATGACTCATGGTGCAAATCACCCAACACAAGAAGGGTGAACCCATGGAAGGCAACCGGGATAGTCTGCTATCACTGCAACAAAGTTGGACACCTAGCCAGAAACTACAAGAACCGATCATCTCACAAAAGGAAAGGATCGGTCAAACCAGTAGAGAAGATCTCATCCTCAAATGAGAAGATCAATGAGGAAGAGAAGACAAGAAAAACAATTAGACAGATTTGGTTCAAAAAGGAATCAAAGAGCTCCACTAAGGAGAAAACAGAGGAAAGAGCATCATCAGCTGATGGTGATATCTCTTCAACAAACTGAGCCGAGAAGCCCTAGAGGGAACCGGTAGACCATCTACTGTTCCCAGTAGGACTGGTGAGAATCAGACTCACTCAATCTACAAGGATAACCGGACAGGTAAGAAGTAATCAACCGGGGTTTGCCAAACCGAAAAAAAAAACTGAATCAACAGTTGGCAAAAACGGAAAGAAAAGTTAGATAAGGCATTTATTACTGTAGTCGTTTAACAAATAGTTACCATTTGGTAATTACCGTTATGACCTAACCCTATAAAAGAAAGGAGAATTACTCGTAAATTTTACTTTGCTTTCTTTGTGATTAACGAATTCTTGTGCTAAGTAAAATTCTCATGCTTTGATCACAGAGAGCTACTTTCTGCAATACCGATCAAGCGACCTGTGGTAAATCGATTATCAAGAGATGGTCTCATCATCCTCTACCATGAAGTTGATCAAGGGAAATCAAGTGGACTGACCTGCATATGATATTGCGGCAATCTAGAATCGGGCAATCGATATGGCTAGAGCTTTATCAACAATACTTGATGGTGTCTTTATGATAGAAGATGTGACTGCGTTTATCCACGCCAAGCAGGAAGAACTTGGTGAAACATACATTCAGGGCGAGTATCTCTCTCTGTGTGAGGACGAAAGACTACAAGACCGATACACGAAGCTGGTGTCGTCTGGTCTTATCAACGGAATCACCTATCCGACTATCTTCCGACCAAACTGGATCCAACTGGTCCTCAGTCGAGTGCACGATCCAAGGTTTTGGCTACAAAAGGGTGCAATTACAAAAATAACCAAGGAGGACATTCATCGTGTAACCGGATATAGTCAGGAAGGGGAAGCCCTGACGCTGCGAACCATCTCAAATGCAATCGTCACGAAGCTGACGAAATCCAAATCCGATGGTCGTCTCATGACAGTGAACGACATCAAAGATGATGGGGTTCGGTTTGCATCTGCAGTGATAGGTTATAAAATCTATTAGTCAAGTAATCTCAACAGTATACCGGGAGGAGCCATACATGTCGCCCACCGGATAATGTATGATAACGCTAACTATGATATCTGCGGAATGCTCCGAGGGCGGATATTTAAAAACATGAAGAAGCTCGGTATTGTCAAAAAGAAATCTATGAAGTACGGGACCTTACTGGTATGTCTCTACTTCTACTATCAAAGCTTCTTCCCAGGAATTGGCAAGGTTACATGGAAAACCGACAGACCGGTCATGCACCAAATAGCTGAATTGGCCAACCAACTGGGAAACTAGTTAAGTAAAGTAATGAACGAATACTTTGAAGCCTTTCAACTAAGGATGCACGCAAGGGAGCGGGTGTCGTCAACTATTGTTGACTTGTACAAAGATGATGTGTTTTCTGGTTTCTACCAATCACTACATCATTCAAGCAGTGGAACCAAGGACTGAATATGCTCCTGAGCTGGGGTATGAGATCACTACCAAAATTGCTAAGGCATATGTTGATGCCCTAACTAAAGCAAACCTGGATCTCTCCGCAAATCGGTTCGGCATGTTCGCAGAGATTCAATCTATCAATAGAAGAAGATATTGTCCATAGACTGATTTTTATAGATAACCACAAGCCATCAACTGTCCTTGCACAAGCATCCATGTTGAGAATGATATTTAGGTGGCATGACATAATTAGTACAATCAGTAGAGGAAATTCAATTAGTCTATATTGTTTTTATTAAAAATAATATGGTGGAATGGGTGGCGTCCAAAGAAGATACAATCTGTCAAGTGAAGAAGATAAAAGGAAAATTGAAGACATAGTAGTGTACTGCCTCTATAAGTTCAATCTTCATCCTGCGGAGCTACATACGACCTTGCCTAATGATCTTCTAGAAATTCTAGAAACTAGATGTTAAGTGTCTATGGACAGGGAAAAGGAGCTGAGGAAACGTGCTCTTCTAGAGGTTCAGGATCACCTCACTCTGGAAGAAGCCACTGAACATGTTGAACTGCATCAGCAAACCTTCTTAACAAAAAGGAGAATCGGTCTCATGCTTGTTGGAGAAGCTGAGATAGTACACAAAGAAGGAGTTGAGATGTGGACCAACCTTCTTTAGACCTAGAAGCAAGCTGAGGAAGAATGCCAAATAGCCACAGTTCAACCGGTCCCTGACACCGGTAAAGGAAAAGGAGTGCTTGGAGCCGAAGCACCTGTCAAAGAAAAGAGCTTCACAGTACCGGTCATCGACATCACCAATGACAAGAGCAGCGAGTCAGCACGACCAACCATTCTCATCTCTCCAAGCAAAGGTAACACTCAACCTATGTCAGTCAATGATATAGTAGATGAAGTGATGGACTTTGGAATAGTAGATAATGCTGCCAAGTGGTACAGTGTGCTAGAAGAAGAGGATAAACAGGCAATAATTGTAGCAATAGTAGAAACTTTTCTGGATTTTCATAAAACTCCAAGGGACTATAGGGCCAAGTTCCCACCGGAATTAAATTCTAGGCTTCAGGTCAAATGGAGAACCGGTCTGAGCACTAACACTAGAATTAACAGAGAAACCTTGTCTAAGGTAAGACCTGGCCTAAGTGAAGAAAGGATCAGGCTTCTACTAGAAGAAGCATCAATGAATTTGGATCCTAAATATAGAGTTGCCAAAATAATAAATGGATTTGAAAATGAGGTCTACAAGGAGACCCTATATTTCTGGCAAAATTATGACTTCAGTACCCTGGACACTTTAGGTCCTCGGGATCAAGTTGAACAAATGCAAGCACCACCGGTCAGATTCACACCTAGTGAAGAACCTTCTACCGGAAAAGAAAAAGTTCAAACAAAGGAGTTCACAGCTAGTGAACAAACACATGTTAAACAAGAGTTAGAGAATAAAGTACCGATGGGTGAACTTCATACAGCTGCAGAGCAACCGAATGTACTACTTCAACAGGAACAAAATGTAGATGTTAATGTGCAACCGAAAGAAGAAGCTCAAATTGAGACTAAAGCACCTGCCAAGGAAAATAAACCGGAAGAAGAGGTTCTGCCAAATAATACAGCTCAACAAGAAGCTGAAGAAGATAAGGAACAAGAAGTAATCCCAATCCACACTGAGCAAGCTCAAACAGAATAAGAGCCAAAGCAACAGGATCAAGCACACATACCAAGCTCCTCCTCATCTAAGAGGAAGTTGGCATTCGCTGAGGATAAGGAAGCCAAGAGGAGCAAGGTCACCGATACAGTGGTTGACATCAGCAAGATGTCAACAAGGCAGCTAAAAGAGCTGACCAAAAGAAAACAAGACATGGTCCTGACCATTGTAAAGAACATTTTGTGCAACTTCGTACCGGATGTTGACATAGACAAAGATGAACCGGTCATCAATCAGCTAGAGGTCTTGGCACAAGCCATTGGTGATGATCTAACAAATCCCGAAACTGTGGCCATATACCACTATGAGAAGAAAAGAGTGGAGATTATCCACAAACAGGTTGAAGAAATCAAGGTAAATTTGTCAAAAAACCTAAAAGTGCTTCAACAACACCTTCAAGTGGAAGGAAGTTTGATGAGCAAGACTTCAAACTTTGAAATATTTTTGCAAGATCTAACAGAAAAGTCTGCAAAGACCTCAGAGGACATAAGAGCTTTGTCATCTCAATTTGACATCAAGAATAAATTTGCGACAAATTATAGCAGAGAAATGACAAGTCTTGCTCTAATACTGAGAAAGACAGCTAAAGAGGAGAACAAGAGAATCCAAGACATCATTGGATTTCAAATGTTTCTGGCCCCAACACTTGACATCATGCACCAAACAACAACTTCTACAGAGGCTCTAATCAATGAACCAGATTACAAAACTGTGCAAGATATGGAGAACATCATTGTTTCTCTAAAAGCAGCCCAAAAGAACATTGAATATGTAACTGGTCAGTGGGCACTGTTTCTTCACTCTGCAAAAATAATATATAAGGATATCTTCACAAAGCTACAACTGTGAAATCCTAAGACTAACCCTTTGTCCTATGGAGGCAAAAAGGGAAAGAAGAAATGGAAAGAAAGGGGAACAGGGGAAAGAGAAGAACAGCCATCGGAGCACTCAGACAGGGGAAGTGTTCTACAAACAATGTATAGTTTACCGCTACGGAGGACAGAGAGCAGTCTACAAAGAACAAGGAATGAATTGTCACAAGTATGGTTTTGTGTATGGTTTTGCCACCAATGACAAAGGGGAAGATTGTTAGCAATTTAAGTTGTCATTAGTGTAAATTCACAAACACCATGCACCTAATAAAAGCTCACCGGTCACTCACGTTACTTAGAAGACACCAGTAGACTAGAAACAAAGTGTATGCACCGGTAGTTGAAGCAAAGTGGACACACTGGTAGACCGATCAAAGTACTCAGTACCAGTCTCATAGTGCATACAGGGATGAACCGGGTATAAGGATATACCGGTCTAACTGCTTAAAGATCCGCACCGGATTATGCGGAGCAGTTTGAGTTAAAACCGGATTATATGGAAGATCCACCGCTCAGAAGTGGAGTTAGCTTTTTAACTGAAGTTAGCTTTATTTCCACGAGTGTTTTAAAGGTAAACTCCAGATCAGAACGCATAGCTCCTTGCTAGTTGCATGATTTTATTGTTGAGTTTACAGCCTGGCAGTTCTATGAGTTAAGGGTTTCATTACGGTGAACTCTTGTATAAATATAGGTCATAGGACGTAAGAAAAGTTGTTGAGAGTTGTTGAAGAAACAAAGCAGTAAAGAGACATATGCACAGAGATCACAGTCACCAGAGGTAAAAGGCAAAGAGGCAGAAAAAATTCAACAGCCAGGCAAACCGGGGAAAGAGATCAACAGGTATGATCTAATCAAACAATCAGTGTCATATAAGATCATTGCTTTTATAAGGTGTGAAAGCAAATTGAAATCCCTTTATCAGGGTGGACCTAATCAGTTCTTTGTAAAATCCTCTAACAGGGTAACTTCTTTGTTGATGTTGAAAGAACTCTAACCAGGCGACTCTTAATAGGGTTAAGATCTTAATCGATCTTTTATAAAATCCCTTAACCAGGTAGCACCTTCGCAAGTGCTTTGTAAGCTCCTAACAGGGCACCTTCATTCTGCAATAGTGAAGTTGTGAGCTCTATCTCACCGTGGTTTTTTCCTTCTAACCGAAGGTTTCCACGTATACATCATGTTGATCTATGTATTTCCATTTATGCTTGTTGATGATTGTTTACATTCTGCTTATCTTAGAAGAATAATTTAACAAGTGTTGAATTGGAATATGAATAGCTTTTACTGATTCAGCCCCCCCCCCCCTCAGTAACCGGTTAGTAATAATAGTTATTGCAGAAAAAAAAGGAAGATTGATATCAGATTCAGAGGGAATCTGACACTTCATCAGAGGCAACATTGGATGAGGAGCTTAGAAGATTGATATTCAGAGGGAGTCTGAAAATCCATGTGTGTGACTGCATGATTTTAATGGGCCTGCCCCCTGTGTACATCATGAGGAAGTGACGACTTCCAAATGATTATAACTTGTATCTGTAGAAGTTATTGAAAGGTGACGATCTTACAATAACTTAAATTTTTCTATTATGATGGGCATCCTATGATGTCTAAGCAGATCATGATAGATTATAACTTGCGTGGTGGATTAACTTCCTTACATACCATGAATATATCTTGCATGGTGGATTAATTTCCTTAAACAGACCATGAATATAACTTGCATGGTGGATTAATTTCCTTAAATAGACCATGAATATCTTGCCTGGTGAATTAATTTCCTTAAACAAACCATGAATATAATGTTCATATGGTAAGTATTATTGAGGATACGTGTGCACATACCTTACGAACATCTTAAGTAATTGGTGAATACCATGGACTTGATATTAGCGGGCCATTACTCCGATATTATGAGATAATATCTTTATAACTTCTAATATTACATTGAGGTAATATTTCATTCATATTGTGTATGAATCCTATCATAATCATCCTCCCTAGCTAAGAGGGAGTGTTAATGTTATATAGCTTCAGTCGGATAATTACTATCAGAGTGATAGATCATTATTGAAGAAAATATATATATATATGATTATCATTTAAATATGTTTATGTTTATATGTGTTTATATATATATATATATATCGATAATTATATTATAAAATATATTTAAAATAACAATGATAGAACCGACTTTGTTGTGTTATCATAGTCATCGACTATTAATTCATTAACAAAAGTAATGTGAAACACTATCGTAGAGTTACGTCCACGATGGGACGTGACTCTTCATAGAGTCACATACCATCATGGACAGAACTCCACGATGGGCTGCCTTTCATATATATATGACATCGGAGACATAAACCGATATATACAGCGAAACATAATATCAACAGTCTCCAGTGTATACTTGGTTCTGCAAAACGATACTTAGTATAAAGAGATACTATCGTATCCAGCATTACATCAAGTCAGTTTAATATTTAGTAAATCAGTATTAATATATATATTTATATATATAGAGTCACGTCCCATCGTGGACATAACTCCACGATGGGCTGCCTTTCATATATAAATGACATCGGAGACATAAACTGATATATACAGCGAAACATAATATCAACAGTCTCAAGTGTATACTTGGTTCTGCAAAACGATACTTAGTATAAAGAGATACTATCGTATCCAGCATTACATCAAGTCAGTTTAATATTTAGTAAATCAATATTAATATATATATTATTAAGTCAGTAATATATATATATATATATATCATTGTGAATATATATATATATATATATATATATATATATATATATATATATATATATGTGATAAATTGAGAATCCATATATATATATATATATATAATAAGAAGATTTTAAAAGGAATTATCTGTCTACAATCTGATCTAAACTTCAACAATATATATATACAATTCTTCATCTCTTAAATACATAGTAAAATTACCTTAACTCTTCAAAGCATCTTCTTGTGTCAAATGTCAATTGACATACATAGTGTAACGTAATTGTGAAAAATACTCCTATGCCTTTTGTTTTCCTAGAATAATTATTAAAATTTAATTAATATGAATAATTAGATAAATCTAACTTTACAACCTTAGGATTCATATGTAATGTCCCCTTTTTAGCATGACCATGATAGTGGATGGATTTAGCATATTACTGGGTCCTTGTAGGCTAATACAAGTGATTAGACGACCCTGATGAGGGTTATGGCTCTGTTTGGTGGCACTTACTATTTATAGTAAGTCAAGGGATGGTTCCAATGAGCTCAAATGAGTTACAGGAGTTGAATGATGCTCTCAATTTTTATTTTTGGCTTCCGGTCTGGGCTCCAAAAATCTTGGAGGGAGCGTTTATTTTTAGTAAGTCACCCCGTCAAGTTCATTCATCGACTTTCTTCATGAGGATCACTCATGTGCTATAATATTTTCATTATGATGCGTCTTCAATCATTTTCGCAAGACGTGTGAATTATGATTATTATTTAATTAAATATGCTAAGGTTTCTATTTTTGTTCGTATTGTATATTGGTCACCTTAGTGTCATAGCTCGTTGGAACCGGGTTGAAAAGCTTTAAATCTTGGGCATAGGAAACAATGACCTTGTGTGTCAGAATATCATGATATTGATGAAAAGGTCATTTTTGGAGCCAAAAGGAGTTAATAAATTATATTATTCAAATATGTGCCTAAGTATAAACCAAAGGGCATTTAAGTGAAAAGTGTCTTCATGAAGCTAACTGTTGGAGTGATAAGGAAGATTTGTTTTATTATTATAAAAGCAATGGCTTGTTGCAAATGTATCATTCTTGGATATTGATATTTGCTTTTGATGAGAGAAAATGTGAGGGTTTGTAATTTCTTCAAGATTAGAAGAAATGTCTCTGATTTTGTTTGAACTTTGAGCCTGTTAAACACCAGGTGAATTGTGTTGGTGATGGTCTTATCCAGAGACCATAAATGTACTTAACCTGTGATCAATTTAAGAGGAGGCTTCAATGTTTTATTTCTAATTTAGCTACATAGATTGGAAAATGCTTCATAATTGCAAATCGCATGTCCAGTAGGAGTTGTGTTGAGTATTCAAGGGACTGTCATAGTATATTGGGAGCAGCAAGTGTTATATAAGAGGCTGTGATATCAATTAGTGAGCCTGCGTTGCAAGGAGACGACTTGATTTTTGTTAGTAAGTGCCAACGTTGCAAGTTTCAGCACCAACATCAAAGAATCTTGCATTACCAAGTCTCTTCTTGGGAAAATTAGATGATCCATATTCAATTTTCAGAATTCTAGGTTCTCCATAGTTAGTTTCAAATATATATAATTTGCATTGCATTCATATTTGTAAACATTTCTTTGGTGAAAGAATTGAAAGGATGCATGCCAAGTGTTTGGAAAAATGTCCATTAGCTGTAGGTGCACGTTTTACATGTAAAATTCATATGTATGCATTCGAATGGTCAAACAAAATTGCTTTTGCTTTTCAGTTCTTTGTCGGGATATCTTAATAATTAGTTGTAAGAATTTAAACGTCATTTGAAACCATTTCAAGCAAGCAAAAATAGTTTGAAAATAAATGGCAGCCAGATAAAGGTTTCATTCAAAGTGTTTGACAAAATGTTACACATACAAAATTGAAACAATTTAGTGTTTGTCAGAGTTAGAACCTGCAGGGGTTTTTACAGTGGTATCAAAGCAATTTCTTGCCATCCTACGGGGTTGGAAATTTTGAGTTCCCACTCTTGATTTGTAAGTGATCAACACTCTCACAAGTTATTTTAATCATGGACAAATACAGGAAATCCAGTAAATATGTAAACTGGTTGAGCAGTGTGTCACACATTTCAAGAAACAAACAGGTGCCCTGGTAAATAAAATGGAGAAACTGAAGCAAACACAGGAAGGGATAAATGCAAAACTTTTAGATCCGGCAACTATTGACAAGGAAGCTAGGTTTATGGTTTCCTTCTTCAATAAGTCTTCCTCACAAAGAAAGTAGGAAGAGAAACAAGAGGTTTTCACAGGTGAGACATCCAGAAATCTTCAGGATGAATTTTCAGCAGCTACTGATCATTGTGGAGTTGATCCCATGCTTTGTGGGGCAGCCACTAGTCCACCTTGCATACATGATGTTGGAGACTCGTCACAGGGACACACAGATATGACTAATTTGTTGCAGGACAGCAGCACCGAGTCGCAGCATCTTGATGAGACTAGAGTTAGTGAACACAAAAATAATGATGACATGTTGACTACCCTTGATGGCAGCCTCACCCCAGTTAGTGGAACTAAAAATGTCAGCAACACAAGGTCTGATTTTCAGGACAGAAGTCCCTTATTTGATCATATTGATGGTGTTGTTGATGCCACTATGGGTTTTGACTCATTAGATGATGGGGTTGTATTTGAAGACTATGAGGAGAATATGAGTTCGGACGGTTCTGATTTTTATGACAGAGTCATAATGATGAGTCAGTGAAGGAGATAGTAGTTTTCTCCCGTGTGAAGGATGAGAGCATGGAGCTACCTAGTGATGACACTCATGATTTGAGTGTTGGGGAGGAGTTATACGATGTAGATTCATGCCATAGTGATGTTGATTCACATGACAAGAGTGAGTCATGTATGCAGCGATTCACATGACAAGAGTGAGTCTCAATTAGATGATGTGGATACTAGTGTTATGGGCACCTCTAATGATTTGTATGGGGATGTTTCATGCTGCAGTGACTCTGGTTTATCATTCTAGACGCTAAGTGATGATTCAGAGTTGTCATGCGTTGAGGATAGGTCCCAAGATCGTGATTTACAGGGACTTACAATGGAGGGGGAAGCAGAGGCATGCGAGGAGTTTGATATAGCTATGGCTTCCACTTCTTTAGATGAGATATTTGTAGAGATACCTAGTAGTACCTCGTTGATGGACATGTGCGAAGTTGTTAGCACACATGATGTTAGTGATCATGTGGTGAGTGGTGAGGATACAATTTCCTATCACATTGCAGTTAGTGAGTCAAAGAGCTTACATAGGAGCCAGGATATGGAGAGACATCATGTGATCAGACAGCTGAAGGTGAGCAATAGTGATATTTCTTCAGCTCTTGAGCATTATGATGCTATCCGGCAGATGTTAGATGTATTTGGTTGGGGTGCTCCTATGTCAGATGAGCATAGTGGTTGTTGCCTTTCCCTAGCAGAGATTCATTCACTTTGAGAAGTTGTCAAGATCTTGAAGCACAATTATTTACAATTGGTAGCTGACAGGGATTACCTTCTTGAGTGGGGCAGCACTTGTTACGAGGCATTGTTAGGGAAAGAGGAGGAGGTGGTTGAGCTCACCCATGAGCTTGAGGCGACTTTTGAGGTGTTGGAGAGCACCCAGTTGGCTCTCTAGGAGTCACAACTGCAGTTAAGTGAAGTGACCGTGGAGTTGGAGAGTACAGTCTACGTCAATCACAGATCCAGTTCAACTACGTATAGTGGTGGTTGGTGGTGAGTTGATATCCACAGATTGTGGTGATGGATGTATTGAGGACATAGTTACATCCATCCTTGATATGAGTGCAGTAGCTATAGAGGAGATGAGTGCATCAGTGGAGGACTGCAGAGACCTTCCTGTTGTACCAGGTTCCCCAGTAGTTAGCACACTGACAGATGATGTGAAACAGGTTATTGAGAATCCTGATGTGATAGTAGTGGATTCTTCAGAGAGTTGTGTGTCAATGCCTGACACTATTCCCTCTTCTTCACAGACTTGGGCAGGGTATCATCTAATTTGGAGACAAGCTTTCATGGGGATTTGTTTCCTTCTGTCGGGGAAGCAAATCTATTACTTCATCTCATACAGCTGATAGCGATAGACAGCTGGTAGTGCCATAGTTTCAGAGGGATCAGTTGTGGGTTGTAGGGGAGCAAGTTGATGCTTCTTCATATAATTTCTACTACACAAAGTCATTTATGGAGTATTTGCTTGAGAGTCTAGAATTGCAGGAGGGACCATTCGAAGCTTCTAAGGGTACTCTCATTCGGGGTTCTTGCAGTATTCAAGTTTTGGTGGGAAAGATTGTAGAGACTTTGACTACAATGCTTCCCCACAAGGATTTTGTGGTTGGGTTTGCTAAGAGGGTTACCTAGGATCCTACCCAGCCAGTTGTTCGGAGATAGAGATTGGAGTCATCTCTTGATTCTCGGTTTGATGATGATGAGCCTCTGGCAAAGATCAGAGCATTTTATTGCAACTACACAATAAGGAGTGCTCATCATTTCTCTTTTGACCCACGAGTAGAGGACTTGGTTTCGCACAAGTGTGGGTTGGCTCCAGGTTCATACCATCCTTTATGGGATGGGCTTACACTCTCTTTAGTTGATAGAGTTAGTTGTTGCAAGTTAGTAGGACGCTACTTGCAGAGTCAGCATATCCATGACGGTTTTGCAGAGGATGGATATCTGGGTTATGGTACAAATGCTTTTGGGAGTACTAGTTCCTGTTACACAAATAGTCTTCATACTCATGGCAAATTGGTAGGGTGTGCAGGGAGTTTTGATCTAGCAGATGATATCGGATATCCATTTTTCCTTGTTATGGATGGATGTGAGTTTCGTCCCTACTGGGATCCAAGTGGAGATAAGATTGGCACTGTGGATTGGGTGAGTCACCATTGTTGGTATGGTGACAGTATGTTCAGGATAGCTTTGTGGATAGTGTTATCATCACAAGAGTTTGCAGGTGACACTAGGGACATTATACATATTTATCCTTGGGATCTGAGTGGATCATTGTGTTTCTTTGATTCTTGTGATTGCTTGAGGACAAGCAATCTTGGGGAGGGAGGACTATAATGTCCCCTTTTTAGCATGGCCATAATAGTGGATGGATTTAGCCTATTACTAGGTCCTTGTAGGCTAATATTGGTGATTAGAGGACCCTGTTGAGGGTTATGGCTTCGTTTGGTGGGACTTACTATTTATAGTAAGTCAAGGGATGATATCTTGATGAAGAATGTATCCCTAGCAGAGGTTAAGAGTGCATTTTTTAGTTTGGGGAGTGACAAGGCCTCAGGTCCAGATGGTTTTCCAGCCATTTTCTTTCAACAGGCCTGGGACATTGTGGGTCCAAAGCTCTGGGAAGTTGTGGAAGATCAAGGGAAGGGGGTTTCATTTTAAAAGATCTAAATAACACCTTTATAACCTTATTCCCAAAAAAAGCTGAGTGTAGCTCATTTGATGATTTTAGGCCTATAGCCCTTTGTACTACGGTTTACAAGGTTATAACAAAAGTGATTGCAAGTAGACTTAAGAAGATCTTACAATCCATTATTTCCGATGAACAAAGTGGTTTTGCTCCTAACAGATCTATTTTTGAAGGGATTAGCATAGCCTATGAGGCTATCCACTCACTTAAGGCAGCTAAAACTAATCGTATGATGATTAAACTGGATGTAAAAAAGGCATATGACAATGTCAATAGGGACTTCTTACTTAAGGTTTTGGAAAAAATTGGGTTTTCAGTTGAGTGGATGAAATGGATCGGAAGCTGCATTAAAACCCCTAGAATTTCAGTCTTGGTAAATAGAAGTCCACAAGGTTTCTTTGAAACCTCCAAGGGCATGAGACAAGGCAACCCGATTTCCCCTTTCTTGTTCATAATTCTGGCAGAAGTTTTGGGGAGACTAATTTCAAAGAAGCGTAGTAATGGTTAGTGGAAAGGCATTAAAGTGGCAGAGGGAATTGAACCGTTGTCTCATCTTCAATTTGTGGATGATACTTATCTAATGGGTATAGTTGATTTAAGGGACACTCATGTGATCAGAACAACTATTGATCAATATAGTGCTGCCTCTGGACAATATGTAAATTGGCATAAGTCTGAGGTTTTTTTCTTTAATACTGACCTTCCATCCCAGAGACACATTGGCCGAGTTCTTGGCATGAGAAATGGCAAATTACTAGGGAAATATCTAGGCATCCCCCTTTTTGTTGGTGCAGGCAGATCCAATCTTTGGAAAGGATTGATTGATAGTTGTGTTAAAAGAATGAAAGGCTGGAGGAGTAAATGGTTAACTTCTGCAAGTAGGATTTTGCTGTTACAACGGGTTATTTCAACAATTCCTATCTAATCAATGAGTTGTTTGAAGATTCCAATAAAGGTGCTGAGATATTTAGAGCAAAGAATGAGGAAATTCTTCTGGAATGGTTCAAGTGTTGATGATAAAATTCCGTTACTTTCATGGGAAAAGATCTACAAACCTAAGAAACATGGTGGGGCTGGTTTGTGAAATTGGCAAGCACCGAACCTTGCTCTAGGGGCTAAATTGGTGTGGGGCATTTATTCTAACTCAGATATGCTTTGGGCAAGAATTTTGAGGGCCAAATACCTTGACAACAATGAAAAGGAGAGGATTCTCACAATAAGAGATCCTCCAAGAGGATCAACTATTTGGAATTTCATCCTAGATTGTAGGATTGTTATTACTAGCCATTTGACTTGGCAGGTTGGCAATGGAAATCATGCATCCTTCTAAGATGACTATTGGAATGGATTCCTAGCTCTTAAAGATAATCTTGAGCTCTAAGATATTAAAAAAAGTTGTTAGAAGGTGGGGTCACAAACTCAAGGACTACTTAGAGGTCAAGCATATTGTTTTGGGACAAAAATTAGGGTGGAGAAGCTTAGACAATCTTGACCTTTCAGCTCAACAACATTCCTTGATGGATAATGTGTTTTCGAATAGAGTGTCTTCTTAGAAAAGGATGATAAGTTAATTTGGTGTGCAGCAAAAAGTGGTCAGTATTCAGCAAAATTGAGTTATAATTTGCTAACTACTGATTGTAACCTTGTTGATTGGTCAACACAATTGTGTTGGGGTAGAGATTGTCTACCTAAAGCAGGTTCCTTTGCCTAGTTAGTTGTTCAAGAAAGGATACTGACGGGAGAAACAAGAAAGAAATTTGGATTTGTAGGACCAACAAAATGTGTCTTATGTGATAATGCCTCAAAAGATGTAGATCATCTGCTTTTGAAATGTAGTTTTGCTTTTGAATGTTGGGAGATGGTGAGGTGTAAACTTGGATGGTTTGGTCCCTTTCAAAATTCTTTAAAGGAAGTTTTTGTCAGTTGGCCGATGGATTGTAATAAGTCAGTGTTATCTGTTGTTTGGTACATTTGTCCCTCAATTGTTATTTGGGAAATTTGGAAGGAAAGGAATCGGAGGATCTTCCAGGATAAATTTGAGTCTTTGGAAAGGATAAAAATCAGGATTAATAGTTCTATTGGGCAAGTTCTGAGTATTGCAATTGCTAATTTAAACTCTTATGTCCCCTACACCTCTAATAGAAGGATTTAGGCAGAATGGCCAGAGGTAAAAATTAGATTCATAAACAAATCAAGGCAATTGGAGGCCTTAAAGGACAAACTTACAACTATTTTATGGAAGTAGCCAGATGTGGACTGGTGGAAGGTAAACTTTGATGGGGCTGCCCAAGGGAGCCTGGGCCCTTCAGGGGCAGGGGTTATTGTAAGAGATTGGATGGGAAATACTATTGCCATAGTTGCTCAGAGGCTTAATGACGGAACAAACAATATGGCAGAGGGAAGGCAGCTCTCTTAGCCTTAAAGGTAAGTAGATATCTAAAATTGTCAAGAATTCAACTAGAAGGTGACTCTCAAATAATAGTGCAAGCTATTCATGAAGGGGAGATTCAGGCTTGGCATCTCCAAGGAGTGCTAGAAGTGATTAAGGATGAGTTGAGAATGATGGAGGAATTTAAAGTTAGCCATGTTAGGAAGATGGGAAATATTGAAGCAAATATGTTTTCTAAATGGGCTTTGTCCTTCGATAAAGTTGAGGAAATCAGATTTGAAACTTTTTAGTCCTAATTCAAAATCTAAAGTATTTCTAAAAGTTGGCAGCCAATTGGTAACCATTGGAGTAATTTTAAAAGTTAGCTATTAATGGCACCTTATTTGAAGGTGTCGTGTCAAAGGACAGGATGTCATTATTAGAAGAATCCACTTTTAGTCCCATCATTATTTAATGAGCTAGACCTAGGGTTTGATGAAGTTTTTAGTCGCGCCTAAGGTGACAGCAGGGTAAGTGTGAAGTCCTTTCACTGTTTGAAGGAGATTTAATCTCTGACATGATCTTAAAAGGTGAAAAGTGGCATAATTTGGAATGATTCAAGGTAATGAACATTAATTACCTGCAAATGGCTATTTTGGGAAAGCTAAAGGCTAATATAGTGGCTTATTGAAAAATGGTTTATGCATTGTCGAACGCCTTCTCAGTTCGTTCTAATAGAGCAAGAAAGACAACGATGGAGGCAACCTTCTCAATTGACACTCTGAAGCAGCAGAAAGCTTTCAAAGGGCCGGTGCGGCAGGAGAGAATGATGGGATTGTTGAAGATAAAAAATGTAAGGGTGGCGGAGGCTGCTATTGATGTTTTGGGAAGCCAATTCCAAGAACGAAAGTGAGAAATGCGTGTCAATTTGGATGTTATTTCTATGTTGATAGCATGGGTATTGGAGGTGGTTGAAGAAATGAAAGAAGTTGAAAGAGTGATCCGAAGCATGTTCAAAGAAGAAATGAAGTTAGGGCTTGATTCAATTTTAGAATGGGCTATTCCGAGGATAGGTTCAGATTACAGTGAATGTTTTGAAGATGAAGAGGAAGGCCAAGTTTATGGCCTTTTGCCCTTTGTGCGGTGGTGGGGAAAAGTGGATAAAGGAGAATATACTCTAGAAAGAGCAAGGGCCTGGGAGATTTTGAAGCAACGGGTGTTTGAAGCGAAGAGGGAGGAAGTGCAACGGGTGAGTTTGTTTGAAATGCAGGTTCCAAGAAAGAAGTGTGGAGGAAGAAAATGGAAACCCCAAATAGAATAATAATTGGGTTTTTGCACGCAACATAGATTTTTTGAGTTTTGAAGAAGGATAAAAAAAATCGGCTCTGGGGCTTAAGGACTTAACAGGCCTGCGAAGTTTTGTGATGGTTGGACAGTGGTAAAAATTGGGGTTTTGGAGATGATCTCCTCTTTTTTGACCGTTGGATGCAAGGTTGGTGCAAGGAAGGCAAGCATCAATTTACAGATCGTCAGTAGTCGAAGGAAACGCAAGAGCGAGATTTTTGGTAAGTCTTTTATAATTAGATGTAAGGGTTAAGCCCAAATGATCTTTATGTTTAAATTTGTATAGTTTTAAGGATTTAAATTAGCTGTAAAGATAAACAGCAATAGAATGATTCACAGTAGGGTTGATGTAGTGGATAGTCTTTGGGAGTTGTAAAGAGTTGCAGTTCCGCCTATGAAGATAGACATATAATGTAATCTTTAAATATTATTTTCAATAAATATACTGTTATAGATCAAAAAAAAAAAAGTCAAGGGATGATTCCGATGAGCTCAGATGAGTTAAGAGGAGTTGAATGATGCTCTCAGTTTTTATTTTTGGCTTCCGGTTTGGGCTCCAAGAATCTTGGAGGGAGTGTCTACTTTTAGTAAGTCACCCCATCATGTTCATTGATCAACTTTCTTCATCAAGATCACTCATGTGCTGTCAGATTTCGATTCTGATTTTTCTTCAGTCATTTTCGCAAGACAGGTGAATTATGATTATTATTTAATTAAATACGCTAAGGTTGCTAATTTTGTTCGTATTGTATATTGGTCACCTTAGTGTCATAGTTCATTGGAATCGGGTAGAAAAGCTTTAAATCTTGGGCACAGGAAACAATGACCTTGTGTGTTAGAATATCATGATATTGATGAAAAGGTCGTTTTTGGAGCCAAAGGGAGTTAATAAATTATATTATTCAAATATGTGCCTAAGTATAAAGCAAAGGGCATTTAAGTGAAAAGAGTCTTCATGAAGCTAATTGTTGGAGTAAAAAGGAAGATTTGTTTATTATTATAAAAGAAATGGCTTGTTGCAAATGAATCATTCTTGGATATTGATATTTGCTTTTGATGAGAAAAAATGTGAGGGTTTGTAATTTCTTCAAGCTGAGAAGAAATGTCTCTAATTTTGTTTGCACTTTGAGCCTGTTAAATGCCAAGTGAATTGTGTTGGTGATGGTCTTATCCAGAGACCATAAATGTGCTTAACCTGTGATCGATTTGAGAGGAGGCTTCAATCTTTTATTTCTGATTTAGCTCCATAGATTGGAGAATGCTTCATAATTGCAAATCGCGTGTCCAGTAGGAGCTACGTTGAGTATTCAAGGGAGTGTCGTAGTATATTGGGAGCAGCAAGTGTTATATAAGAGGCTGTGATATTAGTTAGTGAGCCTGTGTTGCAAGGAGAGGGCTTAATTTTTGTTAGTAAGTGCCAACGTTGCAAGTTTCAGCACCAACATCAAAGAATCTTGCATTACCAAGTAGCTGCGATCTCTTCTTGGGAAAATTCAATGATCCATATTCAATTTTCAGAATTCTAGGTTCTCCATAGTTAGTTTCAAATATATATAATTTGCATTGCATTCATATTTGTAAACATTTCTTTGGTGAAAGAATTGAAAAGATGCATGCCAAGTGTTTGGAAAAATGTCCATTAGCTGTAGGTGCATGTTTTACATGTAAAAATCATGTGTATGCATTCGAATGGTCAAACAAAATTGCATTTGCTTTTTAGTTCTTTGTCAGGATATCTTAATAATCATTTGTAAGCATTTAAACGTCATTTGAAACTATTTCAAACAAGCAAAAGCAGTCTGAAAATAAATGGCCGCCAGATAAAGGTTTCATGCAAAGTGTTTGACAAAATGTTAAACATACAAAATTGAAACAATTCAGTGTTTGTCAGAGTTAAAACCTACAGGGGTTTTTACATATGATAGGCCAGTTTTGGGGACTATAGAAGATTTGAGTTTTACTATTAACTTTAAAATCAACCTTTGCTGCTATGGTTGAGCTAGTGGCAAATTGAACATGAAACTCTATGGACTCCTTAATCGAAAATAAAAATCCTTTCAACAAACAAAGTTGCTTGGTGAAACTTTCTAGAGTGATAAGCCACTATTCATTGTTATTTCAAATCTTTTTGGGCCAATAAATAATCTTCCTAATTAATGGGCTCAATAATACTAAATGTACGCACAGAAATTTTCCAAGTGATTGCCTTGGTGAACACCATCATCACAATTTGCCTCCATCTCATGCTCAATGATTTGCTTCCAATTTAACATTGATATTTCAAGTTATAATGTGGCAAACCTACTAGTTTGAAACCCATTCAAAGTATTCAGTCTGAAGAAACAATCTTATAGGCTCAATATTATCATTCCTCCATGAAACTTGATAATAAGGATCTTCTTTATCAAAACTTTGATTTACGTGATTCCCCTCATGATTTTCTCGCAGGTATCTATTATGTTCACCTCTATTGTACAATTTCAACGTTTGCAATAACCCTCTTCATTATCGCATTGATCTCTTCATTCTATCTATGCCATGGAAAGAACCACAGTGATTAAAATCTCATTGAAAGCCATGATTACAATCCTCATTTAGTTCAACGGTCTCCTTTTGTCCATCTATTGAACTGCTATTGACTTCCTCCATAAAGTGTGCTTATGATTTTTAGTTCTCCCTAGCTTGTGCTTCGTAGAATGAAGCCATTATTGATACTCGAGGCTAAGAAAAGGGCCTTTTGGCAATAGAGATCTGAATTTCTTCATGTCCTTCAACTCTTTTTTCATTGATTCAATAGTGACCGGTGTCATGTTCAGCCTCCCTTCCCCTTGAATACTTCCTATCTTTTAAAGAGTCAAATTGCTGTGGGATCTTGTTGGTGGCTTCCACCAATTGGTTCTTAAAGTTTGTGAGGTGTGAAGGCTGTGTTAAGGCTTTGTAGCCGCCACCACCACTGTGCTGTCCACTTTTTGCTTGCTTTCATCCAACTTGACACTTCTACTCATCCCATCTAAGAAAACAAGTTGCTCAAGCACTGGTCCAATCTCTTTCTTATGAACCGCAAACAACCTATTTAATTGAAATCAGTGTTACCTAGGGACGCGTTTCCTAGGCAAAACCATGTGTCCCAAAAACAAAAAACGCCCTAGGGATGTGGGGATGGGTAGGGGGGAGGTCCCTTTCTCACCCACAAAACTCCGCAATCTCTAGGAAAAAATGCGGGGGTAGGGGTACATTGGGAGCAAGGGTGGAGCGACATCGACTATCCCAGAGGTGGTCAGGGATGCCGCAAGCATTTCCTAACCACCCCAAGGATGGCCGGTCGTCCCTGGTGTAGAGACATTTTTTAAAAAAAATCTCAGTCAAAGAACATTTATTTTTTATGTTTTGTGGGCCCCATTGCCCAACTCAGCCTAAATGGGTGAGAAAACCTAATTTCATGTCATTTTTTTGCTTTCTCATAGCAACAGCAAGCAGGGTGGTTTAAAGGGGTAAAAAGAAGGAAACAAAAGGGTTTGAAGAAGCATTTGGAGAATCGAGACTGCTACAAGTGAGTCCTTTGTTTCAGTTTTGGTTTTTGTTTTCAATTTTTTTAAAATTGTAAAGAAGAAATGTCCATCAAGTGTCTGATTTTTTTCCTCTTCATATTTCAGACTTTTAAGCTTGCATCATACTCATAAAACACGAGCACCAGTGGCAATGATAGTGGTGACCAAGAAGGGATGTTGGAAATGAAATAAGTATAAGTGGGGGCAAAAGTGAGGGTGTTGGGGGTGAAGCACAACATCCAGAAAACCGATTTGATTACCATTTTGTTGCATTAAATTCCTACACACAGAGCCCTTTTTGAAATGAAAATCTATTGTTATTAAATGATAAAGGAGACAAAGGCTCCTTAAATAAGGAAATACAAAGACGATGTTTCTACAAGAAACAATCGTTAATTGAGAACTAAAGAAGAAATATGCTAAGCTATCTAATTGAGTAGATACATTAAGTGGCTAGATACATCTGAAGATACATAGAGTGACCAGATACATAAAGTGACTTAAATGACCAATATGAGGTAAATAATACAACATTATTCTAATACCCTCCCTTAATGGTCAATTTATTAACCAACTACCCTTTAGAAGATTGAATCTGCAGGTCATTTGGCCATTAATGCATAGATGGTTGCCCCCTTCACTTCAAAACACTCTGCGACGTGAGCCTACTGCTAAGACCCTATGTGGTGCGACAAAACTTCTAGATATGACCAAGTTTACCATAATCCTTCCAACACAATGGTGGGTAACAAAGCTATCCCTCCCTTTATCTAGAAACACTGAGATCAGCTTCAAAAAACTTCATAACGCTAAAAACAATTTTGCCAAAAATCATCAAAAAAGCAACAACACCCACAAACACGAGTAAACTCTAGTACATTAGCAGGAACAAAATTCACCAAAGGAACCCTAGGTACAACTCAAAACGTGTTGCAAGAACCACAATTTTATTAAAAATCGTCAAAACATTTTGTCAAAGACGGAAAGTCATGATTTTATGAAAAAATTGTTAAAAAACCTTCATTTTGAGGAAAAAACATTAAAAAAAAAAACCCCTGATTTTTGGGGGGAAAAATCGAGCACAACCCTTTTTACAAAAATCACAATTTATTTGTGGAAAAACTCAAACAAAACCCAAAAAAGAAATAGAAAGTCTCCATGATTTTTGGGGAAAAAAATAGAAAAAAAATCATGAATTTCTATAGAAAAAATCAGAAACCCTCGAACGCAGGAAACAAAACCTCCAAAAAATGCAATTCGAAGACAAAATCCTTGCACTTGGTAGAAAAACCTTCGAAACCTACAAAGAAAACCTTTGAAATCTTCAAAGATTTTCAATTTCAAAAACCCTCATTTTTCAAACCTACGATTTCTTTTAAAAAGTCAAAAAAAAATCTTCTAAAAAATTCTAGGATTCTACACAATGTTTCATAAAAAATTGTTAAAAACTTCTAGAATTTAATTACAGGTATTAAACTACGAAAAACTAACCTATGGGCTCTGATACCATGAAATGATAATCGATTGATATTCAATGAGTAATTACAAAGGAGACGAAGGCTCCTTAAATAAGGATATACAAAGACTAACAATCATTAATTGGGAGTTGAAATAGAAATATACTAGACTATCTAACTAACTAGATACAT
Source organism: Chamaecyparis obtusa (assembly GCA_027943335.1). Lineage (NCBI taxonomy): Eukaryota > Viridiplantae > Streptophyta > Pinopsida > Cupressales > Cupressaceae > Chamaecyparis > Chamaecyparis obtusa. The sequence continues at coordinate 1,001,007 of BSBK01001465.1, read as the reverse complement.
GAAGTGACCAAATGTAATGTCCCTTGTTAGTTTGTAACATTAGATCTCTCTAGTCTACTTATCACGCTTATAATTCATATAGATCTATTCAGTATTTCAATTTAAATAGAATTTATATTTCCTCTTATGACTATATTGACCGTCCCATGTCCAAATTATTACCCTGTCAAATTGGATAGGAAGACTTTAGGATGTGATCGAGACGCTTAGAGACCATTCCCAATAGGCTCCCTCAAGGTTTACAGGTCCAAGCCCAAACTATTGGGACGCTGACCCCCACCCTATTTTGGGACAAAAGCTATTGGCGGGATTTACACAAGCTCTCCTTGAAGATACCCTTATCTTCCTTCCAATTTGGCAAGTGAAAAAACAGAGTGTATATATATATATAAATATATATATTTTATTTCCTCTATATATATCAATAATGGTAGTAATACAATTTTTATAAACCAACCTATTAAGATTCTGTATACAATTATAAATGTTTAATTCATATATCTTGAGTATATTTATATATATATCCCAATTAATTATTGTTGTTCTACCATTATGAATTTATGATTCTGATCTCATCTATTTTAATATGTATTGTATATTCACATCTGAAATAAATATATGTATAATTCTTCTTTCAATATTATTATCAAATATATATAATTCCTATTTTAATATTATTATAAAATATATATATTTATTTATATGATCTATAATAGTTCCCTATTCTTCATAAGATTCAATATAATTACCTATGAATCAATATTTAACTCAGAGATACATTACATCATAATTTGTTGTCACACAATGCTTACCAGCATTGTATTGATTCCTTTCCTTTCTTATCTCTTCCTTGAAGACTTATAATTATATTTTTATATTTTTCTCCATCCTCCCCGATGCATCATCATTGTTATCTAGATTAATCGATGTCTCTTTTTGAATCCAATGACTTGTCATAACAAACAATTTCAATAGCCATCTATCAAATTAGTTTATACGTTGACCATCGTATTATTTATTAATAATACTCTTTCGATCCTAACAATTCGATAATCTTATGTCTTATCCTGCTGATCTAATAAGATCGTTTTATTTGAACAATCGGTGTTTATTTTGTTTGGCATTGCTGCCTTTATCTCTTTTATCAAAACTTGTTGACTTTATAAATTAATTCGACTTCATGTCTTAAATGAAGTGCTACCATGTTGCTGACTTATTATCATCATCTGCATCTTCCATATATTGTTTTGTATTCAATAGTCGATGTGTATTATTATTTATCCTTGTATCATGGGTATATTCATCGTGGCTTCCCCAAACTGACAAACTGATGTGAGTATAAAGACAAACTGACGTGTATTCACATTTCATGGTCGTTGTCATATATCTGAGGTCAGCAATCACTATTTATAATATAATTTCTTATGTTTAGACAAATTATATTTTAACATTGCTTGTCTTACTTCGTCGGGCCCTCCTATACCGTCTTGCTACTGTTGTTTTAGTGTCTTTAGATGAATATTATTTATTTATTGAATTTTTCTTTTCTAATTAAAAATTCCATTATTTATTATTAAATACTAATCAGAATGGGGGCATCACAGTCCTACCCTCTCCAAATTACTCATATATTAATCAATAAATTCATATCTTTGAGTTTACTCTAGTTATTCTTATCATTCTAGATCCAATAAAATAGAACCACTTATGGACATACATTTGAAAATATGAAATATATGTATTAAGGCACGAAGCATACACATTAATGCATGAAGACACAAAGCATACACAAAGTATACACATTGATGAATGAAGACATGAAGTATACACATTGATGAAGACACAAAGTAAACAGGAGGTATACACATTGACGCATGAAGACACGGAGCATACATAGAGTATACACATAACACACATTGTTAGATTCATTCTTATCGATTAGAAAATAGAGTGTTAAATGCGTCTTCCATAATCAATCATGATTTAGTTTGGTAGGAAAGTCTCGAGAGGGCACTTGTAAACTACTCAAGCCAACTAAGCCCAAGAGCGCTTAGCATCCCACTATGACAACTCACCTCTTGGCCCACAAGAGGCAAGAATGTGCCACTATGACAATTCTATCCCTTGGGGTGGCCTACTTAGCTTGGGGGAGCTGGTAAACTGCAATTCCCTGACTTTCTTTCTCCATCCCATTCGATTGGTTACGAGGTAAGACACACACAAATAAGCCACATATATATGATGTTATCAATATTAACTCCGGTATATATATTTAGATTCTTTTTCATTCACTAAAATGATTCGATGTTCATCTTTTACCCTACAGGATGGCAAGATCATGCTTTGATACCATTTATAATGTCCCTTGTTAGTTTGTAACATTAGATCTCTCTAGTCTACTTATCATGCTTGTAATTCATATAGATCTATTCAGTATTTCAATTTAAATAGAATTTATATTTCCTCTTATGACTATATTCACAGTCCCATATCCAAATTATTACCCTGTCAAATTGGATAGGAAGACTTTAGGATGTGATCGAGACGCTTAGAGACCATTCCCAATAGGCTCCCTCAAGGTTTACAGGTCCAAGCCCAAACTATTGGGACATTGACCCCCCCCTATTCTGGGACAGATGCTATTGGCGGGATTTACACAAGCTCTCCTTCAAGACATCCTTATCTTCCTTCCAATTTGGCAGGTGAAAAATCAAAGAGTATATATATATGTGTGTGTGTGTGTGTGTGTGTGTGAAGAACCAAACTTGGCTCTTTCTAAAATTCAATATTAACTTTGAAACAATTGCAATTTATAACTCTATATACCTCCAAACAATAACTATTAAACTCCTACTTCTCAAGCTTGAAATATCAAATTCAATTTAATGGTGTCCACCAGACAAATCATAAACTACTATCAATTGCAAAGGGGAAAATTACTAATTCTATTATAATCGAAACAAACAAGGAGCACCTGTATCTCTGTTATTCCACCATAATGCTAACACGGTTCCATCAAAGATAGCTGCCACCCTGTATAAACAAGACGTGACAGCCCTAGCCCACACGTGACTAGCCTAAATCTAATCGCAAGCCCAGCAAATTGCAAAGACAGCCCAAACTGCTTGATATAAGCCGTCACTGATACAAACCAAATGCAGTCCCCAAGAATGGTCTCACGCCCCTTGCTAAAGTGAAGACATATTTGTAAAATCCAGCAGCAAGCCTCTTGGACTCATGCGTAACAGTTTCCTTTGTTGACGTTGGCAAATATTAATGACATTCGCTACCAATACTGACGTCTCCCAATATAAATATGAATCACAACAAAGCATTCACAGATTCCAATGAGAATCGACAATTCACCAGTTGCACAATACTTTCGATTAACAATAAATATTAGCCAGCCGCCAAGAATGATTATATCAAAATCTTGAATCGATTTCCTTCTTCCACTCAAATTAGCACTCCAAATCCAGAATTGAGACTTTCAACAATTCAATATACAACAGCATTGAATTGAAAAACAGAACTACTCAGTTGTGAAATTCACCATTACAGGCAATGGCTCAAATCACCAGAAAGAGGAATCCGTCCTCGAAACCCTAGCCAGGGCAATTCTTCACAAACTTCAATAAAATAATGATTGCATAATATAATGAGAAGTGTTTTTTTGAGTTAGTTATATAGCTTTTTTTCGGAAAAAGCACTTTTTTTAATATTTTCACTAATTGGCTTTTAAAAATAAACTCACTTTATAACATTAAGTTATAACGTCATAAGTTATTAAATTAAATCAAAATAATTTAATTTAATAACACATTTCAAATATAAGCCACTAAACTGTCTGACTGCAATCAACGAACTTTTGACAAAGCACCAAGTCCAACTGCCCAGCTAGGAATAGGCACTGCCCTGCCAAAAATAGCCACTACTAAAAATAGACTTACTAAAAATAGTAAGTCTCTCAAACTGGAGATTCTTTGAAACTCGATCCTGAGATATCTGACGCTTCATGCAAACCCCCTGCTAATCCTGGCCATACCCAAAATACCACTTACTATAAATAGTAAGTTGACCAAAATGATCCGAACGAAGAGCAGACCTGATAAGTCGAACCTCCAGAATGGAATCCCAACGCTGGCTCCACCATCTGAACCCCATCTGATCGCCTGATTAGCCTGTGTGAGTCGCCAAACCAAGCTAATCCCACGAGTCTAAAAATAGGAACATTACAGTCCTCCCTTCCCAAGATTGCTTGTCCTCAAGCAATCAAGAAAAACAAGCAACAACATAAACCACTTGGATCCCAAGGATGGTCATAAGTAATGTCCCGATCCTCACTAAACTCCAGCGAAGAAAGAACTAACATCAACAAAACAGATACTACTGAAAACCACATCTGTAAACCAACTGTAGATGTCAATGCTGAAAACACCCCAACAAAACTCAACCCAACTGCACTGGGAAAACAACAGTGACCAAACATGCTAGAATCATTGTTGTCAACTCTGCCCTCTGATAAACAATCTTGAGTGTGTGAACATTGCAAGTAATCTAACTTACAACAGCCAAATCCATCTGCAAACGATGGTGCTAATCCATCCCATAATGGATGGTAGGATACTAGAGTCAGTTTACCCCTACGTGAAAACAAATCTTCCACCGGAGGGTCAAAAGAAAAATGATGAGCATATCCCACCGTGAAATGCTGGAAAGAAACCCCAATCTCTGTCAACTGCTCATCATGACCAAACCGGGAATCAGGAGATGGCTCCAATCTATGACTCCGTATAACTGCAGGCTGGGTAGGGTCCTGAGCAACCCTCTCAACGAACCCAACCTCAAAATCCCTGTGGGGAAGCATAGTAGAAAGAGTCTCCACAATCTTCCCGACCAACCTCCGAATAGCAGAAGATCCACGGATGAGAGTACCCTCGGACACTCTGTAGGAAACCTCTCGCACATCTGCACTCTCAAGTAGATACACCATAAATGACTCAGTGCAGTAGAAATTATACGTGGAAGCATCAACTCGCTCCCCCCCAATCCACAACTAATCCCCCTGAAAATGTGGCACAGCCAACTGTCCCATGCTATCAGCTATGTGAGATGATGAAGTAGATTCACTCCCAGCTAAAGGAAGCAAATCAACTTGAGAGCCTGTCTCATCTGGTACTCCTACCTCAAGCGTACCAAATGCTCCCATATCCAGAACAGATGTGTCTGCCACGACATCATGTTCTTCAACACCAACTGTAGGAGCAAATTCACCACCAACCACCTCAATGTGTAATCGAACTGGGTTTGAGGCTGGTGTGGACCGCAAATGGTCCAACTCCACGGTCACCTCCTCTAACCGGATCTGCGACTCCTCAGTAGTCGCTGTGAGCTCCTGGGTAAGCACACTCACCTCCTCCTCTCTGTCCATCAGTGCCTCATATGCTGTACTCCCCCACTCAACCAAGTGATCTCTGTTGGCTACCATCTGTAAATAGTTTTGTCTCAAAATCTTGACAACCTCATGCACAGAGTGAATCTCTGTCAATGAAAGGTAACCACTGCTGGACTCATCTGGCATAGCAGTACTCCAACCATAAACAACCAGCAACTGACGAGCGGCATCAAAATGCTCGAGAGTAGAAGAAATATCCCTCTCTTCAACTCGCAACTGGCTGGTCACATGATGACTCTGCACAACAAGCCTCCTATGTACAACCTCAAATGCACTGTCCACACTATGCAAGGAAGCTGTATACAACAAACTCCCCTCAAGATCACTCTCTCTGTGTACTTACGTCTGAGTACACCTCTATACTTTGAGTAAAGGCATCGGACATGTCCTCATCTAACCCCGAGGAAGCTGCTGCTAAATCTAAATCAACACAATCTCCAACTACCTCGTCCTCTGTAACCATCTAATAGTCCAGATCCTGAGACACATCCTCATGAATTACCGAAGAGGTAACCCCATCTCTAAAAGTGGAACCCCTAGCTGTAACAAACTCCTGCCACTCATAAGCTTCCCTGCCCTCATCTGTGAGTCCCTGTAACACATAATCCTGGAACTCACTATCACCATATGATAACGTTGAATCTACACCGAAAGTCAGATATAGAAAGCCAGAAATACTACAGCACTCATCATCCTCGCTCTCAACATCGGAGATATCTGCAATGCTAGTGTACACATCATCTATCTGCATCTCCTCTACTAACTTTGATTGCACACCCAAACCAATGTCATCATATGAGTCAACCAAACTGTGGCATGGAACTATGTCGCCCAAATCAGCTGCAACACTCCCATCTTGAGTATCATCTCTAGAAAGCTCCATGCTCACATCCTCAACACAGGAATAAACCACTGTCTCCTGCGCTGATCCCACACTGCGACTGCTATCAAATATCTCTGAACTGTCAGAGCTCATATGCTCCTCACAGTCATCTCCCAACAACTCACAGGGGGTGTCATCTCCCATGCAACTCACAGCATCCTCGAAAGTATCATCAGGTGTGTCAGATCCTACATCTCCTGTTGAAACCTCAACTGCTGACACGTGACTCTGCACACATGACTCCACATTAGGCTGTGCACCAATAATGCTAGAGGACGAACTATCATCAACTGACCCCGCTGTAATGCCCAAATCTCCAATCTCACCACTGGGAGACTCCGTACATGCCTCAATCTCAACTGAGGAAGCAACTGCCTCTTGAACTGGAGCAACACTACTACAACTAACATAAACATCTCCAATAATAACTCCCTCCACAGAAGAATCTGAACACTCTGTGATAACTGCAACATCAACTGACTCTGTACAATCTATAGTGACTACTCTGGGAGCCTCAACCTGGTGATGCTCAGCTCTGCTGTCAACCAATGGCACTGAAATATCCACTGGCTCCTGGGCAATAAATCCATCATCAGCACTGCGGATGGGAATAGCAAGTGCTGAACTCGATGTAGGGACATCAGCATCATCGATTATTGCCGGAGAAAACTCCAGTCTTCTCCCCTGCAAACTCCCTGCTAATCTCTACTGATGCAATCTAAGTCTCTTAACGCTTTCCGCTAAAGCATTTAAATCTGCTCTATTTCCCTTACTACTATGACGACTCCTTGAACTAGATCTCCTATATTTATCCATAGCTAGAAAAAAATAGGAGAGCTGATCACTTTAAAAAAACTTATGAATAAAAAAGAGTCCAGACCCCACAGGATGGCAGGAAAAGAGCTCTGATACCACTGTGAAGAACCGAACTTGGCTCTTTCTAAAATTCAATATTAACTTTGAAATAATTGCAATTTATAACTCTATATAGCTCCAAACAATAACTATTAAACTCCTACTTCTCAAGCTTGAAATATCAAATTCAATTTAATGGTGTCCACCAGACAAATCATAAACTACTATCAATTGCAAAGGGGAAAATTACAAATTCTATTATAATTGAAACAAACAAGGAGCACCTGTATCTTTGTTATTCCACCATAATGCTAACACGGTTCCATCAAAGATAGCCACCACCCTGTATAAACAAGACGTGACAGCCCTAGTCCACACGTGACTAGCCTAAATCTGATTGCAGGCCCAGCGACTTGCAAAGACAGCCCAAACTGCTTGATATAAACCGTCACTGATACAAACCGAATGCAGTCCCCAAGAATGGTCTCACACCCCTGCTAAAGTGAAGACGTATTTGTAAAATCTAGCAGCAAGCCTCTTGGACTCATGCGTAACAGTTTCATGTGTTGACATTGGCAGATATTAATGAGATTCGCTACCAATACTGACGTCTCCCAAAATAAATATGAATCACAGCAAAGCATTCACAGATTCCAATGAGAACCGACAATTCACCAGTTGCACAATACTTCCGATTAACAACAAATATTAGCCAGCCGCAAAGAATGATTATATCAGAATCTTGAATCGATTTCCTTCTTCCACTCAAATTAGCACTCCAAATCCAGAATTGAGACTTTCAACAATTCAATATACAACAGCATTGAATTGAAAAACAAAACTACTCAGTTGTGAAATTCACCATTACAGGCAATGGCTCAAATCACCAAAAAGAGGAATCCGTCCTCGAAACCCTAGCCAGGGCAATTCTTCACAAACTTCAATAAAATAATGATTGCATAATATAATGAGAAGTGTTTTTTTGAGTTAGTTATATAGCTTTTTTTCGGAAAAAGCACTTTTTTTAATATTTTCACTAATTGGCTTTTAAAAATAAACTCACTTTATAACATTAAGTTATAAAGTCACGAGTTATTAAATTAAATCAAAATAATTTAATTTAATAACACATTTAAAATATAAGCCACTGAACTATTTGACTGCAATCAACGAACTTCTGACAAAGCACCAAGTCCAACTGCCCAGCTAGGAATAGGCACTGCCCTGCCAAAAATAGCCACTGCTAAAAATAGACTTACTAAAAATAGTAAGTCTCTCAAACTGGAGATTCTCTGAAACTCGATCCTAAGATATCTGACGCTTCGTGCAGACCCCCTGCTAATCCTGGCCATACCCAAAATACCAATTACTATAAATAGTAAGTTGACCAAAATGATCCGAACGAAGAGCAGACCTGATAAGTCGAACCTCCAGAATGGAATCCCAAAGCTGGCTCCACCATCTGACCCCCCTCTGATCGCCTGATTAGCCTGTGAGTCGCCAAACCAAGCTAATCCCATGAGTCTAAAAACAGGGACATTACAATCCTCCCTTCCCAAGATTGCTTGTCCTCAAGCAATCAAGAAAAACAAGCAACAACATAAACCACTTGGATCCCAAGGATGGTCATAAGTAATGTCCCGATCCTCACTAAACTCCAGCGAAGAAAGAACCAACATCAACAGAACAGATACTACTGAAAACCACATCTGTAAACCAATTGTAGATGTCGATGCTGAAAACACCCCAACAAAACTCAACCCAACTGCACTGGGAAAACAACAGTGACCAAACATGCCAGAATCATTGTTGTCAACTCTGCCCTCTGAGAAACAATCTTGAGTGTGTGAACATTGCAAGTAATCTAACTTACAACTGCCAAATCCATCTGCAAACAATGGTGCTAATCCATCCCATAATGGATGGTAGGATACTGGAGCCGGTTTACCCCTACGTGAAAACAAATCTTCCACCTGAGGGTCAAAAGAAAAATGATGAGCATATCCCACCGTGAAATGCTCGAAAGAAACCCCAATCTCTGTCAACCGCTCATCATGGCCAAACCGGGAATCAGGAGATGGCTCCAATCTTTGACTCCGTATAACTGCAAGCTGGGTAGGGTCCTGAGCAACTCTCTCAACGAACCCAACCTCAAAATCCCTGTGGGGAAGCATAGTAGAAAGAGTCTCCACAATCTTTCTGACCAACCTCCGAATTGAAGAAGAGCCACGGATGAGAGTACCCTCGGACACTCTGTAGGAAACCTCTCGCACATCTGCACTCTCAAGTAGATACTACATAAATGACTCAGTGCAATAGAAATTATACGTGGAAGCATCAACTCGCTCCCCCGCAATCCATAGCTGATCCCCCCGCAAATGTGGCACAGCCAACTGTCCCGTGCTATTAGCTATGTGAGATGATGAAGTAGATTCACTCCCAGCTAAAGGAAGCAAATCAACTTGAGAGCCTGTCTCATCTGGTACTCCTACCTCATCCGTACGAAATGCTCCCATATCTGGAACAGATGTGTCTACCACAACATCATGTTCTTCAACACCAACTGTAGGAGCAAATTCACCACCAACCACCTCAATGTGTAATCGAACTGGGTCTGAGGCTAATGTGGACCGCAAATGCTCCAACTCCATGGTCACCTCCTCTAACCAGATCTGCGACTCCTGAAGAGCCCGCTGAGTGTCCTCTAAAACCTCAGTAGTCGTTGTGAGCTCCTGAGTAAGCACACTCACCTCCTCCTCTCTGTCCATCAATGCCTCATATGCTGTACTCCCCCACTCAACCAAGTGATCTCTGTCGGCTACCATCTGTAAATAGTTCTGTCTCAAAATCTTGACAGCCTCACGCAAAGAGTGAATCTCTGTCAATGAAAGGTAACCACTGCTGGACTCATCTGACATAGGAGTACTCCAACCATAAACAACCAGCAACTGACGAGCGGCATCAAAATGCTTGAGAGTAGAAGAAATATCCCTCTCATCAACTCGCAACTGGCTGGTCACATGATGACTCTGCACAATAGGCCTCCTATGTACAACCTCAAATGCACTGTCCACACTATGCGAGGAAGCTGTATACAACAAACTCCCCTCAAGATCACTCTCTCTCTGTGTACTTACATCTGAGTACACCTCTATACTCTGAGTACAAGCATCGGACATGTCCTCATCTAACCCCGAGGAAGCTACTGCTGAATCTAACTCAACACAATCTCCAACTACCTCGTCCTCTGTAACCATCTGATAGTCCAGATCCTAAGACACATCCTCATGAATTACCGAAGAGGTAACCCCATCTCTAAAAGTGGAACCCCTAGCTGTAACAAACTCCTGCCACTCATAAGCTTCCCTGTCCTCATGTGTGAGTCCCTGTAACACATAATCCTGGAACTCACTATCACCATATGATAACGTTGAATCTACACCTAAAGTCAGATATAGAAAGCCGGAAATACTACAGCACTCATCATCCTCGCTCTCAACATCGGAGATATCTGCAATGCTAGTGTACACATCATCTATTTGCATCTCCTCTACTAACTCTGGCTGCATACCCGAACCAATGTCATCATATGAGTCAACCAAATTGTGGCATGAAACTATGTCGCCCAAATCAGCTCCAACACTCCAATCCTGAGTGTCATCTCTAGAAAGCTCCATGCTCACATCCTCAACACAGGAATAAACCACTGTCTCCTGCGCTGATCCCACACTGCGACTGCTATCAACTCTGAACTGTCAAAGCTCATATGCTCCTCACAGTCATCTCCCAACAACTCACAGGGGGTGTCATCTCCCATGCAACTCACAGCATCCTCGAAAGTATCATCAGATGTGTCAGCTCCTACATCTCCTGTTGAAACCTCAACTGCTGACACGTGACTCTGCACACATGACTCCACATCAAGCTGTGCACCAATAATGCTGGAGCACGAACTATCATCAACTGACCCCACTGAAATGCCCAAATCTCCAATCTCACCACTGGGAGACTCCGTACATGCCTCAATCTCAACTGAGGAAGCAACTACCTCCTGAACTGGAGCAACACTACTACAGCTGACATAAACATCTCCAATAATAACTCCCTCCACGGAAGAATCTGAACATTGTGATAACTGCAACATCAGCTGACTCTGTACAATCTATAGTGACTGCTCTGGGAGCCTCAACCTGGTGATGCTCAGCTCTACTGTCAACCAATGGCACTGAAATATCCACTGGCTCCTGGGCAATAAATCCATCATCAGCACTGTGGATGGGAATAGCAGGTGCTGAACTCGATGTAGGGACATCAGCATCATCGATTATTGTCGGAGAAAACTCCAGTCTTCTCCCCTGCAAACTAGGTGTTGGCCTTCTAAAGGCGGAGACCATATATCTCGCTGCCCTGTCTACTGTAACTAGATCCGACAAACTCCCTGCTAATCTCTGCTGATGCAATCTAAGTCTCTCAACGCTTTCCGCTAAAGCATTTAAATCCGCTCTATTTCCCTTACTGCTATGATGACTCCCTGAACTAGATCTCCTGTATTTATCCATAGCAAGAAAAAAATAGGAGTGTTGATCACTTTAAAAAAACTTATGAATAAAAAAGAGTCCAGACCCCACAGGATGGCAGGAAAAGAGCTCTGATACCACTGTGAAGAACCGAACTTGGCTCTTTCTAAAATTCAATATTAACTTTGAAATAATTGCAATTTATAACTCTATATAGCTCCAAACAATAACTATTAAACTCCTACTTCTCAAGCTTGAAATATCAAATTCAATTTAATGGTGTCCACCAGACAAATCATAAACTACTATCAATTGCAAAGGGGAAAATTACAAATTCTATTATAATCGAAACAAACAAGGAGCACCTGTATCTCTATTATTCCACCATAATGCTAACACGGTTCCATCAAAGATAGCCACCACCCTGTATAAACAAGATGTGACAGCCCTAGCCCACACGTGACTGGCCTAAATCTAATCGTAGGCCCAGCAAATTGCAAAGATAGCCCAAACTGCTTGATATAAGCCGTGACTGATACAAACTAAATGTAGTCCCCAAGAATGGTCTCACACCCCCTACTAAAGTGAAGACGTATTTGTAAAATCTAGCAGCAAGCCTCTTGGACTCATGCGTAACAGTTTCCTGTGTTGATGTTGGCAGATATTAATCAGATTCGCTACCAATACTGACGTCTCCCAATATAAATATGAATCGCAACAAAGCATTCACAGATTCCAATGAGAATCGACAATTCACCAGTTGCACAATACTTTTGATTAACAATAAATATTAGCTAGCCGCCAAGAATGATTATATCAGAATCTTGAATTGATTTCCTTCTTCCACTCAAATTAGCACTCCAAATCCAGAATTGAGACTTTCAACAATTCAATATACAACAACATTGAATTGAGAAACAGAACTACTCAGTTGTGAAATTCACCATTACAGGCAATGGCTCAAATCACCAGAAAGAAGAATCCGTCCTTGAAACCCTAGCCAGGGCAATTCTTCACAAACTTCAATAAAATAATGATTGCATAATATAATGAGAAGTGTTTTTTCGAGTTAGTTATATAGCTTTTTTCGGAAAAAGCACTTTTTTTAATATTTTCACTAATTGGCTTTTAAAAATAAACTCACTTTATAACATTAAGTTATAAAGTCATAAGTTATTAAATCAAATCAAAATAATTTAATTTAATAACACGTTTAAAATATAAGCCACTGAACTGTCTGACTGCAATCAACAAACTTTTGACAAAGCACCAAGTCCAACTGCCCAGCTAGGAATAGGCATTGCCCTGCCAGAAATAGCCACTACTAAAAATAGACTTACTAAAAATAGTAAGTCTCTCAAACTGGAGATTCTCTGAAACTCAATCCTGAGATATCTGACGCTTCGTGCAGCCCCCCTGCTAATCCTAGCCATACCCAAAATACCACTTACTATAAATAGTAAGTTGACCAAAATGATCCGAACGAAGAGCAGACCTGATAAGTCGAACCTCCAGAATGGAATCCCAACGCTGGCTCCACCATGTAACCCCCCTCTGATCGCCTGATTAGCCTGTGTGGGTTGCCAAGCCAAGCTAATCCCATGAGTCTAAAAACGGGGACATCACTATATATATATATATATATATATATATATATATATATATATTTTATTTCCTCTACATATATATATCAATAATGGTAGTAATACAATTTTTATAAACCAACCTATTAAGATTTTGTATACAATTATAAATGTTTAATTCATATATCTTGAATATATATATATATATATATATATATATATATATATATATATCCCAATTAATTATTGTTGTTCTACCATTATGAATTTATGATTCTGATCTCATCTATTTTAATATGTATTGTAGATTCACATCTGAAATAAATACATGTATAATTCTTATTTCAATATTATTATCAAATATATATAATTCATATTTTAATATTATTATAAAATATATATAATTATTTATATCTATAATAGTTCCCTATTCTTCATAAGATTCAATGTAATAACCTGTGAATCAGTCCAAGGGATTTAGGTTAGTTGGTTGAAGCAATGAGTTCTCATTGTGGAGACCCTAGTTCAAATCCCAAGAGGGACATCTTTGTGACTATTGGTCTTCCAATTGTTGTTTCCAGTGTGGCTGCTCGTAAGGAGCTCATAAACTTGTAAACTATCTACTGTGGTTGTCTCTTGTTGTTGATCAAATGAAATCAAAAAGTGTGTAAACTATCTCGAATATAAAAAAAATAACTTGTGAATCAGTATTTAACTCAGAGATACATTACATCATAATTTGTTGTCACACAATGCTTACCAGCATTGTAATGATTCCTTTCCTTTCTTATCTCTTCCTTGAAGACTTATAATTATATTTTTATATTTTTCTCCGTCCTCCCCAATGGATTGTGGTCGATGTTCCATTTATACCTTCCGGAACTAAAAGGTTGCATCTCTTACCAAGCAGTTCTCTTCATAAATAATCAGCTTTATTAACAATCGTTATTGATTAGCATCATCGTTGTTATCCGGATTAATTGATGTCTATTTTTGTATCCAATGACTCTTCATAACAAACAATTTCAACAGCCATCTGTCAAGTTAGTTTATACGTTGACCATCGTATTATTTATTAATAATACTCTTTCGATCCTAACAATTCAATAATCTTATGTCTTATCCTTCTGATCTAATAAGATCGTTTGCTTTGAACAATCGGTGTTTACTTTGTTTGACATTGCTGCCTTTATCTCTTTTATCAAAACTTGTTGGCTTTATAAATTAATTCAACTTCATGTTTTAAATGAAGTGCTACCACGTTGCTGACTTATTATCATCATCGGCATCTTCCATATATTGTTTTGTATTAAATAATCGATGTGTATTATTATTTATCCTTGTATCGTGGGTATATTCATCGTGGCTTCCCCAAACTGACAATCTGATGTGAGTATAAAGACAAATTGACATGTATTCACATTTCATGGTCGCTGTCATATATCTGAGGTCAGCAATCGCTGTTTATAATATAATTTCTTATGTTTGGACAAATTATATTTTAACGTTGCTTGTTTTACTTTATCGGGCCTTCCTATACCGTCTTGCTACTGTTGTTTGACTGTCTTTGGATAAATATTATTTATTTATTGAATTTTTCTTTTGTAATTAAAAATTCCATTATTTATTATTAAATACTAATCAGAATGGAGACATCACACCAAATGCATCTGAAGATACATGAAGTGACCAGATACATTGACATAAATGACCATTATGAGGAAAATAATACAATATTATTCTAATACTTTTAACCCTAAAAAGCCTCATATTTGCCTTGTTTATCACATAGATGTGAAAAAGAAAATTTCAAGAGGGAGCAGGGTGTGGTTATGTCACATATGCAATACTTATTTGAGAGGGAGCTACACAAGGGTGTGGTTTCATTTCTTGGATTTTTCCTAGCAAAGGAGTTAAATTTTGTAAAAATAATATAGGAGGATGAGAAGATAGAATGTTATAGATTGCATATGGAAGCAGAAAACAAGTCTAAAGGTGTGCTCATTCCAATGCAATTTCCTTCACAACCATATATGCACCAGTCTATGTCATCCAGTGTTGGTAGTGGTAGTGATATTCATAGTGTGGAAACCGAAAAAGTAAAGAGGAAGGCTAGTGATAGTGGGCAGCCAGGGTCGGTTTCAAATATGTTGAATGTGCGGGCACAGGAAATGACAGAGGTTTCTATTGCTGATTTTTGTATGCCCATGCCATCCAATTTCATGCGGTCCATTCTTCTTACTTCAAGAAAATGGTCAAAGATATAGTTGTTGTCGGTCCCTCTTTTGTAGCCCCAAAGATCATAAACTATGCACCAACATCCTTGACAAAGTATATTCTAAGGTGAGTTTGGTCATAGAGGACATAAGGTGAACTTGGATGAGGACATATTGGTCTATTGTGATGGATGGGTGGACCGATATTAGACATCAGCCACTCATCAACATCATTGTCACATGCACAACTGAATCTTATTCTCTTAGAGCCATTGATTGTTCAAGGAAACACAAGGATGTTAACTTTCAGTTTAACATTTTGAGAGAGGCCATAGAGGAGGTTGAGGCCTCAAAAGTTGTTCAAGTGATCATTGATTCAGCATGTGAGTGCAAATTGGTCGGCTTGATGGTGCAAGGTGCTTAGAACAACATCTTTCGAACTCCATGTTGTGTTCATGCATTGAACAATGCATTGAAGGACAAAGGGAAATTAGATTGGGTAAAGGAAGTGGTGGCACAAACTAGAAATATTCAAATGTTCATTTGTAACCACCACACTTCACTTGCTTTGTTTAGTTTTTTTTTCAAAGAAGGAACTTCTCAAACCTGAGGAGACAAGATATGCTAGTTACTTCATTTCGTAAGAGAGGATGATTGAGGTGCATGAGGCTCTACAGTTGATGGTTGTGAACTCAGAGTGGAATAGATGGCCCAATTCAAGCATTGTTGAAGGAAAAGCCATCAAACAAAGGATCCTTGATGATGATCAGTGGTTCACTATGAGGTAAGACATTGCTGGTTTTCGGTTTTTGTTTTTTTTTTAAATTATATTTTAATTTTATTGTCATTTCTTTCAAAGTTTCAAAGTTTCTTAGTTGTCAATTAACTTTGAGATTGATAATCTTTAATCTTATTCCTATTTGATTTTTTTTTGCACTTTTGCAGATATGTTTGCTCTATCATCTTGCTTGTTGTAAATGTCATTAGATATACTGATACAAACTCTCCTAATCTTGGAGAGATATATGAGATTTTTTATAGCGTGATTCAAAAGATTAAGCAAGTAATTTTGGCTAAGGATCATAAATTGGACTTATACGAGCAGTATAATAAGTCCAATGTGGAGGTGGAACACTATGAAAAACCCACTTAACATGGCAGCCTTTGCACTAAATCCACAATGGTATGAGCCCAAGCTTGGAAGGTCACCTCCTTGTGATGATAATGAGGTGAGACGTAGATTAATGAAGGCCCTTCAAAAGATGTATTCACCTAAGCAGCTCGGTATACTTCACAAGCAATAGGTTGCCTTCTCAAATATTGATGGTCCAAACTTCAACACACTAGAGGGGAGGATGGATAGAGCAGTAATGGCACAAAAAAACCCTATAGGATGGTGGCAATGGCATGGGTCAGATGCACTAGAGTTGAGGACACTTGCCTTTCGCATCCTTTCACAAGTTGCTAGTTCCTCTATTGCAAAGAGGAATTGGCCTACATATGGCATTATCCACTCCATCAAGAGGTATAGGCTTAACTCTAGATGAGCGGAGAAATTAATGGATGTGCATAGTCTCTGCAACTTAAGGATCGTCAAGCTCCAAAGTATTGACAAATTCCAACTTTATGATGGGATATTAATCCTGAAGACACCACCCAAGTTGATGAGGAAGAGGCAGAAGAGGGATCAATCAGCGTTCTGCTGGATGATGCAACCTTTGAGGCTGAAGCTGACAATGGCAGTGACACCAATTTTGATGAAGACTAGGGGCAGCAGCATACTATCCTTATTTTACTTTTGACTTTTGAGTCTTTGACTCTTTTGAGACTTTTAAAGTATATGATGTTTAAATAGTTTTGTTGACACTTGCAGCCTTTGGGCATTTTGATATTCATATGATTCAATGAATTATAATATTATATTTATGAATGTATGAAAGCAATTGACATTAACTCGCATTGCAACTCAATTGCTATGTATAATGTATAGGATGAATGATTTATCAATGTAAGCATATGAATATTTGAAATTTCTTTTAAAATTTCCCTATTTTTAATATAGTTGTCCCCTCTGTCATCCCCCCATCCCCAAAAATGGCCCAAAAAAATCCATCACAGAAACCTGTCCCCCCATCCTGAAAACTCGGGGTAACATAGATTGAAATGTGGTGTTGTTATCATTTGCCGTTGTATCTTCTAGTGGAGAGTGAATCCCAGATGACTCAAGTTTTGATCAAGCTTCCCTCACTTTGCCAGATAAATCTTGCAGCAGGCCTTTGATCGCCTTTAACACTTATCAAAAAAGGACCTTTCCTTTGTCATCCTTCTCCCTCTGACCTTTCTTATCATCCTCCTTTTCTTTCTACCTTGGGGTCTGTGTACTATTATTCTTCTCCTTGATCTTGGTTGGTTTCGCTTCCTCCTTTCCACTTGTGCAGACCTCTCCTACTGTGGATAGATTCTGAGCAGTTACAATCCCATCTTCTTATACCCTCTACTCCAACACCTAGGCAGCATTTGAAAGTAATGTTAATTCACAAGACTTTTCAAGAAATTACATGTGGTAGGAGTAAAATAAGTTGAAGAAATTAGGTCTCCACAGTCCATGTTGATGTAACTTGAACTTCTGGATTTGACTGTGTCTATCTTCACTTTATAAATGATCACAATGCCTAGAGCAATCAAAGACTGTCATTTACTAGCAGAATTCATTTCCCAATTTGATTGGAGGCATAACTCCATTGTATACAAAGGTTGTGAACTTGAAATTAGAGAAAACTCAACACGTATGTTGCTTGACCTACCAAATGAAGGCAAGAAGGTTCTACAAAAAACTTTAAATAAGCAGTTCAAAATCAATGGAACACTTGTGAACATTGAGAGTGGATACAGAGTTACAGACAAAAAGAAACTTAAAGAGGATTAAAAGACACTCTTCTAGGCATCTCCTAAAAATACCAGGTCCTGCTAATCAAGTACAGCTAATTAAACTCCTACAAATGAGGATGTTCAACATTACAATTATTGAAGGTGACTGTCACTAAAAGATAGAACTGCTCTAACATTTAAACTGAATAGCATTGAATGTTGAGATATTGGGTGTGACATAGCCCACTGGACAAGACCTACTGAAGAGATACCCCAGTCATGGCATCCAGGCCAATGCATGTAGCCTGCTGCATACCCCAACAAGCTAGGTGATATACCCCTATGTCATGGTATCTAAATCAAAAATATTGAACGTTGAAATAGGTAAAACTGATGCATTCAACTTTGCGTGACATAGCCCAACGGATGAGACTGCCTGGAGATACCCGTCATGGGATCTAAACCTATAGGTGTAGCATGCACAACAATCAAGGCAACATGCCCCAACCTAAAAATATTGAATGTAGAAATAAACAAAGTCCCAGCATCCATTTTCGGGAGTGAGGTAGTCCAATGGACAAAAACGGCTGAAAGATACCTTGGGTTATGGCATATAGACCAATTGATGTACCCAACCAAAAAGGTGAGATACTCCTCCTCTCGTGGTGGCATCTAAACTGAAAAATATTCAATGTTAAAACATGTTGGAGTACATCCAACTTGGGATAAGAAACAAGGTCACATACCCTTCAAATTGCGGTATCTGGTGTAGCATACCCCAACAAACAAGGTCAGATACCTTTCACTTGTGGCATCTGGTGTAGCATATCCCCAACAAACAAGGTCAAATAACCTTCAATTGTGGTATCTGGTGCAGAATACCCCCAACAAACAAGGCCACATACCCATCACTTATGGCATCTAAGCTGAAGAACATCTAACAAGGAGAATTTACCAATCCCAAAAAGACAAAACAGAAAAAAAAAAAGCAAATTGAAGATGCTAAAGAAATGAGAAAGCAAAACAAACCTGTGATTAGATTCATGTCAGTAGGAACGATGCATTCATCGTAGCCGGTATCATCTTCGTCGCCGCTTTCAGCAGGCAGGCGAACACCATGGCCACTGTAGTGGAAAAACAGCACATCTCCGCGCTCTCCACCTTCCACCAGTGTCGTCAGGGCTCTCCTGATGTTGACCCCTGTGGGCTCCTTGGACCTCTTATCCGTGTCGATCATCACTGTTATGTCTTCCTCTTGGAATCCAAATCGATCAGTCAGGCAACTGTACATTCTCTTTACATCGTTCACGCATCCCTTCAATTCGGCCTTGGTTCCCGGATAATTGCATCCAACCAGAACTGCTTTCTTAGCCATTGCAATCAGATCAATCAGATCTCCCTTTGAGTCTTCCAAACCCCACTGTAGATCTCTCTGCAGAAAAAGCAATTTATGCTCACTGAGTTTTGTAGAGCTGTTAAACGATCAACCTTCCACCTTTTGCTGTCCCTGTCCTTTGTCAAAACGTTATTACTACGTAAACGCGTCAAAGCCGTTTGATTGCTACAGAGCCACGGTTAATTACGCGGGTGGCATGCTGGAAGGACGGATTGTGGATAAAATCTGGGCGGTGGGGGCAATCATATTTCTGGTATGCCCATTTGTCAACAATTCAGATTAAAATGGAAACTATTGTAATTAAGGCTTCGAACTCATTTTTCCTTTCTAACAGGGAAATAATTTCTGCTGCATCTACTGAAATTATACTTGCCGACACATGGCGATTACACTGTACACGGTAAAATTTAATAATCAGGACGGTGTAAGCTTTTTTGTGTATTGGACGGTTCGCCGCGGCTTAATGGAATCTAGTGATAAAATTGTATTAAATGTCTCAGAGATAACCTTATGGATAGACTTAAAAAAAAATATCTAATATTAATATAATGAATACTATTCATTACTTATATTTATTAATATTGAATGTTTATTTTCAAAATGTTACAAATAAAAACATTATCAAGTGTTCTTACAAATAGTTTAAAATGTATTCAATTCTTTATTGGAAAAACAACACATGTCTTCACCCAATTTTTTACTCTTCTTTTTATTTGTCTCAAATTTTGCTTGCACATTTTATTTGCAACAAATATTATCAATCTTTCATTTAAAAATACTATTTCAAAGTAGTGCTTTAGCAAATTTTACTTCTATGGAGCCACCATCTCCACAAATTACTCCTAAAAATGTTGAGTAGATGTTGCTAGCCAAAATAAACCTAGCAACTGCATGGGAACATATCCTTATAGTTTTAGAGAATTCAAAGTATGTGTTATTGTTTACCAAATATTAACTATTTATCTCTCTTTGTAGTGCTTAATAATTGAATCTAACAAACATTGCTTTTAAATGTATAATCTATTTATTTTTATATTATACACTTAACCCTCTTCACTATTATATGTTTTTTCTTTCACTTTGAGTTAAAAAATGTATATATCTAAAAGGACTTTTCTTATATTATTTCCAAACTTACATCATCTTGTTTTTCATACTTCACTATACTTAATTTATTTCTCATAACACCCATTCATATGATCTTGCACTTGGAGTTGAAGTAGATATTTCTAAAATATTATTACATTAAGGGTAACTCATATCATATCTTTCACAATACTAAGAGCATGTCCCCATACTCTTGCATAGCTTACTTTTGCTAGCAACAACTACTCATTTTGGCACAATTTGTGGAGGTGGTGCTCCAATAATGTTTGTTGCTTAATTTTAAGCAGTATTTTAAATATTATTTTTAATCAATTTTGTTGCAAATAATTCTGAAAACTAAATTGCAGGCAACTAAAAAGGGGGCTAGAAAAAAATGACGAAGACATGTGTCGCACAGTTTATTTTTATAAACTAAAAAAAAAAAGTTACTCCACAAAAATAAGAAAAGATTCTAAATTTCCTATATCCACAATTTTTATTTTGCATGGGAACACTCTACTTCTTAAATTTAAGCAGAAAATTGATTTAAGTAGTGGCATTAGGACATGATATAATTATCATCTCTATTGTTCATCTTCTTAAGTGGTGTAAGAGAAAGAGTCCACTTTTTTATAAAAGATAACAATAACCAATCTAATGTTTTATTCTAAAAAATCATTAAAAAATACATCAACAAATATCTTTTAAATGTCAAATCCATACCAAAATAACAAAAACAAAAGAGATTCAAAGTGAAATTACAAAATTATGTTTTTTTTGCCACAACAACATAAATATTTATATATTAAAATAACAACAATAAATAAATAATACATTAAGATTTTTGTAAATTGTCCACCTAAATATTTAGATGGGTTGACTTAAAAACTCTAAAAGGAATGTATTTGTTATAGTTCCATGAGTCAATTCCCAAAAAAAAGTCCATATAATCAAACATCTTGTTCAAGGCTAGTCAAGCATCGAGCACTTTAATATCAAATATCATATGTGCAAGTGTTCTATGGAAAATTGTCTATGCACTATAATTAAGTATGGCACACCTTCTATGTTATTAGGTTCTTATAGCTAGCTCAAAAATAATCTAAAAATATTTATGAAAAGACATTGAATAGATTAGGTCTTGTAGTTTTTCATACTCTCATTTGTAAAGACTGAACTTTCAACACAAAGGCCACATCAGCAATTTGCAATAAAGAGAAAGGAGTCGGTCAACAAGTCCAAGGTTGAATATATAAGTTGACATAATACCAATAGATTGCCTATAATATAGGAATAAAAGAAGTACAACTATGACCATAACTGTTGAAATGATAAATCATACCTATGTCCAAAGATGTGTGGAATGCTGACCATTTGTTGCACATAGTAATGGAGTCATAATAAGAGATTTCCCATCAAGCACAAGCAAGTTCAAACTATCAAGTCAGGATAACAACCCAAGAGATTTTTGACCAACTGTTGAATCACATCAGTAAAAGATAAAGATTAGATCAAATATGTACTTCCATTTCAATGACAAAAGTAAACAACAAAATTAACAAATACCACTATGTTGAATATGAAGAACCGTATAGCGTTGTAAAGGAAAGTTCTTCCCAAAAGAAGCTTCAGAGACCTGTTCACAAAATTCAACAAGGGCGATAATATTGTGGGAGTGTATCATTTATTTAGGAAGCATAAACTATAACAGTTATTAACAGGTACTTCACAAATAGGTCTAACAAATTTACATGTTTAGGCTTTCCTTCATATATCTACTCATTAAGATTTGAATTTCATCTCTTTTATTTTTTGTAGTAATGTAATGAGAAATAATCATGTACTAAATCCTTATCATCAAAATATTGATAAACCAAATGCATCAGTCAGGTATATAAAATAAAAAACATGAACCCTTTCTTAAACAACATGTTCAGATCTCAATTCTTTCTCACTCGCATATATAGATATACCAAGAGATTATTTTAAAAGAAGGAACTTGCAATAATGGCATAGGTAGCGATAAGATTTTACGATACTTTAATCATATCAAGTTTCGCCAACAAATTCACGAGTATTCACTTCAATATAATTTTATCGTAGACTTTCTAAGATATTCATAATTAAATTGATTCCATTCAACAAAGCGGTTAGCTCCCACTTATAAATCCATGTTTAAAGTTTGAACGAATGAAGTTCTATGCTGCTCTAAATTCAGCAATAAAATCTCCCCTAAAATGATTAAATATCCACCTCATAAATAAGATTTTGATTCCTTCTTTCAACATGGATTAATCACAAAATAACTTAAAATCCAATTTTATCCTTTCCTAACAGAATTCACTTCTTACTGAAATATCCATAAATACTCAACCTTAGAAAATCATATAATAAAGTGAAACCATATTTCATATTTTATACAATCATTTCACTGCTACAGGAAGTTCATCAAGTTCCTGTCGCAGTTTAAACTAAACAAAACAACTAAATTGTCTTTCTAAGATTTTAACCATAAGTCCAGTGCGAAAAATTTTCAAAAAGTTTTTCTTGTGTTTACCGTCTTTTTAGCTGTGACGGGGTTTGAAGATAATAGCTAAATTCAAATTTAAATAAATGTTTATTTCAAATCCCTTCTAGCTATAAAAATAAGATGAATTGGTTTATACACATGATATCCTACAAGAATTTTACATAGTTCCTATCATAGATTTAATGGATTGTCAACAATTTTTGCCCAAGCTACAAGAAGTAGATTTACATCTTGTCACAATTTCAAATATAAAGACAACAAGCATGTTTACTAATTTCAACCAAGAGTTTAATGTACAGGTAGTTAAAAATAGATTTCTAATATAGGTACACTGAAATCCAAATCACTAACTGGTTTTAGATTTATAACAAATGTCAAATCCTAAAGGATATTGCCCAATTTTCTAAATAGCCTCTAGTTTTATTATTTTAACAAATATTCATAAACAAAAAATTGCTTCATTATTAAAATGGTTTAATCAGTTCAACATGTCAAACATAGTATACGATTATCAAAGGAACAACGAACTCATAATTTTAACTAAGAATCATTTCCAATTCCTTGACATCTCTCTCTCTATATATAGATAGATAGATAGATAGATAGATAGATTCTCTAGGTTTTTCTTCATTTTAAATGTATTTCCTATATAATTTTAGGATATATATATATATATATATATATATATATATATATATATATATATATATATATATATATATATATATATATATATATATATATATATATATATATATATATATATATATATATATATATATATATATATATATATATATATATATATATATATATATATATATATCTGTGTGTGTATGTGTGTATGTATGTATATGTCCTAAAATTATACAGGAAATACATTTAAAATGAAGAAAAACCTAGAGAATCTGGGAGAAAGTTTGGCAGATTTGGAATCAGGGTGTCTCCTCTTTTATGCTCTGAATTCCCTTTTTAACCTCTAAAACTATTGTCTTCTCTTGGCGATTTCTTCTCCCCATTTCTAAGTTTACTATAACTAAAATAATTGTCATCTACAGGTTCACTAAGTCTTCCACATGTGACTTCCAACTATCATGCTAAATGTAGAATATACTTTTGATTGGGTAAAAAAAAGCAACGCGAAGTTTATAAGGAAGACTATTGTTATCCCTTATCAATTAATACCAACTCTTTATTTGGAAAACAACGTTTTTAAAGACACAAAAAAAAAACTTTGTGATTCCAATGCCAAATCTCAGTAAATATATAAAAAAAGGAATAGAGTAATTTAACTAAACTTATATATGTACTGGTTTAACCGATTTCATCAATATTTGAGAGTACATATAAACAAAAAAGAACCTGGAAGCTACTATGGTAGGTCTGAACTTCTAGCTTCTTCAATACTATCCCTACTATTCTTTTTCACAAGCTTCAATTTCCATGTCCTCTTTGATATTCACCTACTAGATGCACACCTTCTTCTCTATGTTCTCCCTATACATATCACTACCATTGCTTTTATGCACGTCCCCCGTCTAATATCGGTCTTCCCCCTAAAACTATTGCATACTTGTGCAACTAATCTCCTCTCCTATTACACGGCCTCCCATCTTTTGCTAATGGAAATTGAGTTTTTTCCTCCATGAACTCTGTCTCCTCCAAAAATATCATCATTGAGTCATTGTTAGGATTCAATTGCCTTAGTGAACTTTTAGTCCTGGCAGTCAATCCACTTCTTTTTACACCACGTGTCACACTCATCTCCCTTACCTTTTGATACCATCTAAAATTGAAGAGCCCCAAAGCATATTCAAAGCCATAATTTCTACCGAGAATTTTTTCCACTACCACCGTTGGTGACGATTTAGGAGAAGTGGAAAAATTTTATGTTTTATTAAAAATGGGTTGTGACATGCTTCCCCCCTTATGAATGCATCGTCTCGATGCATAATTTAAAATTTGCAATCATATTCAAATATACTTCAGGAAATTTACAATTGACATGATTAATAATCTTTCATTATTCAAATGTTCAAGGTAATGCATGTATATACTTTTAGATTCTAGCATAAAATCAACAAGATTCAATTTCATTTGCTCACATAAAGTCAAATTTCATTAGTTATCAATTTTAGTAAGAACTCACACCATAGACAAACACATTTGAAGCAAAAACAAACACACTTGAATCATAATTATTTCAAGAACATTTTCTATGTGAGTGTGTAAATTCCATTACTACCCTTCAATTTTACAAGGTTAGAGTTACCTCTCTCCGACAATATTCCCCCTCTATCATAATGTGTTGTTCCATCTGTGCATACATAGGAACAACATCAAAGTATTAGTACATGTTTTCAGCTTAATCAAGATATATCATTCCTTCATCCTAATGTTTTTATTCATAAATCTACATAATACCTTCAATTTACAAAAGAGTACACACATACATGTGTTTCTTACCATACCTTGGCATCATACTGATGTAATCAATGGATTGAGTACTTCGTATCAAATTCTTGTCATACTTATATGTAGAAACTTATAATATTTTTAGTTCAATCAATTACAATTATTCATGGAAGAAAATTTCCAATGGTAATTATTCTAGAATAAAGATAATCATTGGAATACTGCAAATGTTCAACTAACAAGTTCTAAACCTTAACCTGATCAAAAGTAAATAAATCATTCATGCATACCATCTAATATGTGATACTTACTAAATGAGAAAAATCATTCATACATCCCCGTCAATCGCCTGAAAATATTAGTAGATCCATTTTTCCATTTATGTGACCTAGGCCCTCATACCCATCTTGTCACAACAATATTTCAAAAGAAAATTTTAACTCATTTCATCATAGCATTTATATTTCATCTCTAAAACAATATAAGTCCTACAATTCTTACATCTTATTATGAATAAGCATTCACATTTTCATCAATGTAATGCAAGTGTGCTTCATCTAAGCATAAACATCCTAATTAATCATAATAATTCATCACCATATAAAATCAACTCATCAATACATGTTATAAATCTATAATAATGTATCCCAAAGAATAACCATAGAGGTCAATCATGAAACAAGACACTTAATTGTAATTGGACATTTTTCCTTCTATAAGTCCCTATCTCTTATACCATTGGACAGTCAGTCGTCCATCTACAAATCTTGACATGGGAGTGTGGCTCGAACACTTGTCCATTCTATCCACAAAGTCTTACACTTCCTTGGGATTCTACCTACTCGCAGAATTCCCAACCCTACATGCCCAAAAAATAAATGCTAGGGGGTATCTGGTGCAACCATGAAACTAACTACTTTCCACTTATGTCTAAGTAGAACTAATCATGGATGTGGCAGGGAGATGGAACATGGGCAGCATATTTATGAAAACATATACAAACAATCTTTGGCCAAAGCATCCTTTTATCACCAAGAAAGAACACTGGTAGGTAGAGGAACATCCCTTTCTACCCTTCCTTGTTTTTCCCATGTTCAGCACCCCTCACCTAAAGGTAAGCTTTCCAATTCTCATACAAAGAAAGCAAAAAGAAGATGCAATTCATGCATTTCATATATTTTCCTTTCATGCAATAATACTTTTAACAAGAGCATACAAGTCATACAACAATTGACTATCCACAATAATTATGCCCTTCACCACAAAAAACCTCATTCATCATAAGCAATCACATAGTTTGAATCATCTAGTCAAATAAACATACACATACAAAGAAGGGGGTGTTGACCATTCTGTCAAAAACACCAATTATGCCTCATAATCAAATAACCCTATTTCATTTCCATAAAAATATGCTGACCTACTCATTGATCATCAAATGCATCAAATGGTACATCTATTTCAATCATCTCATAATAATTTCATGCAAGGTCTCAAATACAATCATCCATGTGATAGTAATATCATATTAATATCAAAAAGACATATTTTCCATGGAATCCATCATTCCATGAATATCCATGCAATGCTCCTCAAACTCACATCAAAGAATATCAATCATTGTTAATTATTTCATAAAATGCATTTCTAATATACACAAACCTTTGTATGCCAATTCAGTTGAAACATATTTCAAATAACATATGAATGCAAGATTAGGAATGGAGTGTTCTTCACAATCTACTCCCTTTCACAATCTATCAATGTTATATGTTGAACATGATAGATGACATTACTTCACATCACAAGACTAGAAACATAAAACACATATTCTAGCTACCCTAAAATTATTATATTTCAAGTTGCAAATTTCAATTCAGACCCTCAATAGTCATAAGGAAAATCAAGAAGTAAGTGTGAACAAAATCTCAGTTGATTGAAAAACTTAGAATTGGTGGCTAGGTGGTCACAAGAGAACTTAAACTTTCAAGCTAGTCCTTCATCTCTTTCAAAGTTTATCAAAGTTCAAAATAAAACATAAATTGAAACCAAATTGCATTTACAGAGTGACTAACACTAGCCACAAGGAGGGAGTAGAAGCTAAATGTCACCTTGCATCCAAGGTACACTAAGGAACATGACCATACTTCTAGAACATAAATCTCAAAGTTTACATCATCATGAATAACACATTAAATTACCTTAAACAACATTTCTCTATCCACTAAAGCAAACCCACGTGAATTGTTAATTTCTTTTTTTCTTTTGAAATGTCATGCCATGCAAGGTAAGACAAATATATTTTCACAAATTTTCTACAAATTTATGTTTCATATAAAACATGTTGAATTCTTATTCCTCAAGAATTTCATTGTACACACAAAAGTAGTGCACTTCTATGAATCCTTACATGCAAGAAAACTCAAGAATGAGCCCTCACAAATCGATCCATAGCTCTCTATGCATGGAGTTGCAAGATTATGAATTTTCTCTCAGCTAGAGCTATGAAGCATATGACCTTGCTAGTCAACCACACAATGAGAAATTCACAATGAAGACAAGGGCAAGAATGCCAATATCCCCAAGAATCACTATGAAAATGCAATGCAAACTAATATGAATATGCAAGGTTAATCTATCAAAATGAAAGTACAATGTGTATGCACCCTAAAATGGTGGCCTAGACTTTGGGCCCCATTTATTCAATTTATAAACCCTGAATCATTTTTATCAATAATCAATATTTTCAACATTATCAATTTATTGATCAAGTCTTAATTTCGATCATGTATTGGATTTTTATCCTTGGGCTAACCATTTATCCTAAGTCTTTATTTGATTAAAAAGAATATTTCCTCCCCTTTTGATTAAATAAAAAGCCCACCTTTTCCTCTTATCCTAAGTTGCACAAATAAAACATTATTCTTATTTTATAAAAAGGGAAAAACACTTTTTGTCTCATATGGACATAAAGTCCACTCTTATTTTCCTATTGGAGGATACTTGTGCACATGGATTGCTCCTCTTTCAAGCTCCACCGCTGATTAAGACTTTTTGCCTCTTAATCTCAATGGTCCATTTCACCTCATTTCTTATAAAAGGAGAGCTCTCTCCTTCATTTGCATATCCACTTGTTTTATGCTAATGTTATGCTGCAGGTTTTAGGTGCATTTGGAGTTTGAAGACATTGAAGACTTGTTGCATTTCATTGTAGTTGCATATTTCTTTCTTAGTTGCATGATAATGACATTCTTAGTATAGATTTCCTTTTATGCAATAGAATAAGCTCACATAGTCTAAATAGGAGGCATTGTAATCCATTGCTATTTCCTTTCATAGATTAGTTGCATTGTACTTTCCTTTCATAGCTTAGATTGCATTCTCATATAGCTTGCATTGCATTGCATATTTGAATTCTTGGAGATATTGGCATTGTTTCCCTTGTCTTCACTTGAATCTCTCATTGTATGGTTGACTAGCAAGGTCACAAGTTTGTAGCTCTAGCTGAGAGCAATTTTTAACCTTGCAACTCTATGCATAGAGAGCTATGAGCCGCTTTGTGAGGCCTCATTCTTGAGCAACCTTGCATGCAATGGTTCATAGAAGTGCACCATTTTAGTGTGTACATTTCTGGCACCCACCGTGGGGCTGAGTAGATTAGCTTTATCCCTTTAATTCTGCATTTTTCGTCAATATTTTCATCAATTTTCGGTTTGATTTTCAGTCTCTGGTTTTCTGTCTCAGAGTATCGCGCGATACTTCTCAGAAATATCGCGCGATATACCTTTGTATAGCGGTGCGACACTTCGCGCGAAAGAAGAATCGCCCGCCAGTACTGAGGTTTATCGCCTATTATCGGGCG
The DNA here is from genome assembly GCA_027943335.1 of Chamaecyparis obtusa. Classification (NCBI taxonomy): domain Eukaryota; kingdom Viridiplantae; phylum Streptophyta; class Pinopsida; order Cupressales; family Cupressaceae; genus Chamaecyparis; species Chamaecyparis obtusa. Next base: position 971,341 of record BSBK01001465.1, on the reverse strand, counting down.
AAGTATCACCCACCCATAGTGAGAAATATCGCGCGACTGAGAAATATCGCCCGACTATAAGAAACTGTATCGCGCGATACTGGTGAAGTCTGAGAAATATCGCCTGGTCTGACAGAGGCTTGTGTTTCTAGTTTTCTTGTCCGAATTTGATTATTTTAGCTTGCTGTTTTGTTTTGCTGTGTTTAGATAGGTCTAACCCGCATCTTTTAGCTCAAATCTAGCAGTTTGTTGCATGTTTACATTTGGATTTTGATTTTGCTAACTTTGTGGGTCTAACAAGTTGTGTTTGTAGGTGCTCTCATTTGTTTGAAAATTACTAAAAACGCATGTCAAAGAGGGCTACTAACAGTTTTTGCAGGGTTGCCCAAGCATAAAAATTAAAAAAAAACATTTCTTGCTTGTTTATTTACTTTCCTTTCAAGTGTGGCATTCACTAATTGTATTAGGCATCTTAATACCTTGTGAAAGGGATCTTGAGGTGGTAGGAGAAGTATGCTCTTCACCTTTAGGTGAATCAGAAAATCTTGACCCATCTTAAGGTTTTGGAAGCAAGGGAGTAATTGAATCTCTTTGCTTGGTGTGTTTGGGAGAGATTTTTTAAATAGGGGAGTATGCTCTTCACCCTTGTGGTGAATCAAAGACCTTGAACCTCAAGAGTTAATCCATTTTTGTTTAGTTTAGGATCCTTTAGCGGGCCTGCTCTTGAGCAATCAAGAGGAATGACTCAAGTGGGGACAACCTTGTCATCATTTTCCTTGGTGGCAAGTGATTCCAACTCACTATAATCTCAAGGCTATCAAGGACACCAAAAACCTTGATAGACATAACACTTGTCTTCATTTGATGTGAGTAGCTCATGGGATTGCGACCATGGGGAAAACATTGAGCAAGAATGCTTAAGGTACTCTTGAGGCCGCGAGGTCCTAGTCCTTTATGAGGAGCAAGAGGGTGTTGTGAACGGAAATCTTTATTAAGAACCATTAGATAGAAGCCACCTTCTTTTAGCCGCTTATCTTCTTAGTGCAAGGATTGATCCAAGTGGTTTACCCGGATCACCTTAAGATACTCACCATATGTGTCCCTTTGGTTGTGTCATTTGACATTTCCATGACAAAGCCAACATCTCTTGTGGGTAACCACTTGGTGTGAGGCGAGAGGGCATCAAGTTGTGGGCTAAGTTGGTAAGTATTGAGCCTTGACTTTCTAGGATAGATTTGTTTGAAGTGTCTTCGATTGTGTGATACCAGTGCAAACGTTCTTACATACAAACAATCGGTAGCATTCATAGGGTGTTGTTTCAATTCTGATATCATAAGTGTTTATCTTGGCAAGGTTGCTTTTGCCCTTGTTTCAAGTGTTTGAGACCATGTTTTGATCCCTTACTGTTTGCAAACCTGCCAAAATTCTGCTGATATTGTGACAGAAATTGAAAACATCAACCCTCAGACTGGAAATTTTGACCAAACAGACCCAAAAATGCAAATTTTGCACAAATCTGGTCAAGAGTTAAACAATTCTGCAACAGTATCGCGCCCTGTAAAGCGAAGTATCACGCAATACTTCGTGCTTGCTAGAAATATCGCCTTCTTTGAAGAGAAATATCGTGTGATAGTTCACCCCTGACGGACTATCACCCGACCTACCTGGAGTATATCGCCCGCCAGTATTAAGAAGTATCGCCTGGCTTCGGGCGAAGTATCGCGCGGTTATAGGTTTATCGCCCCAGTAGCCTGGAGTATATCGCCTGGTTTATTTTTGTCGTGCTTAAATTTTGGTCAATTTCAGTTGCTGTTAATCAGGCTAGGTCTTAGAGCGGGCTTCTCACCCTGACGTTTGAGATCTGTCTTGACTCCAAATTTCTGGTTTTTAGTCCTCCGGGATAGCATCATTTGATTTACGAAATCACTTTGGAATAATTGTCAAGTTAGAAACCCATTCTTGGTGCCAAGGTTCATCTTTAAAATTGTTAGCTACATTCTGGGAAAATTTTAGCACTCTTATTGTCCAAATCGCTTTCATTTTAATCTCAATTTCAATTATCTTTTGGCCTAGTCCAACCTCCTGATTCAAAAGTGCAAGGGTAGTCACCCTTTGATTTGAAGCACCTCTTTGATAGTGTTGGTAAAGCCCTTTTTTTTCTTTTCTTTTCTCTTTGGACAATAGAGGACTTTGATTATCCTAGTTTGGCGTTGACACTTTGAAAGGTCACCTTATCATTGAGAGTATCTCTCTTTCATGTCAGTTACGACAAGGTACCAAGTTAATCAAGGGAAGCGACCCCCTGTTGCCTTTAGCTAGTTACCACCCGTCAAGACCCGTCGACAACCTAAGGGAAAATGACCCCTTTTTGACCAATCTCCTAAGAGTGAATCTGAGGTTTGTTTTAATCTGGGAGCTAATCCTAGTGAAGTGAGCACCTCTTTTGTACCACTTTCATCAAGTATGGACATGAGTTACACCTTCACCCGACAACAAAGAGAAGCCATGAATCAAACTCTCGAGGATATCTTCCAACGACACAGAAGAGAGTATGGTGGTTCTTCTCATGCTAGTCCACCCGGGTCACCTCCCAACAATGTGAGGTATTTTGATGCTCATCAACGAGCTGAAAGACATCATAAGCAAGCTCACTCAAATTCAGGGTCACAACACGAAAACCAGAACAACGAATCTAGTGATCACCACATCAACGCAGCTAATGCAATGAGGCATTCGAGACAAACCTCCCCACTTAAAGACACCTCTCAATATGCAAATACCAGATTGAGAAGCATTGAGAGAGAGAAACAAGCCTACTTGGATGAACAGGCTGTTAAAAAAGAAAAATTCAGACAACTAGAGGAGGAGGAACGTGCATTGTTGGATATACAGAAAAGAGTCGCCCAAGAAGAAGAAGATAGACTCTATGCACAAAAACTCCAAAGCCGATTTAACGGGAGGGGAGCCAATAGTGGGACCAACTCGCCCCCATCTACCCCTTCCCCTAGCCCTAGAAGAAGATCAAGGACACCCTCATGATCCCCGAGTCCTAGAGGAAGAAGGGCTTCAAGATATGACCATCATAGGAGACAGTCGTCTCATAGACATTCAAAGCAACCCTCCCAACGAGCACATCATGGCTCACAACATGGAGGAAGTTATGCTAAATTTGATCATATGAATTTCATGACTATGCAACAAGAACCATCCTTTCAAGCATATGTGGAGCAATATGTGGAACAAAACAAAGACCAATTCTTGGAAAGTCTTATCAACAAAGGCACTAAAGTTTCATATAATTTTGATGTTCACCAAAAAATCAAGAAACAGAATCCTTCAATTGATGAGGTGATCGTACAAATGCAAAAGGATATAGACAGGATGAAGGCTCCCAAGAGCACATTTCATTTGGACTCCATATGTCCTAACCCCATTGACAAAAGTGTGGTAATGGTAGAATTCCCTAAGAAAGTTGAGTTCCCAACATATGACAAATATGATGGCACTGGTGACCCTCACGACCATGTTCGACAGTTCTACATAATGAGCTTTTCCTTTCACCATGAAGATTCCTACTTGATGAGATTATTCCCAAGGAGTTTAAAAGGTCAAGCCATGGAATGGTTCACCAACCTTTCCCCTCCAGTAAAGACATTTAAAGAACTTGTCCAACGATTTGTTCAGCATTTTGCTTACAACTTATCGAGGTCGGTCACAATGCTTGATTTGTGTAAACTTAAGCAAAATCAAGGGGAATCTTTTGTCACATTTTTACAACGATGGAGGCGATTGTGTTCGAAATACCCAAGGACAATCCCTGAAGAGGAGAGAATTGATATCATTGTGAGCAATCTAATACCAGAACTCAGATATGAAGTCAAGAAAATCCCATTTAATTCCTTTGATACTATGGTAGAGGTGGCATGTCGCATTGAGGATGTCCTAAAAGAACAAAGAATTTTGGCTAAACCAACAAATAATAACAATAGCCAAAATAACAATACTAATGGTAACAAGGACAAAAAGAACTCCTATTGGAACAAAAACAAGCAAGTGGTCAACGACGGAGTTGTTGACTCATCTCAGGTCAAAAATGAAGGAGTTCTTAACCTCTCTCATGCAGTTTAAGCTATGAAATTGCAAACGTCTTCAACACAACAAGACAAACCTAAGTATCAAAAGAGATCTAAAACAGAGAAAAGACAATTTACCAAATTGGGAGAATCTTACGCAGATGTTTTTAAGACATTAGTTGCTCATAATTTGGCACACCCACAGGATCCTACAAAACATCGCATACCGGATCCTTTACCTCATTGGTGGGATGCTAAGGCTTTTTGCGTTTTCCATAATGGGATTGGACACGACATAGAAAATTGTTTTAAACTTAAGCATCTTGTCCAAGACCTTATTGAGAAAGGACAATTACAAGTGGATGGGTTAACCACTAATGCAGATCATAAAGCCTTTAAAGAACCCTTGCCTAAATATGAGAAAGGAGAGAATTCTAACAATAAGAATGGCAAGGCGGCTATCAACTACACCTACGCAAATGCAGAGAACGTCATTAACATGCTTGAAGTTGTGGATGATAGTGTCAACATGATGAGAGGGAAAGATCCCTATGGACATAATGTGGACTCAACTCCTATGACTGATGAAAGACCCGCTATGGTGATAAGAGGTCCTCACTCACAAAGAATGCCCCAGTCCCTCAATGCTGTCACTAGGGGTCAGGCCCACGCACCCATTATCATTAAAGGTCCTAGCACTAGCAAGTCCAAACAGCCCGTGTCCAAAGGTGCTCCTCCCAAATCTGTCGTTGGTCCTGATTCTAATTATAATCTTATTGACCAGCTACAACGTACACCCGCTCAGATATCCATTTTTGAGCTTTTAGAATTATCTCCTAAGCACAAGCGCATCCTCGAGGATGCTTTGCAAGCAGCCAATGTCCCTAACAACTTAGATATTGACCAATTCCAAAACATGGTCAACCATTTGGCTAGCCCTCATTACCTCACCTTCTCCGAAGATGATGACAAATCCATCAGTCACCCACATAACTTGGCCTTACACATCAAAGTCATGATTCATAAAACCCATGTTAGGCGTGTACTGATAGATGGGGGTGCGGGGCTCAATATTTGTACCCTAAGTTTGTTGCTGGCCCTAGGATATTTCGAGAACGTCATTGACACAAGGAAAAGAATCACAATCAAAGCATATGATGAAGCAGAAAGAAGTTCTAAGGGATTGGCCGTTTTACCTATTCGCATTGGTCCAGTAGAGAAAGATATCTTATTTCAAATTGTTGATGTTAGACCTCTAGCCTACAACATTTTGCTAGGTAGGCCATGGATTCACGAAATGCAAGCAGTCCCATCAACATATCACCAGTGTGTAAAATTTCCCCATAACGGTGTAGAAATTTGCATCCCTGGAGATAGTGCTTTATCAGTTAATAACATTTCTGTGGGATCACATGTACTTTTGAATAGGGAAGCTGACAGTCCTAGTAGTTCACTTGAACAATGCAAGCAGAAGTTCAAGACCATGGATCTTAGGATGGGAGATTATAAGATTGATTCTTTTACAAAAATGTCAATCTCTCCTAGGTCTTATGGGAGACCATCACCAAGTACAAAACCTTCGTCATCGGCAATGACATTATTTGGGAAATTCATTGAGTCTTTGGTCCCCATTCAAGAAGAGAAAGAGGAAGTTGCTGTAAAGGACTGGATATATCACGAGGAGAAATACAAACATAACGAGAATTTTGCTCCTTCACCTGAAACTTATGGGAAAGGGTATACACTGGTTAAAAATATGGGATATCTGGGATATGGTCCCCTTAGTCATAGGCTGGATGCTAAAGCTGAGCCTCTTGATCATGCTCTCTTTGGATGAAAGAACAAATCCACGACTGGCTTAGGTTTTGAGAATAAGAAGAAGAAAGGTGTCCCTGTCCCAGCTGCGACGGACAGTGACAGTGATGCAGATTATACGCCTGATCTTTCCAACCAACAAGATGTGTCTGATGATTGGGTGCCCTCAATGAATCTCCTTTGGGGAGATTCCACAGATTTGATGCTTGATAGTCCTACTATCCCAGCTACGACGGATAGTAACTGTGTGACTGCTAGATCGACAAAGGAAAGTGTTACTGTCCTAGCTGCGACGGATAGTACCAATACTAGCACTAGAGAGGGGAAAACCCTTCCTAACCTTGAGGCTTCTACATCATGAGGCCTAAATGATGACTCAGAGATAGACTCCCATGAATATGAATGGGACTCGCTTTCAGATGCAACAGTTGATCTGGACATAGATATTGTCCATGCTTATAGTACCCAACCCGATGCGACTAATGATCCTAGTGTAGGACTAGAGGATTGCACTCCTCAAATCGCCTTAGTGGATGACACTTCGTTTGATAGGATGAGTCCTAATTCGGGTATCTTAGGAGAAGACTGGATGAACTCCGATTATATGGTCACTAGAGATGACACCTTTCGCATAAACAACATCGAACCCGCCATTGACTTACCACTTGTTCACTTTGACCTAATCGACTGGTCTCAGTGCCATCAAGAGACCACATTCCTCACCTTCCACAACGATTACAAAATTGCTTGCTATTTGAATGCTCTTGAACCCGTGGCTGCTTCCACCAGTGAACCAACAACCAGCATGACAGAGCCTGATATTAAGTACCTCAGTCTCAAAATAAAAGAGAAAAAGAAAAATAGGTCTGATGGCGAAAACCACTTTGTGGCGGTGTCAGAACCAAAAATAGTAAAAAGAAATGACACATTCGAAGGTGAAAACCTCTTTGAGGCACCTAAGGATGGGGTACTTAATAACTTGCCGAGTTATTTCCAGGATAGATCATCAATATTGATTGAACCAACAAAGCCAGTCAATTTAAACATAGAAGAAAACCCTCAGATAGTCCATCTTGCTTAGTCTTTATTAGAGGAAGAGACCAAGGCATATATACAATTTTTACAGAAAAAGAAAATTAATTTTGCATGGACCTACTCAGACATGCCAGGGCTTGACACGAATCTCATAATGCATCACTTATCCATAGCTCCAGGAGTCAAGCCAGTAAAACAGAGATTAAGAAAAATGCATCCACATGTAGCTCTACTTGTCAAAGGGGAATTAGAAAAACTTTTGAGAGCTGGATTTATTAGAGCCGTCGATTATGCAGAATGGATCTCAAACATAGTACCCATCTCCAAACATGATGGGTCCATTCGTGTCTGCACAGATTTTAGAGATTTAAACAAAGCATGCCCAAAGGACGATTTTCCACTTCCAAACATTGACATGATAGTGGACATGATGGCGGGCTATGACATATATTCTCTAATGGATGGTTTCTCGGGGTATAATCAAATCAAAATAGCTCCTGAAGACCAAGAAAAAATAGCATTCACATGTGCATGGAGAACCTATTGCTGGAACGTCATGCCATTTAGGTTAAAGAATGCAGGAGCAACCTACCAAAGAGCTATGATGACTATCTTTCATGATATGATGCACAAAAATATGGAAGATTATGTGGATGATACCCTGGCAAAATCAAGAAAAAGGGACACACACCTCAATGATCTGGAAGTAATTCTAGATCGTATGGAACAATTTCAACTCAGATTGAATCCAAAGAAGTGCGCATTTGGCGTCACCTCAGGCAAACTTTTAGGATTCATAATATCAGCAAAAGGTATTGAGGTTGACCCCGAAAAGGTCCAAGCAATATTAGATATGCCACCTCCTCGGAATATCAACCAAATGAGAAGTCTTCAAGGATGTCTTCAATCAATTAGGAGGTTTATTTCTCAGCTTGCAGATAGAGCGCAACCCTTCAACAAGACATTGCATAAGGGTGCTTTTTGTGTTTGGAATGAGGATTGTCAAAAGAGCCTAGATCAGATCAAACAATACTTGGCTAATCCTCCGATTCTAATGCCTCCTATTCCAGGAAAACCATTGATCCTATATATTTCAGCTACAGACACTTCCCTGGGGGCATTATTGGCTCAATCAGATGATACTGGGAAAGAACGGGCCATCTACTATATCAGCCGTACTCTAGTCTCCTATGAGATCAATTACAATAATATTGAGAAGTCTTGTCTCGCGGTGGTGTTTGCTTCTCAAAAGTTGCGCCACTACATGCTTGCTCATACCATACATTTGGTTGCCAAAATTGATCCCCTTAAATACTTGCTTAGCAAGGCTACCCTGACGGGTCGACTTGCTAAATGGATGATGGTCCTCACTGAATTTGACATAGAGTACGTTGAAAGGAAGGCAATAAAAGGGCAAGCTATTGCCGACCAATTAGCTGATTTTCCAATCCAGGATAGTATGCCAGTCCAAGTGGAATTCCCAGACGAACACATCTTGTATACAACTACTCGCACTTGGACAATGTTCTTTGATGGTTCCCGCATGCAAAATGGATCAGGTACTGGAGTGTTATTTGTTTCTCCACATGGGTACAACATTCTGAAATCTTACAAACTATTATTCCCATGTACCAATAATATTGCAGAATATGAAGCTTTAACTAATGGCTTGAGAATGGCTATAGAATGGAACATCAAAGAGTTACATGTCTTTGGGGATTCCCAGCTAATCATCAACCAAGTCAATGAAGAGTATCAAACCAAGGATGACAAATTGATACCCTATAAAAAGATGGTTGATTCTTTGAGACGCTATTTCACCTTTGTGACGTTTCAACAGATCCCTAGGATCAAGAACAAAGCTGCAGACGCCATGGCCACATTAGCTTCACTTCTTCAGTTGGAGACACATGAATCCTGATTTGAATTCCTGGTGGAAGAGCTACACCATCCCATCTTTGACTCGTCTGAAAGCCATGTCATTTGTGTCATTATCACACACGAGTCTTCCCGATATGGTGCTATCTATTCATATCTTCGTGATGGCATCATCCCCGACACATTCAACCGCTCCGAACGCTGAAACCTCATCTGTAATGCCTCTCACCACACCCTCATCTCTGGTGATTTATATAGGAGGGGTTTAGATGGGACACTCCTTAGGTGCTTGGAAAAGGAGGAATCTAACCAAGTGTTAGCTGACATCCATGAGGCCATTTATGGTGGACATTCTAATGGTCTTGCCATGCCCGAAGGTTGCTTAGGGCGGGATATTATTGGCCCACAATGCAGATAGATGCAGTCACCTTTGCTAAGTCATGTGAAAAATGTCAGAAACATGGCAACCTGATTCATGCTCCAGGTAGGGAGCTGATCCCTTCTGTTTCTCATTGGCCATTTCAGCGCTGGGCCTTTGATCTGGTTGGGTAGATTCATCCCAACTCATCGGGTGGACACAAGTTCATTATTACTGCCATTGACTACTTCACAAAATGGGTGGAAGTTGTGCCACTTTCTGTTGCTTCAGGAAGGACCATTTCTTTGTTCATCTTGAATCATATCATTTGCCGATTTGGAGTGCCTTCTGAGATCATTACTAATAATGGAGGTCAATTTAAGAATAAGGACCTAAAGCACCTATGCAAAAAGTTTAAAATCAAGCAACACTGGTCCTCCATCTATTTTCCACAGGGAAACGGACAGGCAGAAGCTTCTAACAAAACCATTCTTAAGATTCTTCATAGAACAGTGCACAAGAATGGTAGGGATTGGCACTTACAAATCAATCCAGCACTATGGGCTTACAGAACAAGCATTCACACACCTACAGGAGCCACTCCTTTCTCTCTCACCTATGGCGCTGAAGCAATATTGCCTTTAGAAGTTGAGATACCATCACTTAGAGTCTCACTCAAAGGTTTGATTATAGATGAGGATTACCGTGCCATGAGGTTACATGAGTTAGAACTTCTAGATGAGAAGCGTAAGGCTTCCTTTGATCATATGAGAGCATACCAGAAGCGTATGTCCAAGGCATTCAACAAGAAAGTTCGCCCTAGAGAATTTCAAATAGGTGATCTTGTTTTGTGAGAGAACCCTAAGAACCAACAACACCGAGAGCAAAAAGGCAAGTTTGAACCTAACTAGCTTGGACCATACGTCATCACAGCTACTTTTGGTACCGGTGCGTATTTACTGTCAGATCCTAATGGAGAACAGCTCCCTGATCCCATCAACATTGTGCACCTCAAGAAGTTCTATCCTTGATGCCCGTTCTGTCTGGAGGCATCCTTTGTACATATCTTATGATCCTGAAAAAATACCAAAAAAATTGATATATGATGCTGAAAAAATCCTAAAAAGCATAAAATGTCCTGAAAAAATACAAAAAAAAAAGAAAAAGTTCAAAAATCCAAAAAAAGGAAAAAATGAAAAAAAAGATTCCAAGTGGTGAAAACCTGGAAATAGGCGCTACTTGAGGCCTTTGCACTTCTATTTGTTAGCATGCGTCCTCGACACTGACCCTTTCTCCATCATACCCTGACCCTACTTGGCTTAGTCTGGAATTGGTCTGTGTCTTTGCCTAGGGGGCATAACTGTTAGCATTGGTCTTTTAGGTGCGTTTGTCTCTTGGGGCATTTCACAACAGGTGTTTTTCAACACCACCCCAAACAGTGTTTTTCAACACTACCCTTGCGTCGAGTGTTTCTTAACACTTATCAGATGTCTTTCCCAATAGTCTAAGTATGATGCGATATTTCTCACTAAGCAGATATGACAATCAAAGTTTGACTCTATGACCAACACACATGCACTTAAACAATCAACTCACTGATGATATGATGACTTTCTTTTTCTTTGTGTGCTATCTATGAGGATTTCTTTGATGAGTGGTCTCTCCCTGAGAAGTTTTCGATGATGCATAGCTAGAAGACTGAGGGTATGAGAACATGTTTTATTTCTTTATCTGCTTGTGGGTATATTTTGTTGGTCCTAATTGTCATAAGCATTTATGCTGGTCTTACTTGACACTATGGATTGACAAGGTATTATCCTTGACTGTTTTGCGAGTACATGCTTATAGCTATCCTGACTTTCATGTGTCTTGATACAAACATAATCTCGCCATATCAAACTTAGGTCATCTCACTGCACTAGTCATCTTGACCTATATGTCTTTGATGCCTAGGTGAGATTTACACATTTCTATTTGATAAAGATCATATTCATATCCACATAGTTATGCTAGTATGCATTGTATGATCTTATGACACTACCAATAACACTCGATGATGATAATTAGATGTCTATAAGCATTGTGACCTTGCAAGTCAACCACTTTCATAGTAGCTTGCATTTCTAGGTTCATGTTAGTTTAGTTTCTGCACCTTGCATATGGAGAGAGCTCTCCTTTTTTCATCTTACGTGAACTAGTTGGTCAACTGTGCTCATTTTTTTGATTCTTCTTGATCATATCTTTCATTTCTGGTCTTTCATATCACATCATTTTCTATCCATTTTCGGACTCGAAATCGAAATCTGAGTTGCATTTCCAAATTTGCTCATTCTTCTATGCAGTTGACTGACCTTTTGAGGCATAATTCTTTGATATTTGATGGACTTTCTTCCTTCCATGTCTCTCAAATTTTCTAGTCTTTCATTCGCTCTATTTCTAGTCTTCTATTTCTATTCTTCTACTTCCTCACTAGGGCATGTTTTCATTTCCTGATGGTTAACCTCTTGACCTTTACATTCGATTATGACTTCCTTCTGATTTGATCAAATCTTTATCGATTTTTTGTCTCTCCTCTACCTGATTTCGATTTCGATTCCGAGGGGGTAGTATTTATGGGATTCTCATCCCCAATTCCTTGATTTTCCTGATTCAGACATCTTTTGTGAGCTATCGCTCAAATTTGAGATTCTTATCTCTTACTTTGAATGTGATCCCGAATCGACCTCATGTTCAAAGGCCTTTGTTTATGCTTTGTCCGGATATGATCCCGAATCGACCTCATATTTGAATTGTTTTGTGATCCCAGATCGATCTCACATTTCAATTCTTCTTTGACTGCATGTGTTCCCAAATCGATCACACATTAGTCAAAGAGGGGCAAATGTATGCACCTTAAAATGGTCGCCTAGACTTTGGGCCCCATTTATTCAATTTATAAACCCTGAATCATTTTTATCAATAATCAATATTTTCAACATTATCAATTTCTTGATCAAGTCTTAATTTTGATCATGTATTGGATTTTTATCCTTGGGCTAACCATTTATCCTAAGTCTTTATTTGATTAAAAGGAATATTTCCTCCCCTTTTGATTAAATAAAAAGCCCACCTTTTCCTCTTATCCTAAGTTGCACAAATAAAATATTATTCTTATTTTATAAAAAGGGCAAAACACTTTTTGTCTCATATGGACATAAAGTCCACTCTTATTTTCCTATTGGAGGATACTTGTGCACATGGATTGCTCCTCTTTCAAGCTCCATCGCTGACTAAGACTTTTTGCCTCTTAATCTCAATGGTCCATTTCACCTCATTTCTTATAAAATGAGAGCTCTCTCCTTCATTTGCATATCCACTTGTTTTATGCTAATGTTATGCTGCAGGTTTTAGGTGCATTTGGAGTTTGAAGACATTGAAGACTTGTTGCATTTCATTGTAGTTGCATATTTCTTTCTTAGTTGCATGATAATGGCATTCTTAGTATAGATTTCTTTTTATGCAATAGAATAAGCTCACATAGTCTAAATAGGAGGCATTGTAATCCATTGCTATTTCCTTTCATAGATTAGTTGCATTGTACTTTGCTTTCATAGCTTAGATTGCATTCTCATATAGCTTGCATTGCATTGCATATTTGAATTCTTGGAGATATTGGCATTGTTGCCCTTGTCTTCACTTGAATCTCTCATTGTATGGTTGACTAGCAAGGTCACAAGTTTGTAGCTCTAGCTGAGAGCAATTTTCAACCTTGCAACTCCATGCATAGAGAGCTATGAGCCACTTTGTGAGGCCTCATTCTTGAGCAACCTTGCATGCAATGGTTCATAGAAGTGCACCATTTTAGTGTGTACACAATGCAACTATGAAAAGAAATAGCAATGGATTACAATTCCCCTAATTAAGCTATGTGAAGCTAATCTATTGCATAAAAGGAAACTAAGCTAGTATGCCATGATTTATGCAACTAAACAAAGGAAATATGCAACTAAATGAGATGCAACAAAGATCTTCAAAGCTTGGATGCAATATGTCTTCAAAGAGCTCCAAAATAACCTAGAAACTTGCAGCATAAAATTAGCATGAAAGAGATGAATCCAAATGAAGGAGAGAGCTCTCCTTTCATAAGAAATGACGTGAAATGGACCATGGAGATTAAGAGGCAAAAAGACTTAATCAATGGTGGAGCTTGAAAGAGGAGCAATCCATGTGCACAAGTATCCTCCAATAGGAAAATAGGAGTTGACTTTATGTCCATGTGAGACAAAAAGTGATTTTCTCTTTTTATAAAATAAGAATAATGCTTTGTTTGTGCAACTTAGGATAAGAAGAAAAGTGGGGATTTTTTATTTAAATAAAAGGGGAGGAAATTCCTTTTAATTAAATAAAGACTTAGGATAAATTGATTTTATTATTTAATTAAAAGAGATTTTTAATTAATTAAAAGGGAGCATGTTCTCTTAATTAAATAAGATTTTTATTTTTTCTCTTTTAAATTAAATAAGGCTCAAACCTTAGGAAATATTGAATTGATTACGATTTGATCAAGGAAATTGATATAATTGATATTGTTGATATTTGAAAATATTGATTCAGGGATTTGATAAATTGCAGAAATGGGGCCCAAGGTCTAGGCGACCATTTTAGGGTGCATACATTTGCCCCTCTTTGACTAATGTGTGATCATTTTGGGAACACATGCAGTCAAAGAAGAATTGAAATGTGAGATCAATTTGGGATCACAAAACAACTCAGATGTGTGTTCATTTTGGGAACACATCAGGACAAAGATAAACAAAAGACAAGACCAACACCGTCGTTGGTAGGTGCAAATCAAGCCTTAGACAAAACTATCACCATCAATGCTAGGCAATAATCAAGTCTAAAAAAATAGGAGATAAAAATCAAAAGACAAAATCACACCATTGTTGCTAGGTGATAATCAAGTCTAAAAATAAGAATCTCAAGATGAGCTAAATGATAAGCTAAATCAAAGCTTAAAGCTAATAGGTACTGCCCCCTCGGAATTGAAATCGAAATCAGATAGAGGAGAACAACAAATTGATAAACCTAATCAAGTCACAATAAATCATAATTGAAGGATGGAGCATGATAAGATAACCATCAAACAGTGAAGATATGCCCCAGGTTGACTAGGTTTGACTGGGAAAGATATAGGATAAAAATTAAGTCAAACTTCAGAGAGGAAGCGAAAGGGGTGAATGAAAGACTAGAAGTTTGGAAGACATGGAAAGGAAGAAATTTCATCAAAGATCGAAGAATTATGCCTCAAAAGGTCAGTCAACTGCGTAAAAGAATGAGAGAACTTAGAAACGTGACTCAGATTTCGATTTCAAGTCTGAAAATGGATAGAAAATTATGTGATATGAAAGACTAGAAATGAAAGATATGATCAAGAAGAATCAAAAAATGAGCACAGTTGACCAACTAGTCCATAGATGATAAAAAGGAGAGCTCTCTCCATGTGCAAGATGCAAAAACTAAACTATGATGAACCTAAGAATGCAAGCTACTATGAAAGTGGTTGACTTGAAAGGTCACAATGTCTATAGACATCTATTTATCATCATCGAGCGTTATTGGTAGCATCATAAGATCATACAATGCACACTAGTATGACTATGTGGATATGAATATGATCTTTATCAGATAGAAATGTGGAAATCCCACCTAGGCATCAAAGACATGGAGGTCCAGATGACTAATGCAGTGAGATCACCTAAGTTTGATATGGTGAGATTATGCTTGTATCAAGACACATCAAAGTCAAGATAACTAGAAGCATGCACTCGCAAAAAGTCAAGGATAATACCTTGTCAATCCATAGTGTCAAGTAAGACCAGCATAAATGCTCATGACAGGTAGGACCAACAAAATATACCCACAAGCAGATAAAGAAATTAAACATGTTCTCATTCCCTTAGTCTTCTAGCTATGCATCATCGAAAACTTCTTAGGGAGAGACCACTCATCAAAGAAATCCTCATAGACAGCACACAAAGAAAATAAAGTCAACATATCTCAAGCGAGTTGATTGTTTAAGTGCGTGTGTGTTGGTCATAGAGTCAAACTTTGGTTATCACATCTGCTAATGAGAAATATCGCATCATACTTAGACTATTAGGAAAGACATCTAATAAGTGTTAAGAAACACTTGACGCAAGAGTAGTGTTGAAAAACACTGTTTGGGGTGGTGTTGAAAAACACCTTTTGTGAAATGCCCCAAGAGACAAACGGACCTAAAATACCTATGCTAACAATTATGCCCCCTAGACAAAGATAAAAACCAATTCCAGACCAAGTCAAATAAGGTCAAGGCATGATGGAGAAAGGCTAAGTGTCGAGGACACATGCTAAAAAATAGGAGTGCAAAGGCCTCAAGTAGCGCCTGTTTCCAGGTTTTCACCACTTGGATTTTATTGCAATTTTATTTTTTTTTCTTTTTTTTATTTTTTTTTTATTTTTGCTACCAAGGCGCCTGTTTCCAGGTTTTCACCAAGGCACTTTTTCTATATTTTTTTTGAATTTTGAATTTTGAATTTTTTGATTTTTTTGTATTTTCTCAGGACTTTTTATGCTTTTTAGGATTTTTTCAGCATCATATATCAATTTATTTTTGGTATTTTTTTAGGATCATAAAATATGTACAAAGGATGCCCCCAGATAGAAACAGGCATCAAGGATAGAACTTCTTGAGGTGTACAATGTTGATGGGCTCAGGGAGCTGTTCTCCATCTTCATCTGATTGTAAATATGCACCTGTACCAAAAGCCACTGTAATAATGTATGGTCCAAGCCAATTGGGTTCGAACTTGCCCTTTTGTTCTTTGTTCTGTTGATTCTTAGGGTTCTCTCTCAAAACAAGATCGCCTATCTGAAATTCCCTAGGATGAACCTTCTTGTTGAATGCTTTGGACATACGCTTCTGATATACTCTCATGTGATCAAAGGAAGCCTTACACTTCTCATCTAGAAGTTCTAGTTCTTGTAACCTCATGGCATGGTAATCCTCATTTGTAATCAAACCTTTGAGAGAGACTCTAAGTGAAGGTATCTCTACTTCTAAAGGTAATATCGCTTCAGCGCCATAGGTAAGGGCAAAAGGGGTGGCTCCTGTAGGTGTGTGAATGCTTGTTCTGTAAGCCCATAGTGCTGGATTGATTTGCAAGTGCCAATCCCTACCATTCTTGTGCACTATTCTATGAAGAATCTTAAGAATGGTTTTATTAGAGGCTTCTGCCTATCTGTTTCCCTGTGGAAAATAGATGGAGGACCAATGTTGCTTAATTTTAAACTTCTTGCATAAATGCTTTAGGTCCTTGTTCTTGAATTGACCTCCATTATCAATAATAATCTCAGAAGGTACTCCAAATCGGCAAATAATATGATTCAAAATAAATAGGGAAACTATTTTGCCTGAGGCAACAGAAAGAGGGACTGCCTCTACCCATTTTGTGAAATAATCAGTAGCTGTGATGATAAACTTATGTCCACCTGATGAGTTGGGGTGAATTTTCCCAACAAGGTCAAAGGCCCAACGCTGAAATGGCCAATGAGAAATAGAAGGAATTAGCTCCCTCCCTGAAGCGTGAATTAGGTTTCCATGTTTTTGACATTTCTCACAAGATTTAGAGAAAGCTACTGCATTAGTTTGCATTATGGGCTAGTAATACCCCGCCCTAAGCAACCTTCGGGCCATGGCAAGACCATTAGAATGTCCACCACAAATGCCCTCGTGAATGTCAACTAACGCTTGGTCAGATTCTGCCTTTTCCAAGCACCTAAGAAGTGTCCCATCAAAACCCCTCCTGTATAAATCACTAGAGATAAGGGTGTGGCGAGAGGCATTTTGAATCAGGTTTCTGCGTTCAGATCGATTGAAAGATTCAGGGATGATGCCATCATGAAGATACAAATAGATAGCACCATATCGGGAGGACTCATGGGTGACAAGGGTGAAAATGACTTGGCTTTCAGATGAGTCAAATATGGGATGGTGTAGCTCTTCCACCAGGAATTCAAATCTTGATTCATGTTGTTCCAACTAAAGGAGTGAAGCTAATGTGGCCATAGCATCTGCAGCTTTGTTCTCTGTCCTAGGGATCTGTTGAAATGTCACAAATGTAAAGTAATGTCTCAATGATTCAACCATCTTTTTGTAAGGTATCAATTTATCATCCTTGGTTTGATACTCCTCATTGACTTGGTTGATAATTAATTGTGAATCCCCAAAGACATGCAACTCTGTTATGTTCCATTCTATAGCTAGTTTCAATCCATTGGTTAATGCTTCATATTCTGCAATATTGTTTGTACATGGGAATAAAAGTTTGTAGGATTTTGGTATATTATACCCATGAGGAGAAACAAATAATACTCCCGCACCTGATCCATTTTGCATGTTGGAACCATCAAAGAACATCTTCCAAGTGCGAGTGGTCATGTATAGAATATGTTCATCTGGGAACTCTACCTGAATAGGCATACTATCCTTAATTGGAAAATCAGCTAACTGGTCAGCAATAGTTTGTCCTTTTATGGCCTTTCTTTCAATGTACTCTATATCAAACTCAGATAAAACCATCATCCACTTAGCAAGTCTACCCGTGAGGGCAGCCTTACTAAGCAAGTACTTAAGAGGATCAATTTTTGCGACCAAATGTATAGTATGAGCAAGCATATAGTTTCACAACTTTTGGGAAGCAAACACTACTACTAGACAAGACTTTTCAATGCTATTATAATTGATCTCATAAGATACTAGAGTACGACTGATATAGTATATGGCCCTTTCTTTCCCAGTGTCATCTAATTGAGCCAACAATGCCCCCAAGGAAGATTCTGTAGATGAAATGTATAGAATCAAAGGCTTCCCTGGAATAGGAGGCATCAAAATTGGAGGATTATCCAAATACTATTTTATTTGATCAAGGCTCTTTTGGAAATCCTCATTCCACACACATGTGACTCCCTTATGTAATGTCTTATTAAAGGGTTGTGCTCTATCTGCCAGCTGTGAGATAAACCTCCTAATTGACTAGAGTCATCCCTGAAGACTTCTCATCTGACTAGTGCTTCTTGGAGGTGGCATATCTAAGATAGCTTGGACCTTTTAGGATCAACCTCTATTCCTTTTTTTGAAATTATAAATCCTAGAAGTTTACCTGAGGTAACTCCAAATGCACACTTTTTCGGATTCAATCTAAGTTGAAACTATTCCATGCGATCTAGAATTACTTCCAAATCATCGAGGTGTGTATCCCGTTTTCTTGATTTAGCCAAGGTATCATCCACATAATCTTCCATGTTCTTATGCATCATATCATGAAAAATTATGGTCATAGCTCGTTGGTATGTTGCTCCTGCATTCTTTAGGCTGAATGGCATGACGTTCCAACAGTAGGTTCCCCATGCACATGTGAAAGCTATTTTCTCTTGATCTTCGGGAGCTATTTTTATCTGGTTATATCCAGAAAACCCATTCATTAAGGAATATATCTCATAACCCGCCGTCATATCCACTATCATGTCTATGTTGGGGAGTGGAAAGTCATCCTTTGGGCATGCTTTGTTGAGGTCTCTCAAGTCTGTGCAAATGTGAATAGAGCCATCATGTTTGGAAACTGGAACAATATTGGAGATCCACTTAGCATAGTTGATAGCTCGAATGAATCCTGGGCGTAAGAACTTTTCTAATTCAGATTTAACAAGAAGAGCTATATGAGGATGCATTTTCCTCAACTTTTGTTTAACCGGTTTCATTCTTGGAGCTATAGATAGATGATGCATAATAAGATCAGTGTCAACCCCTGGCATATCAGAATATGTCCAAGCAAAGTTGACTTTCCTCCTTTGCAAAAACTTTGTATATGCCTCTTTTTCTTCAACTGATAGAGATTGAGCTAGGTGTACTATCTAGGGAGCCTCTTCTATATTCAAATTCACTGGTTGTGTGGGCTCAATGAGAACCGATGATCTATCCTAGAAGTAACTTGGCAAGTTATTAAGTACCCCATCCTTGGGTGCCTCAAAAAGGTTTTCACCTTCAGATACGTCTTTTCTTTTTACTATTTTGGGTTCTGACACTGCCACAAAGTGGTTTTCGCCATCAGAACCATCTTTCTTTTTTTCTTTTTCTTTTATTTTTAGACTGAGGTACTTAATATCAGGCTCTTTCATACTCGTTGTTGGTTCGCTGGTGGAAGAGACTACAGGTTCAAGAGCATTCAGATAGCAGGCAATTTCGTAGTCATTCTGAAAAGTGAGGAGTTTAGGCTCTTGATGTCGCTAAGACCAGTCAATTAGGTGGAAATGGACAAGGGGTAGGTCAATGGCTGGTTCAACATTGTGTATGTGGAAGGTGTTATCTCTGGTGACCATACAATTGAGATTCATCAAGTCCCCTTCTAAGATACCCAAATCAAGATTTGTCCTACCAAACGAAGTGTCATCCACTAAGGCAATTTGAGGAGTCCAATCCTCTAGTCCTACACTAGGCTTGTTGGTCACATCGGGTTGAGTACTATAAGTATGGACAACATCCATGTCCAAATCAACTATTGCATCTGAAAGTGAGTCCCATTCGAACTCATGTGAGTCTATTTTTGAATCATTATTTGGGCTTTGTGATGTAGAAGCCTCAAGATTGGGAAGAGTTTCCCCTTCTCAAACACTAGCATTGTTACTATCTGTCACAACTAGGATAGCAACACTTTCCATTGTTAATCTAGCATTCCTATAGTCACTATCTATCACAGCTGGGATAGTAGGACTGTCAATTATCAAATCTTTTGAATCTCCCCAAAGGAGATTTGTTGAAGGCACCTAATCATCAGACATGTCTTGCTAATTAGAGAGATCAGGTGTGTAGTTTGAGTCATCGTCACTATCCATTGCAGCTGAGACAGGGACACTTTTTGGTTCCTTATTTTCAAAACCTAAGCCAACTGTTGACTTATCCCTTCATGCAAAGAGTGCATGATCTAAAGGTTCAGACCTGGCATCCAATCTGTGACTAAGGGGACCATGTCCTAGATAACCCATATTCTTGACCAATGTATATCCCCTCCCATAAGTGCTAGGGGAAGGTGCAAAATTCTCATTATGTAGGTATTTCTCTTCTCAGTAAATCCAGTCCCTAACAAAAACCTCTTCTTTTTCCTCTTGAATCAGAACTGAGGATTCCACAACCTTGTCGAATAATGTCATGGCTGAAGATGAGGGTTTCATATCTTGAGAGGGTTTTCCATAAGACCTAGGGGAAATTGGCAATTTTGTGAATGAATCAATTTTGTAATCCCCCATACCAAGATCCATGGCTTTGAATTTGTTTTTGCATTGTTCAAATGCAGTATCAAAAGTGTCAGCCTCCCTATTCAAAGGAATGTGAGATCCTGCTGAAATTGTGTTGACGGACAATGTGCTATCCTCGGGTATGAAAACTTCTACTCCATTGTAAGGGAACTTCACACACTGATGATAAGTAGATGGGACTGCTTGCATCTCATGTATCCAAGGTCTACCCAAAAAAATATTGTAAGCCAAAGGACCAACATCAACAATCTGAAATAAAATATCTTTCTCTACAGGACCAATTCGGATAGGAAGAACAGCCAATCCTTTAGAACTACATTCTGCTTCATCATAAGCCTTGATAGTTATCTTCTTCCTTATGTTAATGACTTCTTCAGAATATCCTAGAGCCTTCAACAAACTCATGGTACAGATATTTAGCCCTACACCCCCATCTATCAACACATGCCTAACATGGGTCTTGTGAATCATAACCTCTATGTGAAGGGCCAAATTGTGTGGGTGGCTTAATGACTTGTCATCTTCATCTGAGAATGTAAGGTAGTGAGGGCTTGCCAAGTGGTTGACCATATTCTAGAATTGATCCACATCTATATCATTAGGGACATTAGCCACTCGCAAGGCATCCTCAAGGACACACCTATGCTTAGGGGACAATTCCAAGAGTTCAAAGATTGAAATCTGTGCTGGTGTACATTGTAATGGTCAACAAGATTATAGTTCAAATCAGGACTAATAGCATATTTAGGAAGAACACTCTTGACACTGGCTGCTTAGATTTACTAGAGCTAGGACCTCTAATAACAATGGGAGCTTGAGACTAGCTTCTAGTGACAACATTGAGGGGTTGAGACATCCTTCATGAGTGAGGACCTCTTAGGACCACAACGGGTCCTTCATCAAGCATAGGATTTGAATCCACATTATATCCATAAGGGTCTTTCCCTCTCATCATGTTGACATTGTCATCAACAACTTCAAGCATATTAATAACATTTTCAGCATTTGTGTAGGTGTAGTTGATAGCAGCCTTGCCGTTCTTGTTGTTAGAATTCTCTCCTTTCTCATATTTGGGCAAGGGTTCTTTAAAAGCTTTATGATCTGCATTAGTGGTTAAACCATCAACTTGATCTTCCACTTTCAATAAGATCTTGCACAAGATGCTTAAGTTTGAAACAATTTTCTATATCATGTCCAATTCCATTGTGAAAGACACAAAAAGCCTTCTCATCCCACCAATGAGGCTTAGGATATGGTATGCGGAACTTTGCAGGATCCTGAGGTTGTGCCAAATTATGAGAAATTAACATCTTGAAAATGTCTGCATAGGAGTCCCCAAGCTTGGTAAATTGTCTCTTTTCTATTTTAGGTCTCCCTTGATACTTGGGTTTATTCTCCTATTGTGCCGAAGATGTTTGCAGCTTCATGGCTTGGACTGCATTAGAGAGATTAAGAACTCCTTCATTCTTAGGTTGTGATGAGTCAACAACTCCGTCATTGACCACTTGCTTATTCTTATTCCAATAGGAGGTATTTTTGTCCTTATTACTATTATTATTGTTGTTTTGGCCATTGTTGTTGTTAGTTGTTTTGGCCAAAATTCCTTGTTCTTTTAGGACATCCTCTATGCGACACGCCACTTCTACCATGGTATCAAAAGAATTAAATGGGATCTTCCTTACTTCATACCTTAATTCTGGTACCAAGTTGCTCACAATGATGTCCATTCTTTCCTCCTCAGGAATTGTCCTTGGATATTTCGAGCACAAACGTCTCCATCTTTGTAGAAAGGTAACAAAAGATTCCCCTTGATTCTGCTTGAGTTTGCACAAATCAAGCATGGTGACCGACTTTGATAAGTTGTAAGCAAAATGTTGAACAAATCTTTCCACAAGATCTCTAAATGTCTTAACTGGAGGAGTAAGGTTAGTAAACCACTCCATGGCTTGACCCTTGAGACTCTTTGGGAATAATCTCATCAAGTAGGAGTCTTCATGGTGAAAAGAAAAGCTCATTATGTAGAATTGTCTAACATGGTCATGAGGGTCACCAACGCCATCATATTTGTCATAGGTTGGATACTCAACTTTCTTAGGAAACTCAACCAACACCACACTCTTGTCAATTGGGTTAGGACATATGGAATCCAAATTAAATGTGCTCTTAGGAGCCCTCATCCTTTCTATATCCTTTTGCAGTTGTTTGATCACCTCATTAGTTGATGGATCTTGCTTCTTTACCTTTCGGTCCACATCAAAATTATATGGGACCTTAGCACCTTTTTTGATGAGACTTTCTAGGAACTGATCCTTTGTTTTGTTCCACATATCTTCCTACATATGCTTGGAATGATGGTTCTTGTTGCATAGTCATTAAATCTATATGATCAAAGTTGGCATAACTTCCTCCATGTTGTGAGCCATGATGTGCTCGTTGGGAGGGTTGCTTTGAAAGTCTAGGAGGTGAATGTCTCCTATGGTGATCATATCTTGAAGTCCTTCTACCTCTAGGACTTGGGGATCTTGAGGGCATCCTTGACCTTCTTCTAGGACTTGGTGAGGGAGTAGATGGGGGTGAGTGGGTCCCACTATTAGCACCCCTCCCATTGAATTAGTTTTGGAATTGTTGTGCATAGAGTCTATCTTCTTCTTCTTGAGTGACTCTTTTCCTTATGTCCAATAATGCACGTTCCTCTTCCTCTAGTTGTCTAAATTTCTCCTTTTTAGCAGCTTGTTCATCCAAATAGGCTTGCTTCTCCCTTTCAATGCTTTTCAATCTCGTATTTGCATATTGAGAGGTATCTTTAAGTGGAGAAGATTGTCTTGAATGCCTTATTGTGTTGGCTGCGTTGATGTGATGGTCACTAGATTCATTATTCTGGTCCTCGTGTTGTGACCCTGAATCTGAGTGAGTTTTCTTATAATGTCTCTCAACTTGTTGGTGAGCATCAAAATACCTTGTGTTGTTGGGGGGTGACCCGGGTGGACTAGCATGAGAAGAACCACCGTACACTCTCCTATGTCGTTGGAAGATATCTTCAAGAGTTTGATTCATGGCTTCTCTTTGTTGTTGAGTGAAAGTGTAACTCATGTCCATACTTGATGAATGTGGTGCTAAAGAGGTGCTCACTTCACTAGGATTACCTTTTGGATCAAAACAAACCTCAGATTCACTTTTAGGAGATTGGTCAAAAAGGGGTTCTTTTCCCTTGTGCTGTTGACGAGTCTTAACTGGTGGTAACTGGCTAAAGACAATAGGGGGTCACTTCCCTTGATTGACTTGCTACTTTGTTGTAACTAACATGAAAAAAAGAGATTCTTAATGATAGGGTGACCTCGCAAAGTGTCAACACCAAACTAGGATAATCAAAGTTCTCTATTGTCCAAAGTGAAATGAAAAAGATAGAAAAAGAGGCTTTACCAACACTGTCAAAGAGGTGCTTCAAATCAAAGGGTGACTACCCTTGCACTTTTGAATCAGGAGGTTAGACTAGGCCGAAATACAACTAAAATTGATTAAATGAAAGTGATTTGGACAATAAGAGGACTAAAATTCTCCAAAAATGTAGCTAACAACCCTAGAGATAAACTTTCTCACCAAGAATACCTTCTAACTTGACAACTATTTCCAAAGTGGCCTTGTAAACCAATGGATGCTATTCCTAGAGGACTAAAACTAGAAATTTATAGCCAAGATAGGTCTCTAACGACAGAGTAAGAAACCTACTCAAAGACCTAACTTGACTAACAACAATTGAAACTGACCAAACTGAAAGCACGACATAAACTACCCAGGTGACACTTTCCAGGCGAGGAGGGCAACAGTTTATGTTTAGGCGACACTTCACCTTAATCCAGGTGATAGATTACACTTGGGCGACACTTCACCTTAAACTGGGCAACAGTTGCTAGGCTATCCACGCACCACTTCTCATCAAACAGGGCGACAATATTTTAGGGGCGAACTAGCGCGCGACAATTTTCACAACAGGGCGAGCCACTTGTTCAGTGTCGTATGACTCTATGACCAGTGAGCATCAAAATCTTAGTTTTAAAGCTTGTTCATTCGATATTTTCAGTCTGAGGGTTAATTTTTTGAATGTAATCGCAATGACAGCAGCAGATTGACAAGTTTGCAAATAGTAGGGGATCAAATGTGTCTCCAAGCACTTGAAATAAGGGAAAAAGCAACCTTGCCAAGACAAACAATTGTGATATCAAAATTGAAAAAGCACCCTATGCACACCACCAATTGTTTATATGTTGAGAATGTTTACGCCAGTATCACACAATCGAGGACACTTCAAGCAATATCTACCTATAAGACAAGGCTCAATACTTATCAACTTAGCCCACAACTTGATGCCCCCTTGCCTTACACCAAGTGGTTGCCCACAAGAGATATTAGCTTTGTCATGGAAGTGTTAAACAACACAACCAAAGGGACATATATGGTGAGTATCTTAGGGTGATCCGGGTTAGTCCACTTGGATCAATCCTTGCACTAAGAAGATAAGTGGCTAAATAAAGGTGGCTTCTAACCTAAGGTTCTTAGTAAGGGCTTCTGTTCATAACACCCCTCTTGATCCTCATAAAGGACTAGGACCTCGTGGCCTCAAGAGTACCTTAAGCATTCTTGCTCAATGCTTTCCCCATGGTCACAATCCCATGAGTTACTCACATCAAGCGAAGACAAGTGTTACGTCTACCAAGGTTTTGTGTCCTTGATAGCCTTGAGATTATAGTGGGTCAGAATAGCTGGCAAAAGGCTTGTCCCCACTTGGGTCATTCCCCTTGATTGCTCAAGGGCAAGCCCGCTAAAGGATTCCTATAATAAACAAAGAGTGGATGATTTTTGAGGTTCAAGGTTTTTGGTTCACCACAAGGGTGAAGAACATAATCCCCTATCTCAAAAATTTCTCCCAAACACACCAAGCAAATTCAATTAACCCCCTTGCTTTTAAAATCCCAAGATGGGTCAAGATTTCTGTTTCACCATAAGGGTGAAGAGCATACTCTCCTACCACCTCAAAATTCCTATAACAAGGTATTAAGTGCCTATGAAATGAAACAAGTAGTATATGCCACACTCAATTAAAGAAAGCAATTAAACAAGTATTTGGTTTAGTTTTTATGCTTAGGGCAGCCCTGCAAAAACCATTAGTAGCCCTCTTTGACATGCATTTTTTTTTTTTCAAATTTTCAAGCTATAAGAGCACCTACAAGCGCAACTTGTTAGCTCCACAATGGTTAGAATAATCCTAAAATCCAATTAGCTCCAAGCAATCCACTATCAACAAGTATTTAAAGCACTAAAGGTGGAACACTTAACTCTTCAAGTAAACGTGAAGCGAGTCCAAAAGTGGGACACTTAACCCTTCAAGTGAATGCGAAGCAAGTCCAAGAGTGGAACATTTAACCCTTTTAAGATAATGTGAAGTGAGTCCAAAAGTGGAACATTTAACCCTTCAAGAAAATATGAAGTGAGTCCAAAAGTGGAACATTTAACCCTTCAAGAGAATGTGAAGCGAGTCCAAAAGTGGAACATTTAACCCTTCAAGAAAATGTGAAGTGAGTCCAAAAAGTGGAACACTTAACCCTTCACACAAACTCAAAGTGAGTCCAAAAGTGGAACATTTAACTCTTCACACCAACTCAAAGTGAGTCCAAAAGTGGAACATTTAACTCTTCATACCAACTCAAAGTGAGTCCAAAGGTGGAACATTTAACTCCTCACATCAACTCAAAGTGAGTCCAAAAGTGGAACATTTAACTCTTCATACCAACTCAAAGTGAGTCCAAAGGTGGAACATTTAACTCCTCACATCAACTCAAAGTGAGTCCAAAGGTGGAACATTTAACTCCTCACATCAACTCAAAGTGAGCCCAAAAGTGGAACATTTAACTCCTCACATCAACTCAAAGTGAGTCCACACTTTAGAAAATAAGTGAGTTCCAAAAAGCACAAAAGGGTTGCCTAGTGGAGCAATTAACGCTTCTTTCTTGTAGACCCCTCCCCTTTAATATGGCACTGATCTTGCAACCACGGGGCGGAAATGAGGGGCCGACAGATTAGCGAGTCCAATAACCCAAGATAGCAATCTAGATCAATCACAAGTAATCTAAAGTTGCTTATCAATACTACTCACAAATGACAAAGGGTTGAATCAATGGAATATTTAACTTTCCAAGCAAACATAGAGTGAGTCCACAAAGTGGTGCATTTAACTCCCTATGTAAACAAGGAATGAATCCATGCCCTCAATCACTCAAATGAGGTGTTTGATATTGGAAACCAAAGAGCATTTACGAACTATCAAAAGCAAATCTATGTCCTTTTATTAACCCAAAAGAGATGTGCCTATGAAAGCAAGTAAACCAACTGAAATCTGGAAATGCAATCTATTTAGCCACAACAAATCAAACAAATCAATCTAAATTCAGCTAAAAGGGGCTAAAAAACTCACTGTCAGGTACAGGTGATAGTACAGTCACCAGAAATGTCACGTGACACTTTTTCGTATACGGGTGCGACACTTTATTTCTGGGCGACAGTTCGCACTATACATAGGTGACATAACTTCTCAAACAGTGCGACACTTTCTGTCAAAGGGGGTGACACTTTTAATTGGTAAAGTGTCGCGCCACTATACAGAGAATTGTCACACGACACTGGCAAAGTGTTGCATGACACTCTAAGATAGAAAAACTAGAGACCGAAAATAAAGCTGAAAATTGACAAATTTTTTTGCAGAAATGCAGAAAGTAAAGGACAAAGTTAATCTACTCTGCCCCACGGTGGGTGCCAAAAATGTACACACAAAAGTAGTGCACTTCTATGAATCCTTACATGCAAGGAAACTCAAGAATGAGCCCTCACAAATCGATCCATAGCTCTCTATGCATGGAGTTGCAAGATTATGAATTTGCTCTCAGCTAGAGCTATGAAGCATATGACCTTGCTAGTCAACCACACAATGAGAGATTCACAATGAAGACAAGGGCAAGAATGCCAATATCCCCAAGAATCACTATGAAAATGCAATGCAAACTAATATGAATATGCAAGGTTAATCTATCAAAATGAAAGTACAATGCAACTATGAAAGAAAATAGCAATGGATTACAATTCCCCTAATTAAGCTATGTGAAGCTAATCTATTGCATAAAAGGAAACTAAGCTAGTATGCCATGATTTATGCAACTAAACAAAGGAAATATGCAACTAAATGAGATGCAACAAAGATCTTCAAAGCTTGGATGCAATATGTCTTCAAAGAGCTCCAAAATAACTTAGAAACCTACAGCATAACATTAGCATGAAAGAGAATGATCCAAATGAAGGAGAGAGCTCTCCTTTTATAAGAAATGAGGTGAAATGGACCATGGAGATTAAGAGGCAAAAAGACTTAATCAACGGTGAAGCTTGAAAGAGGAGCAATCTATGTGCACAAGTATCCTCCAATAGGAAAATAGGAGTTGACTTTATGTCCATGTGAGATAAAAAGTGATTTTCTCTTTTTATAAAATAAGAATAATGCTTTGTTTGTGCAACTTAGGATAAGAAGAAAAGTGGGGATTTTTTATTTAAATAAAAGGGGAGGAAATTTTTTTTAAGTAAATAAAGACTTAGGATAAATTGATTTTATTATTTAATTAAAAGAGATTTTTAATTAATTAAAAGGGAGCATGTTCTCTTAATTAAATAAGATTTTTATTTTTTCTCTTTTAAATTAAATAAGGCTCAAACCTTAGGAAATATTGAATTGATTATGATTTGATCAAGGAAATTGATATAATTGATATTGTTGATATTTGAAAATATTGATTCAGGGATTTGATAAATTGCAGAAATGGGGCCCAAGGTCTAGGCGACCATTTTAAGGTGCATACATTTGCCCCTCTTTGACTAATGTGTGATCATTTCGGGAACACATGCAGTCAAATAAGAATTGAAATGTGAGATCAATTTGGGATCACAAAATAACTCAGATGTGTGTTCATTTTGGGAACACATCAGGACAAAGATAAACAAAAGACAAGACCAACATTGTCGCTGGTAGGTGCAAATCAAGCCTTAGACAAAACTATCACCATCGATGCTAGGCAATAATCAAGTCTAAAAAAATAGGAGATAAAAATCAAAAGACAAAATCACCACCATTGTTGCTAGGTGATAATCAAGTCTAAAAATAAGAATCTCAAGATGAGTTGAATGATAAGCTGAATCAAAGCTTAAAGCTGATAGGTACTGCCCCCTCGGAATCGAAATCGAAATCAGATAGAGGAGAACAAAAAATTGATAAACCTAATCAAGTCACAATAAATCATAATCGAAGGATGGAGCATGATAAGATAACCATCAGATAGTGAAGATATGCCCTAGGTTGACTAGGTTTGACTGGGAAAGATATAGGATAAAAATTAAGTCAAACCTCAGAGAGAGGAAGCGAAAGGGGTGAATGAAAGACTAGAAGTTTGGAAGACATGGAAAGGAAGAAATTCCATCAAAGATCAAAGAATTATGCCTCAAAAGGTCAGTCAACTGCGTAGAAGAATGAGAGAACTTAGAAACGCGACTCAGAGTTCAATTTCGAGTCTGAAAATGGATAGAAAATTATGTGATATGAAAGACTAGAAATGAAAGATATGATCAAGAATAATTGAGCATAGTTGACCAACTAGTCCATAGATGATAAAAAGGAGAGCTCTCTCCATATGCAAGATGCAAAAACTAAAATATGACGAACCTAAGAATGCAAGCTACTATGAAAGTGGTTGACTTGCAAGGTCACAATGCCTATAGACATCTAATTATCATCATCGAGCGTTATTGGTAGCGTCATAAGATCATACAATGCACACTAGCATGACTATGTGGATATGAATATGATCTTTATTAGATAGAAATGTGGAAATCCCACCTAGGCATCAAAGACATGGAGGTCCAGATGACTAATGCAGTGAGATCACCTAAGTTTGATATGGCGAGATTATGCTTGTATCAAGACACATGAAAGTCAGGATAACTAGAAGCATGCACTTGCAAAACAGTCAAGGATAATACCTTGTCAATCCATAGTGTCAAGTAAGACCAACATAAATGCTCATGACAGGTAGGACCAACAAAATATACTCACAAGAAGATAAAAAAATAAAACATGTTCTCATTCCCTTAGTCTTCTAGCTATGCATCATCGAAAACTTCTTAGGGAGAGACCACTCATCAAAGAAATCCTCATAGACAGCACACAAAGAAAATAAAGTCAACATATCTCAAGCGAGTTGATTGTTTAAGTGTGTGTGTGTTGGTCATAGAGTCAAAATTTGGTTATCACATCTACTAATGAGAAATATCGCATCATACTTAGACTATTAGGAAAGACATCTGATAAGTGTTAAGAAACACTTGACGCAAGAGTAGTGTTGAAAAACACTGTTTGGGGTGGTGTTGAAAAACACCTGTTGTGAAATGCCCCAAGAGACAAACGCACCTAAAAGACCTATGCTAACAATTATGCCCCCTAGACAAAGATAAAAACCAATTCCAAACCAAGTCAAATAAGGTCAAGGCATGATGGAGAAAGGCTAAGTGTCGAGGACACATGCTAAAAAATAGGAGTGCAAAGGCCTCAAGTAGCGCCTATTTCCAGGTTTTCACCACTTGGATTTTATTGCAATTTTTTCTTTTTTTCTTTTTTTTTTGTATTTTTGCTACCAAGGCGCCTGTTTCCAGGTTTTCACCAAGGCACTTTTTCTATTTTTTTTTTGAATTTTTGAATTTTTTTGTATTTTCTCAGGACTTTTTATGCTTTTTAGGATTATGTAGTAAGCTTCAGTTTATGATGTATGGACATGATATCAACATGATATCATGGGAGCAGAGGTTAATTGTTAGTACAGATAGTTATATAGCAGCTTATGTCAGCAACGTTCCTAACAGAGTTACATGCAGTGTTCTGTGTATTGTTGTTCGTACAGTTGTCTTATGGGAATGCACCCTAGGATATATGTTGCATACATGTTAGTGATGTTAAGTTCATAGACACATGGTTTGATGATGAACACAAGTGAAGTTATGCAGTCGCTATTCGCCAATAGCAGTTTCTTGTGTTTGTTCAGCAGAGCCGATAGAGATTTTATTGGTTCTTGAATTGCACCTATCTTTAGGGTATGCGCCCTTGGAGTTAAGCTTAGAGATGAGTTATTGATGTTTGGTTAAGAGCACATGAGTTAATTCAACTTGTGGAGAAAGATCCAGTTGTTTTGGTAGAGCCGACAGTGTGTAGCATGCGTCTACAATCATCTTAATTAGATAGGTCCTAGAATATGTTGCGTGCATAATAGAGTTGATGAATGTTTGTTGGATTTTGTTATGGTTTCTCTATTATGATTTCAAGGTGGTTCTAATAGGATGACTTGATTATATCATTTAGAGGAAAGATATTTATAGGCAGTCATTTGTGATTGCTGGAGTGTGGTTCATGGTTGATCAAGCAAAGCAAAGTGTGTGAAGTGTTGAGCCATCAGAAGAAGGTCTATGTGACCAAGTAAAGTGTTTGAGCTATACATTGGAACTGATCCAGATAATAGGTCAAAGCGTAATTCACCAAGATCCAGATATAGTGTGTGTCTGTTATTCATAAGGTTGTAGCCTTCACCCCTTTGAGCAGTGAGCTCTTAGACAGTGTGTCTTCTCCCCTAATAGGGACAATTATAAAAGACTCCTAACAGAGTCCAACCCTTAACCAGGTCCACTGTACTTCATATATTGTAAAGCTACTCCTAACAGGGTAAATGATCTTCTAACAAGGATCATTATACACTAGTACAGAATATTAGTGGGTATCAAGTCCCACTAGAGTTTTTACCTATTTGGGTTTCCCTGTAACCAAAATATTGGTGTTGTGTTCATGTGTTCTTTCATTGTGTTTATGCTTTATGTTTAAGTATACTTAATTGGATAAAGAATTGAATCTTATAGATAACTGATTCACCCCCCCCCTCTCAGTTATCTCTTGGGACTATTCCTAATAGTCAAAGGTCCGATGCATAAGTCGACATAATACCAATAGATTCCCTATAATATAGGAATAAAAGAAGAACAACTATGACCATAACTATCAAAATGATCTAGATCGGTCTGGTTGAAAGAAGGAGATAAAAATTCTAGATTCTTCCACCTTTCTACCATGAAGCATAGGGAAACCAACATAATTAGTGTGATAAAAAAGGGTGCTTTGTCCTTTAAGGAAGATAAGGAGATCACCCAGGAAGCTATTCGGTATTTCTCTTCCATCTTATCGAAAGCTCCTAACCTGATTGATAGGGATCAGGTGGACATTCTCAACTCCATCCCTAGAGTGATCACGACCAGTCAAAACAGAGCCCTCGTGGCTATCCCTGATATGGAGGAAATTAAGGTGGCTATTTTCTCTTTACCTGCTAAGAAGGAACCTGGTCCTAATGGGTTCCCCACTTTTTTCTTTCAGATGTTTTGGGAAGTCCTTAAAGATGATCTTGTCAAAGCTGTTCAGGAATTTTTTGGGGCCAAAAGTCTGGTTAAAGAAATCAATGCTACTTTTTTGGTTTTAATCCCCAAAGTTTCAAGTGTGGATTCTTTTGACTTATTCAGACCTATTAGCCTTTGTAACTCTCTTTACAAGATCTTTTCTAAGGTTTTAACCATTAGAATGATTAAAATTCTCCCGAAGATCATTTCTCCACAATAAACGGGTTTTGTCCCTGGTAGACAAATCCTGGAGTCCATCATTGTTGTTCATGAGGTTATCCACTCTTTGGAGGAAGGTAAAAAGGATGGTTTTCTTCTCAAGCTTAACCTATCTAAGGCCTATGACAGGGTGGACTGGACATTTCTGGATTAGGTTCTGCATGCTTTTGGCTTCAATGATAACATTTGGAAGATAATACTTCAACTGATCTCTACTCCCACCTTTGCGGTGATGATCAATGGCTCTCCCATGAACTTCTTCAAATCTTCTAGAGGACTTAGGCAAGGGGATCCCCTCTCTCCTATCCTTTTCATTATTTTGGTGGAATGCTTGGGCAAACTTATTCTTGACAAAAGGTGTAGAGGAGATCTTGTCGGTTTGAAACCTTCCTCCGGTCCCTTGGTTTTTAACCATCAGCAATTTGTGGATGATACAATCCTTGGGGGAGAAGCTTCAATTAAAGAAGCCAGATAGGTCAAGGTCATCCTCAACTCCTACTCCAATGCCACGAGCTAGCTCATTAATTGGAACAAGAGCTCGGTCTTTTTTGTTAAGACCCCTGATAGCAGACAAAGGAAAATTGCTTACATTTTGGGTTGTGGCATTGGGACTCTTCCTTCCACCTATTTAGGTCTTTCTATGGGAGCTCATCCTCTTGAGCTCTTTTGGGACAACCTAATTGATAGGTTCAATAAAAAGTTGGTTGGCTGGAAACGCATCATCCTGAGTCAGGCTGGGAAAGCTCTTTTGATCAAATCCACTCTTCAGAACTTGCCCATTTATGCTCTTAGCCTTTTCTCTATTCCTTCCAAAGTTGCTGAAACTTTGGAATCTATTCAGAATAAGATTCTATGGGCTGGGTTGGAAGGCAATAAGAATTATCTGCTAGTGGCATGGGACAACATATGCAAACCCAAAAAATAGGGGGGTTTGGGGATCAGAAATCTAAAGCAGTTTAACAAGGCTTTGCAAGCAAAACAGGTATGGAGGATTTTCAAATTCAAGGGAGAATGGAGAGATATTCTGGAAAGTAAGTATGCTGCCAACATCAATTTCAAGTAGTTTATCAGCAGGGAAAAGGATCCTAAGGGATCAAATATTTGGAATGGTATCATTAAGACTAAAGGGTTAGCCTTTGAAAAGGTGAAATGGAAACTTGGCAATGGAGAAGATATCAATTTTTGGCTGGATGACTGGCTTAGTGTGGGGCCTTTATGGAGCTTAGATCAGTATAATAGGTGGGTGATACCTTGCATGGAAAGGTTTGGCTATAGAGTGAGAGACTACATGGTTAATGGGAGGTGGGTGAATTTGACTGAGATTTCCCAAGAGCTCAAACCGGTGATGGATATGATCGGTCTCACTCCTCTGTCTCTCAGCAAGGACACCATTATTTGGGGGCTAACTAATGATGGAAACTACACTATGGCATCAGGCTATGAAACCATGCTAAGTTGTGGTCCTATCCCTGTCTAGGCCAATGCTTGGCTTGTTGGCCTCACCCCCAAAATCAACATTTTTTTTTCTAGATTATGCTTCAAAACCAAATTTTGATGGTGGACAATCTAATTAAGAGAGGTCATCAGATACCTAATCAATGAATCTTGTGCAAAAAGCAAATGGAAAGTGTTGACCACCTATTCATACACTGTCAGTATACCAAAATCATATGGTCCTCTTTCCTGGCTTTTTTTAAACAGACCTGGGTTTTTCCCAGCAACATCACAGAGCTCTTCCAACAGTGGCATAATGGGGTGGCAGGTGATGTTTTATGGGCCTGGGCCCTCCCTCATCTCTGCTGGGGTGTGTGGAAGGAGCAAAACAACCACATTTTTAGGGATAAAGAAGCTATTGCTAAGGTGGTTTTTCACAAAAGTTTCAATGCTATGGTTGAAAATTTTACTACCATCAAAGGCTACAACCCTATTCTTAATGCTAAGGAGATAGATCAAAGCAAGGGGGGGAATTTTAGATGGGCTCTTCCTCTTGAGGGCTAGTGCAAGGCCAACTTTGATGGTGCCATGAAACGCAACCCTGGCCAAGCGGGGATCGGGGGTATTATCAAGAATGAACATGGAGAAGGCATTGCTACCATTTCGACTCCTCTGGGAGTGTAGACTAATCATGTTGCGGAGGTGACTACGGCCCATCAAACTATCAAGCTAGCTAAGGAAATTGGAGTTAGAAATCTGTGGCTCGAAGGGGACTCCAAGAACATAATTGACTGCCTCAATGAGAAAAATATGCTGACCTGGACTATTGCTAACTTAGTTGATGAGAGTATCCAATTTCTCAAGATTTTTGATAAAGTCCATGTGGCCCATGAGTACAGGGAGGCTAACCAAGTTGCTGATAGGTTGGCCAATTGGGCTGTCAGAAATAATGAGGTGAAAAGATGGATGGAAGGACATTTAATTTCGCTTGATATAAAGGAATTAATGGAAAGTGATAGAATCCTAGGCAGATTCAAAAGTATTAAAATATAATGATGAAAGTTAATGTGTTAGGGAACTCATGCCGATATATGATGTGTAAGAACATGAGCCAAAGTATGAATTGCCTGGGAAACTGCCATTATTACACTTTAAGGCCCATTTTTGGGTGCAATCTTTCAAATCATAAAGGAAGTATCGAGAACATATTTCATATTAGCTGCTGGAATGAAATTTCAAAGTGCTCTACGACTGGAGGAATTGCTTGTAGAATGAGAAGGAAAATGGTGGGGGAGTGATACAAAAGGGAACTTGAGGATGAGGCTAAGAAATGGTAGAGGTGCTCAAAAGTGTGGGGCATTTTGAGCAAAGGGGAGGTTACCTCCTTCATTAAAAGATTGCATGGTTGGAAACCCTCGGTCACCAAAATGATGGTTAAAAGCTGGAATGAGGGGAGCATCAAAATTGATGGGGTTGAGTTCATGGTGACGAAGGAGGTGATCTCTGCGGTGACTGGTATCCCCATTATCGGGAAGAAATTCTATAGAGATAGACACATCTCTAGTCAAGCGATGATAGAATTTACTAAAGGAAAGGAGGAAAAGAAAGCTCTCGTGAAGCATCGCACTTACTACCTACCGAGGTCCATAAAACCGCTGTGGAGGTTTGTGCTAAGGGCAATAATTAAGTACATTTCCCTGGACATGAGGTTTGATCGCATATACTCCTACCATTTTGTGCTACTCAACCATTTTAGGTCTAGGACTAAAATTTCTATCCCTTTTTATCTCTATGCTTCTATCAATGAGAATATAAATGATTATAGGGAAAATCCTATCGGCAACCCTACTTTCCATGAGGGTCTTTTGTTGTTGATTTATGAATATCTCAAAGCTAGAACTATAGGCAAGGAAATCAACTAGGGGAAAGGAGGGATGGAGGGCTCGGATGAAGAGTTTGTCTCAGGTGAAGAAGATTACATTCCTTCTGACGTAGAGGAGAGCCAAGACATGCATTCTGACTTGGAAGCTGATGCTTCCCCCCATTCCAGAAAGGGGAAAAAGAAGATTAAGAGAGAGAAAATGGTTAGAAAGGAGAAGTTGGAACCTAAGCAGTGTATTGAGGTTTCTTCCGACAGGGATTATGATGAGGAAGTCGAAGGTATGGATACTGAGGGGGATAGCGAGGAAGCTACAGATGATAAATTGGGGGAGGAGGAGGATACCAAGGAAATAAAGAAGGGAAAGAGAAACTTCATCATAAAAATGCTTGTGAACAGTGAAGAGGTTACTGACTTCAAGCTTGGTAGGAAGCAGAGGAAAAGGAATGAAATGGAAGAGGAGAACAAGGAGGAAGAGCAAGAGATGGGGAAGGATAGTGAAGAGAAAGGGGACAATCAGGGGAGAGAGGAGGCTAATGTGCAAGCTAGTGATGACCAGTACGCCTGCAAAATCACTGATAAAGAGAAGAGTATGGTCTAGAGGGACTTCCACAATGTGTCTGTCAGGATGGGCCTGAAAAGAGAAATGATGAAAACCCTAGTTAAGGAAAACAAGGATGGTAAAATACAAATGGAGGACATTATCGACCCCGCTTTGGCTATATTGAGTGACATCACCAAAGAGCACCCTCAGATGGATGTCCTCAATAATGCCAAAAACAACGGTACAGATAGCTATAGAACTACCAAATGGACTTACCATGAAATTGAAGAGCTCAAGTTTCAGGTGGGAATGCTAGAAAGGGACGGAAACAATAGAAAAATCACACTCATGGAAGAAAAGAATGAAATGGAAACCAAAATGGAGGATGTGAAGAAGAGAATGCAGAGTTTGGAGGGGACCTTGTAGAAGATTGCAGAGCAGAGTCACAACATTCTCAAAGCCTCAAATGACAACATAAAAGTTTTCATCAGCAAATTTGAGGAACACAGGGGCAACAAGGAGGAGTCTCCTAATAGCAGCAAGGATAAATCTCTGGAGGATGGGCCGAGGAAGAGAACCAGGTCTAGCACTATGAAGAAGGACACGCACGAACCTAACAAGGATTTGGCTGACCTAAAGGATGTAGTGGACAAGGCCTCTGAGCTTGAGATGTGTGCAACAGAGATCCTTAGAGAGTTCGCTTGAGCGGTTCCCTTGGCCTTTCTGTTTGGCTTGGCTTTTTGTCTTGTGGCCTCTAGCGTTGTTTTCTGGTTTTTTTACTTGACCTTCTAGTGGATTGTGTCTGACCTTTCTTTCTGCTTTGGCTATCTGCTCTTAGTGAACTTTAATTGCTATATCTATGTATAAGTTTAACTCTGTTTGGGTTTTAGGGCCCCATTAAAACCTATTTTCCATAATAAAAAATTGTCAAAATGATAAAGCATACCTATGTCCAAAGATGTGCAAAATGTCAACCATTTTTTGAACGTAGTAATGGAGTCACAAAGAGATTTCCCATCAAGTACAAGCAAGTTCAAACTATCAAGCAAGATAACAACCCAAGAGATTTTTGACCAACTGTTGAATCACATTAGTAAAAGATAAAGATTAGATCAAATATGTACTTCCATTTCAATGACAAAAGTAAACAACAAAATTACCAAATACCACCATGTTGAATACAAAGAAGCGTATATCACTATAAAGGAAAGTCCTTCCTAAAAGAAGCTTCAGAAACCTATTCACAAAAGTCAACAAGGGTGAGATATTGTGGGAGTGTGTTTCCACCCTACCACGAAGCAGTAACACTTCCCCGTAATCCTTCCTGATATGAAGGATACCCAACCCAGCTACAAGTAATCTAACGAAGTAAAACTAAGAAGTAATAGAATATGTGTTTCTTGTTACATCCACATTCAGTTCCCAATATAACATGTCATGGAATTCCAAAGCAAACCTTGTAAATCTACTTCCATTTCATACATATGGAAAATATCATCCAAAGATTCACATTTTATGCATAGTACATCAAATTTCCATGGTGCATTCAACATATATAAAGGAACATAACAAAAATCCTTCTCTTAACTATCAAAAACATCTCAAGCTCTTAAATCCACCAATATCCCTTTTAGTTCAAATGATAATTATAACTTGAATTCTTTACAGTAAACAGAGGAAACCCAAGATACACATATATAAAAAATTCATTTATTTAGGAAGCATAAACTATAACAGTGATTAACAGGTACTTCGCAAATAGGTCTAACAAATTTACATGTTTAAGCTTTCCTTCATTTATCTACTCATTAAGATTTGATTTTCACCTCTTTTATTTTTTGTAGTAATGAAATGAGAAATAATCATATCCTAAATCCTTATCATCAAAATATTGATAAACCAAATGCATCAGTCAAGTATATACAATCAGAAGCATCAACCCTTTCTTCAACAACGTGTTCAGATCTCAATTCTTTCTCACTCACATATATAGATATACCAAGAGATTATTTTAAAAGAAGGAATTTGCAATAATGGCATAGGTAGCAATAAGATTTTACGATACTTTAATCATATCAAGTTTCACCAACAAATTCATAGGTATTTAATTCAATATAATTTTATTGTAGACTTTCTAAGATATTCATAATTAACTTGATTCCACTCAACAAAGTGGTTAGCTCCCGCTTATAAATCCATGTTTAAAGTGTGAACGTATGAAGTTCTATGTTGCTCTAATTTCAACAATAAAATCTCCCCTAAAATGATTAAATATCCACCTAATAGATAAGATTTTGATTCCTCCTTTCAACATGGATCAATCACATAATAACTTAAAATCCAAGTTTATCCTTTCCTAATAGAATTCACTTCTTATTGAAATATCTATAAAGACTCAACCTTAGAAAATCATATAATAAAGTGAAACCATATTTCATATTTTATACAATCATTCCACTACTACAGGAAGTTCATCAAGTTCCTATTGCAGTTTAAAATAAACAAAACAACTAGCTTGTCTTTCTAAGATTTTAACCATAAGTCCAATGCACAAATTGTTAAAGAGTTATTCTTGTGTTTAATGTCTTTTTAGCCATGACAGGGTTTGAAGATAATAGCTAACTTTGAATTTAAACAAATGTTTATTTCAAATCCCTTCCAGTTATAAAAATAAGATGAACTGGTTTATACACACAATATCCTACAAGAATTTTACATAGTTCATGTCACATAATTGAAAGGACTGTCAATGATTTTTGCCAAAGCTATAGGAAGTAGATTTACATCCTGTCACAGTTTCAAATATAAAGACAATAAACATGTTTACTAATTTCAACCAAGAGTTTAATGTGCATGTAGTTAAAAATAGATTTCTAAAATAGGTACATTGAAATCCAAATCATTGACTCGTTTTAGATTTATAATGAATGTCAAATCCTAAAGGATATTGCCCAGTTTTCTAAACAACCTCTAGTTTTATTATTTTAACAAATATTCTGAAATAACAAATTGCTTCAATATTAAAATGGTTTAATCAGTTTAACATGCTAGACATAGTATACGATTATCAAAGCAACAATGAACTCAGAATTTCAACTAAGAATCATTGCCAATTCCTCGACATATCATTACTCTCTCTCTCTCTCTCTCTCATATATGTATCCTAAAATTAAACAAGAAATACATTTAAAATAAAGAAAAACCTAGAGAATCTAGGAGAAAGTCTGGCAGATTTGGAATTAGGGCATCTCCTCTTTTATGCTTTGAATTCCCTTTTTAACCTCTAATACTATTGTCTTCTCTTGGTGATTTCTTCTCCCCATTTCTAAGTTTACTATAACTAAAATAATTGCCATCTACAAGTTCACCAAGTCTTCCACATGCGACTTCCAACTATCATGCTAAATGTAGAATATACTTCTGATTGGGTAAAAAAATAAATAAGCGACACATAGTTTATAAGGAAGACTATTGTTATCCCTTATCAATTAATACCAACTCTTTATTTGGAAAACAACATTTGTGACCCCACAATAGTGGGTTACACTTTTTTAGATATGCTGATTTTTGCTAAAATAACACATTTTTAATAAAATATGATGATTTAAGCATTGAAAGGTTCCATTTAAAGGATTTAATTATAAATGTTTAGCTCAAAGACTCTTATATAATAAAAATATTGATATAACATATATACTCATCATTCATACCTACAATGGAGTCTCCTTCACACCTATTAAAATGCTGACAAAAAATCACTTCGACTTTATCTTTTGGCAAATCAAATGAATCCATTTGAATAACCTATCTATGTAGTAAGGTGCTACTGAGAAAAATCTTTTCAATAATTATAATGTTAATATATATAAAGTTTGTTGGGACTTTGTATTTTTAGTTTTACTAAACATACATATTTCACCATATATCTACCTCTATGTTTGATGCTTATGGAAAAATAGTAAATGAGAGAAAAAAAAAATCCCAAAAATATCTATTTCTTAGGTATTTAAATTCTCTTTCTATCAAAAAAAATAAAAATAAAATTGGACAAATACACGACAAGTGATAAACTATGTAGTCAAGGTATGTCAAAATTACAGTTTAGTCAACTTCAAACATTAATAAAATATACAATAATCATGATAATGTCATCAAATCAATTGCATGCCCTCCATATGGATGTTACACAACTAAATTCAAAATAATCACATTGATATTTATTTTACAAAAAAAGTTATGCTTTATGAAAATAATGTAACTCTTTGAAAATGATGTTTTCAACAACATACCAGTTTTCATGGGAGAAAGAAAAAATCATTCAAATCAATTCAAAAATAAAAATAAAAATATATTTAGAATCTAGAAAGAAAATCCTAAAAGACTCTAATTTACTTCATCTTTATATTCCAAACGGCTTAATGACAATATGCATCAGATTTTTTATTTTTTTTTTCAAAATGTAGAGTTCAATATCCGTTCAGGCAAAAAAGTGTAAACCATTATTGTGGGTTCAACTGTTTAAACACACAAAAAAAACTTTGCAATTCCAACACCAAATCTCAGTAAATATATAAAAAAAGAATAGAGTAATTTAACTGAACTTATATATGTACTAGTTTAACCAATTTCATCAATATTTGAGAGTGCATATAAATAGAAAAGAACTTGGAAGCTACTATGGTAGGTCTGAACTTCTAGCTTCTTCAAAACTAATCCATACTAATCTTTTTCACAAGCTTAAATCTGCACGTCCTCTTTGATATTCACCTACTGGATGCACACCTTCTTCTCTGTGTTCCCCCTATACATATCTATGTCGCTGCTTTTATGCACGTCCCCCCTCTAATATCAGTCTTCCCCCTAAAACTGTTGCATACTTGCGCAACTAATCTCCTCTCCTATTACGTGGCCTCCCATCTTCTGCTAATGGAAAATGAGTTTTTTCCTCCGTGAACTCTCTGTCTCCTCCAAAAATATCGTCATTGTTAGGATTCAATTACATTAGTGAACTTTTAGTCCTGGTAGTCAATCCACTTCTTTTTACAACACATGTCACACTCATCTCCCTTACCTTTCGATACCATCCAAAATTGAAGAGCCCCAAAGCATATTCAAAGCCATAATTTATGCCAAGAATTTTGTCCACTACCAATGTTGGCGACGATTTAGGAGAAGTGGAAATTTTTTATGTTTTTATTGAAAATGGGTTGTGACATCATCTCATTTTCTATTATATATAACCAATTTGAGAAAGCTTTCATGGATTTGTGATGTTTTAGCAATATTCTAATCATTGTATCCATTCTCTCTTTTTTGACCTAGATATCCAAAGTAAGTAGCAAAAAATCTAAGTGTGAGGATCGTCAAGAGTTCCATCTTAGAGCATCTAATTGGGTATCTCTATTTCAAATTTAGGGGAAATCCAAGAAAAAAATCAAAATTTATGCAATTGTAGAATTTCTAGCCTGATAGGAATTATCCAAATACCCCTTGATTTTTTCTTAGTAGAAAAATACCCCTTGGGTTTTTGTAAAGAATAAAATGCACATAAATTTTCTACA
This sequence comes from Chamaecyparis obtusa, assembly GCA_027943335.1. Classification (NCBI taxonomy): domain Eukaryota; kingdom Viridiplantae; phylum Streptophyta; class Pinopsida; order Cupressales; family Cupressaceae; genus Chamaecyparis; species Chamaecyparis obtusa. The sequence continues at coordinate 929,724 of BSBK01001465.1, read as the reverse complement.
GTACAAATAATGCCACCAAAACTTATGTTGGCGGGGAAGCAATATATAGGCAGTTGTTCGGAGACACATAATATTTAACCAAAAATAAAGGTCTACAATAAGTGCTTCGAAAAATAGAATGTGTAGACCAGGAAAATTCAATCAATGCACGAAGCACAAGAGCAACCACAAAACCCAAGTTTCATGCAAAAATCCTAAATCAAACTAATGAAAAGACAAAATTGAGATTCAAACATGAAATAAAAAACAAACCAAAGCAATGTTGCATTCATCCCACAAGATCTCCATTGTCCTTCTTAATCTCTTTGAATTGCTCCCATGAATTTTTGTGTGCAAAAATGCATATATTTTTTTTCCTTACATTGGAGGTATCCCCACAACTAGCTCAACACCTAGCAACCTATATCTTGGGTACTTGTGCGAGCTAGGACGAGACTAATTTTCCTACGGGTGAGATCCTTCGCGCAAAAATGCATAAATTGAAAGCTTAGAGTGATGATAAAAAAATATATAAAAAATGTGGTTGTTAAAAATGAGAGGAGATATGGTTTTATATAGATATTTTGTGTTTGATCAATAGTTGAGATCATAAAATTATTTGGGAGACTGATGAAGAAGTTTTAAGAATAAGAAAAGTTAAGTAGAAAAACTGCTGAAATAAATGAAAAAATAATTTGGTAAGTGAGAGTTAAGAGTGGGAATCATCTTCTAATATTAAAAGACAATATAACATCCTCTTAGAACTAAATCAGAACTCATCGTTAAAACAATACAACATCCTCATTCCCTTAGCTAAATCATCATTAAAACAATACAACATCCTCATTCCTTTAGCTAAATCATCGTTAAAACAATACAACATCATCTTCTTTTATCCAACATCAAAATTTCAAAACATAACTTCTCCACAATGATTAGATGGGTAGGTCCAACCTAAAGGCATTTCCCCACTTATACTATAGTCTAAATGACACACATCTTGTAGATTCAACTTCCTTGATGGTGATCGAATCCCCTCATTCCTTAACTTGAAACTTGTTCTCCACCCTATACTCTCACATTTGTAACTAACTTGAGTCCTTGAATTTGTGTTGCACGCATGGATGAATGTGCAACCTCTATTTTCTACACCATCCTTTCACTATCCCATGAAAACCATCAAATGAAGTGGCAAATAACCAAAGCACATTTCAAACAAAGACATTAATTAATTCAAAAGTTAGATTGTGCCTTTTTAGCCATGGCAACCAGATATCCCTTCGAATCTGCCGAAACCCACAGTTGAGTATTTGTGAAGAACATTTATTCAATAGAGCAATTACACTTTATTGCTGTCCCTTTCCCTTGGCAAAGCGTTACCATGCTTGCGCGTGAAAGTCGTTGAATGGGTACAGGCCCCCAGTTGTTGAGTTTCGAACACGGATGGCACACTAAAAGCATAAAAGGACTTTCATTTACCAGCGGAGGGCCATCATATCAATATTTCGTCAACAAATCAGAGTAGAATGGAAGGTCTTTAATGGCATGGCAATTAAGACTTCCAAATCACTTGTTCTTTTACCTGCAGCGTCGATGCACTCATCAAGGTATATACCATGGCATCTCAGGACGCCTGAAAATATCGAACCTTGCCACAACTTATAGAAGTATCATAACAAGTAATACCAAGCCAAAATATTTTTGACAAGTGATTTGTATAAGGCTTTCAAAAAGTTACATTTTTCGGTATGATTGTAATAATTAAACTACGTTTGACACGGAGGACTAAGTGGGACTAACATTTATCATTTTTTTCTTTACATTCGACACAACAAAACACATCTATTGTTGTATACTTAAGAAATACTCTTTGACAACATTAAAGAGAAAGTCCCTTTAATCGAGCTAGAATTTTTGCACCATATCTCTCTCAAGATACCCTGGTATTTGTCTTTAAGATGTTGGCCAATGTCTACTTTATAGTATTTCCCATATCTTAATTCACGTAAGAATTTATGGTATGTTTCTAAAACCCCACATGTTGCATGGTATTTGTGAACAAGATACCCCGCCATTTCAATTTTGTAATTTTCCACATCATGCACCTCTTTAATCGATTAGCTTGCTAGGTGAATAGTCTCCTCACAATTCGACAAAATGCTGTTCATAAAGACCTCGACATTATTTTGGTAATTACCCAGCCAATCCAAAAAGGTTGAGATGTTCATTGATACATCATCATCTTTGATTTCCAATTTACCTATGTTTAGTAAAACAAAGAGCAATCTAAATACCATGTCAATACTAGGCACACTATTATTATATATAGTTTCATATAATAAGTAGAGAAATAGAAAATGCAATGTAATCAATAATATAAAATAACCCACAACTAAACATTTAAAGCTCATTTGCTATATAATTCATATTTCAACAAAATTGTTCAAGATCTATTATATTTAATATAAATACTAAACTATAGTTTATAAAAATCATTCATTCAAAATTTGGAAGTTAATATGTCTTATATAATTCTAATATATTTTTTACTAAATTATAATAATTCATATATCCTAAAAAATATTTTTTTCAAATTGAGTTGTTTTAAAAAGACTAAATAAACTTACATTTTGAAAAAAGAAATATATTAAAGAAAAGTTAGATATCTATTATAGTTATTATATATAACACACACAAAATTATAGTTTTCAGCAATCACTCATTTTGGATTTGGAATGTAATGTATCTTATAAATTTCTAACAAGTTTCTTATTAAAAATATAAGAGTTTATATATCTTAATTTTTTTTAAAGCAAATATTTAGGAAAACTCTTATAAATTATTATTTATGTACTATGAGCAAATGTAAGATGACCTTAAGCTAATCATTTAAGATCAATTAATATATAATATATTTACTCCATCACAATTATTTACGATTAATTATATTTAACATATGTACTAATTTATAATTTCTTTAAATAATTCATTTAAAATGTAAAATGTAATATGTTCTATATGATAGTGTTTATTATTAATTTTAAACTTAGATTTATTATATTTAACCTATATACTAAATCATAATTTTTGAAACAATCCATTAAAAATGTAAAAGGTAATGTAATGTAAGAAATAGTTATTTAAATAAAATTTATTTCATAAATTCTTAAAGAATTTTAAATAACCAAAAAAATTATTCTACTTTAAGTAAAAATCAACGTAGACATTAAATAGACACACAAAGCAATTTAACATAAGAATTGAATGAAATAAAAGTAACATTCCAACATAAAAATTATAAAGAAGGAAAATCCTATGTTGTTTTAAATTAAACTTCTCTAAATCTTAGTGTAGTTTTTTTTTTAAAATATCATATTATTTCTTTTAAAATTCTATTCATTTCATATCTATTTAATTTATTAATTAAATAGATAGCATATTCAAACTTTAGATATATGTATATTTTTATAATTATAAACAAGAAAATAATTACTAATTATAAAATTTTCTAAAATTTTCTAATATCATTTATTTATTCTTTATCTTTATTATTATAATAATTTATTATACATTTCACACCTATTAATTAAATAAATAACATTTTTTTGTTTTAAATATACATATATATTTTTTATTCTTAATACTAGATCTCTCTATATATGCTCCAAGGGATATTTCTCCAAAGCCCTAAATAAAGTATGGGCTAGTTAACATTTTTTTTCAAATAAAAAATATATAAAAGTCGTCCACTCATTTTTGTATTTTGTAGCCATCTTTGCAAAAAAATTATAAAAAACAAAAATATGCCATGGACATGAATACATAATTTTGTGAGCATATTAAGGCATTGAACATTCTTCTCTTCGAATTCTATTAAGATTTATTCAAAAGAAATAAAATCACTAAGATAAAAACATGTTACAGATATGAATGAGAGTATAAACGGATTCATATAAATAACTATGTTAGTTTATCATGACATTTAACATCTATATGAATCAGACTATAAACATAACCTAAACAAATTTCTATATGTATAATTATGAGTACAATAAAATATTTAACAAATAATATTTCAACATTTTACTTGATATTTAATTATAAATATCAAGTATAATGTTTCTAGCATAAACTCCTTGCAAAACAGTTACATTAATGGTTACTCTTTTCAAATTATAATAATGTGTATACCATAATATTTGAAAATAGGATAATATCAAGTAAAATGCATATGCAGGGAATGGAATAGGTTCATAAATGAAATAAGCAAAAGATAGGCTATTACATATCTTTACATATTATGATTATATACAACCTAAATATATTTGCATGTTCTAGTGGGAAACTGGTAAAAAATGTAGGAAGATTTTTTAAAATCACCTTCAGAGAAGTTTGATGATGTGCAGGAGATGTGTTGAGATTGCTATGTTGTCACTGAACCAAACCTTTGCAGAGCTACTCTCTTCGAGGTTGTAAACCATCCTTTGTAACAGGTGACTCCAAATAGGTGGTCAGTGCAATCAACCTACTAACCATTTAAATGTGTTGATTGATCCTTTCAATGAAACTTATGGACAAAGGAATGAAATATGTCTTTGTGTGCGTACAAAGGATTTGTCAAATCACATCATTCAATGCTACTCCTAGACACATTATTTCTATTGCACATGATTCATACCAATGGATTACATTGATGACTATAGGGAGTTTGGTAAAAAGTGGTTTAACAAGCACTTGTTTCAAGCATCGCAAACTGAAGGATCGCCAAAACCACTCAAGAAATCATTTTCGGGCGTGAGACAACGTGAGAAATTTCTGGGATGGTTGTACGCGAGCTTCCCTGCAGGGGAAGCCTATTGGCTTAATTATACATAATAATGATAAATTAATTTATAAATTTAAATTTTAAATTTAATAATTAATTTTTTAAGTTTATATTTAAAAAATATTAACAAAAAATATAAATATATTTTTATTTACAATTATGTTCTATTTTGAAAATACTCTAGATTAATATATTTAATAATAAATAATAGAGAATCATATGAATTAGATATTAATATTAAATGATAATGAATTAATAATTATTTTTTAGATAAAAGACAAGTAGACTTTATTTTTAAGCTGATAGGCTTTGTGTGGGAGCTTTGCTCACAAAAATGACTTTCTCCTCCGGAAAGTTGTTATGTTTTTCAGATTTCTTTTTTGACTATGAAAAATAATTCAATCTTTTTCCTTTTGTTTTTTCGTTAGAAATTAGTAAACAATTCTAAAATCAGAAATAATAAGTTGTTATGTTTTTTCCTTATTCTTATCCCTATTTTTGGGGGGGCTTATCAAAATCTATTTTTTTAGAATTATCTATCTGTAAGATGATTTTCTATGTCATTCTTTGAATGCTATTATCTTTGAGATTTTTGAAAATAAAGTAATATTATTTGAAACTGAATAGTTTCTTTATTTAAAGTTGGTTATTATTCTAGGAAGGTTTAAAAAGATGGTGATGAGATTTCAGTTTATGTCATTTCTATTGCTATTAGTGTTAAATTTGTTAATATGTTTCTTATTTCACATTTTTCTCCTCTATAAATATGAGAACATATAATATGGTATCTCAACCTCAGCTATAAATTACTCTCAATACTTAAAACCCATCAATATATTATTGGCAATGGTGATTAATTCTTCCACGACTGATTGTTTTTGCATGTGTTTCCAATTCAATAATGGCTCTAGAAATTAGAGGTATAACATTTAGTCTTTTTTTTGTAAGATTTTTTTTCTTTCTGAATTTCACATGAAATACATTTTAATGTAATGATAAAACTTTTTTATGTATTGTGATGTAACGGATGGCATTAAAGATAATGTTGATTATGATCCCTGCTTTTTCTTGTTATGTGAAGAGGATCCTATAGCCTACATGGTTTGTCCCTTTCCTCCCACACAAAGCTTTTTTAGTTTCAAAATGAGTTCTTGGAATCTTAGAGGATTTCCTTGTTTTTCTTATAAATAGGTAAAATGCATTAATCAGACTCATTGCACAAACAACTAGTGTCAATCTAGTGATAGTGGGTTCTGGTTATGCAGGAGAAAATGATTTTCTCATAAATTGGGACACTTACCCAAAGATTTGAAGGATCTTTTATCTTTTTATATATTTTTCATTCCATGTAAATTTATTTTGTAGAATGTACGAGATTATTATCAATCGATTTAGTAGTGAAATAATGAGTGATAATTTTGCACATTTTGTATATAAAGAAGTGGAAAATATTTGTTCTATTTATTTTGACTAAAAATAATCTTTCATCATAAGTCAAAATATGTTTTAAAATAATCTCATATAGAATAAGAGAAATCCCACTTTACATTTTGGAATTAAAACATTTAAATAGAAACATTCCTACTAGAGTTTGAACTTTTTAAATCTATCACAAGGCAATTACATTTTTTCTTCCCAAACTTGCAATGTTGAGAAAACATTCTAATTTTGATATGCTCAATGTGAGATGTTTTGTTTTGGAGAATCAAAGTTCCTTTCAATTATCCTCATAAGAAGGTAACCATTTCGGTTATATTTATCCTTGTTTGTTTTCCATGTTTTTTTAGGAGGATTTTTTGGTATTTCCCATGTTGAATTTTTATAATAGATTATTTGGGAGATTCTTTTAGATGATCATTTTATCTTTGATAAATTACATATTAAATAAATAATATCTCCTATCAGCTCACTGTTGCAGGTACAAAAGCTTGCAACTACTAGTTATGTTAATTATACAATAATCATATAGGAGGTACATATAACAAAATGACAGCTCTAAATGTCATAACTTAAAAGAATAAAATTAGACTACAAGATAACAATCTCACAAACAGAGATATCATTGCCATATCAGTTAATAATTATTAATAATAAATATGAAATTCTTAAATAACAACACAACTTTTTATAAATATGTTAAAAAAGAAATTAATTGAGCTTATAACTTCATCTAAGAAAAGGAAACTATTCTAAAAATTAAATATTGTAAAAAGAAACTATTTTAAAAAGTAGAGACAATTATATTTTATCTTTTCAAAATATTTTAAATTAATTTATGTTTTTAACAAATATTATAAAATAATATATATTATTATAAATTAAATATTGTATCTACTTATAATAAATCTATAAGACTTGTTTTAAGACTTAATAATTTAAAATATCATCTAACGTATCAATCTAATCTAATAAAATTTTAAGTAAAAACTAAAAGACAAATGACAAAATATATATCCTTAGATTTGGCACACTTAGAAATTGAGGAAGTTTGGAAGCTCCACAAAGAAAAATACAAATAAAGAGGAAAATGCATTTAATATTTTTAGATCAATTGTTTTGCTAAAATAAGGCAGGAGTGGGGTTAGAAATTGCCACCAACTTAGGAATGTCTTTTGCTACTTGACAAATATTTAATTTTAATTTAAAAAATTAAAAAAATAGAAGAAATTTGATTTTTTAACTTTTAGTGTAATCATGAGACCAACTTCTTTAAATTTTGAAAAAAAATTAAGTTGAATTAGACAACAAATTTCATGAGACCACTAGCTTTAAAATATGCTAAACTAGACTACGAAATTCATAAGACCATAACTTTAAAATATTACTAAAAAAATAATAAGCAACCCCAACTCTAAAGAATTATTTTAAATCAAAATGCATTCAATTCACATTTCAATAGCCTTGTACTTTAATTAAGATTTCCAAAATATCTTTCAATATTAAAAAAATCCAAAGTATTATTGTCGACAAATGGCATTAAATTGTTCAAGGTATGGTGTAATATTTGCAGTACTCTACCCAAACAAACAAATTGCACAGTTCACTACAGCTTAAAGAATCTAGTAATTAAATGTTTTTGATATTAAAGAATCCAAAATGAGGGGGTTGACCCTTGAAACAAACACCAAATGTGGCTAGGCCACGGATTAGCACTTACATCATAAAGACAATGAAAGAACCAAACAACACATTAACAGTAAAATGTCAGCATATTGTCATCATCCCCTCCCTTAATATCAAAATCCCTCCCAGAAGCTAGAGGTCAGCAAAATAAGCATAGAACCATCCAACCCCTTATCAAAACCCTTAATTAAAAAAAGCATCAAATAAACTATAGCAGTTAACCACATGAGTCTAAAAGTCATGCTTATCATCATATAGCCATAAGGGTGGTTATAGAGCATATAGTCCATAGAGTAATTGAAGACATCATTTAAAATCCACATATGGCCATACCAGAAAAGATGATCCCTAAGGATCAACCAAAGTCTACTAATAGAAAAAATAAAGGACCTAACCCTAGGAAAGTTCTCCAAACCAAGAACACCAATCCACACCCCCACCTATACTGAGAAGACATACCACATCAACTCTTCTTATCCTTGTTCTCCTCTAGCTTCGACAACAGTAGCTGTATCCAATCATTTGTGAGGAACCTAAACAGTTCTTTAGAGGTTTCGTCCTCTTTATTCTCATTGTCTTGCTGCAAGAGGAAAGGGGTGGTCACACATGAATGCATAACCTTCAGAGCATAGTTGGCCAATCTAGTGAAACTTTTTTCTACCACAACCTAGTCCTCCTTGATTTTTTGTACCTCCTTGGCATTTGTGGCACAGCCTTCACAACACCCACCATTAGTAGTCTTGTCGCTGACAAAGACATGTTTGTACCTTTATCCATAGTATGGGGTAGGGAGGTAGCAATCATAGGAGAGGGATTCTTATCCAACATGTGGTGCAGGGAGGTGGTCATGGGAGAGGTGTCCTTACTTTCCTCCTCCTACTTATTACTAGCAGGATCTAGGGTTTCATTTTTGAAGCTAGCAGAGACATGGGTAGAGCTTTTGTTATTGTGGACGGTGTCCTTTTCAATGCTAGACTTGTCACCATCCCCAAACTCAGACAAATATTCATCCTCTACAAATCTCTCACTCACCACCTTTTCTTTCATTCTAGGTTTGGCCACAATTATGTTTGATCGATGGGGAGTTTCAACAACCTCAACATTGTAGTCCACAACATGGATTTGGGCCTCAATTTTGGATTTTTTAGGAGTCTTAGACTTGGGGGGGCCTGTGGGATATTTTTTATTCCTGTTACTCATCTTTGAGGGAGACCCATACAAAGGTGAGGCTTGGGGAGACAGGTGTGGGGTCTTGGGTCTTTTTAGCACTTTCTTTTTTCCTTTGCAATCATCAATGGTACCCAAAGGTGTGGTCGAAGAGGAGGTTGCACCCATGACAATTATAGCTTTTGGTGGGCTCAAAGAAAGGTGGAAGTGATATAATATGAGCATAAGGACCAGGTGAAGGATGGTGAACTTTTTACCTTGTCTCCTACCCTCCCTAACATCTTTGACAATTTGTTCAAGGGCGTGAAGCAAGTAAAAAGGGAAGGTTATCAGGTTGTAGTGGTAGAAGTGGTTAAGCGGGAGAAAATGATAATAATAATAAACACCAAAATGACCTTCCAGGGTAAAATATTTCATAATAACAACACACACCTTGTCCCAAGGTTCGAGGAGCTCCTCTTTGTCAAAGCCATGACAGAGTTTAACAGGTTCCTCCCCTTTGCGAAAGAAATGGTTAAGGCTTGTTTTGGCCAAGATCTAATTGGTCATTTTCCATTTATGCCCCTCCATTGAAAAACCAATGACCTGAGTGATGACTTCATCATTGACTTTGAAGGTGATGCCCCCCATGGTCACTTTCCTTTCATTCTAGCTATTGACAAGTTGAAGAGAGTACCTTTCATCAAACCCTGTCATAGCCTCCATGAATAGAATAATTCACCCCTCATCAATGACCATCCAAAGCTTAGGGTCATCGCAGATGGGGTCCTTAATGTGACCCGGCTCCACCCATACCTTATCACCACCAATGTTCAAAACTTCTTGTGTATTTAACATATAATTATCCTTTCTAGCAATGGTGTAGCAATTATAGAGCCAACCAACCTTTCTACAATGTTTGTAAATGGAAAAAAAAATTCTCCTAAATTGCCTTAAAGGGGTGTAATTATTACCTAGAGTGGCCCTTCCCAAGACCAGTACAATCCATCTTCTTTGAACGTGTGAGAGGTCACACAATTTAACTGTAGCCTTATAAATTTTTGAATTCTGAAGGAAGTGTCTAGAATCCATCCTTATGTTAAAAGGATCCCATTTATTTTTCATCGTCATTTCCCAATTAAAGATATAATAAGACTTGCCTCTGGGCATATCATGAAAGATCATGAACTAACATGTCAAGGCCAAGTTTTTAATACATGTAAGATTGTGGGTCATGCAAGTACCCTTATGAGAGTAGTAGGAATTTGAATTCATAATGAGGATAACTCCTACCTTCCTCAACCCCGACCTGAGTAACCAATAGAAGTTCCAACTTTGCAAAATAACTTGTATCATCATCATTGAAAATCCTATTTATCTCTACCTATAAGGGATTTGGTAACTTCTAAGAGGTTCTCCAGCTACTTCCATCAAAGAAATCCCACCTTCTCAATACCAACAACAGGCAAGAAATCTGCCACAACATTCTCCTCTCTAAGAATGTGTTGTATCCTGAACTCCTCCAACCCCATCAACATAGCCCTATGTCCATAAGGATGCTTCCAATCCTCTAATTGGCTTCCTTATTTGCTTTAATGGATTCAATAATCAACATGGATTCCCCTTCTATGATCAACCATTTAGTCCCAATTGAGAGGGAAAATTTAAGCCCTCATAAAAGAGCCATGGCTTTAGCCTAGTTACTTGAAGCGGAGCCCAGATTTCCAGTGAAAGCTAACATCAAGCCTCCCTTGTGGTCCCTTATAATACCACCTCCCACTGATTTCTCATTTTTGGTAGCCCCATCAAAATAACTTGTACCATGGGGGGGTAAGTTCCAACCATCACATGTTTAACCAGGTCTGTCTCTTAGAGCTATCAAAGTCATAGAAAGTGTTTGGTAGTTTCCATTCTCTAGCCACCTTACAATCAATGATTGACGATAGATTTATCAAGGGTTTCCACTTGTAGATCGAGATATTTTTCAAAATTGATTTCACAAGGATCATCAACACTATTAAAATAATAACAAAATATAGAGAGATAGAAAATTGTTTAATGCAATGAGCAAGGAGTAAGAAGATTTACCATGAATTAACACAAAACTAGGAGCATTCACCAAAGAGCAATGCAACAAAGGAGACAATATTTTGAAGGGGGAAAAGCATAAAAAAAACCCCATGATATAATGAATGTGGCAAAAATGCCTAAGAATGAGAGAGAGAGAGAGAGAGAGAGAGAGAGAGAGAGTGAGAGCTTAGCTCATATAACAGTGTTCAAGAAGAAGAATTATCTCATATCAAGAGAGAAGGAGAGCCATCTCTTTAATAGAGATGTGAGGAAGGAGTTACATTGTAACTCCCATTTCTATGTATGCCACATTTCACTAGTGTGTGAGACAAGTGTAGGATTCCTCACAAGGAGGAATATCTATTTTCCTTAATAAAGGAATTACAAATATGTGACATGTCCTCCTACTTGGACTAGAGGAAAAAAACAAAAGGATACCTTGGTTTATCCTTTAAATACATATATATACCAAGGAAATATTAAATTCTAACAAACACACTATCCTCTGAGTTTTCACAATCCCTGAAGATGCAGGTGTTCCTCTCTCTCCATAGGCACCAACAAATGTGAGGATAGATTATCTTCCAAAGTTGTTTAATTAGAGGGTGGTAAGATGGGAATTACCAGTTATAAATGAATTGATACAAATCCTGCTTGAATATCCATTTCATGTTGAATATTTCCATAATTTTGTACCAAATTGTTGAAGCAAAAGGGCAGTGGATAAGGAGGCGATTGATACTTTCCTCATCCTTTTTGCATAACAAACACCTGTTGACCAATTGAAAGCCTCTCCTTTTGAGGTTATCTTGAGCAAGGATATTACCATGTAGGGCTATCCACCAAAATAAGTTAATCTTGGGTAGGAGTTGAGAGTTCAACACCTTTCTTAAGCACATTGAGTTTTTAGAGGAACTAACCAGGTGTAGGTATTCTGACTTAATAGAGAATGACCTCGATAGACTCTTGGCCCAGAAAATCTTGTCCTCCCTAGGAAACAATGAAATAAAAACATCCTTTAAAAGCCTCTGAAGATCCTTTACCCAAGGAACCAAGTTAGGGTCATTTCCAAAGCTTTCAACTAGACTTTTCGACCTTTTCTATGGGGTGATATAGTCAGCCACAAAGGAACCAAACAAGGGCTTGAGGTACCTCATTAGATGGTTCAAATACCTCAAGGCTAAAGGCTTATCCCCAATCCAAGTATCTTCCTAGAAATGAATTCTTTTCCCATTGCCAATTTTCCATTTTAATCCATCCCTTAGGAGACATATACATTTTATAATATTGTTCCAGATTAACAACTTTGAGAAGTAAGAATTGCTAAAGTATTTTACTCTCGTAATCTTGCACTAGTCTACAGATCTTACCAAAAGAAGCCAGCCCACTTTGGTTAAAAGAGCCTTATTAAGGTCAAATATATTCTGTATCCCCAAACCATCCATATCTTTGGGTTTGTAGATAGTGTTCCAGTTTACCAGACTCAGTCTTTCCTCTCCTCCATTCCATTCTATAGGAAGTTTCGTTCAATTTTCTCTAGTCTATCAACCATACCATTGGAGATCTTAAAAAGTGAAAGATAATAAATTGGGATACCTTGAAGGGAAGCAGATAAGAGTTCTAATTTTCCAGCACTACTGATAATTTTATCTTTCCACCTAGCTGATTTCTTTTGTATCCTTTCCAATATTGAATTTTAGAAAATGGGGGTCACCTCCTTGACCATAAGAGGCAGACCCATATAGGTGTTTGGAATCTCAGTAGACTGAAAACCCAGAATGCAAATGAATTTCCTTTGAAGTTGTAGAGCAATATTAAAAACATAGACTTTTCTTTTGTCAAAGTTGATTGTCTGCCTAGAGGCAGTAGCATAATTAGTTAGGAGATCTTTCCATTCTTTGACCTCAATAATAGAAGATAAAACAAACAAGAAGGTGTCATCGACAAAGTGTTCTAGTATCTCTGAGGGGATGGAAGAAGTATCCTTGACCCCTTTAATTGTCCCACATCTGGAAAGGAGGGAGAAGTGCCTACTAAGGACTTCATCAATCATAATAAAAAGATATGGGGACAAGGGGTCCCCCTGTCTTAGCACTTTCCCTGCTTTGAAAAAACCATAAGGGGTCCTATTAACAAGGACATAGTATTGATCAATCTCAATAGATTATTTGATGATTCTTATGAATATCCAATCAAAACCTAGCTTCAAGAGGACATCGTAAAGGAATTTCCAATTACCTTTATCATAAGCTTTAGAAATATTAAGTTTGAGCGCCATACCTGGGTTTCTTCTCCTATCCATTGAGTGGATTATCTAATGGGTGGTGATAACAACATCCAAAATATGTCGACCAGGGATGAATCCTTTTTGAGATGGACTAATAATTTTATTAAGAAGAGGCTTCAATCTATTCACCACCACCTTGGAAAAGATCTTATAAATAGTATTACAAAGACTGATGGGGTAGAAGTTAGTCATATGCTTGGGTTTCGGGACTTTATGGGATAAGGGCAATATAGGTGTTGTTTAGTTTTATAAGAAGCTTTCTAGTTCTAATGAATTCTTTAGCAACCTCAGTGATATCATATTTCACCACCTCCAAAACTCCTGGAAGAAGGCAAGCGAGAAACCATCCATCTCTAGAGCTTTGTAATGCCCATGGAAAACATAACCTCCTCCACCTAATTTTTAGACCCCTAACCCAAAAGTGCATCATTATCCTCATCATGTAAAACTATAGATATATGGTTAAGGAGGCTATCTCTGATACTAGCAGGGTCCTCCCTCGTACTTTCAAAATAGAAATGCTAGAAAAATTGCAAAGCCCACCCACCAAGTTTTTCTGCCTCCACAACTTCTTAATTATTATCATTTAGTAGGGATTTTACAATGTTTCATTTTTTATGTTTGGATGCAGATCTTTGGAAGAAGGCCATGTTCCTATCCCCCCTCAACAATCCATTGAATCCTGGACCTTTTCTTCAAATAAATTTCCTCATTAGATAAGTTGTCCTTCTATTTCTTCTTCTAGTTTTCCTCCTCCCTAGGGGTACTATGAGACTGATCACCAGTAGCCATCGCTTTCTATAATCGATCTAGTTTTTCCTCAATTTCTTTTTTATGTTTGAAGATGTCACTGAATGAGGATTTACTCTATTCTTTGACCTCCCTCCTTATATTCTCTATTTTTTTTAATCCTAAACATAGTTGTTCCCTTACAAGGATTCTCCACCACCTTTAGATGCAGTCTTTGAATTCAAGGTGAGAGTGCAACATAATCTCATAATGAAAGGGGAAAGGCCTAGAAATAGGTTTGTCCTCCTAGCATAGGGGAATGGGGGTTTGGTCTGAGACTTTTCAAGGAAGGGCAGTGAGGTTGGAATTACAACCTAGATCCCAGCTTGCCGACAACAGGAATTTGTCTAACCTGGCTTGAATCAAATGTTATCCCTTCCTATTATTGGAATAGGTAAAGGGGTTACCTTGGATTTTAAATTTGAGGGGATCATTTTTACTGATAAACTCAAAAAGATCATTCATGCTCTCATTATAGTCAATCAACCTGCCTAGCTTCTCCGAAGGGTATAGAGGAGAGTTAAAGTCACAAGAAACCATAAAAAGAGCTTCCTCATTATTAGAGATGAAGGTCAAAATAGTCTCCTAGACTTGGATTCATCCACTACTAGTGTTGGGAGCATAAATTTTGAACATATACCAAGAGAAATTACTCATTTTAAACAAGATGACTAGAAAGTTATGGGAAAAAGCACAAGATTCTCCATCCAACTTTCTTGAGTTCTAGAGCATTACAACACTGCCAGATGCGCCATCAACCTCACTTTAGTAAAACATAGCTCTCGACCATATACGGTCAACAAGATCCCATAAATTTTGAGATGTTATTTTAACCTCTTGAATAAGTAAAACATCCATCATGAGGTCAAATATGCATTGCTTCAAGGCATATTGCTTTTGAGGGCTATTTAAGCACCTCACACTACTACATTTGACCTCATTTTTCTACCAAAATTTTTGACCATCAATTAAAAAGGTTTAGGTTGGTCAGATTATAGAAGGAAAACTTCCTTTTTTTTTCAATCCATGCCCGTGTTAGTCAAAATTTCAACCAATACCATGTAGGTCAAAATTTTGACCAACACAGGCATAACTTTAAAAAGAAAAAAGATTTCATATCTCATTTCATGGTTTGGTTTTCACTTGGAGTGCGCAAAGGAGATGGAGCATGTAGTTGTTTGAACTATTATTTGGTGAGTGTTTTAGGAGGACCACTTGCTTGTGAGGGTTTCCACTATGATTTGGTGTGAAAGGAGGACTGCCTGCCTGCGAGGGTTGCCACTATGATTTGGTGTAAAAGGAGGACCGCCTGCTTGTGAGGGTTGCCACTGTGATTTGGTGTAAAATGAGGACTGCCTATAGGGTTTTCTTACTCTGCATTAGTCTGGCATTGTTTTATTGGTTACCTACTTAGGGCCCATGAGCAATGTGCCAGGGCATCATGTATTGGGTATTTTCTAGGTTGTTTATATATCATGCTTTGTTAATTTGCGAAGTGAGTGGATAGATTGAACATCTGTACAAGTTTAACCTTCGATGCATCCACGGTTTTGAAGTTCATTTGTTAGTTCTGCAAACATTTTATTGAAACTTTTTTGTTGTGCCCGCGAGATACTAAACCCTCTGTCAGACTGGCCCAAAAACTCCTCAATTGGCTTTTTCATGGAGAGTGTACCTTGACTTGCGATTTCTCCATTGGTCTCCAATGCTATTGGGTGAGAAGCAAGCCAAGGAAATGAATTTTAATAATCCAAGTGCTCAGATTTGGGGAAAGTAGCTATGCTACTTCAAAATTGATGCCCTAGTTAGATATATGCTATGTGTTTAACCAATAAAGTAAGAAAATGCTTCCAGCAGTGTCCTAGGAATAATGTGGATATATCCTAAATTGAGATTTTTTGCAAACCATAACTCATAAACAAAAATATGACCATCATTTTTTGATGCCTCAAACACCCATCTATTACACTATTCAATCCTTTAAGGAACTTGATACAATCCACTATGAAACTCTTTCAACCAAAACCAATATCATCCACTGTTATGTTATTCACAAAAGATATAAAAAATTGATAGCAGGAATATATATAAACTCAATTAATAATGAGTTCTTGAAAACTATTTTTTTAAAACCATTGTAGACATCAATGCTTTCTTGGCTTACCGAACGATTTGAAAAAATTTCTTTGTCAACAAAACTGACTCCTATCCTCCCCTATGGGACTGTCATAAACAGACTAATAACCCAAAAACCATTCCTTATGAGATTGTCATGAAAAAAAACAAATCATTTATATTTCTTTGCACAATAATAATAAAGAGAAGTTGATTCATTAACACTGTTATGTTCTTTGTAACAGAGATAAAAAACCGCCAATAGGGAATACATAAAGCTTAATTAAAATACATTTCATTCATACTCAAGGCAGACAAAACATTCATGGCTCTCTAGCTAAAGGCTAGAGAGCCCGATACTTTTCCACAATTATTACTCTCTTGCCTGTTCTATTGTCTGTCGACTCTCTCTAACTATCATCCGAGCTCTATTACATAGTGTAGTCTATTTAATATCATATTGGACCATTACAAAATGGTTTTTATTCCATGACCATTCATATTCCTATTCAAAAAATTTCTTACAAATATCTCGTATTCTCTTTGTCGAATCATTATAATGTAATTTAACAAATATACTATGGTTCTAACACTTTAATGAATCTATCCTTTCTTGACATGACTTAAATGATGTGAAAGTAGAAGGTGGAGATGGTGCCCCTGCACCACATTCCATGTGTTACAGTGGTCAGAGGTCATGGAATGACCATATTCAATTGGAAACTCACAAAACTGTCAAAAGAATGGCTGAAACTACTATGCCAGTCAGAATTAATTGAGTAAAAATACAAATAGAGACCTCACAAATGCATAGATGTGATCTAGGATCAATATCTAACTATTCCAAATGCATTGAAATGTAAGACAATGACAAAATGAATCCAAAATCACTCTAAGAACTCAAGGAAATTGATGTAGACAATCCCACAATCCCGAAGTTTGAATCCACAAATCTTAACTAGGAATGTATAGGACCTCTACAAGTAGGACTTCTTGGAAAAATGATGTTTTTTTCACCCCACAACCTCCTTTCCAACTTGATTTATGATCAACACCCTCCTAGATCCTTCTTAACAATCTCAATTTGAAAGCATAGCATTCCCCAACTTATGGCTCTAGGAACCTAGCCAATTTCCTTGTAGCCCTCCTAATCGGGTATTGTGGATTTTTCTCAAAACTTTCCCACACAAAAAAAAAATATAAGGATAGATTTGGATACCATTTTCAGTGATCCTTCAATTTTTTAAATTTTGGGATTTGATTCTAAGGTTAACCCACCAAAGGACACTCAAGTCACCTAGGGCTAATAGGGCTAATTAGGGGCTTTAAAGAAGGAACTCCTCTCAAATGGATTTTTTTCCTCTCCTCAAAAATTGGAGACTCTTAAGATAGGCTAGGAAACTCCAAATCCAAGGTTTGGTGTTTAGATTCATCACCCATCAAAAGTTATGGGGTAGTTTGCAGCCTATCTAGAAGGTAGTCACATAGAGATGCCTACCTAGGGCTTCCTGTTTCTCCACCCTTCCATGCATGGAAAATTATCTCCTTTTTAAATATTAATGTACATAGGAAATTATTTTATTCCTCCAAGTTTTATTAGATTCCCATGTTCAGAAGGCAAGAAATGGCCAAAAAGCCTTGAAACCCTAAGGTCTATCCTGAATTCAGGGCAGTGACCTTGAAATTCCTATATCACTGAGACCAAATGGAATGAAGACTTCAAACCTCTTGGATGATGAAGGTGAGAATCATAAGAAACTTCTCCAATTAGTCTCCCTTCATCCACCATCTGTACCAGGCCATACAATCGTTGCTTCAGTCTAGAAATTGTAAAAAATAGGGTATATTTTATTAATTTTCAAAATCTATTACATTACCATGCACTCACGCATTGGTATGACCAAATTAAAACTTAAATAGACCCCTCCCAAATATTTTAACCACATTTTTTTTATTAGAGAGGTAATTCCATCAGTGATAACAAATTTTTAAAAAGTTGCTAAAGTTGCAAAGCAACTTTTTAGCAACTTTTGCAACTTTTGTGTAACTTTTCAAATTTGTTGCATATCCTTAAATATCAATCCTACCTAGGCCTATAGTGATGACCTAAGACCTATAAGGGCCTAAAAAATACCTTACACTCCTAATTTAGACTAATTCTAACATTAAACACCTCTCTTATCAGTCCCCTCAATCTAAGTGTCTTAGGTTTATATAGCCACCCAAAAGCACTTGATTGAACATTAGGACTCTAATGAGGTTACATAGTCATCTAGGAACATAAATAAGATTTTTGATCTCCTTAACATCTTTTTCTTCCTCTAATTCAATATTTTGAGGGTGCTCCTGCACCAGAAATTGCATTTGAAAGAAGTTTATTTATCAAAACCTCAGTACAGTCCGTACAACAGGCCTCTTCTATTGTACAATGAAACTTTGGCATATTTGATGGACTCCTAGAAAATACCCCAACCAATCCCAATTGTTTGGATGGATTAGTTTGCACTAAAACATAACAAAATCCAATTCCCTCCATTTTGTAATAACCGTTGCATTTCAAAATTTTGAATTTTCAACATTACAAATTTGGAGTTTTTGAAACTTTTAAAGATAATGAAGCCTTAAGACTTTGAAATGTGACCCAAATCTAAACATGGTTGTTTACTTTCTGCCTTTCAATAGGACACTTGACTGTACCTATTTGAAAAATCCCAAAAGTCTGCATTTCTAGGACTGTGTAGCATTGTCCTATTCAATCCTTTGTCCTTTTCTTCCCAAACCTGATTTGTCCTTCCTCCTCTTCCCCTCATTGAAGAACCTCCTCTATTGCTGCTATTCTATCTTTCACTTTTCCTCTTCAATTTCTCCTCTATTCTAAGGGCCACCTGGTAACATTCCTTCACACTTTTGGGGTTAGAAGCCACAAATTCATCTTGGATGTTAAATCTTAAACCACCTAAATATCTAGCAACCTTAACAACTTCATCTTCTTCCAATCCCGACCTTATGCTTAGTTTATAGAATTCATCTATATATGCTTTAACATCTAAATCTCTTTGTTTTAAACTTTTCATTCTTTTATGCATTTGTACATCAAAGTCTTTAGGAAGAAAGTTACCTTTCAGTTTTGCTATCATCCTATCCCAAGAGACAATCTTTGGCTTACCTCTTCTCCTTTTGTCTGCCTCCTCATGATCCTTCCATAGGAGTGCATGCCCTTTGAGTTTTGCTTTTTCCAATCTGACCCTTTGATCTTCCGGTACCTCTTCACCTTCAAAGTATGCAACCATTGATGCAATCTAGTCCAAAATCTTTTTTTCTTTCAGACTTCCATCATACATAGGGATATCTCCCCCCACCTTATGCTGCCCAATCTTCATAGCCTTGAATATCCTGATTGTCCTCTACTCTTCAGGATCTATTTGTTCCTCTTCTTCCTCTCCTTACCCTTCCTTATGGGTTTCTTCCTCTTCTCCACTATCAACACCTTTATCTGCTGCTCTTCTTTGATTGGAATCCAATGCTTCATTCCTGGCCAAAAGTGCGTTGTAAGATTCCTGCAACCTTGTGTTCTTCTCCTTCAACTCCTGGATCTCCCTGGTAGTACATGCATTCCTTGGAGGCATTTTCACAAACAATAGTCAAACTTCTTTAGCAAAGTGTTCCTCTATCCCTCTAAGGCACCATTTGTTTTAGATAATTTAATTTTAACTTTGGTTGTGTTAACATAACTATGTTGACTTTATTTTGTAGTTGTTTAATAGGAGAGTTTGTAGATTAATAGGAGTTCACAGATATTAGTGTGCCATAGTTTCCCATCTATAACTAGTGAGATGCACATAACTCATGTACCTCATGCTACTGTGCTTGGATACCTTGTATACACTATTTTTCATTAGACTAGACATTATCCAAATAGTGAGTATTTATATAAAGTGCTATAACACACAAGCGGTCCTCCTTTTACACCAATTAATAACAGTGAAAACCCTTATAGGTGGTTGGATAATGTCTAGTCTAATCCAAGCACACTAGCATGAGGTACATGAGTTATGTTCATCTCACTAGATATAGATGGGCATTAATGCTCAATTGAATGATACGTTCCCATAAAAATGTGAGCTCCTATTAATCTACAAACTCTCATGTTAAACAACTACAAAATAAAGTCAACATAGTTCCTTTAACACAACCAAAGTTAAAATTAAATTATTTGAAAAAGGGTTTATGTTTTGAGTTAATTGGTTTATGTAAATCTATTTCAACAACAGGTGATGAACATTCATATTTTCCTAAGTAGTACTTTGAGCATTCCTACCACACATGTACTATTGTGAAAATCATCACAAGTCCATTTGTTTTAGGAGAGAGAGAGAGGGGGGGGGGATGATGAGGATATTGATGCTCCACTTACTAACTGTTACCTTAGAAAAATGAGCAAGAAACCTAAAAAGAAATGATTAGCAAAAAATGTTAATTACAATCATTTCTTTTTTGGTTTCTTACTTGTTTTTCTAAGATAATGGCTAAGCGGAGCATCAATATCCTCATCATTCCTCTCTCTCTCTCTCTCTCTCTCTCCCCTACTGGTCCTTTGACGTGTATTAAACAGAATCAAATTTTTAGCATATTATTATCATTCTATTTCTTTGTTGTAAACATGCCATTGGTTCAGTTTTGTAATTTTTTTTGTGTGTTAAATGCATTTAAAATAAAGGTATAATTATGTAGACTACTGATCCAGAGCCCTCTACTATCACCTTAAATATGCCAACTCAACTTGAGGATTCAACAAGAAACTTAAATGGAATACACCAAGAAGTACCAAATGATGAATGCTCAATTGTTGTAATGGCAAAGCAATATCAGAACAACCCATTTCTAAAACTTGATTTTTCTATAGTCCTAATGATTTTTCTTATTTCTTGAACATTGTTGACATACTTAAATGGAATACACCAAGAAGTACCAAATGATGAATGCTCAATTGTTGTAATGGCAAAGCAATATCAGAACCGTCCATTTCTAGAACTTGACTTTTCTATAGTCATAATGATTTTTCTTATTTCTTGAACATTGTTGACATACTTAAATGGAATACACAATACCAAATGATGAATGCTCAATTGTTGTAATGGCAAAGCATTAGAACTGTCCTTTTCTAAAATTTGATTTTGTATAGTCTTAATTATTTTTCTATAGTCGTAATGATTTTTCTTATTTCTTGAACATTGTTGACATACTTAAATGGAATACACAATACCAAATGATGAATGCTCAATTGTTGTAATGGCAAAGCATTAGAACTATCCATTTCTAAAATTTGATTTTGTATATTCTTAATTATTTTTCTATAGTCCTAATGATTTTGGAAATTGTTGACAAAGAGTGTTTCTTTTTTTTATTATAGTATAAATGATTTTTCTATAGTCATAATAATTTTTCTTATTTCTTGTCTTTTGTCCCTTTTTGATTTCCTATGTCTGTGCTTCGTGACAGGATTTTGTCACCTTCTTTTGATTGTATATTTCATTCACTCTATGTGGAATGCTATTTTGTTTTCTATTTTATTTCAGCTTGATATTTCTTTCATTTTTATATACACAGAGATTACACATGTTGATAAAAAATGAGCTATTTGATTTAGGTTTACTTTTCATTATTGTAAATGGTTAATATTTCTGATGGTACTCCTTGGTGTATTCCATATAAAAATAATCATATAAAAATAATAAATGTAGTAACGATGGTGTGGTGCATTATTGATATAGGCTCGATGGCTCTTGTCAATGTGCCAAACTGTCAATGTGGTGGTGGGCAGTGTGTGTTGAAGACTTCATGGACACAAAGCAACCCTGGTCGATAATTTTGGTGCTGCCCAAATAGAAAAAAGGTTGCTAATGTGTATATATTTAATGTTTCTAATGTAAATACTATTCATTATATTATAAGAACTAATGTAGATTGGGCATCATAGGGAAATCATGGCTGCAGATACTTTAGTTGGGTCGATGACAACTCATCTGCATCTATCTGCCCATCTCCACTTATCTGCGATGAAGGATTTGAGCGCAAAACGTGTCAGGCCAGGACAAATTCTTAAATTATATTTTTACAATGCCTTCTCTGTATTGTAATCGCATATCTTTGTTGCGACCATATGCAGAGATGAACTCAGAATTAGTTAGTTTAGTATTTTCATATTGTAACTAATATTTTAATATGGATATGATGTAACTTCTCTTTGCCTCAAGTGCACATATATATGGTTTACATCTTCTTTTAGAATAATTCTTCATGTTTATGGCTCAGGTAAGCCCAATCTACTATCAATCACATGATTTAATGTATAGTATTTTCTTGGTTATTCCATTTGTTCCTTGACCTTTGAAGGCCATTTGGTAATTTCAACTACACCTAAGGATCCATCAGTAGTTGTGGAAAATAGGATTCATGTTGCAATGCCCAAGCTGTGAGATGGGAAAAGAGAGGCAAGAAGAGTGGAAAGAAGATGATATTCCTGAGATCATGGATCATTTTCAAGCTTCAGTGAGGCTTCGTACCACACACTATCTGCAGATTTATACATAATGTTGATTTAGGCTGGAGGTAAACTACATGTGTCATGTAAACAACATGGTTGAATGCAATCTCTTTTGTGCATTTTCAAGAGTTTTCCCACCAATACAAGTGTAAATAATGCATTGAACGTAATCTACAAACACTGTGTGGTATGAAGTCTCGTTGAAGTTTGAAATACAAGAGCAGGTGACAAGAGAAGGTGACATAGATCCCCCACATGATAGAGGCCACAGGGATACTCCTCCCACCCATTCATCAACAATGGTAAACCTTATTGAAATTGTACAAATTAGATAGTTGAAAAATGTTATATTATTATGTTATTTTATTTAGGGTTTTAGAGTTATTATGATAGTTTTACTAATATTCCTGTCACAATTTGATGTTCAGGATAGGGGGAAAGCACCTACAACAACAAAGGCAATAGCTGTAGATACAGATGAGGATATCCCAAAAATCCCTAATCTAATAAATATGTTGAAAAAAAACTAAAAAGAGTCAATACATAAATTATTAGCAAAAGACAATTTTAGAAAAAGTTGCCAAACATCTTAAGACTGTGAGGGACTCATATAGAAGGAGTCTTGTCCAGAACCCAAAGTACGAGCGTCCTCCCTTTATTCCAATGAGGGATTGGAATGAGTTCATTTTGGATGTAAAGGAGAAAGGGGATACTCAAAGAGGAATTACACCAACAAATGAGAGAAGAAGGTATGCAATAGTATTAGCTACTAGTAGAATGTAATAATGCACTAATTAGTGATCTTTATATCTATATCATGTAACATATTTCAAACTTTTCATAGGTTGTAGGACACATCAAAGGCTACAAAGGCCAGACTGCAAAAGATTTCACAATAGCTGACAAACATAATTGTAGGCATCATGGTCACAATTTTTTGGAGACAACATAATTGAGTTGTATACCTAGATGATGGAGAGAAACATATGCTCCTCTGATTCCAAGTTGACACTACGAGATGGAGAATAACTTGGAACCAGAGGTGTAGAAGTTGCTCTCCATCGTCTGGGTATACCACTCAATTACGTTGTCTCCAAAAACATGTGACCATGATGCCTATAATTATGTTTCTTAGTTGTTGTATCCCAAGACCCCTTATGACCCTTTACGACCCTTTACGACCTCTAAGAATACATCTTAGAGGTCTTAAAATGTCATAAAGGGTTATAAGAGGCTCCTAGGAGGGGCAAGATGAGCTTCCACCTTCACGTGGTTGGACCTGTTAAGTAGAGAATGTTAATTAAACTATCCTTGAAACAAAGAGAAGCTCAATAATTTAAGGTCTTAGTCCATGGACAAATTAAATTAGACTTACTAAGCCTCTTATTTTAGTTTGTAATAAAATTAATTTGCAACCACTAGAGACTACTCTACAAGCTTGAAGAAGTGGTATATTTTGGCAAATGAAGAGTGGAAAGAAGGTGATATTCCTGAGATCATGGATGGACACAATGTTGCAGACTTTATTGATCCATATATCTTGTAGAGGCTTGAAGAATTGGAGAGGGAAGAAGGGCTTAGGATGGCAGCTAAGGGTGACGAGGATTTCACAATAGCTGACAAACATAATTGTAGGCATCATGGTCACATTTTTTTGGAGACAACATAATTGAGTTGTATACCCAAATGGAGTGCAACTTCTGCACCTCCAATTCCAAGTTGACACTATGGGATGGAGAACAACTTGGAACTGGAGGTGCAGAAGTTGCTCTCCATTGTCTGGGTATACCACTCAATTATGTTGTCTCCAAAAAAATGTCACCATGATGCCTACAATTATGTTTCTCAGCTGTTGTGTCCCAGTGCCCCTTATGACCCTTTATGACCATTTACGATCCCTAAGAATACATCTTAGAGGTCTTAAAATGTCGTAAAGGGTCATAAGAGGCTCCTAGGAGGGGCCAGATGAGCCTCCACCTTCACATGGTTGGCCCTATTAAGTAGAGAATGTTAAACTATTCTTGAAACAAAGAGAAGCTCAATAATTTAAGGTCTCAGTACAAGCACTAGAATTGAGTTTTTTTGGCATGGGATGGGAAATTTTTGTATATCAACATGCGATAGAGTTTGGGTAAAAAACTCTATCGCATGTTGATATACAAAAATTTCCTAGACATGCCGAAAAACTCAAATCTAGTGCTTGTACTACATGACTGGTGCCAAAATAGGGCTCTCCCAATCACTGATTGTGACCCACTGACAACAAGTAACAAAACCAATGTGGACACCTAAAGATAAATATCAGATAGGGGAAAAACACTTGCAACAATAGAGGCAATAACTGTAGATATAGATGAGGATATCCCAAATCCCTAATATAATAAATACGGTGAAGAAAAAGAGTAATGCATAAATTATTACTATTTTGGAAGATGCAAATCCAACCGAGGAGATGCTAAAGAGGACAGATGAATTGATGGCACGAGCACGTCATTTTGAAGTAAGCAGTAATGAATCTTTAGTTATAACAAAAGTTCAATAAAGGTTTATATTTTATAATCTTTTATGTCGTGAACTAAAATATGTATTTGTTCTTGTTACATGTTTTTTTGCTTGCTCAATTACTTGGTCATGGACATCACACTGAGGCCGGTAGTAGCATCATGCAAAATAGTAATAATTTCTTCATTGACTCTTTTTAGTTTTTTCTTCACTGTATTTATTATATGAGGGATTCTTGGGATATCATCATCTATATCTACAACTATTGTCTTTGTTGTTGCAGGTGCTTTTCCCCTATCCTGAACATCAAATTGTGACAAAAATATTAGTAAAACTATCATAATAACTCCATGAATGTTGTTTTAAGTAATTATCTATGAATGTTGTTTTAAGTAATTAAGTAAAAAAAAGTATGCGAATTTAACCCATTTACTTGTTATTGCATCAAACCCCCCTTTAGTGCAGCAACGTCATCCTCCTCGAGACATGAGGAAGCATCATATTTTGAGATCACAACCACAAGAGGAGGAAGATAATATTGATGCTCCTATTAGCCTTTACCTAAATAAGAAATCTAAGAAAAACCCAAAAAAGAAATGATTTCTTAAATATGCTCTTTGATAAAACTTGTTTGATTAACTTTGTTGGATAATGAAAGAACGTTATTTTAAGTAATTATCTATGAATGTTGTGCATTAGTATTGAATTATATGTCATGTTAATGAATATTGTTTTTGATTAAGGTAAAATCAAGTTTTACATGGACCCGAAACTAGAGTTTAATACAACAAAAGATAGTGCATAGAAGATAACAAAAAGAAATAGCTGCTAGAAAACCACAGCAACAAACAACAGTCTAACAGTTCAAAAGATGAAACAAGAGAAATAACCGACAACAAAACATCTACCAGACAAAACAGCCTATTTATCTTTTATCATTTCCTTGACCTTCTTCTGGAGATCTTCCATCTTCTAGATAGTTTCCTGTAGTTCCTTCAGCTCAGTAGATTTTTCTGGGACCTTTCTCTGAATGCATCCTTTGGTTCTCGTCCCCGGCCCTGTATTTCCAGCATCCTCATCAATAGTAATAGTATTTTTTTCTAGCATGTTCCTTTCCAGGTAGTTATGCAACATTTTCAAGTTCTTTATAGTCACCTTCAGACCCTCATTGCTATGATTCAGGATACCTCTTATCATGTTGTCATGGTTATTGATTTTAGTCTTGAGATCTTTCATCTTATCTTTAACCTTCTTGTTCATCTCGGCTGTACCATCCTCCTTAGTATTTTTATTTTTAACCTTTTCCAAAAAATTATTCTCCATTTTACCCATCTTAGTATTCATGTTATTCGTAGTTTTTTCCATTTCCTATATATGGATTTCCATTTCCTGCATTTCCTTCTTCCAGTCCCTGTTCTCATCCTGTTTCTCCACATTGTTCTTCTCCTTGCTTAGAGAATCTTCCCTCTGAAGGGTTTTAGTTTCCTCTTTATTATTGTTTTTCTCTAGCATGGCCATCCCATCCTTCCCTTCCTCCCCTCTTATAGAGGTCTCCTCTCCAGCTTCACTAGCAAAAGGAATTTTACCAGCCTCCTTTCCATCATTCTCTTGACCACCCTTGAAACCCTCCGAAAAAATATCATCAGCTTTATATTTCTCCTCTCAGGTTTTACCTTTCCCCATCTCAGGCATGGCATTATTCATTTCTTCCACCACTAGATCATTCTAAGGAGAAAAAACCTCCTCCACAGAAATAGTACCAACCTCTTCTTTCTCAGCGTCCTCGATAATAACAGGGGTATCTTTTGTTATTTCTTCAGAAGAGTAACCATGGTTTCCTTCCTCTTCCTCATTCACTTCCTCCTTTTCTTCTCCTTCTTCGTCGATATTCTCCTCTTCTTCATCGTTCCCCTCCTCTATCCACTCATTCATTTCCTCTTCTTGCTCTTTTCCAGAATCTTCCTCTTTCTCACAGCTTATCTCTTCCTCTTTAGTCTCCTTCTCATTGTCTTCCACAAGAAAACCCTTCCCTCTCAAATTATGTTGGTGCTCAGACTCCTCTCTGGTATCTTTGACATCAAAAGTAGTAGGGTGTTTTCCTTTTTTTATCTTTCTCTTCTTACTAGTCTCAGGTTCCATCTCCTCCTCAATCTTCACCTTTCTTTTCTCTGTGATTTTTTTAGGGATAGGGTCCAGAATATTATCCCTAATGTGCTCTACAATAAGGAGGATCAACCCTTCATGTAGCACAGGGTTGGAAGCCTTTTTTCTATGACCAATAATGCTACTATTCAGAGAACTTAGTAGATAATAAGGGAAAGAAATTATTCTTTTGTGCTTGAAGTGGTTAGCAAACACAAAATGGAAATTGTAAATTTTTGAATACCTCCCATCCAGAGTAAAATATTCAATCATAGCCTTAAGAATTTTAGCCCAGAATTCTTTGATATTGGAAATGTCCACATAGTGCCCCTTCCCCTTAGTCATAAGGGCTTTCTCATCCATAGTCTTGGGAAAGATAGCAAAGGATTTTGTTCCTAGCTTATGATTACCTCTATGAAAGTGGGTACCATCAACAGGTAAACCAATAATTTTAGCTAAGCTAGAAATAGAAAGCTTGAAAGACTTGCCCCACAGAAACACCTTACCATTATTCCAGCCTTTTGCAAACAAAGCCATAATCTTTTTGTCATGGCCATGAAGCTTCTTCATAAACTGGGTGACCCCCCCTTTTTTCATCTTCTTCCACACATCTCTGTCCTATCTCCATTTGTTGCAGTTGGAGGGTTCCTCCCTCTTCAGACCCCCTCCCATAATTTTTTGGTTTTTCATGCATTGGTTTGGCTTTTTTTCAGACTTCTCTGCCTTACTTCTCCGATTCACAATGCTTTTTTGGTTATCAAGAATAACCCATTGTTCATGACTTATTATCTGTGGAGTAAAGTACCCACTCATCAGCTTACAAGAAAACCTCCTTGGTAAATGATTAGTCCTTTTCATCATTAAATTAAGTAATGCATCCTTCATTGTGATTAATTCTGTCATATTTGATTAGACTAGAAATCTCACTCTTAAGATTCACTTCCCCTCTCCATTTTTGGATGACATCAGACAAGTACCATCATTTGCCAACCTGTCCGCCAGTTTATTGCCTTCACGATAAACATGAGTGACATGGCAATCTTCAAAGGAGTTCAATAAGAGTTTTATTTTATTGATGATGTGTTCTATCATCCAAGAATTGATAGAGTTTCCTTTTATGGCATTAATTATATTTAATGAGTCCCTTTCTAGCCATAATTTTGTGCAACCCAACTCTTTCGCCATCATTACCAAATACAGAGCAGCTTGTGCCTCCACCATGTGGCTTGTTTGAGATCCAAGCGGGATAGCAATTGCTCCTAAGCAATTTCCAACATTATCTCTTATTAACCCACCACCTCCAGCCCTTCCAGGATTTCCCTTTTCTGAGCCATAAAAGTTCCCTTTAACCTAGCCATTAGGAGGCACAATCCACTTAACATTATCTCTAGGATTCTAATTCTGACCCTTCTTTAATCTCTCCCATGATATCTTATTGTCTTTCTTTGGTTGAGGGTCCCAGAGGCTACTATCTTTCCTTCCCATGCATCTGAAGTTTTCCATGATACTTCTTGACACAAAATTAGCAACCACTAAGGGAGGGGCCTTTTTTTCTCTAAAGATTCTATTGTTCCTCTCCTTCCAGATAAGCCAGGAAAAGTGGGGAAAGATTAATTTCCAAATAATCCTAGCATTTTGATCATTGTAAGGGCTCTGCCACTGCATAAAGAACTCTTGGATAGAGTTAGGTTTCACCCATATGAAGTTAAGGGAAGACATGATTGTGTCCCACACCTCTCTTGTATAAGAACAATGTATCATAAGATGATTGCAGTCCTCAGCATCATTACAGCACAAGGCACACCTATTAGGCATTTGGAATCCTCTTCTCAAGAGATTATCTTGTGCGAGTATTTTATTCTGAAAAAGTAGCCAGAAGAACATGTTAATTTTAGGTGTAAAATCCTTGATCCATACCTATGCCCACAAAGGTTGAGCCTCATTAGGGAGAAGAAGCAACGAAGCAGAAGCAACCGAGAACTTTCCAGAAGTCGCCAGACCCCATATAATTTTATGATCCTCTTCCTCTCTTATAAACCAATTGTTTAATTGTTTATTCAAATCTTTAAATCTGATATCCTTATGCCCAAGGTCTATCCATTCTTCATTTTTCTAGTAATCACTAACCAGTTCTCCTATAGAATCTTTACAGTCTTGAATAGCATTCCCCCACTCTTCATTTTCTATCAGGGGTTTTTCTGACATCCATTTATCATTCCAAAAAAGAATTTTCCTACCATTTCCTAGCTTCCAAATAGCTCCTTTGCTAATGAGATTCTTTTCTTTACTTATACTATTCCAAACAAAAGATCCCTGGATATCATTCTGAGATTGGATGATTCCTTCAAGATTACTAAGATGGTATTTCCTTTTAATTATCATGTTCCATTCTTTCTCCTCTTCATAAATTCTCCAGCATTGCTTAGCTAGAAGGGCTTTATTTGTAACATTGATGCTCCTTATACCCAGACCCCCCATCTTTTTGGGCTTGCATATCTTCTCCTAGGCCACAAGACTAAGTCTCTTTTTCTCTTCCACTCCAAACCAAAGGAACTTTTTCTGGATTTTCTCTATTAGGTCAGCAAATTTTTGAGGAATTTTGAATAGGCTCAGGGCATAAACTAGAAGATTTTGCAAAGTAGATTTTAGCAATTGGACTTTCCCAGCTTGACTGAGAATCACCCCTTTCCAACCCGCCAACTTCATTTGAAATCTGTCAAGTATTTCATTCCAAAAATTAGCCTTTGGTTTCATACACAAAGGCAAGCCAAGATAAGAGGGTTGGGAGGCTTCCTATCTTGCACCCAAGGATAGATGAGACTCTATCTTTTCTAGTTTCAGGGGTATTGAAGAAACAAAGCACTCTTCTCCCCAGTTTATGATTTGACAAGTGGCATTTGCATACACATTTAGTGCCTTTTTCATATTCCTTGCCTCCTTCACTGTTGATTCTCCCATCAAAATCATATCATCAACAAATTGTTCATGTGAACAGACAATCCCTCCAGAGGTTGGATGTAATCCCATAATCAATCCTTGTGATACTTGGTGAGAGAGGAATCTCCCCAGACATTCCGCCATTATAGCAAAAAGGATTGGAGAAATAGGATCGCCTTGGAATAACCCTCTAGACGGTCTGAAAAAAGGAGAGGATCCCCCATTCACAATCACCGAAGAAGAGACAGTAGTCACAAGTTGCATAATGATTTTAATCACACCCTCATCAAAACCAAAAGCATGAAGAATCTTCGTAAGAAACTCCCAATCAACCCTATCATAGGCTTTTGATAGGTCAAGTTTCATAAGGAACCCTTGCTTCTTTGATTTCTCTAGCGAATGGATATTCTCATGAACTACCATGATTGAGTCCAAGATTTGTCTTCCCAACACAAAACCATTTTGTTGGGGAGAGATGAGACGGGGGAGAATTTTGAGAATCCTAGAAGTCAAAACCTTAGATATGATCTTATACAATGAGTTACAAAGACTTATAGGTCTAGAGCTATCAGTTGTGTTTGCTCCCAGTTTTTTAGGAATTAGAGCTATAAAGGTGGAGTTGAGCTCTTTAAGCAAAGACTTTGAGCCATAAAATTCTTTCACCACACCATAAATATCATCCCCTATAATGTCCCAAAAGTGTTGAAAGAAAAACATTTGAGAGCCGTCCAGCCTAGGGGATTTTTCGCCTTCAAAGGACTGGATGGCCTTAACAATTTCCTCCTTCGAAGGTATAGCTTTGAGAAAGAGATTATCCTCAGTCGTCAACAGCATAGGAATGGAATTCAACAAGTGGTTCTAATCATCATGATTGAGAACTTGTTCTTTAGAGAGGATCAAAGCAAAATGGCCCATCATATCTTTCCTTATCTCTTCCTCTTTATTAAGAGTACCCCTTTGGGTTATCAAAGTGTTGATTATATTCATAGCCTTGTGTTTCATAGCTGTTAAATGGAAGAATCTCATATTTCTGTCACCCACTTTCAGCCAAAGAGACCTTGATCTCTGTCTCCAAAAAGTTTCTTCTTTAGATATGATATTATGATAATCCACAAGGATTTTATTTTCTTCTTTTCTAGTATCTTTAGTCAATCCTGTGCTTTGTATCTTATCTTGAATCTCTTTAAGATCAATTTGAATTTTGCTTTTGAATTGGAATATATCACCAAAGACATCCTTATTCCAAAGTCTAACTTTTGATTTAATATTAGCCATTTTTTTTGCCACCTGGAACATAGCCTTTCCTTCCACTTTAATACTCCACCACTCCTTAATTTTATTATAGAAATCAGGGTGGTTCAGTCACGTTTTCTCCAATCTAAAAGGAGAATTACCTTTACCTTTGAAGGAGTTACCTATTAATGAATATTGTTATGTGTTAATGAATTCTTGATTAGTGTTGCGTATTAATGAATGTTATATCATATTAATGAATGTTATGTGATTGTATTGATTAAATGTTATAGTTCATAAATGGATGAATGAAGTGTGTAATTAGATGTTAATGGGGAATTTAGATTGATGTTAGGGGGAGGGGGTGAGGCTAGATGAGCTTCCACCTTCACGTGGTTGGCCTTGTTAAGTAGAGAATATTAAAGTATTCTCAAAACCAAGTGAAGCTCAAACTTACACACCTTCATTATTTAATCAATTTCATTCGTTCTAGGTATTTGCTCATAAGTGCATTTTGAATGTGTCATTGTCAAGAAACTATCAAATAAAAAACTAGAAGGGCCAATAGTCAACTTCTCATTGTTATTGTCTGGCATGATTCAGCTTCATTTTTTGTAAGTAATCTCGTATTGAATTTGTCAACCTCTCTTGGCCTAATATGGATTATTTCATTGGTTTGTGTTTTTGAGTAGGTGAAGTGTTAAATCAAATATTAGTTGGATCTATAAGTAGCATAGATATTCTATAGCTAATAGCCTAATAGACCCACGTGAATAAATTTACTTGTTGTCCCCTTAGGATTTACTTAAGCAAACAATCCTTATGTGCTAAAAAATTAGTTTTTTTAGTGCTGCAATTGTAGATGATTGTATGCATGAATTCAATGACAAGAACTGAACATTTAGGCTCTATGATAATGTTTGTCATCCTTATATGCCAGACAAATGAATCCAAGAAGGAAGCTTTCAGGAAATATTTGGAGTCAAGCAGCGTGCTTGATACCCTTACAAAAGGTCTGCAGTAGTTCTTCTTATATGATGAAATGCTGAATCTAGAAAATTAATTTGTGAATTTGCATCTATTTGTGAGATAATATATTAATATTGGCAATTCCTCTTATATGATGAAATGCTGATTTTAGAAAATTAGTTTGTGAATTTGCATCCATTATTTTTGGATGCCTGAATGTTATGTTTGCCTTGTGAGGATTCAAATTAATTTGATTGATATGATCTTCGAAATGGTGTAGTAGTCTTTTAGATTAATGTGACTTGTATTATCATATAATATCTCTGCTCTTATAAACTACCTTGTTTCCATGTATGATTTACAGTTATTCGTTCCAGTGTTCCAAAGATGAATCTGGATGATATCTTTGAGAAAAAGAACGAGGTTGCTAAAGCTGTTGAAAAACTTGAAAAGGTTGATATATTCATATCAGTTTCATTTATTTATTGATGTGTATTGTCAATTGATTACTGTAAAATCTCTCTTAAATATCAAACAAGATGAAATTTGAATGCAGTATGATTCAATCGTTCATTTCTATGCTTACAGGCTATGTCAAACTATAGATATGAGATAGTTCAAACACTTATTATGGATATAGAGGTTGATGTGCATGTCAAGAAAGCAATGAATAAAATAAATGCAGGCAAGACTTTTACATCCAATACCAAATGTCCTTTTTACCATGATATTGTTGGAGATTGCTAGCATATACTTTTGCATTTTGTAAATGGGTTGATGGTATTCATTTATTCAAGAAAACCCAACTCATTATCCTCAACCTTGTTCATATTTTTGCTCTATATATGTTTAGTTTATTTACCCAAAATTTATCTCAATTTGACCATCATTCATTTCATTGTTTTACATCAACTACAAGAATGAGGGTGGCAACACAAGAAAAAGCAGAGGCAGAGAAAATTTTACAAATCAAGAGAGTAGAAGCTTTCCTTATTTTATTTGTCAGTATGCACCAACACTTCCTTTTATGTTATATATGTATATTTTATATATTTGTATATTTATAATTTTAAAAGTTGTATGTAATATACATTGGGAGATAATATATTGATATTGGCAGTTCTTCTTATATGATGAAATGCTGAATCTAGAAAATTAATTTGTGAATTTGCATCTATTTGTGAGATAATATATTAATATTGGCAGTAATAGTGCAAAGGAAAGAGGACATGACAAATTGAAATAATAAGATACAAGTGGAGGGAATTTGAATAAAAAAATTTAAAATTCTAACACACTAGTTCAAATAAAACCATTAAAAAATCTATAACCAAATCTAGTTTGCAAAAGCCAGCACAATTGAAACTCACCTTCTCAATGTTTTCTCTAATAGCATACTTGCAAGCCCGTTGAAAAATCTTTGTAATATCAGCTCCACTGAATCCTTGGGTATAAAAGGCCAGTGCCATTAGGTCGACATCCTTTGATACAGGTGATTTTCTCAAGCAAGACTTGAAAATTTGATAATGTGAGGACTCATCAGGTAAGGGAATATAAATCAACTGGTCAAGTCGGCCAGGCCTTAGCAATGTAGGATTGATGATATCGGGTCTTTTTGTAGCACCAATAATGAAAACTATTTTCTTGGTTGTCATACCATCCATCTTCGTCAACAACTGGTTAAGGACTCTGTCTGCGGCACCACCAGTATCCCCAACACTGCTTCCACGCTGCAAACATGCAAACCAGTTATGCATCACCAGTCAGAGAGCCTATCTCAAATAGTTCAAACAAAATTCCTACTCAAATGTATTCACCATGCTCAACTTGAACTTCACTCATAAAAAATCAACACACCTATATAGCAATAGAATCAAGCTCGTAAAAAAATAGGACGCAAGGAGTTGATCCTTTAGCTTTATCAAAAATTTCCCTCACATTAGCCTCGCTCTCTCCAAACCACATTGTTAACAATTCAAGGCCCTTCACACTGATGAAATTGGCCTAACATTTGTTAGCAATGGCTTTAGCAGATGGATTGCTAGAGCCCAAAGCAGTCTAGAAGTGCTCATTACTAACGACCATGGAGTTTAGAATCTCAGCATCTATTGTCTCATCTTCTAAGTCTATAATATCCATCTTTTCCCTAATGCACTAAAGTGTAGCCTCAATACACAAATCAGCAAGATCTGCTCCAACATATCCATGGGCATCCTTAGCAATCTTTTCAAGATCAACCTGTAACAAGAAAACTAAAAATAAATAGATACTCCATCAAGAAACACAAAGATTAATAAATTCTTTCAAAATCCAAGAACTATTTAACATTAGATATAGAAGTACAAAAAATAAGGCCCCAATATACATACAACATCAGAGAGCTTCATATTCTTTGTATGGATGCGAAGCACTTCCAACCTGCCCACTTCATCTGAAACCCCAATATCAATCTCCCTGCCGAACCTTCCAAACCTTCTGAGTGCTAGATCAATACTATTTGGTCGATTAGTTGCTCCCATCAAAATAACATGGGAACACAATTCAAGTCCATCCATAAGCATAAGAAGTTGAGAAACAATTATCCTCTCAACTTCACTATGGGCTTTTTCCTTCTTGGGAGCTATAGAATCAATTTCATCAATAAATATAATGGACGGGGCATTCTTCTCAACCTCCTCAAAAGCCTTCCAGAGATTGCTTTCACTTTCTCCAGCCAACTTTGACATGATCTCAAGTCCATCGATATAGAAAAAAAAGGCACCGATTTCATTTGCCACTGCCCTAGCAATTAAGGTTTTCCTAGAACCAGGAGGCCGGTAGAGAAGAATACCCTTTGGGGGCTTCACACCAATAGATTTGAAGAGTTGTGGGCATCTAAGAGGAAGCTCTACCAATTCATAGATCACCAGTTAGAACCTATCTCTCAAATAGTTCAAACAAAATGAAAAAACCCATAGTTTCACGCAGAGCAAAGCAGATGGATTGCTAGAGCCCAAAGAAGTCTAGAAAACAGAATGAGCAGGGACTTGCTGGCAAGAAGCAGTAGAATGAGTGTGGACACCTGAAGATAAATATCTAGACTAATCATCGATCAGGATGCCGTTGGTGATTAGTCTGGATATTTATCTTTAATTTTTTATTAAAACTCCGCGTTTCGTCAAAATTTTGACCCCATTTCATCGAAAGTCTAGTCTAAAATCGACCATTCTGTGTTGAAATGTGGCATCATGGGTTTGGCATTCTGGTCAAAGCCACTAAATATTTTGACCAAATGTGGTCAAAATATGATCGTCACAAGTTTGGCATCCTGGTCGGAGTGACCAAAGTTTTCAACCAATATTAATTTATATTGGTCGAAAGATCGACCAATACACAAACAATTGCCAATGTTATTTTTGGCCTCGATTGCCCTCATTTTTGACCAATAGTGGAGTCGATCATTCAAAAGTTTCAGTAATGGGTTGATATTTCGATGCCAATAATAGTGACGAACTAGTTGGTCGATCATTCGACCAAGTTGGGTAGAAACTTCGACCAATAGTGCATCAAAAAATGGTGCAAAATGTACTAGTGTCAAATTCCAAGATAGGAACTTCATTTTTTACCTTTTTGAGATACCTCTAGATTTAATTACCTCGCACTAGAAATTTATTTGGCCATCGCTTTCATCCTAATAGTTTTCTTGGACGGTCTTCTCGGCTTAGATTCCGTTCCAACATCAGCATTTTTACCCCCTCTAGTTCACCTCTTCCGGACTTCCCATTCCCCTTTGTTTGTCTAAGAAGGAGAGGTCATAAAAGACTTACAGTTTAGGGAGAAGATGATAGTCTTAATGACCTCCATAGCAATGTCATTGGTTGTGGAGGTGAGTAGTACAAC
Source organism: Chamaecyparis obtusa (assembly GCA_027943335.1). NCBI lineage: Eukaryota > Viridiplantae > Streptophyta > Pinopsida > Cupressales > Cupressaceae > Chamaecyparis > Chamaecyparis obtusa. The sequence continues at coordinate 893,184 of BSBK01001465.1, read as the reverse complement.
TGAGCCAACATTATTAATCATGTTGGGAGTAGAGAATTGGAGATCCCCCCATCTACTTGTTTTTCTATTACACAGAGTGTTGTTGCTTGGCATTGAAGAGATAGCTTCCCCCACCAAATCCCCATTAGAACCTGGAGAAGGAATCCTTAGTCCCACCACTAGGATTCCCACCTTTCCTTTCATTATATCAATGTAATCCATGTTTTACTAAATCTCACCTTCTTCCAAAGATGTCACCTCCCTGACCATTTAAGGGGAAGATTTTTTTTAGGCTCCCGGGTCTTCATGATATTCAAGATAACTTCAGTGAATGGGCATTCCTTCATCTCTAAATTAGCCTTCTTTTTGTCAATCTCCAGAGCGTCTACCTCCTTCAAAAGAGAAACATCCACATCACTAATGCTAGTTACAAATTTTAGGGAGGATGTTGCGCCTTGAGTATTCTTTCCAATACCCAAAGTGGAGACCTTATCTTTTTGCTTTAGACCTTTATGTTGTGGAGCTTTGCAATTAGAGATTGCATGACCATGTTTGGAACATCTATGGAAAATAAGGAGGCATTCTCATAGACAATGGCCTGGGTCCAATTTCCCCACTTAGACTTAAGGGATATGAGGTTGGAGAGAGACTTATTGATAGAAACATTCACACAGAACTGCACAAAGACTAACTTGGATCTTTGGAGTGTGACACTATGTTTACCAATAATGTGATTACTTGTTCATCCCTATCATATATTTGTATATGTTAGAGTGAATATTTTCTACTTCCTAATCAAGGTATTGTAACTTGTAATTATCTAGTGAAGGTACATATTCACATGTTAAGTTAACTTAGGTCTCATTTGCCATTCTAAAAGAACTAGTTATAATGGGTCCATGCTCACCTCATTGATGTCACATCAATGTATGACATTTTATATAGGCTTAAATGTTTGATAAGTAGTTTTTAAGCTAACTTAAGCCAAAATTTGTAAGCATTGTCCAATAACTTGTGGATTTCCATGGAAGTATAAAAGAAGATAGACAATTATTCATAAAAATAAAGCTCAAATAATCTGATTGTGAAATTACCAAAAATGAATAATATTATTGGAAATTCAATTATTGACCTTTACAACATACTTTAATCAACTTAAATAGATGAACAATATAATATTACTTGCTTGAAATGATGTAGAATGAACAATACATAGAACATAAATGTACAAATATGTAAGGAAAATATGCATTCAAGATTGATACATAAATCTTCCTTGGGGGAACCTTAAGAGTGAGAAATTGAACTAGAGTGAGAATTTTAATCCACATTACACTATCTTAACCAATTTCATGTCTTACAATGCCAATGAGGCTACTTGGAGCTGTTAAAACATTCATCTACAAATTTCTTACACTTGCTATAAAACCCTACAACTCAAAGCTCTTATCTCACTTCACTTGTAAGTTCACAAATGAAAAGAAAATTGAAGTTATCACATGAGCCAAATCCTTCAACTTCATGTTTACACAATACATCACACCTCTCTATTCTCTGGGTGCAAAATGAATAATTAGACATTATGAAAATCAATTCAAGAGGCAAAACACTTCATGTTTCAATCTTTGCCCACATAATGGCATCTTCGTCATTTTTGACATTACCAACATTTGTGCATGCTCCATCATGGTATTCATGTGTGTACAACCACACTACTATATTTGTGTTTGTGTTGTGTCATTTGATGCTTTTGATGCCTATAATGAGTAAAAAATTCTCTAATAAAGTTTTTTCCTTAGTGCAAGTTTATAACTTGATATGGAAACTCCTTAGATTTACTAGATTACCACATAAATTTCTTGACCTATTTATAACTTTATTTGTATTGTAGTGTAATGTTTTTACATTGAAGCATCATCCCCAAATCACTAGTCACCTTCTTAACTAAATCGTTTCCTATTGACCTTGCTAGTCCAACATTATGAGACCTAATTTTTTATCATCCATTCCCATTAAGAGGCTTTTAATTGCCCAAATCTTAGGAAATAAATAAATGTTGGAACCCCTTCCCTATGTCATCCTTTAGATCCCATTTAGTGTTACTTGCTAGTTGTTCTTTTAACCCAATCAACCATATCTCATGCCCCCACATCTTTTTCTCCTTTCTTTCTTGTGTAAAGCAATGCCATCGTTTAGATATTCTCATTCCCTTATAACTAAATCATCTATTAAAGAGAATACAATATCCTCTTCTATATTCGACATCAAAGTTTCAAGCTCACATAACCTTTTCACACTGAAAAGTAAGTTTTTCTTCATATAGATAGATAGATTCAACTTAAAGTCATTTTCCCTTATTTATTGAGTAAACCAAAACAAATTAAATCTCAAATGACACAAATCTTATAAATTCAACTTCCTTGATAGTCATGGAATTCTCTCCCTCCTCAAGTGCACATTGTTTTTGAACTTTGAAACTTGTTTTCCACCCCTTAGTGAACATCTCAACACATTTGTGACTAACTTTATTCCTTCATTTTCTCTTGCACACGTGGATGAATTTTGTTAAGTTTTAGGATCAATTGCAAATGTAGTAATATTATTGTCTTTCTATATTTTCCAAATGCATCGATCTCTTGCTTTTATACAAGGAAAAGACAAGAAGACATGTCTATTCATTTCAAGGGACATGTCTATTAATAATTAGTTACTATAAGATTAATATAACTTATATATTCATTTATATTAATAATATATATAGTAATATTAATACATATAACTATTACATATATATTGATATAAATAATCATTCAATGTTCTAAGATAACAATGACTTTTATCTGAGCGAAGCTACATACTTTAACACTCCCTCTTAGCTAGAGAAGACAAAAGTTAGTAATATGTTTTTACAAAACATCAACTAAATAATATTAGTGATATGTTTCAACATCACATGATGTATATCACTTTCAATAATTATGATCTATTTTAGCGTCACATGACGACTATCACAATATAAGTACCGATGATCTGTATCAGCATCACACGATGACTATCACTTTCAATATTTGTGATCTATTTCAGCGTTACATGATGACTATCACAATAGCTAGGTACCAATGATCTATTTCAGCGTCACATGACGACTATCACCTTCAATAGCGTGATCTGTTTCAGCATCACATGATGACTATCACAATACGAGATTATGGTCATTTTAAGGAACTCAATCCACCATGTAATAATTCATTTATCATGATCTGTTTCAGCCATCACATGAGGTCTATCATCATAAAAGATAGTTATTGTAAGATCGTCACCTTTCAATAACATAAAAAATACAAGTGATAATCACTTGGAAGTTGTCACTTCCTTATGATTTACACAGGGCCCATATAGCATTAAATAATTCCATTAGTATAATAATCAATTATATCAAGTTTACCTCAAAGGTGTTCCACCTTCATTGGTGAACTCCCTCTCAATCACAAAATGACCGAGATTATCAAAAGTTGACTAAACCATATTCTTTATCTGCTCTCTTTGAAGCTCAAGTTCATCAAACTCTTGACCTCCTTTTGAAATGTCAGACTCCCTCTGAATTTGAATTTCATATGCTTTCATCTTGAAGCTTATGTAATGTGAGCCCATATAAGAATTATTAGGCATGAATCAACTCCCATCCTTCAACGAATACTATATTTTGATTCATAGTATAATTTTCCAATATAAGAAAAAATAAGAAAACTTCATTTTGTTGAAGGTTCTGTCATAATTTCCTCTAGCCAATAGATGACTCTTCATTCGATGGTTAATATAATATTAATATCCAAAATACCTCCCATTGACCAACGTGACACTTCTCTACTTTATCGGTGGTCTTTAAACATTTTGGATAAATTTTCTAGATCCACATCACGTGGACCTTCCTCTTGCACACATCGTGGGTATGGTTTCTCACTCACTAATCAACAGTTAGATAGGAAAATAATTTCTATGTTCCAAGTGACAAACTTCATTAAAATCTATCTAATGTTTATTTCATTCGTATCTATATTCAAAGAACACCTCTACAAAGGTTCTGGAACTATCCTCTACACAGCCACTAAACTTGTATGAAAACTCTTTACCTTGGTGTTACCAAAAACCCCACTTACGATAGTTGGAGAAAAAAGCACTATGAATATTGATTCTCGGGTTCACCACAGATTCACTATTCTCTCCTTATCATTTACCAAGAAACTTGTTCTTCAATCTACGTTCTTCGCGTTGTCATTTATAGGTTTGTGTCTTCTCAAAGAATATTATGCATCAGAAGGGGATTTAATGCTGCCACCTTTTGAATCACAACCCTCATTATCCACTCTCATTCAATTAGAATAACTGTAACGGCACTAACGCTAATTTGAAAGCTCGTCCACCATTTTCAATATGATGTGCTCTCCTTATGAAAATGTTCCTCAAATTATATTGTTCTTAGATTTGATGAGGACTAAGACATTGTTCTCTATCATCCTTCGAGATCGTTGAGTTCCACCATCTTCAAGCCGGTTCTCTTCCTTTGGGTTTGAAACTGATAGTAAACTTCCCTTATGTAAATGATCATCAACGTATCATCTTTGACGTTGTCTCAACCAAGACATTATCATTGTTGCCTCTAACTGTAGCTATATCATTCTCCATCGTATCACATCTCTCCTCGACTCGGCAACTCCATCACTATGTACTCCATGAAAAAAATATTCTATAAGATTAGACGCTCGTAGTTTGTGACAATTTGATTCTTGTTCACAGAAATACGCATGGAATCATGTGAAAAGATAATATCCTTTGATTCCGTCACCTTTTCAATCTATTTACATATATAATCAAATGATGCCTTTACATTTGCAGTCTGGCTCTGATACCATGTTAAGTTTTAGGATCGATTGCAAATGTAGTAATATTATTGTCTTTATATATTTTCCAAATGCATCGATCTCTTGATTTTATACAAGACAAAGACAAGAAGACATGTCTATTCATTTCAAAGGACATGTCTATTAATAATTAGTTACTACAAGATTAATATAACTTATATATTCATTTATATTAATAATATATATAGTAATATTAATACATATAACTATTACATATATATATTGATATAAATAATCATTCAATGTTCTAAGATAACAATGACTTTTATCTGAGCAAAGCTACATACTTTAACAAATTTAACTTCTCTTGTCAATGAACTTAGCAACCTTTAGAACCTTTAAATCTCTATATTATACCCCATCCTTTGACTATCCCAAGACATACATCAAATGGAGTAGGTGGCAAATAACTAAAACATACTTCAAACTAAGACAAATTAATCCAAGAGTTTGATTGTCATGAAAGAGGCCTTCTTAGCCATTGCAATCAGATCTCCAGAAACCCACTCTTAAATACTTCTGCAGATACAAAGGAGGATACTTATTTATGGAGCAATTAAACGGTCAAACTTCCATTGTAGTGCCGTCCCTTTCCTTTGGCAAAGAGTTATCATGTTTGCGCATGAAAGCCATTAAATGGCTACAGGCCCACACTTCCTGAGTTTCGAACGCGGGTGGGCATCATATCATTATTTGTGTTAGGCCCATCCCTCAACAATTTAGATTAGAATGGAAGATCTTTAATGGCATGACAATTAAGACTTCTAAATCGCCTTTCTTTCACAGTGCAATCATTGTTTCAACATTCACTCAATTACTTTTGTCTATGGTCAAGTTTATAAAGGAGTTGAAAAGCACGTTTCAATGGCAGGTGTTTTTAAGATTTGATCAATTTTAGGATAGTTTGATCATTCAATGCTATTGGCCAAGGAAAGCTCATGGATTTTTATTTTTCTTTCATGGCTTGTAAATTTTTGTATTTTAATATTCCTCATCCACACCTTTGCATCTCTTCTTAGGTTTTTTTTTTTTTTTTTGCTATATCATCCATCAATGTTAATGTATTAGTTTTTAATGAAATTATTTCTTAAGTGCCATTGTCAAGAGCATCTACTTACAGCTTGATGACGTACTAATGAAGTCTGTAGAAAAGTAAAATCTGCTCCAGTTTTTCCTGGCTGCTATCACAACTAACTCGATACATACTGCTTTCGACATGGAGAATCGGTAAATAATCCTTCTGATAATAGGAATAAATTTAATCTTTTTAAACTTTAATTTTTCTAATCTTTCACTTGTCAAAAAACGGATTCAATGTCCTCATACTTTTATTAAAAGCTTTGTTGTTTTAAGAACCATTGTTTTTATAAATTCTATTTTCTATTTTATTTTAAATTAGAAAGAATTTAGCTATATATGAGATGGTCAGATTTATGTCCTATAAATTTAGTGTATGTTTTTTTCAATTTACAGAGTGTTTACCATTTTTTCATGGATAGGGTAAATATAAACTGATATACTTTCGTTGTAAAACTATATACAATTTAATGAAAAAGTTTACAATATTTCTGTGGTATTAAGTTTGAAAAATTCATGTCAACATAATTTAGTGTTATATTCTTAATTTCTCATTATACTTTAAATCAAGTTTTTAAAAACAGAATTCCAAAATATAATAAAATTCTAATATATATAATTTAGATATTTTAATGCACTCATTAACACAAAACATAACCCTATTCGTTAGTATACCAATTTACCGTGAATGGTGTGTATGAAAAGACAATTGTTTTCTTGTTCCGAGACCCATGAAGGATGTAGGTAAAACCTTATTGGCAAAGTGGATGCCCATTGGATGAATCCTATAAAACTATATTTGTTTTATGTCTCCAACTAGGACCTTTATTTGACAATAACAAATATTTTATTTCTTTACAGTTTCCAATATTCTAATTTGACTAAAATGAAAGAAATGAATTTAATCTATAATTAGCTATATTCTATAAGTCTAAACTGAAATTAAAACAAATTTCTAAATTTATTGAAAATTTCTAACAAGACTCACATGCAAGCAGAAAAGATAGCCTCATTTGATAGGACTGATGTATGGACACACATTATTACCTTTGGTAACATTATGGTCAAAGTTTTCCACAAGGGCAATTCACATGGCAATATCCCATTCTAATCAACATGTGTGTGAACACGGTAGAACTGAGAATATGTATTAACCATCGCTTCAAGTAAAATCACTTTCTATATATGGAAGACATATTACTTGCTCTCCACAACTTACCAAAAACGTATTACTCCTCTACGATTGTCTCTTTCCGCCTCGGCTCTAGCTCTCCCATCACTTATAGCTGCAACTATTTATCTCCTGCACTTGAGAAGGTAATTTCATTGTCTATATGTTCAGTAACTTCAATTGATAGTCGCCACCTTTGTCACTTTTGTTTTTTATAGATCCATACTACTTATAAATTTAGTCATCTATAGTACCATGTTTTGTATGCAGAGGTCAAGATCATTGCACATAATAGTAAGAAACACAACATAATAACATTGATTATATTTCAATTGCACATAATAGTAAGAAACACAACATAATAACATTGATTAGATTTCAATTGCACATAATAGTAAGAAACACAACATAATAGCAATGATAGATTTCTTACGATTGAGTCTCAAGGTGGTGACATAAATTTTTCCATTCACCACTTAAAAAGATATTTACACAGAATACCTTTTTCCTTCTATGTATGTATTCCTCTATTTAAACTCAATTGCTAAAGCCTGGTTTATGCTCTGATTGAATCACTGTAGTTGCTTCTTCACATAAAAAACAAATAATAAATTATAATCACAAGAATTGAAATCTTTTATGCATCTCTCCACTAATACATAGAGTAGTAAGGATTTCATCCCAGTGTAATTCACATGCCAAAAATAGTCTTTCCCTTGTTTGAGACGTTCATATTTAAGAAGTTGAGAGTATCACTTTTGATGTAGCCAAAATTCCTTTAACAATTAACAGAAACATAAGAGAGAAAAATAACACAGAAGATTTTTTGAATTTCAATCATTCTTTATTATTCTTCCAACTAGTCTACTGCTATATTGAGAGAAAACACAAATTTACTTGTACAAATTTGAAATTACCTTTTTTGGTAGTTTTTTCATAAAACTATGTTTTGCCATTTTTTTTAATTTTTAAAACAACTCCTAAAAAGCTAATTTTTTCTGTAAAGCTTCCTAAAACTAAGATAAGATGAACTACCAACTAAGCTTCGAAATTGGAAACAAGATTTCGAAGTTATTAAAAAAAACAACTTTTCTAAAAAACTAAAAAAATACTAAAATCTTAAAAAGCCACTAAAAGCTCTTGCATCATTCTCCTTTGGTTGAAACAAATTTAACTCTTGCAAGTTTTTTTTTAATACATGCTTCTTGTCTGGATCTAATCCTTCCCATTGTACTAGATATCTATTATATTCACGTTAGAGAGTATTAATAATATTCTTATCTAAAACCTGTGCAATCTTTTCCTTTTTCTTGCTTGGTATTGTCTCATTAGCATTGTTATTGATTTTCTTGAAAATTTTGTTTGGACCAATTTTCTTTATCCTGCAACTTTTTCCCGCAAATTGAGCTTTGTACCTCTCATAATTTTTTTGTAACTTCTATCTTACTTCTTCCTGCAACTGGTGGAGGTGTTCTTCATGACATGAGATGTCTCTTTTTGGTGGAAGATCATTAGGTAATTTTGTTGCTATGACATCAAAAAAATCTTCCAATATATCAATTTTCTTCAGTGGTACTGACAAATCTTCCCCTTCTCCCTTTTGCACCACCAATGCATAACAACACCTTGCTACCTTCAATTTTTTGACAAGTCCTTTTTTAGACAACATACTCTCACCCTTTCCATCATCCTTAAGAGGCAACAAGATTACTTTAGATCCATCCTTCCAAAAGGTGTATGTATTTTTACCCCCATCATGAATAACTTTCCTATCATACTGCCAAGGTCTTCCTAGAAAAGCATGGCATGTATCCATTGAAATGAGATCACACCACACCTCATCCTTATAGAATTTTCCTATGGAAAATTTAATAAGACACCTCTTACCTACTATAACTTCAGTCCCCTTTTTAAACCATGCAATACGGTAGGTTGAGGATGTTTTTCACACTGCAAATTTAGTTTATTTACCATTTTTTTAGAAATCATGTTCTCACAATTACCTCCATCAACAATTACTTGACATACCTTTCCTCCTGAAGTGCATCTTGTGCGAAATATATTGATTCAAAGCCATGAATCATCATGAAATTTCCCTATACCTCATCTTTTGCTAGAATTACCATTTTCCTCCTCATCACGAGACTTTCTCCTACATCTGGTGATACCTCTTGTTTTGCTCTATTCTCAACTTGAGCTATATTCACCCTAGATGGTCTTTCTCGAATCATCTCTTACATGTTATGATTGGAGCATTAAAATGATCCATGACCTTCTTCACCACACCTAAAACAAGTGAATGGTCTTATTTGGCCTTCCCATCCTCTACCACTATCATAGCCTTGACCTTGTTGAAATCCCCTTGGACTCTTTGTTGATTTGATGGAGTTTGGAAGGTTTCTTCTTGTCTCTCTACTCCTTGGGATGAATCTCCTTGATCATAACTTGAACCATCATGTAATGGATATTATGTACCCCTTCTCACTCCTCTATTTCTCAAAAAACACTGGCAACTTTTCTTTTCTTCTTCCTTTAAGGCAAGATGGTATGCCTCTTTCATGCTAGTGACTCGATGCATGCTTAACTCATCTTGAGTAAAAAATTTCAAACCATTAACATACCTCACAACCATCTGCTCATCAATTTTATGGGGTTCCACTTGAATGGATAGTTTGTAGAACTTATTTGTATAGTCTCCTACAATATATAGATTTTGCTTCAAGTTTTAAAAATTTTGAAAGAGGGTTTGTGTATAATCTACAGGTAGAAATTTCTCTCTTAGTTTCTTCTCCATCTTCTCCCATGTCCTTATTTTTTCCTTTCCCTTTCAGGATCTTTCCTTTTGCAAGTGATCCCACCAGATCATTGCATGCCCTTTTAGCTTTGTACATACAAATTTTACCTTCTTTTCATTTGTCATATGCTTCCATTCAAAGAACTTCACCATGTTGTTTAACCAATCTATCAACTCCTTTGGTTTAAGACTACCTTCATAGTCAGATGCTTCAAATTTGATGTCATCATTTCTTCCCTCTAATTCCCTAAGAAACCTTTCTTCAAAAGACAATACATGTTTTTTCTCTTCCTCTTCTTCAACTTTTGCATGTTGTTCAACTTCTCTTCCATTGTTTGCTTCGTCATCTGAATTATCTTCTCTTTGTCTTATCTCTTGATTAGAAAACCTTTTTTTAAGTGTTGTAACTTGTCTCTGGAGCATTTGCATGTCCCTTTGCATCTTTGTGTTATCTCTTCCTTGTCCTCTCATAGCCAAAATTCCTTTAACAATTAACAGAAACATAAGAGAGAAAAATAACATAGATGATTTTTTAGAATTTCAATAATTCTTTATTATTCTTCCAACAATTCTACTGCTACATTGAGATAAAACACTAATTTAAGTACAAATCCAAAATTACCCTTTTTGGCATTTTTTCATAAAAGCCATTTTTGCCATTTTTGATAATTTTTAAAACAACTCTTAAAAAGATGATTTTTTCTGTGAAGCTTCCTAAAATTAAGATAAGATGAACTTCCAACTAACCTTTGAAATTGGAAACAAGATTTAGAAGTTTTAAAAAAAAACTTTTCTAAAAAACTAGAAAAAACACTAAAATCTTACAAAGCCACTAAAAACTCTTGCATCACTTTTCATTTCTTCATTATTTCTTGAGTTGGCTCAGTTTCTCACTTGCAATAGTACACCAACCTATTTATCATGATAAAGCAATGGATCCAGTTGCACTTTAGATATGCACAAACTGAAACATTAGTTCTAAGGTCCAATGAGTCAAATGGAAATTTGATTTTATCTTTGTAAAACCTTTGCTTTAGCTTGAGTGGAAACATAGATAGTTGCTTCCATTACGGTGGAAATTCTCAAAGACTGATAGAGGATAAAAAGTTCTTTAGTAAATAATCGTATTCAACTTGATTGTTAACCACATAATAATAAAACCATACAATTACAAATCAACTTATAATGAAGACCAAATTTCAAATAGGAAAACTAGGAGGAAAATCAGGAACATTAGGCAAACAAAAATTTAACTTCAGTACTGAAACAATACAGACTAGGACAACTTGTATTTCCAACCTGTATGATCCATAAGTATCCATACAAGAATTTGTTCCAATTAACCAAGAAATTGATCAGGTAAAATGATGAAAGAGAAAGCAATTAATACAATCGTGACACTACCAGGTATAGGAAGGCAAAAAACATGTTTATCGTAATCTAAATCACAACTAATTTGTTGTATTAATTATTTTGGAAACATGATTTCAGATTAAGGGATATTTTTAATTTCTAATAATAATAACAAGAAATATGATACAACTTCTTAAGATCTAAAAGTCCCATGTTTCATTAAAAGAAACATAAAAGATCTATTTTTTTTCTTAGAATTTCTTCTAATGTGTCAATTTAGTCACATTATATTAAATGAAATAAACTATCATTAAAAACTATTAAAATAATATTATTGATCATAATGATAAACAAATATTCCAAAATCTGATAGTTTAATTCCTCCTAAGCATTGCAATCCTATATATTGGATTATAATTTTTTTAATAAATAATATTGTATAAATAGATGTGACTAATATTAAAAAAAAATTAAAATTTGATCTATTCTAGCCCAAATATTATCTTTGTGGATTGTCTTATTAAAAAGACAATTAGTTAGTTTTTTCTTTCTTGTTTACAAGATTCTAAAAATCATAAGAAATTATTTCTTTGATTAACTATTCTTTTAGGATGAAATAATATGTATTAGTTTATTATTGTTTGGATTTGTTGTTATTTAATTTTTGAATTAAAATTATTTTTCTTTTATTCAATAATCGTAAGCCACCAACCTTAGGCATTGATTCTACTCAAGTGGATTCTACATTGGATTATGTTGACCAAGATGAAGAATAAATTATTTGTCACTTAATATATTATAAATAACATCTTTATAAATATATATTGAAAAATAGATCATATTTTATAAAAAATTATTTTAGTCAAAATTATTAATTTTATAGATATTAATATTACTATCTTTTGTTTGTGAGATTTTGTTGTTATTATTTCGTAAGTAGAATGATTTATGTTTAACTTATATATAGGATTACACTTGGCATAATATTTAAGGATTATATTATATTGTTAATAATTATTACTTATTAGTATATAGTCCTATAAATGGGTCAGTGCACTAAGATGATGTGCAAAAAGGGGACCTATAAGTGGCCTTTTTTTTTTTTTTTTTTTTTTTTCTGAAACCTAGTAAACCTGAAATTCAAAGAGAAATTCAAGGGTCATGCACTCAAAATTAGAAGATGTTTAAATAATAAGAATTGTAGTACTTTGAATCTAGTTTCTAAACTACCAATTTTTTTAATAAAATAGATAAGATTAAGAGGGTCAAACCTATTGTGCATTTAAAAATCTTTCTGAATTTTTCAAAAAAACATAACATAGTTGTTTCCATGCGTTTCACAAAATATATAGTTAGAATTAGTAGTTTGCAAAACCCTTTGGGAGGATGATAGGTAAGAGTGAGATCTAGAAGTTATATATTTTTTTGTAATTTTCTATTGAGTATTTTTTTTTTAATAATTTTTTGAAGTGACCACATCCTGAAAATATGGTACTTGTTCGTGCATTCGACATAACTTGCATTAAAATAATAAAAAATATAAACCTTTTGAAAAAAAGTGTATAGAATCAAGTGTAGAACATTAATATGTATTTTGTTTTGAATTTGGTCAAGTAGATCAAAAAAATTTCAAAGAAATGGTAGACATATGTGATATGTTTGTGAGGATTGTCAAGCCACCGGTAAAGAAAATTAAAGTTTACTATGTTCACGGTGTCCAAAAATAGGAAAAATTATATGGTTAGAAAGATGAGAAGATGTGTGAGATTATGGTGGTAATTTTAGAGATACCCACTTGATCATTTGTATATTTGATGATGAAGAATTCGAGAAATCATCTTGGAAGACAAAAAATGTGTAAAGGGACAAAAATGGAGGGAAAATGAGCTTGCAAGTCTTAGGGTCAGTTTCCAAGCCTCTTACCAAGCCATAATGTGTACCAAGATCCTGTGTGACAAATAACCCACATGGATTATGCAAAACCAAAAAAACAACTCCAAGTTCTACATAACCCATGCGAGTTATGTAGAAATAAAAACATCATTTTTAGTTCTCAAGAACTCGCACGGGTTATGAAGATATAAAATGTATTCTTATAAACTTAACATACACAACACACATTTATATACTGACATATATAATATGTGTGTGTGTGTGTGTATCCTAGTTCTACATAAACCGTGTGGGTTATGTAAAACTAAAGCCATAAGTTTTAATCCCACATAACCCATATGGGTTATGAGGAAATATGGAATTTATATTTAGGTCCTCAAAGCCCATACAGGCTATGAGGAAATATGAATATATGGGTAAGTACACAAAGATAGGGGACCAAAAAGTGGGTATAAGATGCCACTTTGTTTCTTGTTTCTTTTTGCTTTTCTTTTTCTTTTTCTTTTTTTCTTTTTTCTTTCTGAAATCAACAATTTATGAACTTCGACAAGAAATTGAAGATAGTTAGACTCAAAATTTCAAGATGCAACAATTTTTTTTTTGTAGTCCTCTGAATCTAGTTTCTAAACTACTAATTGTTTTTTAAAATGGTGGATTTTAAGGCCCTCAAAAAGGGAAAGCACAGAATGTGGTCCTATTTTTTGAGAAAAAACATAACATAGTGTTTGGTGTGCTCCCCTTAAAATGTTAAAAAACAAAATTTAAATTTTTTTAATTGCTCCAGTGAGAAATTAGCTAACGCCACTTTGTTTATCCTAGATTTTTCTGCTAATTTTTTAATGTAAATTTAATTTTTTACGAATTTGGTAAGTGAACACATCTTGAAAATGTGAATTTTTTGTGTGCCCCCTACAAATCATTGAAAGCTAATTGAAAATTGAAAAACTTCTTTTAAAAAAAAAGTGTGTAGAATGGAGTCTAGTTTCTAAGAAACCAACTTGTTGCAAAATTTAACGAATGGGCCAAAATCTAAGCCCAAAATACTACACGTTAGTTTTTGATAAAAAATGGACATACATTAAAAAATAATTAGAGATTAAAGAATTAACATTATCAGAATTCAAAATAAATTACATGGTTAGATAGATAAAAGAGAGATCTACAATATCATGTCATTTGATTTTATCATTATTGAGCCACGAGTAAACCTAAAGGAGGGCACACAAAAAGAAGTTCTGAATTTTTTGTATGTTTGTTAGAAAACACACCTCAGACCTGTTTGAATCCTCCAAGCCTTTGGGTTGGATATCCAAGTTAAATCCAAGCCTTAGGCTTGGTGGATTCCAATGCATTTAAAAGCGCGTATGCACAATTGCGTTTACGTGCTATAGTGTGTACGCGCTATTCAAATTTAAATATTTCCCAAGGTTGCATTCAGTGCAACATCAAAATGCAATGGATTACATAGCACATACACGCTACAAAGTGTACATTCTATAGTGTTTATTGTTAGAGTAATAAAGTGTTTGCTTATTAATTGAATCATATTGATTTAATTATCAAGTCTCTTATTATCTCTTTCAACTTAAGCTAAACTTTAGGCATATAATAATTAATTACTTTATTAATTATTATTGTGCAACGTAAGTTTTACCTTTTTAGGGTTTCAGATCTCCTTGTATAAGGATTGATCTCTTTTGTAATCTTAATTCTGAACATTCATTTTTATTGATTTGCAACTTTTATTTTTGCACATCAAGGATTTCTCCTCTCTCTTGGATCTATATGTTCAGGTCTCCATAGCTATTTGCTTCTCTCTCTTTTTGTGACACTTGTTTGCATGCAGGTGTTCTTGGGAGTTGTGGGTTTTTTATTTATCAACTCTAATATGATATCAAAGCTCTATCCAAATCTGGAGGTTTGAATTTTTTATTTTTCTTTTTTGATGGTGTTTTTTACTATCAAAGCTAGATGTTCAATTCTGCAATCTAGGAGCTCTATCTTGTGCATTTGGACTCCATTTTGGGCAAACGATATATCCTTGGAATGCTTGTTCAGAGAGCTTTTCAGTGCTGAGTCTTTTTTCCAGATTCTACTCTAGGTATATTTTATTCAATTTTTTTCATTTTTGTAATCTGGTGGATATCTTAGATGTTTTAGGTCATGGGATCTCTTCCCTTTGAGGGATGGTTCATCTTAGGCTATTCTTTTGTTTTAGTAGCCTTCGCTCTTCTTTGAGCAGTGTATACTTCATTTTTTTAGCATTATTTTATGCACACACACTGAGATAAAATGTCATTCTATTGCATGTATGAGATTTTGCACATGTTCGTGCTCTATGTACTCACACTCCATTATAAAATGCTAGGGGGGTTTGATGTTTGTCTTTTTTTGCCATCTACTTTTGTCATGTGAGCATTCCTCCAATGACATTAGCCTCCAATATCTCTATATGTGTTTGTATTCTCCATGTAGTTCATATTGGATGATCTTTTCAGTGTACCTGTCATTCCTCCCTTGTCAGCATTATGGGGGGGTTTCTACTGTTGATTCTAATGCTTCCTTGGTTTGATAGTGTGAGCTATGTATTTAGTATTTGATTTTATGTACTAGGCAGATGCAATGGCTGGGTACCTATGCATTCCAGTGAGATGGATCATTTACCATATGGACACTCTTTTCTTTCCTATTTTTGGATGCACTCTTCCAACTTTGATTGATCATCTCTTCAGACTTTTGGTTTTTATGCCATCTGTATCTTCGAGTTCAGGTGTTTGCCTTTGTTTGCCTCCTAATTCAAGTAGTGTCATTTGAGGGCACTCATGTAGATTACAGTCTTCTCTACCTGGTCATATTTTAGTGGAGGATCTTCAGATCAGTAGTTACTTCTTGACAGAGTTTGCAGTTTCTTGCTTCAGTGATGTTGTACATGTTCATCTTTGATCCTATTTCTTGGAACATTCCTATTTTTGGAGGCTTCTTCAGTCCTTTAGACTAGTCTTGGTCTCTTTTTGGAGTAGAGTTTTTCCCATGTGGTTTTCTCTATTTCTCCGCTTTATGGAGACTCTCTTTTGTACTTGGGTACCTAATCAGGCCTTTTGTTGCCAGGACCCATTTGCTTTCAGTAGTTCTTTCTAGGTTTTTAGCTTCTCCCAAAGTTCATCTTAAGGGGGGGTGTTAGACTAATAAAGTGTTTTCTTGTTAACAAAATCATATTGATTTAATTATTAAGTCTCTTATTACCTCTTTCTACTTAAGCTAAACTTTAGGCATATAATAATTAATTGATTTATTAATTATTATTGTGCAACCTAGGTTTTACCTTTTTAGGGTTTCAAATATCCTTTTATAAGGATTGATCTATTTTGTCATCTTAATTTTGAACATTCATTTTTATTGATTTGCAACTTTTATTTTTGCACATCAAGGATTTCTCCTCTCTCGTAGATCAATGCATTCAGGCCTCCATAACTTCTTGCTTCTTCTCTCTCTTTCTGTGATAGGTGTTTGCAAGCAGGTGTTCTTGGGAGCTGTGGGTTGTTCTCTCATCAACTCCAATATGGTATTAGAGCAAAATACCAACTATTGTGTTGGAGGGCCCAAAAATGGTGCAAATAATGATGATATATGCTGATGTCATCAAATGACGGGCTTAAATTTGACGGCCAAATGGTTGTCGCTGCCCAAATTTTTTTAAAATAAAATAAAATCACAAGTGCACCTCGGGATGTGTGCCAAACCATATAGATTTATCTCAATTTGCGTGCCAAATTTTTTAATCTTGATTTGCATGCCAGACAGTAAAATTTTTTCCTCGATTTGTTTGTCAAAATAGAGAATTTTTGTGTTGATTTGTGTACCAATTAATAGAAATTCTACCTTGGGAAGCGTGCCAAGTTGTCTGGCACCAAAAAAGTACCCCAAAATGCAAAGTTGTCCAAATTGGATGTGCCTTATATAGAAATAAGGATTTTTGAGCACTGCAGATGCAACCGTGAGGTTCGTTTGGAGCAAAAATGCTCCAAAAAATAGTGACCACCTCAGGATCTGTGCCGAGGCTAGTTGCAAAAAAATAATAGGGCCCTGGAGCCAAAAAATTTTGGCCCCTAGTCGCCACATGACTAGGGGCTAAGAAGCTAGGGGCTGGTTGTGACTGGGGGCTGGTCCCCCACATGACCACATGACTTCTCATAGGGGTCTGCATGAGCGGAGTTTCCAAGGTAACTTGCTAGCGGTGACTGGCGGTCACCACGGTTAAATCAGTGGTGACTGCGATAGTTACACGCTAGTCATCACTACGGGGTCACTGGCGGGGCCGCCCACGGTGGCACCTAGGGTGAGGTCTACTTAAATTATTATTATTATTTTTATTTCCATAGTTGTGTTGCCTCAGAGTGCGTACCAGGGCCGTATGACCCTAGTACGCAAAACTTTTTGCCTCAGAGGCCAACTTGTCCAAAATTGATAAGTTTTATATGGATTTTGGATTTCTCAAATGCTCCAGATGTAACCGTGAGGTTTGTTTGGGCTAGAAATGTTTGAAAAAATTGTGACCACCTCGGGATCCATGCTAGGGTAGATTGCAGAAAATGTTTTCCACAGATTCCAAGTTTGTCCAAATTGGATAAATTTTATATGGATCCAGGGGTTCTTGGGCTCTTTAAACACAATGGTGAGGTCCGTTAGAGCCCAAGGTGACTAGAAAAAGAGGTCCCCCCAGATTTGGTAGAAAACCCTCTAAAAAACTCAGATCTAACGAACACGGCCAAATCTCTCAAGAAGAGGATATGTTGCTGTTTGGGAAGGGTAAGGGTATGATTTCTAATTTTAAATCTCAATTGTTAGCACAGTTTGAGATGAAAGATCTTGGGGCAGCTAGGTACATCTTGGGTATGGAAATCAGTAGAGACAGGTCTAACAGAAAACTTTGATTGAGTCAGAGTAAGTATGTGAAGTCTGTGTTGGACAGGTTCAGCATGGCAGATTGTAGACCACTATGTGTTCCTATTTCTGTGGGAACAAAGTTATCTGTAGATGATTGTCCAAAATCTCCTAGTGAGGTGGAGGACATGAGTAGAGTACCTTATGCTAGTGCAGTTGGCAGTCTTATGTACGCTATGGTCTGTACTAGACTAGACATTACCCAAGCAGTGGGAGTCCTGAGTCAGTTTATGGCTAATCCTGGACGGGTACATTGGGATGTAGTTAAGTGAGTATTTAGATATTTGAGGGGTACATCAGATTACTCCATATGTTATCATGGTAACTCTTTTGGATCTCCGCATTCAGTTTGTATTTGTGGGTTTGTGGATTCAGATTGGGCAGGTGATATTGATAGCAGGAGATCCACCAGTGCTTATGTGTTCACTATGTTTGGTGGTGCCATTAGTTGGATGAGTAAGCGACAACCTGTGGTTGCTTTGTCCACTACAGAAGCTGAGTACATGGCTGCTACTCATGCTTGTAAAGAAGCCATTTGGCTTAGAAGATTGTGTTCTGATGTTGGTGTTGATGCAGAACAAATTACTATTTGGTGTGATAGTCAGAGCGCTATTTTCCTTGCAAAGAATCCAACTTTCCATGCCAGAATGAAGCACATTGATGTGCAGTTTCACTTTGTGAGAGATACGGTGGAAGATGGAAAGGTAAATTTGGAGAAGGTAGATACTGTGAAGAATGTTGCAGATGCATTAATGAAACCAGTGGGCACTGAGAAGTTCAGATGGTGTTCGGAGTCTATGGGCCTTTTGGCCTATAGCGGTTAAAGTTCCTGTTATGTTCCTGTTGCTCTTACAAGGTGTTCGACAAGTGGGAGAATGTTAGGAATAAGGTGTCTCAACCTTGGATAATTCCTATTCTTATTATTTGTTTTGTAAATGTATTTTTTGCAAATAATGTAATTAAGTGTGAGTGTACATGTCTAGTTGGCATGTTGATGTGTCACTCCACTTGATGTGTCAGCATCTTGTGCGTAAGGAGATCATGACTGAAATGGTCATGATAGATTCCTATGATGCATAAGAACTATTTAAGGAATGTGCTATGACAGGTGTAAGAGCATCTTATGACTTGGGCCTATTTGGACGCCCAAGAAGAAGTGGTTGGTGTGTGTAAGAGAATATGCCAAAAATAGGTTGGTATGACAGATTCTCTTACACTTCTCTTGTGACCATTATTTTTGGTGGATTCTATGACAAGCTATCATAGTCTATTCTAGGGATGGATGCCTATTCTTGGGATTGCATGCAACAACTATGTACATGTGGCTTTGTGCATGGGTCTTGGTGGTTGTGCCCATTTTTGGGTCCAGAGGAGTCTATATATATGATGCTGCTCCTATGGGAGAGATATAACAAAAATTTAAGTCTTGTTGGCTTTGTCTCTCATTTCCTAAAAAGAACTTGCATTGCAAGTGTATTGTAATCTTTGTGTTGAAGATAATACATTGTGCAAGTTTTGGAGTGCTAGGGTTTTTTACCGAAAGTTTTTCCCCAGGGTATATCATTGTGTCATTCTCTATTTTTCTGTATGCATGGTATGTGGTTGCAATATCTTTGTTAAAGTAGTTAACGAATCTGAAATTGTAAGGATTTATAAGAATTTACACAATACTCTCCTATAGAGATTAGCGTAGGAAGCTGTTTCCACACCTGAGTTTCCTTACAGGGATCCTATGACACAGTAATGTATCCTAGGACCCCTCAAGATCCCTTATAACCCCTTAGGACCCCTTACCATACACTTCTTCCAATACACTAGTGTATGGTAAGGGGTGTACACACCAAAGTAGTGCACTTCTATGGATCCTTACAATCAAGAACACTCAAGAATGAGGCCTCAAAAATTGATCCATAGCTCTTTATGTATGGAGTTGCAAGATGTAGAGTTGCTCTCAGCTAGAGCTATGAAGCTAATGACCTTGCTAGTCAACCAAACAATGAGAGATTCAAGGTTGAAAACAAGGGCAAGAGTGCCAATATCTCCAATGAATCCAAATGAAAATGCAATGCAAGCTAGATTAAAGATGAAGATGCAAGCTAAGCTAAATGATAACAATGCAATGCTTGAAAGGAAATCTAATCTATGAAAGGAAAGTGCAAACTAAACTATGAAAGGAAAGTACAAGTTTTACAATCCCTCCTAATTAAGCTATGTGAGATTAATCTATTGAATAAAAGAAACTAAGCTAACATGCCATGATTATGCAACTAAGAAAGCAAATATGCAACTAGAATGTAATGCAACAACAATGTCTTCAAAGAGCTCCAAATGATCTAGAAAATCTGGAGCATAACAATAGCATAAAGATGATGGATATCCAAATGAAGGAGAGAGCTCTCCTTTTATAAGAAATGAGGTGAAATGGACCATTGAGATTAAAAAGCAAAAAACTTAATCAACAGACTACAGTGGAGAAAAATGGAAGCTTGATCCTTGTGCACAAATGTCCTCCAATAGGAAAATAGGAGTTGACTTTATGTCCATATGAGACAAAAAGTACTTTTTCCTTTTTATAAAATAAGAATAAATACTTTATTTGTGCAACTTAGGATAAGAGGAAAGGGTGGGGCTTTTTATTTAATAAAAGGCAAGGAAATATTCTTTTTAATTAAATAAAAACTTAGGATAAAATGGTTAGCCCATAGGATAAAAATTCAATACATGATCGAAATTAAGACTTGATCAAGAAATTGATAATGTTGAAAATATTGATTATTGATTTAGGATAAATAAATCAAATAAATGGGGCCCAAAATCTAGGCGACCATTTTTGGGTACATACATTTTCCCCTCTTTGACTAATGTGTGATCGATTTGGGAACACAAGCAGTCAAAGAAGAATTGAAATGTGAGATCGATCTGGGATCACAAAACAACTCAGATGTGAGGTCGATTCGGGATCACACCCAGAAAAATATAGACAAAGGCCTTTGAATATGAGGTCGATTCAGGATCACATTCAAAGTAAAAGATAAGAATCTCAAATTTGAGCAAAAGCTCACAAAAGATGTTTGAATCAAGAGAATCAAGGAATCAAGGATTAAAATCCAATAGATACTGCCCCCTCAGAATCAAAATCGAAATCAGGTAGAGGAGAGAGGGAATTGATAAAGATTGATCAAATCAGAATAAAATCACAATTAAAGGTAAAGGATAATAGGATAATCATTAGGAAATGAAACATGCTCCAGTGAGGATGTAGAAGAATAGAAATAGGAGACTAGAAATATAGTGAATGAAAGACTAGAAAATTTGAGAGACATGGAAGGAAGAAATTCCACCGAAAATCAAATTATGCCTCAAAAAGTCAGTCAACTGCTCAGAATAAGGGGAAGATTTTGAAATGCAATTTTGACTATCAAGATGACCTCGGATTTCAATTTTGAGTCTGAAAATAGATCTAGAACGTCAAAATTAGCCAAGGGTGCAATTTTTCCACAATTCTGAGGTGTTTTGAAATTTGGTCAAAAAGTCAAAATGCTATATAAAGGGTGAAAATGTGTCATTTTCAAAATCATTTGAATTTTAGCTATTTGAGAATCTAGAGCTTTGAGAGATAGTGATGGCTCAACCAACAGGAGTTCCCGTCCACAAACACCAGTTTGAGCGCTCCCGATTGCACAACCGGCCTCCACATTATGGTGCCCCGGTATGTATCCAAAAACTAGCCGTTCTTTGAGTCATTTATTGCGTTTAATACATTTAAACATGTCAAATTTTTAAACTAGGGTGACAAGTCACGTGACACTTTACATGTGTCACGCCCTTTGAAGGAAAATGTCGTGCGACACTTCGTGGGTCAAAATAGTGTCGCACGAACATGGAAACTAGTGTCACACGACACAGGATGAAATGTTGCACACCACTATGCGAAGTGTCACCCGAACAAAGAATGTTGCACTGCTTAAGAGAAAGTGTCACGTGACAGTCAAAAAATAGTGTCGCCTAGGATAAAATTTTGACATGTTTTAACATTTTTGAGTCAAAATGACATGAGTCTTGACAATGTTTGATTTTAAGATGCTTTGTATTGATACATCCTTCATGATATGTTCTAACATCTGGTATGGTTTCATGACGTATAGTAGGTCTTCCCTGCGCTCCGGATCAGAGCACCCCAGGTGACTGGATTGCAGTTTGTCCAAGATCTGGATGATCCGGGCAAGGCCGATATTAGAGCTATGGGATTCCACTATCTACTGCAATTTCCTCATATCCGAGCCAATCATGGATTGTTGATTGCTCTTGCCGAGAGATGGCATAGTGAGCACAACACCTTTCATCTACCGATGGGAGAGGCATCTATCACATTAGAGGATGTTTATTAGATTCTATGGGTTCTGTGCCATGGAGAGCCTGTAAGTATAATCATGTTTATAGATAAGCATAGTTGTAAAGTTTCCATATGATAGAAACTGACATGATTGTTTGTTGGCACAAGTATACTATGATTAGGATGTGACAACAAGTCGACAGATTATCCAGGGGATGTTCCAGGATGTCACGATCCTAGATCGGCATGTCAGCTGGGATAGGTTGATGGAGGACTTTGGCAGAGACTTCCCGGTGCCATGTATTGTGGCATCATTTATTGGATAGGCCCTTATCCCTGACAGGAGTTAGAAGGGCTTACCACTAGGATGGGGGAGATTATGAGCAGACCTGGTGGCACAGCCACAATGGATGGCATGGGGCCCAGCTATCTTAGCCGATATGTACTACGAGCTGCATGAGATCCTTTATAGAGATGGTAGGACTTGGGCGTGCGGGGCTATACTCACTCAGATATGGGCGTGGGAGCATATTGTAGTAGTACATCCATGAGTACAACCTAGGGAGTGTAAGTATCCGTATATATACAGGTATACAGGGTTCATCCCACATACACATAGCGGGGATGTTTCTTATTATCACAGGGTACTGGATGAGCTTACCTCATTCACATGGAGACCATACAGGTCATGCGAGTAGTGGAGTGACCGGTGGGAGTTAGATTACATGCTGTGTAGTCAGCCATTGGTAGGCCGTCACCTAGACATTGTGGAGAGGTTTGTGATTATGCGAGTCTAGAGGTAGTTTGGATGCCAGCAGAGGGTGTCCACAAAGACCATGAGATATGCATGATTCTAAGATGAGGATGCATAGGGTTGGATACCGATGTTGGACTACTAGTAGGCAGTACATGATATAGCCGCTATACACCAGGAGCCATGGGAGTACCTACTAAACATAGCAGATGGAGGTGCAGACGCAGCGTACAGGGCAGAGAGGCGCAGGACTCCATTTCCTAGATTTACAGTCCTAGATGTACAGCCACCAGCGACATAGGGGGATGAGGGAGATGACAGGGGAGATAGAGGAGATGGAGGGAGAGGGAGAGGGAGAGGGAGAGGGATGGAGAGAGGGGAGGGATCTAGATCAAGTGGCCGAAAATAGTCACGGGGATGGAGATTAGCCACTCCAGAGGATGAGGCGAGACCAGCTCACCGACAGGCAGAGGCCAAGCAAGACCCACCTACAGGAGGAGAGGATTTGAGAGCTCAGATACAGGCTCTAGAGGTAGAGATACATCAGCTCAAGTTAGAGAGCAGTAGCTCACTGATCAGCGGGCAGAGACAGAGCGGCGAGAGAGAGCCTTACAGGTTGCCCTTGCAGAGAGACAAAGAGAGGCAACGCGAGCTGCATATTATCATGGTCTCTACATATAGGCAGTACCAGTGGATCAGAGGGCTCCTTCCTACTCAGTAGTGGTGGGTAGATCGGATGTGGTTCCAGATGTGGCACCACCCCCTCCACCACCCGGTCCTTGGGACGGTGGCAGCAAGTCTTAGGTTTAGGCTTATGTTTAGATGTTTTGGACATATCTTGAGACTTTTGAGCTAGATTTTGGGTTGTATATTATATCATGGCATTCATTTATATATGAGATTACTGGATGTTTGATATATCATGTGTTTACGTCTCACTTGTGATGGATGTATCAGTATTGTTTTATCATTTTGCTCAAAATGTTCATGTATATGCGCATGTATGTTCTCTCGCATTGTTTGATTCTCATGTGTATGATGTAGATTCATGTTTCTTGAAAATGATAGTTTTGATAAAGATATGATGATATGATTAACCCCTTGTGATGATAGGAACAGGTCATGATGTGAAAGACAAGGAGTGAAAGACATGAGTGGAAAAAGGAAAGGTGAGCGCAGTTGATCGACAGGTCCACGTAGGATGAAAAGGAGAGCTCTCTCCATATGTAAGATGCAAAACTAGACTAACATGAACCTAAAAATGCAAGCTACTATGAAAAAGTGGTTGACTTGCAAGGTCACAATACTTGTAGACACCTAATTATCATCATCGAGCGTTAGGTAGTGCCGTAAGATCATACAATGCACACTAGTATAACTATGTGAATATGAATATGATCTTTATCAGATAGAAATGTGGAAATCTCACCTAGGCATCAAAGATATGTAGATCAAGATGACTAGTGCAGTGAGATCACCTAAGTTTGATATGGCGAGATTATGCTTGTATCAAGACACATGAAAGTCAGGATAACTAGAAGCATGCACTCGCATAAGATAGTCAAGGATAATACCTTGTCAATCCATAGTGTCAAGTAGGACCAGCAAAAATGCTCATGACAGTTAGAATCAACAAAATATACCCATAAGCAGATAAAAAAAGAAAACATGTTCTCATACCCTCAATCTTGTAGCTATGCATCATCGAAAACTTCTCAGGGAGAGACCACTCATCAAAGAAATCCTCATAGATAGCACACAAAGAAAAATAAAGTCAACATATCTCAAGCGAGTTGATTGTTTAAGTGCGTGTGTGTTGGTCATAGAGTTAGACTCTGGTTATCACATCTACCAATGAAAAATATCGCATCATACTAGACTGTTAGGTAAGACATTTGATAAGTGTTAAGAAACACTCAACATAGGGGTAGTGTTGAAAAACACAATTTTGGGTGGTGTTGAAAAACACCTGTTGTGAAATGCCCCAAGAGACAAACGCACCTAAAAGACCAATGCTAACAGTTATGCCCCCTAGACAAAAATAAAGACCAATTCTAGACCAAGTCAAATAAGGTCAAGGCATGATGGAGAAAGGTTCAGTGTCGAGGATGCATGCTAACAAATAAGAGTGCAAAGGCCTCAAGTAGCACCTGTTTCCAGGTTTTCACCACTTGGATTTTATTGGAATTTTTTCTTTTTTCATTTTTTTGTATTTTTCTTACCAAGGCGCCTGTTTCCAGGTTTTCACCAAGGCACTTTTTCTATTTTTTTTTTGAATTTTTAAATTTTTTTAATTTTTTTATATTTTTTCAGGACTTTTTATGATTTTTAGGATTTTTTGAGCATCATATATCAATTTTTTTTGGTATTTTTTTCAGGATCATAAAATATGTACAAAGGATGCCCCCAAATAGAAACGGGCATGAAGGATAGAACTTCTTTCAGTGAAAAATGTTGATGGGCTCAGGGAGCTGTTCTCCATCTTCATCTGATAGTAAATATGCACCTGTACCAAAAGCCATTGTGATAATGTATGGTCCAAGCCAATTGGGTTTGAACTTGCCCTTTTGTTCTCTGTTCTGCTGATTCTTAGGATTCTCTCGCAAAACAAGATCACCTATTTGAAACTCTCTAAGGTGAACCTTGTTGTTAAATGCCTTGGACATACACTTTTGATATACTTGTATGCACCCTAAAATGGTCGCCTAGACTTTGGGCCCCATTTATTTGATTTATCAATCCTGAATCATTTTGATCAATAATCAATATTTTCAGCATTATTAATTTCTTGATCAAGTCTTAATTTTGATCATATATTGGATTTTTATCCTATGGGCTAATCATTTATCCTAAGTCTTTATTTGATTAAAAGGAATATTTCCTTAAATAAAAAGCCCACCCTTTCCTCTTATCCTAAGTTGCACAAATAAAGCATTATTCTTATTTTATAAAAAGGAAAAAAGCACTTTTTGTCTCATATGGACATAAAGTCAACTCCTATTTTCTCATTGGAGGATACTTGTGCACATGGATTGCTCCTCTTTCAAGCTCCACCGCTGATTAAGTCTTTTTGCCTCTTAATCTCAATGGTCCATTTCACCTCATTTCTTATAAAAGGAGAGCTCTCTCCTTCATTTGCATATCCATGTTTTTATGCTAATGTTATGCTGCAGGTTTTAGGTGCATTTGGAGCTTTTGAAGACATTGAAGACTTGCCTCATTTCATCATTTAGTTGCATATTTGCTTTCTTAGTTGCATGATAATGGCATTCTTAGTATAGATTTCCTTTTATGCAATAGATTAATCTCACATAGTCTAAATAGAAAGCATTGTAATCCATTGCTATTTCCATTTCATAGCTTAGTTTGTACTTCCATTTTCATAGTATAGCTTGCACATTTGCATCTTCATTTTAGTTGCATTGCATTGCATTTCATAGTGATTCTTGGAGATATTGGCATTGTTGCCCTTGTCTTCACTTGAATCTCTCATTGTGTGGTTGACTAGCAAGGTCACAAGCTTGTAGCTCTAGCTGAGAGCAAACACATCATAGTCCCTTGCAACTCCATGCATAGAGAGCTATGAGCCGCTTTGTGAGGCCTCATTCTTGAGCAACCTTGCCTATAATGGTTCATAGAAGTGCACCATTTTAGTGTGTACAATACTCTCATGTGATCAAAGGAAGCCTTACACTTCTCATCTAGAAGTTCTAGTTCTTGTAACCTCATGGTACAGTAATCCTCATCTGTAATCAAACCTTTGAGTGAGACTCTAAGTGAAGGGATCTCTACTTCTAAAGGTAATACCACTTCAGCACCATAGGTAAGGGCAAAAGGCATGGCTCTTGTAGGTGTGCGAATGCTTGTTCTGTAAGCCCATAGTGCTGGATTGATTTGCAAGTGCCAATCCCTACCATTCTTGTGCACTGTCCTATGAAGAATCTTAAGAATGGTTTTATTAGAGGCTTCTGCCTATCCATTTCCTTGTGGGAAGTAGATGGAGGACCAATGTTGCTTGATTTTAAACTTTTTGCATAAATGCTTTAGGTCCTTGTTCTTGAATTGTCCACCATTATCAGTAATAATCTCAGAAGGCACTCCAAATCGGCAAATAATATGATTCAAGATAAAGAGTGAAACTGTTTTGCCCAAGGCAATAGAAAGAGGGACTGCCTCTACCCATTTTGTGAAATAATCAGTAGTTGTGATGATAAAATTATGTCCACCTGATGAGTTGGGGTGAATTTTCCCAACAAGGTCAAAGGCCCAGCGCTGAAATGGCCAATGAGAAATAGAAGGAATTAGCTCCCTCCCTGGAGCGTGAATTAGGTTTCCATGTTTTTGACATTTCTCAGAAGATTTAGAGAAAGCTACTGCATCAGTTTGCATTGTGGGCCAGTAATACCCTGCCCTAAGTAACCTTCGAGCCATGGCAAGACCATTAGAATGTCCACCACAAATGCCCTCATGAATGTCAACTAACGCTTGGTCAGATTCCTCCTTTTCCAAACACCTAAGAAGAATCCCATCAAAACCCCTCCTATATAAATCACCAGAGATAAGGGTGTGGTGAGAGGCATTACAGACAAGGTTTTGACGTTTAGAATGGTTGAATGTGTCAGGAATGATGCCATCACAGAGATATGAATAGATAGCACCATATTGGGAAGACTCATGAGTGACAAGGGTACAAATGACATGACTTTCAGATGAGTCAAATATGGGATGGTGTAGCTCTTCCACCAAGAATTCAAATCTTGATTCATGTTGTTCCAACTGAAGGAGTGAAGCTAATGTGGTCATAGCATTTGCAACTTTGTTTTCTGCTCTAGGGATCTGTTGGAATGTCACAAAGGTAAAGTAACATCTCAATGAATCAACCATCTTTTTGTAAGGTACCAATTTATCATCCTTGGTTTGATACTCCTCATTGACTTGGTTGATAATTAACTGTGAATCTCCAAAGACATGCAACTCTGTTATGTTCCATTCTATAGCTAGTTTCAATCCATTGGTTAATGATTCATATTCTGCAATATTGTTTGTACATGGGAATAAAAGTTTGTAAGATTTTGGTATATTATACCCATGAGGAGAAACAAACAATACTCCTGCACCTGATCCATTTTGCATGTTGGAACCATCGAAGAACATCTTCCAAGTGTGAGTGGTTATGTATAGAATATGTTCATCAGGGAACTCTACCTGAATAGGCATACTATCCTTAACTGAAAAATCAGCTAACTGGTCAGCAATAGTTTGCCCTTTTATGGCCTTTCTTTCAATGTACTCTATATCAAACTTAGATAAAACCATCATCCACTTAGCAAGTCTACCCGTGAGGGTAGCCTTACTAAGCAAGTACTTAAGAGGATCAATTTTTGCAACCAAATGTATAGTATGAGCAAGCATATAGTGTCACAACTTTTGAGAAGCAAACACTACTGCAAGACAAGACTTCTCAATGTTATTATAATTGATCTCATAAGATACTAGAGTACGACTGATATAGTATATGGCCCTTTCTTTCCTAGTTTCATCTAATTGAGCTAACAATGCCCCCAAGGAAGACTCTGTTGCTGAAATGTACAAAATCAATGGTTTCCATGGAATAGGAGGCATCAAAATTGGAGGATTAGCCAAATAATGTTTTATTTGATCAAGGCTCTTTTGGAAATCCTCATTCCACACACATATGACTCCCTTATGCCATGTTTTATTGAAAGGTTGTGCTCTATCTGCAAGTTGTGAAATAAACCTCCATATAGATTGGAGTCATCCTTGAAGACTTCTCATTTGACTTATGTTCTTTGGAGGTGGCATATCTAAGATAGCTTGGACCTTTTCAGGATCAACCTCTATTCCTTTTGCTAAAATTATGAATCCTAGAAGTTTACTTGAGGTAACTCCAAATGCACACTTTTTCGGATTCAATCTAAGTTGAAACTATTCCATGCGATCTAGAATCACTTCCAAATCATCGAGGTGTGTATCCTGTATCCTAGATTTAGCCAAGGTATCATCCACATAATCTTCCATTTTCTTATGCATCATATCATGAAAAATTGTGGTCATAGCTCGTTGGTATGTTGCTCCTTCATTCTTTAGGCCAAATGGCATGATGTTCCAACAATAGGTTCCCCATGCACATGTGAAAGCTATTTTGTCTTGATCTTTGGGAGCTATTTTTATCTGGTTATATCCGGAAAACCCATCCATTAAGGAATATATATCATAACCCGCCATCATATCCACTATCATGTCTATGTTCGGGAGTGGAAAGTCATCCTTTGGGCATGCTTTATTGGGGTCTCTAAAGTTTGTGCAAATGCAAATGGACCCATCATGTTTTGAAACTGGAACAATATTGGAGATCCACTTAGCATAGTCAACAGCTCGAATGAATCCTGCGCGTAAGAGCTTTTCTAGTTCAGCTTTAGCAAGAAGAGCTATGTGAGGATGCATTTTCCTCAACTTTTGTTTAACCGGTTTTATTCCTGGAGCTATAGATAGATGATGCATAATAAGATCAGTGTCAAGCCCTAGCATATCAGAATATGTCCAAGAAAAGTTGATTTTCTTCTTTTGCAAAAACTTTGTATATGCCTCTTTTTCTTCAACTGATAGAGACTGAGCTAGGTGCACTATTTGGGGAGCCTCTTCTGTATTCAAATTCACTGGTTGTGGGGGCTCAATGAGAACTGATGACCTATCCTAGAAGTAACTTGGCAAGTTATTAAGTACCCCATCCTTAGGTGCCTCAAAAAGGTTTTCACCTTCGGATACGTCTTTTCTTTTTACTAATTTGGGTTCTGACACCGCCACAAAGTGGTTTTCACCATCAGAACCATCTTTCTTTTTTTCTTTTTCTTTTATTTTTAGACTGAGGTACTTAATATCAAGCTCCATCATACTTGTTGTCAGTTCACTAGTGGAAGAGACTACGGGTTCAAGAGCATTTAGATAACAGGCAATTTCATAGTCATTCTGAAAGTTTGAGAGCTGAGGCTCTTGGTGACGTTGAGACCAATCAATTAGGTGGAAATGAACAAGGGGTAGGTCAATGACTGGTTCAACATTGTGTATGTGGAAGGTGTTATCTCTGGTGACCATACAATTAAGATTCATCAAGTCTCCTTCTGAGATACCCGAATTAGGATTTGTCCTACCAAACAAAGCATCGTCCACTAAGGCAATTCAAGGAGTCCAATCCTCTAGTCCTGCACTAGGCTCGTTGGTCACATCGGGTTGAGTACTATAAGTATGGACAACATCCATGTCCAAATCAACTGTTGCATCTAAAAGTGAGTCCCATTCGAACTCATGTGAGTTTATTTCTGAATCATTATTTGGGCCTTGTGATGTAGAAGCCTCAAGATTGGGAAGAGTTTCCCCTTCTCTAACACTAGCATTGTTACTATTTGTCGCAGCTAGGATAGCAACACTTTCCATTGTCAATCTAGCATTCATATAGTCACTATCCATCACAGCTAGGATAGTAGGACTGTCAATTGTCAAATCTTTTGAATCTCCCCCAAGGAGATTTTTTGAAGGCACCCAATCATCAGACATGTCTTGTTGATTAGAAAGATTAGGTGTGTAGTCTGAGTCATTGTCACTATCCGTTGCAGCTGAGACAAGGACACTTTTTTGTTTCTTATTTTCAAAACCTAAGCCAATTGTTGACTTATTCCTTCATCCAAAAAGGGCATGGTTAAGAGGTTCAGCCTTAGCATCCAACCTATGACTAAGGGGACCACGTCCTGGATAACCCATATTCTTGACCAATGTATACCCTCTCCCATAAGCTCTAGGGGAAGGTGCAAAATTCTCATTATGTCAATATTTCTCCTCTTGATAAATCCAGTCCCTAATGGAAACCTTTTCTTTTTCCTCTTGAATCGAAACTGAGGATTCTACAAACTTGTCGAACAATGTCATGGCTAAAGATGAGGGTTTCATATCTTGAGAAGGTTTTCCATAAGACCTAGGGGAAATCGACAATTTTGTGAATGAATCAATTTTGTAATCCCCCATGCCAAGATCCATGGCTTTGAATTTTTCTTTGCACTGTTAAAATGTAGTATCAAAAGTGTCAGCCTCCCTATTCAAAGGAATGTGAGACCCTACTGAAATTATGTTGACTGACAATGTGCTATCCCCGGGTATGCAAACTTCTACTCCATTGTAAGGGAACTTCACACACTAATGATAAGTAGATGGAACTTCTTGCATCTCATGTATCCAAGGTCTACCCAACAAAATATTGTAAGCCAAAGGACCAACATCAACAATCTAAAACAAAATATCTTTCTCGACAGGACCAATTCGGATAGGAAGAACAACCAATTCTTTAGAACTATGTTCTGCTTCATCATAAGCCTTGATAGTTATCTTCTTCCTTATATCAATGACTTCTTTTGAATATCCCAAGGCCTTCAATAAGCTCAAAGAACAAATATTAAGCCCATCACCCCCATCTATCAATACGTGCCTAACACAGGTCTTATGGATCATAACCTCTATATGAAGGGCCAAATTGTGTGGGTGTCTTAATGACTTATCATATTCTTCTGAGAATGTAAGGTAGTGAGGGCTAGCCAAGTGGTTGACCATATTATGGAATTGATCTGCATCTATATCATTAGGGACATTAGCCATTTGCAAGGCATCCTCAAGGACACGCTTATGCTTAGGGGACAATTCCAAAAGCTCAAAGATTGAAATCTGCACTGGTGTACGTTGTAATTGGTCAACAAGATTATAATTCAGCTCAGGACCAACAACAGATTTAGGGAGAACACCTTTTGACACTGGTTGCTTAGACTTACTAGAGTTAGGTCCTCTAATAATAATGGGAGCTTGAGACTGACTCCTAGTGACTGCATTGAGGGGTTCAGACATCCTTTGTGAGTGAAGACCTCTTAGTACCACAATGAGTCCTTCATCAGGCATAGGATTTGAATCCACATCATATCCATAAGGGTCTTTCCCTCTCATCATGTTGACATTATCATCAGCAACTTTGAGCATGTTAATAACATTCTCAGCATTTGTGTAGGTGTAGTTAATAGCAGCCTTGCCATTCTTATTGCTAGAATTCTCTCCTTTCTCATATTTGGGCAAGGGGTCTTTAAAGGCTTTGTGATCCACATTAGTGGTTAAACCATCAACTTGTAATCATCCACTTTCAATAATATCTTGGAAAAGATGCTTAAGTTTAAAACAATTTTCTATATCATGTCCAATTCCATTGTGAAAGACACAAAAAGCCTTCTCATCCCATCAATGAGGCTTAGGATCTGGTATGCGGAACTTTGTAGGATCCTGAGGTTGTGCCAAATTATGAGCAATTAACATCTTGAAAATGTCTGCATAGGAGTCCCCAAGTTTGGTAAATTGTCTCTTTTCTATTTTAGGTCTCCCTTGATACTTGGGTTTATTCTCTTGTTGTGCTGAAGATTTTTGCAGCTTCATGGCTTGGACTGCATTAGAGAAATTAAGAACTCCTTCATTCTTAGGTTGTGATGAGTCAACAACTTCGTCATTGACCACTTGCTTATTCTTATTCCAATAGGAGGTCTTTTTGTCCTTGTTACCATTATTATTATTGTTTTGGCCATTGTTGTTATTAGTTGTTTTGGCCAAAATTCCTTGTTCTTTCAGGACATCTTCTATGTGACACGCCACTTCTACCATGGTATCAAAAGGATTAAATGGGATCTTCCTTACTTCATACCTTAATTCTGGTACCAAGTTTCTCACAATGATGTCTATTCTTTCCTCCTCAGGAATTGTCCTTGGATATTTCGAGCACAAACGTCTCCATCTTTGTAGAAAGGTAACAAAGGCTTCCCCTTGATTCTACTTGAGTTTGCACAAATCAAGCATGGTGACCGACCTTGATAAGTTGTAAGCAAAATGTTGAATGAATATTTCCACAAGCTCTCTAAATGTCTTAACTGGAGGAGTAAAGTTAGTAAACCACTCCATGGCTTGACCCTTGAGACTCCTTGGGAATAATCTCATCAAATAGGAGTCTTCATGGTGAAAAGAAAATCTCATTATATAGAACTGTCTAACATGGTCATGAGGGTCACCAACGCCATCATATTTGTCATAGGTTGGAAACTCAATTTTCTTAGGAAACTCAACCAACACCACACTCTTGTCAATTTGGTTGGGACATATGGAATCCAAATTAAATGTGCTCTTAAGATCCCTCATCCTTTCTATATCCTTTTGAAGTTGTTTGATCACCTCATTAGTTGATGGATCTTGCTTCTTTACCTTTCGGTCCACATCAAAATTATATGAGACCTTAGCACCTTTGTTGATGAGACTTTCTAGGAACTGATCCTTGTTTTGTGCCACATACCTTTCTACATATGCTTGAAAGGATGGTTCTTGTTGCATAGTCATAAAATCTATATGATTGAAGTTGGCATAACTTCCTCCATGTTGTGAGCCATGATGTGCTCATTGGGAGGGTTGCTTTGAAAGTCTAGGAGGTGACTGTCTCCTATGGTGATCATATCTTGAAGTCCTTCTACCTCTAGGACTTGGGGATCTTGAGGGCATCCTTGACCTTCTTCTAGGACTTAGTGAAGGGGTAGATGGGGGTGAGTTGGTCCCACTATTGGTACCCCTCCCATTAAATTGAATTTGGAGTTGTTGTGCATAGAGCCTATCTTCTTCTTCTTGGGTGACTCTTTTTCTTATGTCCAATAATGCACGTTCCTCTTCTTCTAGTTGTCTAAACTTCTCCTTTTTGGTGGCTTGTTCATCTAAATAGGCTTGCTTCTCCCTTTCAATGCTTTTCAATCTCATATTTGCATATCGAGAGGTATCTTTAAGTGGAAAAGATTGTCTTGAATGCCTTATTGCGTTGGCTGTGTTGATGTGATGGTCACTAGATTCATTGTTCTGGTCCTTGTGTTGTGACCCTGAATCTGAGTGAGTTTGCCTATAATGTCTCTCAGCTCGTTGGTGAGCATCAAAATACCTTTTGTTGTTGGGGGGTGACCCAGGTGGACTAGCATGAGAAGAACCACCATACACTTTGGTACCTTTATGCCATTGGAAAATATCCTCAAGAGTTTGATTCATGGCTTCTCTTTGTTGTCGAGTGAAAGTGTAACTCATGTCCATACTTGATGAAAGTGGTGCTAAAGAGGTGCTCACTTCACTAGGATTACCTTTTGGATTAAAACAAACCTTAGATTCACTTTTAGGAGATTGATCGAAAAGGGGTTCTTTTCCCTTGTGTTGTTGACGAGTCTTAACTAGTGGTAACTAGCTAAAGACAATAGGGATTCACTTCCCTTGATTGACTTGGTGCCTTGTTGTAACTGACATGAAAGAAAGAGATTCTTAATGATAAGATGACCTCCCAAAATGTCAACACCAGACTAGGATAATCAAAGTTCTTTATTGTCCAAAATGAAATGAAAAGATAGAAAAAGGGGCTTTACCAACACTGTCAAAGAGGTGCTTCAAATCAAAGGGTGACTACCCTTGCACTTTTGAATTAGGAGGTTGGACTAGGCTAAAATATAACTGAAATTGATTAAATGAAAGTGATTTGGACAATAAGAGCACTAAAATTCTCCAAGAATGTAGCTAACAATTCTAGAGATAAGCTTTCTCACCAAGAATAACCTTCTAACCTGACAACTATTTCCAAAGTGGCCTTGTAAACCAATTGATGCTATTCCTAGAGGGCAAAAACCAGAGATTTAGAGCCAAAATAGGTCTCCAACAACATAGCAAAAAACCTACTCCAAGACTTAATTTGACTAGCAGCAACTGAAACTGACTAAAACTAAAAACACAACAGAAACTACATAGGTGACACTTCCCAAGCAAGAAAGGCGACAGTTTATATTTAGGTGACACTTCACCTTAATCCAGGCAACAGTTTCCAGGCTATCAGCGTGCCACTTTTCGTCAAACGGGGTGACAGACTTGCAGGGGTGAACTGGCGCGTGACAATTCTCAATACAGGATGTGACACTTGTTCAATGTTGTATGACTCTATGATCAGTGAAGTGTAAAATCTCAGTTTTAAGGCCTGTTTGTTCAAAATTTTCAGTTTGAGGGTTGATTTTTTGAATGTAATCACAATGATAGCAGCAAATTGATAGGTTTTCAAATAGTATGGGATCAAACGTGTCTTCAAGCACTTGAAACAAGGGCAAAAGCAACCTTGCCAAGACAAACACTTGTGATATCAAAATTGAAAAAGCACCTTATGAATGCTACCGATTGTTTGTATGTTGAGAACGTTTACACTGGTATCAAACAATCGAAGACACTTCAAGCAATATCTACCTACAAGAAAAGGCTCAATACTTACCAACTTAGCCCACAACTTGATGTCCCCTTGCCTCACACCAAGTGGTTGCCCACAAGAGATATTAGCTTTGTCATGGAAGTGTTAAACAACACAACCAAAGGGACACATATGGTGAGTATCTTGGGGTGATCTGGGTTAGTCCACTTGGATCAATCCTTGCACTAAGAAGATAAGTGGTTAAATAAAGGTGGCTTCTAACCTATGGTTCTTAATAAGGGCTTCCATTCATAACACCCCTCTTGCTCCTCATAAAGGACTAGGACCTCGCGGCCTCAAGAGTACCTTAAGCATTCTTACTCAATGCTTTTCCCATGGTCACAATCCCATGAGCTACTCACATCAAGTGAAGACAAGTGTTATGTCTACCAAAGTTTTGTGTCCTCAATAGCCTTGAGATTATAGTGAGTCAGAATAGTTGGCAAAAGGCTTGTCCCCACTTGGGTCATTCCTCTTGATTTCTCAAGAGTAGGCCCGCTAATAGATTCCTATACTAAAAAAGAGTGAATTAACTCTTGAGGTTCAAAGTTTTTGGTTCACCACAAGGGTGAAGAACATACTCCCCTATCTCAAGAATCTCTCCCAAACACACCAAGCAAATTCAATTACCCCCTTGCTTTCAAAATCCCAAGATGGGTCAAGATTTCTGTTTCACCACAAGGGTGAAGAGCATACTCTCCTACCACCTCAAAATTCCTACAAAAAGGTATTAAGTGCCTATGAAATGAAACAAGTAGTATATGCTGCACTCAATAAAGAAAGCAATTAAACAAGCACTTGATTTAGTTTTTATGCTTAGGGAAGCCCTGCAAAAACCATTAGTAGCCCTCTTTGACATGCATTCTTTTGACAAATTTCAAGCAATGAAAGCACCTACAAGCACAACTTGTTAGCTCCACAATGGTTAGAACAATCCTAAAATCTAATTAGCTCCAAGCAATCCACTATAAAAATGTATTTAAAGCACTAAAGGTGGAACACTTAACTCTTCAACTAAATTCGAAGTGATTCCAAAAGTGGGACACTTAACCCTTCAAGTGAATGTGAAGCGAGTCCAAAAGTGGAACATTTAACCTTTTAAGATAATGTGAATCAAGTCCAAAAGTGGAACATTTAACCCTTCAAGATAATGTGAAGTGAGTCCAAAAGTGAAACATTTAACTCTTCAAGAGAATGTGAAACGAGTCCAAAAGTGGAACATTTAACCCTTCAAGAGAATGTGAAGTGAGTCCAAAAAGTGGAACACTTAACCCTTCACACAAACTCGAAATGAGTCCAAAAGTGGAACATTTAACCCCTCACACCAACTCAAAGTGAGTCCAAAACTGGAACATTTAACTCCTCACATCAACTCAAAGTGAGCCCAAAAGTGAAACATTTAACTCCTTACATCAACTCAAAGTGAGTCCACACTTAAGAAAACTAATGAGATCAAGAAAGCATAAAAAGGGCAAAATTTTGTGGAACACTTAACACTCTTTTCAAGTACACCCCTCCCCCATGTATGAATGCTGACATTGCACCCAAAGGGAAACTAATGAGGGGAGATTAGAAATAAGCGAGTCCAACACCCAATTTAGCTAACAAGCTCAATCAAAAGTAATCTAAAGTTGCTTATCAATACTACTCACAAATGAAAAAGGGTTGAACAATGGAATATTTAACTTTCCAAGTAAACATAGAGTGAGTCCATAAAGTGGTGCATTTAAATCCCTATGTAAAAATGGAATGAATCCATGCCCTCAATCACTCAAATGAGATGTTTGATATTGGAAACCAAAGAACATTTACAAACTATCAAAAGCAAATATATGTCATTTTATTAACCCAAAAGAGATGTGCCTATGAAAGCAAGTAAACCAATTGAAATTCGGAAATGCAGTCTATTTAGCCACAGCAAATCAAACTAACAAACAAATCAATCTAACTTCGGTTAAAAGGGGATTTTTAAAAAAACTCACTGTCGGGTACAGGTGATAGTATAGTCACCAGAACTATCGTGCGCCACTTCTCTGTATACTAGTGCGATAATTATTCCCGGGGCAACAGACTTCAAAACTTGCAGGTGATAGAACATAGCAAACATGGTGACACTTACTATCACATGGGGTGACACTTTTAACTGGTAAAGTGTTGCGCCTCTATACAAAGAACTGTCACACGACACTGGAAAAATGTCACGCGACACTCTGAGATAGAAAAACCAGAGACCGAAAATTGACAAAATTTTTTACGAAAATCCAGAAAATAAAGGACAAAGTTAAGCTACTCTGCCCCACGGTGGGTGCCAAAAATGTACACACCAAAGTAGTGCACTTCTATGGATCCTTACAATCAAGAACACTCAAGAATGAGGCCTCAAAAATTGATCCATAGCTCTCTATGTTTGGAGTTGCAAGATGTAGAGTTGCTCTCAGCTAGAGCTATGAAGCTAATGACCTTGCTAGTCAACCACACAATGAGAGATTCAAGGTTGAAGACAAGGGCAAGAGTGCCAATATCTCCAATGAATCCAAATGAAAATGCAATGCAAGCTAGATTAAAGATGAAGATGCAAGCTAAGCTAAATGATAACAATGCAATGCTTGAAAGGAAATCTAATCTATGAAAGGAAAGTGCAAACTAAACTATGAAAAGAAAGTACAAGTTTTACAATCCCTCCTAATTAAGCTATGTGAGATTAATCTATTGCATAAAAGAAACTAAGCTAACATGCCATGATTATGCAACTAAGAAAGAAAATATGCAACTAGAATGTAATGTAACAACAATGTATTCAAAGAGCTCCAAATGATCTAGAAAACTTGTAGCATAACAATAGCATAAAGATGATGGATATCCAAATGAAGGAGAGAGCTCTCATTTTATAAGAAATGAGGTGAAATGGACCATTGAGATTAAGAGGCAAAAGACTTAATCAACGGTGGAGAAAAATGGAAGCTTGATCCTTGTGCACAAATGTCTTTCAATAGGAAAATAAGAGTTGACTTTATGTCCATATGAGACAAAAAGTACTTTTTCCTTTTTATAAAATAAGAATAAATGTTTTATTTGTGCAACTTAGGATAAGAGGAAAAGGTGGGGCTTTTTATTTAATAAAAAGGGAGGAAATATTCCTTTTAATTAAATAAAAACTTAGGATAAAATGGTTAGCCCATGTTATAAAAATTCAATACATGATCAAAATTAAGACTTAATCAAAAAATTGATAATTTTGAAAATACTGATTATTGATTCAGGATAAATAAATCAAACAAAAGGGGCCCAAAGTCTAGGTGACCATTTTTGGGTGCATACAAGGGGTACTAAGGGGTCGTAAGGGGTCTTAAGGGGTCCTAGAACATTAATTTGTCATAAGACCCCTTAAGAACCCTTACCATACACTAATGTATGGTAAGGGGTCATAAGGAGCCTTAAAGAAATCCTAGAACACATTAATGTGTCCTACAGGCCCTTAAGACCCCTTATGACCCCTTACCATACATTAATGCATGGTAAGGGGTCATAAGGGGTCCTAAGACATATTAATGTGTTGTAGAACCCCTTACAACCCCTTACCATACATGATGATATGGTAAGGGGTTGTAAGGGGTCTTAAGGGGCCCTACAACATATTAATGTGTCCTAGAACCCCTTAAGACCCTTTACAACCCCTTGAAACCCCTTACCATACATTAGGTGTATGATAAGGGGTCCTAAGGGGTTACGAGGGGTCCTAGGACACATTAATATGTCATAGGACCCCTTAACAACCTATAGGACCCCTAATATATAGAGAGAGTGGTGTTAACAAGTCATAAGGGGTCCTAGGACATATTAATATTTCCTAGGATCACTTAAGACACCTTAGGACTCCTTACCATAGATTAGTACATGGTAAGGGGTTATAAGGGGTCTTAAGGGGTCCCAAGACACTTTAATGTGTCCTTAGTCCCCTTAGGACCCCTTAACATCAACCTCCTCCTCCTCCATGAGTGCATCTCCTCCACCACCATCACCTTCTTTAATTTCTCCATCTTCGACTCCTATGACTAGTACCATTGGGGAAACAAAAAGTACAACCACTGGTGCAACTGTAGCAACAACCCCACCAACCCTATCATCTCCATCACCCCCATCTCCACCATTACCTCCCTCCATTTCTACCTCCACTTCATCCATTGTCTCTCCCTCCATTTAATCCACCATCTCTTCCTTCATATCCTCCATATCGACCTCTATCTTGTCCTTCATCCCTCCATCTGCATCCACCCTTGCACTCTCATATCTCTTGTCTCCTATAGAGATTTCTAATGTGATGGGACATGTCCATAGGAAAAGGAATAGTTGGATTAGTATAAGGCACTGGTCTATGGATCACCCACCATGCATCATACTCCATTGTCATCTTGACATCCACCACTTTTTCCTCCAATCACATCTCATAGGTACCAAGGTACTTAACTAGTCCACTTAGTAGCTATAACTACTACATTTTGTACCATTTTTTGACGCAATATTGGTCAAAGTTTCTACCCAACTCGGTCGAATGGTCGACCAACTAGTTCGTCACTATTATCTATGTTGAAATATCGACCCACTACTGAAATCGTTGAATGACCAACTCCATTATTGGTTGAAAATGAGGACAATCTAGGCCAATAATAACATTGGCAAGTGTTTGTGTAGTGGTCGATCTTTTGATAAATATAAATTAATATTGGTCGAAAACTTTGGTCGCTCCGACTAGGATGCCAAATTTGTGACGGTCAAATTTTGACCAAATTGGGTCAAAATATTTAGCGGCTCCGACCAGGATGCCAAACCCGCAACGCCACATTTTGACACATAATCATCGAATTAGGCCATTATTTTGATGCATTGGGGTCAAAAGTTCGATGACATGCAGAGTGTTTAAAAAAAATTGAAGATAAATATCCAGACTAATCACCAACAACATCCTGATCGGTGATTAATCTAGATATTTATCTTTAGGTGTCCACACTCATTCTACTACTTGTTGCCAGCGGGTCCCTGCTCGTTCTATTTTCCAAACTGCTTTGGGCTCTAGCAATCCATCTACTCTGCGTGAAATTGTGGGTTTTTTCATTTTGTTTGAACTATTTGAGAGATAGGCTTTGACTAGCGATCCATGAATTGGTAGAGCTTCCTCTTAGACACCCAAAACTCTTCAAATCTATTGGTGTGAAGCCCCCAAAGGGTATTATGCTCTATGGGCCTCTTGGTTCTACGAAAAATTTAATTGCTAGGGCAGTGGCAAATGAAACCGGTGCCTTCTTTTTTTGTATCAATGGAGCTGAGATCATGTCAAAGTTGGCTGGAGAAAGTGAAATCAATCTCCATAAGGCTTTTGAGGAGGCTGAGAAGAATGTCCCGTCCATTATATTTATTGATGAGATATTACATAGATTTTTCAGCGGGCTTGCAAGTATTCTATTAAAGAAAATATTGAGAAGGGTTGTTTCAATTGTGGCGGCTTTTGCAAACTAGATTTGGTAATGAATTTCTTGATGGTTTTTTTTGAATTGGTTTGTTAGAATTTTACATTTTTTGATTCAATTTTCCTCAACTTGTATCTTATTATTTCAATTTT
The DNA here is from genome assembly GCA_027943335.1 of Chamaecyparis obtusa. Lineage (NCBI taxonomy): Eukaryota > Viridiplantae > Streptophyta > Pinopsida > Cupressales > Cupressaceae > Chamaecyparis > Chamaecyparis obtusa. Next base: position 852,022 of record BSBK01001465.1, on the reverse strand, counting down.
TCATGTTAGATCCTCTGCGCTTTTGTAGGATAATATTGAACATGAAAGAAAAAGAAGTGAGAACCCTGAGGCAATGGATGAGGATGATAGTAATGAGGTAGCTGAAATAAAGGCTACTCATTTTGAGGAGTCAATGAAATATGCTTGAAGAAGTGTCATTGATGTTGATATTTAGAAGTATCAAGCCTTTGCACAAACACTACAACAATCTCAAGGCTTTGGTTTTGAATTTCAATTTCATGGTGCTTCTGCTGGTGCTTTGGATGTATTTGCTACAATAGATAATAAATATGACGATGACTTATATAGTTAGGAATCTTAGTACACAATTGTCATCTTAATGAAGTGACAAATGTGTCTGTTCTAGCAGGGACCTTCCGTTGACAAATAGCCAATGCTATTCAATTTGGCTCCGGCTTTTGCTTGTATGAGTTTTATCTGTTCATATGTTTGAAACTTTATTTAGTTTATCAACCCTTTAGTCAAGGACTTACTAACTTGTAAGTCTTTAGAGAAATATTAACTGTGGCAAGGAAATTTAGCTATGGAAATGTTTTCTCAAGTGGTAGATAATGCTACGAAAACCTTGCTTTTAAAAAAAAAATCCTACTGGAAAATATTCTATAGTATATCAATTCTACAACAAAGAAAGTCTAGTTCAACTAATTTTGACTGGTGATCTGTGAATTGGTAGAGCTTCCTCTTAGATGCCCACAACTCTTCAAATATATTGGTGTGAAGCCCCCAAAGGGTATTCTGCTCTATTGGCCTCCTGGTTCTAGGAAAAATTTAATTGCTAGGGCAGTGGCAAATGAAACCGGTGCCTTCTTTTTCTATATCAATGGACTTGAGATCATGTCAAAGTTGGTTGGAGAAAGTGAAAGCTATCTCCAAAAGGCTTTTGAGGAGTTTGAGAAGAATGCCCCATCCATTATATTTATTGATGAGATATTACAGAGATTTGTCAGCGGGCTCTAGCAATCCATCTGCTCTACTCTGCGTGAAACTGTGGGTTTCTTCATTTTGTTTGAACTATTTGAGAGATAGGCTCTGAATGGTGATGCATAATTGGTTTGCATGTTTGCAGCATGGAAGCAGTGTTGGGGATGCTGGTGGTGTTGCGAACAAAGTCCTTAAGCAGTTGTTGATGGAGATGGATGGTATGACAACCAAGAAAATAGTTTTCATTATACCTAATGGCATTGGCCTATTATACCCAAGGATTCAATGGAGCCAATATTACAGAGATTTTTCAGTGGGCTTGCAAGTATGCTATTAGAAAAAATATTGAGAAGGTGAGTTTCAATTACGACAGCTTTTGCAAACTAGATTTGGTTATGAATTTCTTAATGGTTTTTTTTTAACTGGTTTGTTAGAATTTTACATTTTTTAATTCAATTTTCCTCAACTTGTATTTTATTATTTCAATTTTTCATGTTCTCTTTCCTCTGCACTTTTATAGGATATTGTACATGAAAGAAAAAGAAGTGAGAACATCGAGGCAATGGATGAGGATGATAATGATGAGGTAGCTGAAATAAAGGTGCTCATTTTGAGGAGTCAATGAAATATGCCCGAAAAGTGTCAGTGATGTATTTGTTGCTATTGTTGCTTCGGATGTATTTGCTACGATGATTTACCCCACCAAGATGATGTGCATCCATTTTATGGAGATTTGCTAAATGTTTTATATGATAAAGATCACTACAAGTTGTCCCTTGGCCAGATCAATATTGCTCGCAATCTCATTGCCAAAGTGGCCAAAGACTATGTTAGGCTGATAAAATATGGGGATTCTCTTTACCGCTGCAAATCTTTGAAAGTTGTTGCACTTGGACGGATATGTACCATTGTTAAGAGAATTGGACCAAGTTTGGCTTACCTCAAACAGTTGAGGCAACATATGGTTATGTTCTTTTTTCTATCTATCTAGTTTTCACTACATGTCGTTCCTTGGGATATCTTGCAAGGGTTATATAAATTGATGGTCTATATTTTAGTGGGTGTCTTGTATGGGCCTATGAACTTTTTTATCTTGTCTTTTTTTCTCAATCCTACAACTAGATTTTGATATGTGGATTGCTTGTAAGGAACTTTGATACCGCCATTTCAGTAGTTCTTCATATGATAGTTTTCTATGCAGTCCCTAGTCTAGGCTTTATTTGTACATTTTTTATCTCAATATTAAAAGAATTAATTTAGTTAAATAAAGCTTTGTGTCCCAAACACAATGACAACTAGGATGTGAATTTAATCTTTCTGACAACTAAAGAGTCAAAAAAGATAAAAGATGGTTCAATATAACCTACAACTTTATCCATGTAAGAGTTGAACTCTAAAATCTATGGTATGAAAACTTTCAACTTGCAGTTAAGAATATGATACTGAATAATTATGACTTATTTTAAAAATTTAGGAAAACTTAACCATTTCTGTAGTGATTACTTAAAAAAAAGTATACCTGATCGATGACTCAATATTTGTAACCTCTCAAAAACTTTTCCTTTCCACTTCAATATCTTTCCTTGATAATTCTTGATCTCCTCAGAACCACTAGAAAAAAAACAATGACAACAGAACTTGCTACTTTAGAAAATTGCATCAATACTTAACTTAAACATTACAGTCATGAAGGGTGTAACAAAATTTGATATGCTAATAGAAAAACTCATTTTGCACAAAATGGCATTAAGCATGGATTTTGGTTTACATGTGGTACATCAATTCCTTCATCGAAGACATTATCTATTACATTTATAATTGTTTATTTAGGTTCCATAACACTAGCATATACACAAAAAGAATCTGTATTAAAAAAAAAACATGGACACTACATATATATATAAATACTTGTTAAAAAAAAGGAGGCCACTGAGGAAAATTGCACAGGTCTCCAGAAAAAACATTACCCAACTCTTTCTCTCAAGCCAAAGACTCAGTGTGTTCAATTGCCCAAACTAGCAGTCAATTCTATGTTGAGTATATCTGTTAGGCCCTCCTGCAGTTTGAACAAATTAAGAATAGAAGATAGGAATTGATTTAACACTTCACCTACTCAAAAACACAAACCAATGAAATAATCCACATTAGACCAAGACAGGTTGACGCATTCAAAACAAGAATACTTACACAAAATGAAGCCGAATCATGCCAGACAATGACAATGAGAAGTTGACTATTGGCCCTTCTAATTTTTTATTTGATAGTTGCCTGACAATGACACATTCAAAATGCACTTATGAGCAAAGACCTAGAACGAATGAAATTGATTAAATAATGAAGGTATGTTAGTTTGAGCTTCACTTGGTTTTGAGAATACTTTAATATTCTCTACTTAACGATGCCAACCACATGAAGGTGGAAGCTCATCTGGCCTCACCCCCCCACCCCCTAACATTAATCTAAATTCCCCATTAACACATAACAATATTCATTAACATGACATATAATTCAATATTAATACACAACATTCATAGATAATTACTTAAAACAACGTTCATGGAGTTATTATGATAGTTTTAATGATATTTTTGTCACAATTTGATGTTTAGGATAGGGGAAAAGCACCTGCAACAACAGAGGCAATAGCTATAGAGACAAATGACAATATCTTAGAAATCCCTAATTGTATCATCTTAAAATGGAAGCACTTCCATGTTAAGAGCATTTAGCCCTTCGAGTAAGTGGTTTGGGGTCATGTCGAACACCTTGAATGGATATTCAACTAGGATCTGGCTTTTCCCCCTATTCTACCCCATTTCCCACTTCTTCCTAGCATTTTCCTAGCATTCTGGACTATGTACCTGAGGTTTTTGACCATAAGGTCAAGGTCGACCTTATGGGGTCAAAGTCAACCTCGACCTTGACTAGGTCAGGGTTGACCTTGACCTTGACCTAGTCAGGGTCGATCTTGACCTTGACCCTAGGGTTTGGGTTCCTCAGGGTTAGCCTCCGGTTGCGGTATTTCATCAAAATCTTATCTTTTCCCTCTTCGGGGCCACTATTTCTTGGATTAAGTGTCAAATTATCAAATTAATATTTGAGGTTGACCTTTCTTGATATTTGTATAAGATTCCTAATTTATTATTAGAGATTAGCCTTTCTCGAGTTTTGTGCCTAGTACTCAAATTAACTTTGGGGTTGACCTTACCTTGAATTTTGTAACAAGGCTCTTAAATAATTATTTTATTTATTTATTAAGGGTGGTCCCCTCCTAGATTTTTGTGTCAAGACTTTAATTTAATTTCCCTCCATGTGCACCTCTCTAGAGTTTTGTGCCATGGGCCCTTAATTATTATTTTCTACGAGGCCCCTCTTGTGCACGAGATCACTATAAAAGGGAGCCTTCCTCTCTCATTTACATATCACATCTCATCTCAAGTAATTGCAAGCTCTCAAGCTCTCAAGATCAAGCATTCCATTCAAGCATTCAAGTCCTCTTCTCCATTCAAGTTCTCCATTGAAGATCAAGGATTCAAGCATTCAAACCCTAGATCTAGCCATCATGGTGGTGTGATCTTCCTTTGTTCATCTTCAAGATCCATTTCATTCTTCCCTTAAGGTGGATTCCAAGCATACAATCATGGAGGTTTGATTTACATTCATTGTTGTGTTCAAGCTTTCATATCAACATACTTGATTACATTTCAAATACAATTGCATATCTATTGAATGCCATAGCTTCATTGTTAGATCTACTTCTACTACTTGCTAGCATTCTCCTATTTCAATTTCAATATTAAGGTTGATTCCAAACCAGGGTTTGACCAAAGCAAACCCCCCAAACAAACAAACAAAACCATTTTTCTTGTAGGTATAGGTGTGGAATCTTGGATTTGAGAGTGAATTTGGATACCCTTTTCGGCAAACTTTCAGGATCTGCGAACAGAATCGGAATCAGACTTCAGAATAAAAATGTGGTCTTTGACCTTTTAAAAGGTCAAAGTCGACCTGTGTGAATTTGGAGAAAAGATTTCTGGGTTTTGTAGATCTCACAGTTTCAATTCAAGATTATGAGAATCAACAATTTTTGAGATCGTTTGACAGGGTTTTTAGCCGATTCTTTTTCGGAGGTAAGTACCTTTATCTCTTCATTTCAATATTAGTCATCTACATTTACTTTCTACATCAATACAATTCAAATGTAAGTATAAAATATTGGTTTTGGGGTCTCTTTTATGTGCAAGCCATTGTTCTAGGACCCCATCCATATTTTATCCTCTACACTAATATAATAAATACGGTGAAGAAAAAACTAAAAAGAGTCAATGCAAAAATTATTACTATTTTGCATGATGCTACTACCGGCCTCACCATGATGTCCATGACCAGGTAATTGAGCAAGCAAAAAATCCTGTAACAAGAACAAATACATATTTTAGTTCACGACATGAAAGAGTATAAAATATAAACCTTTATTGAACTTTTGTTATAACTAAAGATTAATTACTGCTTACTTCAAAATGATGTGCTCACGCCATCAATTCATTTATCCTCTTCAGCATCTCCTCGGTTGGATTTGCATCTTCCAAAAAAGTAATAATTTCTACATTACTCTTTTTCTTCACCGTATTTATTATATTAGGGATTTGGGATATCCTCATCTGTATCTACAGCTATTGCCTCTATTGTTGCAAGTGCTTTTTCCCTATCTGATATTTATCTTCAGGTGTCCACACTCGTTCTGTTGCTTGTTGCCAGTAGGTCACAGTCAGTGATTGGGAGAGCCCTGTTTTGGCACCAGTCATGTAGTACAAGCACCATAATTGAGTTTTTTGGCACGACTGGGAAATTTTTGTATATCAACATGCGATAGATTTTTTTTCCCAAACTTTATCGCATGTTGATATACAAAAATTTCCTAGCCCATGCCAAAAAACTCAATTCTAGTGCTTGTACTGAGACCTTAAATTATTGAGCTTCTCTTTGTTTCAAGAATAGTTTAACATTCTCTACTTAACAGGGCCAACCACATGAAGGTGGAAGCTCATCTGGCCCTTCCTAGGAGCCTCTTATGACCCTTTATGACATTTTAAGACCTCTAAGATGTATTCTTAGGGATAGTAAAAGGTCATAAAGGGTCATAAGGGGCCCTGGGACACAACAGCTGAGAAAAATAATTGTAGGCATCATGGTCACATTTTTTTATAGACAACGTAATTGAGTGGTATACCCAAATGATGGAGAGCAACTTTTGCACCTCTAGTTCCAAGTTGTTCTCCATCCCACAGTGTCAACTTGGAATCGAAGGTGCAGAAGTTGCACTCCGTCTGGGTATACAACTCAATTATGTTGTCTCCGAAAAAATGTGACCATGATGCCTACAATTATGTTTGTCAGCTATTGTGAAATCCTTGTCACCCTTAGCTGCCATCCTAAGCCCTTCTTCCCTCTCCAGTTCTTCAAGCCTCTGCAAGATATCTGGATCAATAAAATCTGCAACATTGTGTCCATCCATGATCTCAGGAATATCATCTTCTTTCCACTCTTCATTTGCCAAAATATACCGTTTCTTCAAGCTTGTAGAGTAGTCTCTAGTGGTTGCAAATCAATCTTATTACAAACTACAATAAGAGGCTTAGTAAGTCTAATTTAATTTGTCCGTGGACTAAGACCTTAAATTATTGAGCTTCTCTTTATTTCGAGAATAGTTTAATTAACATTCTCTACTTAATAGAGCCAACCACATGAAGGTAAAAGCTCATTTGGCCCCTCCTAGGAGCCTCTTATGACCCTTTACGACATTTTAAGATCTCTAAGATGTATTCTTAGAGGTCGTAAATGGTCGTAAAGGGTCATAAGGGGTCCTGGGACACAACAGCTGAGAAACATAATTGTAGGCATCATGGTCACATTTTTTTGGAGACAACGTAATTAAGTGGTATACCCAGACGATGAAGAGCAACTTCTACTCCTCCGGTTCCAAGTTGACATTGTGGGATCCCAAGACCATAGATAAGGAATAAATTTAGAGAGCGGAGGAGGGCCATAATGATAAAAATAATATAGGATGAACCTCAAGTTAAATGAGGCAACTAAAAACATTTTAATAGAATTTTATTATTAAATAATAAAATTTGCATAGACGGGGCTTAGAACATTATAATATGCAAATTTCATTATTTAATAATAAAAATGTATTAAAATGTTTGCAGTTGCCTCATTTAACTTGAGGTTTGTCCTATATTATTTTGGTCATTATGGCCCTCCTCCGCTCTCTAAATTTATTCCTTATCTATGGTCTTTGGATTCCGCAGTGTCAACTTGGAATCAGAGGAGCGAAATATCATCTTCTTTCCACTCTTCTTTCCTTTCTTTTCCCATCTTGCAGCTTGGGCATTGCAACATGAATCCTATTTTCCACAACTACTGATGGATCCTTAGGTGTAGTTGAAATTACCAAATGGTCTTCAAAGGTCAAGGAACAAATGGAATAACCAAGAAAACACTATACATTAAATCATGTGATTGATAGCAGATTGGGGCTCATCTGAGCCATAAACATGAAGAATTATTCTAAAAAAAGATGTAAACCATATATATGCGCACTTGAGGCAAAGAGAAGTTACGTCATATCCATATTAAAATATTAGTTACAATACGAAAATACTAAACTAACTAATTCCTGAGTTCATCTCTGCATATGGTCGCAACAAAGATATGTGATTACAATATAGAGAAGGCATCGTAAAAGTATAATTTTGGAATTTTTCCTAGCCTGACACGTTTTGCACTCAAATCCTTCATTGCAGATAAGTGGAGATAGGCGGATAGATGTAGATGAGTTGTCATCGACCCAACTAAAGTATCCGCAGCCATTATTTCCCTATGATGCCCAATCTACATTAGTTCTTATAATATAATGAATAGTATTTACATTAGAAACATTAAATATATACACATTGGCAACCTTTTTTCTATTTGGGCAGCACCAAAATTGTCGAGTAGCACTAAATCTTCTAACTAACTTTAACCACTATATTCCAACACTATCAACTATCACAGAGACACTCTAATCTAGTTGATCAACTTAGATTAGGGTCATCTGGAATGGTCTAACAGTGGGTCCTTACAATGGTTATTGTCATTTAGTTACATAAACCAATTAACTCAAAACAAAAACCCTTTTTCAAATAATTTAATTTTAACTTTGGTTGTGTTAAAGGAACTATGTTGACTTTATTTTGTAGTTGTTTAACATTAGAGTTTGTAGATTAATAGGAGTTCACATTTTTATGGGAACGTATCATTCAATTGAGCATTAATGCCCATATATATCTAGTGAGATGAGCATAACTCATGTACCTCATGCTAGTGTGCTTGGATTAGACTAGACATTATCCAACCGCCTATGAGGGTTGTCACTGTTATTAATTGGTGTAAAAGGATGACCGTCTGTGTGTTATAGAACTTTATATAAATACTCACTATTTGGATAATGTCTAGTCTAATGAAAAATAGTGTATACAAGGTATCCAAGCACAGTAGCATGAGGTACATGAGTTATGTGCATCTCACTAGTTATAGATGGGCAACTATAGCAGACTAGTATCTGTGAACTCCTATTAATCTACAAACTCTCATGTTAAACAACTATAAAAAAAAGTCAGCATAGTTCTGTTAACACAACCAAATTTAAAATTAAATTATCTAACTATGTTGACTTTATTTTGTAGTTGTTACAATAAGAAGACATTGACATATCATGCCTTATATTAGAACCAATCACAATAAGAAGATGGAACAACCATAAGGTACAAGCATGTGCAAGTCATTGTAATCATTGGAGATATGTTAAAGGTTAAGTACAATAGTAGAGCACAACCATGATACAATTAATGAAAGTGCCATAAAACACCATGATATTTATAATCAATCATAGAGAAAAGAAACAGTGACACAAATGATTTGTATTTTAGTGCCACCAAATACTTTCCAAATAGTCATCAATGTATTAAAGCATTCCAAAGTATAGGATAGCAAGGTGCTTCAATACATAGCTGCAGTGATCAAAATAGTATTTTACAATATCATGAAGTAAACAAATGCAATGTTTCAAAATAAGGAAAACTAAAACAACAAATGACAAGCATTGTCATTAAACACAACATAAAAGGCATCTTTGACATTGAGCCCTCAAAGAACAAGTTTGATGTTTTCATGTTTTGAAAGTTAACAAGGTTCATCATGAATACATGAAAACAAGCACAAAGGATCACAATGAGTAATCTTTAATATAAAGAAACACAATGACTATCAACATCAAAGTGGTGGTGTAGGAACTCAAACATCATCTAAAGATAATTTGTCATGTTCTCTTTCCTCTGCACTTTTACAGGATATTGAACATGAAAGAAAAAGAAGTGAGAACCCCGAGGCAATGGATGAGGATGATAGTGATGAGGTAGCTGAAATAAAGGCTGCTCATTTTGAGGAGTCGATGAAATATGCTCGAAGAAGTGTCAGCGATGCTGATATTCAGAAGTATCAAGCCTTTTCACAAACACTACAGTAATCTCGAGGCTTTGGTTTTGAATTTTGATTTCCAAATAGACCTGCTAGTGCTTCGGATGTATTTGCTACAGCAAATAATAAAGATGAAGATGACTTATACAAGTTGCACATCCACATCCACATCCACATCTGATATAAAATTTATTATTATAAAGCCTTTTTATGGAATTCTATTTTACATTAGTCTATATTATTCTAAAGCCTTGTTATAGAAATCTATTTTATGGGTATATGCACAAAGATGGGGGACCAAAAAGATGCCACTTTTCTTTTTGGCCCCCCATCGCACATAGTGCGTATGCACTAAAGCACATGCGAGCTATAGCGTGAATGCCCTATGGCTTGGGTTGCCCGAGCCTTAGGCTTGGGCAATCCAAAACAAAGTGCGTGCGCGCTATAGCGCGCACGTGCTTTGGAAAAATGTTTTCCAAAGCGCGTGTGCACTATAGCACGCACGTGCTTTGAAAAAGCCAATATAAATGGCAAACGTAGGTTTGAGAAAGCCCAAAACTCATTTTGCTTTCTCAAACCCGCGTGTGCAGTGAAGAAAACCTCCCAAAGCACGCACGCCTTCCACCTGCTGCTATTATTTTCCTTCATCCATTGATCAAATGGCTCCACCGCGTCAACAAAGTTGATTGAGAAGAAGAGGTAAGTGTTTCTACAACTTATGCCTCTTATTTGTTTTAAAATTTTAGTTTTTTTGCAATTTATTTTGCTTTAATTTATTTTTGTTTAAATTCTTTGTATAGTGAAGATTTTAAAATGTAATTTTTTTAATTTTTAGGAAGAAATAATCTCCCTCCACCAAACCCTCCACCAAACACTCCTCCAAACTCTCCATCTCCTCATGAAGAACAAAATGAACCTAAATTGCCTCCTCCAACAATTGAGAAACCTCCTCCTGGAACCCAAAAAAATTTGATGAACTAAATTGAAAAAGGGCAAAAAGAATTAGAATCTTTAATGAGTAGGTTAAAAGATTTTAGAGGTACAAATTCAGGACGGGAAAGTCTTGCAAAATCATTAGAAACAATCTTGACCCACGTAAGCGCGGTTAGTGGGCAACTTAATATATGGCAGGATAAAAAAGAAGAACAAAAAAGATATTATGCAAATAAATTATCTTATGCCGACATAAAGAAGAAAAAAATCACAAAAGATGACATTTGTTTGCTATTTAAAAAACCAGGGGACGCAAATACTCTTAGAACTACAACAAAGAGGTTCCCAATTCATTGGTGCACAAATGAAGACATTAAAAACAATTTTTGGGATAGATGGTGGATGGTCTTTGATGTGCCTCCTTGTAACAATCATGAAGTTCCTATATATTTCTTGAGGAAACTCTATTGTGAGTTTGTACTCAAAGAGGTGCCAAATTATTTTGACATTCTAGATTCTCAGGGTAGAGGAGGGGGGTCATCATTTGATCGAGAAGGGGCACATCATGACCCTAATGCACCTAGGCCTGTTATTGGCAAGCCACAAGAAGATCATGTTAGTATTCCTTCTGCTGTGAAGGAACATGTAGAGACAGACACACTAGGCACAATTAGTGCTCTGACACAGACTCTCATTCAGTGTGCCACTCCTTTAGTTGAGGGTGACCATGGTCAATCCTCGAGGGGCCATATTTGTCGGTCATGTGGATGCTTGTGCACATATGGTACTGGCGAGAGAGAGGAAGATGATCCTGGATTTATGACCGATAGCTTTCTAAATATGACATTTGGCATTGACACACAGGTAAATATTTCCAAGTTCATGAAATTGCTTTGATCATATTTCATTTATAAAAGAATAACTATTTAATTTGTAGTATCTATTGTTTATGATGAAAATTCAGGGCAAGAGTGTCAGTGACAGTGATGGTGGCGGTGGAAGTGGCAATGATCCTAATGTCCCCTTTTACACTTCGCCGCCACACACCGGAGGACGTGGTGGAACCTTCATAGAGGTATCATTTACTCATTAGTAAGGTTGTAAAAAATATATGTAATCTTGATAACTACATAATTTAATTTTTTTGTTTCATTTTAAGCTTTTGACATCAGAGACTCCTCCTTCTGTCCGTGATACTTTGGATCGCGGAGTAGCTGCAGCAATAGCTAGTTCTGAAGCACTGACTGAGGTATGAAAGAGATCACTTAACTTTAATTGTTATTTTAATAGTTTGTATTGAATTTTATAATGATATCCATGTATGTATTTTAATTATTATTTTGATCATTGTTGTAGGGACTTATGACTTCAGATCGCCAGCATGCGCCTTCGGTGGATGAACATAGTGACTATCTGCTAGCGGTAAGCCAATATTCAATTTTATGTCATTGTATAATTCAATTTTGATGTATATTAGTTATCTCTATCTAATTTTATTTTTTATCAGGTCGAGCTACAGAAGAGTCTAGATAGGAGGACGAGTGAGTGCACTCGGAAGACTACGACATCCACTGCATCTCCATCGACGCGACGATTGAAGACAACTCGGGATTTGTTTTCTTCCCCTAGCGGGAAAGGACTAGATTAGGGATATGGATTGTATGCCTATATGGCATTAGTGGACATATTTTTTGTATATTGTATCAGTGATACGTTGTACATCCATTTGGCTTTGAGGAAGCCAGTTTTACTGAATATATTCAATGTATGACATTATTGGACATATATATTTGACTTCATGCCCTACGAATATATATTTTTTATGTTTTAGGTATGCAATTCATGTGTTTGGTGTATTGATGTATACTAAATTATGTTTATGTTCATTTCTTTGCTTTGTAAATTTCCCATGCCTTATAGTTATGCTTGTATGTTTAACTTGCTAACTGTGCTACAAATGCCAGTCACTATCCTCAATAAAAGTCAATTCCTTAACTGTAATAATAACAAAAGTAATGAAATGAATGCATAAATGTATAAATATAATATGTAAGAAGCCTAAGTGGCTCTTGTTCTTGCAATGATAATTTTTTAAATAAATTCTAACAAATCCAGATACTAATGCTTCAACAATTTGTTTATAGCTTGGTTGAAAATTTGATGCAAATAGGTAGGTTAGATTGGGGTTATTTTATAAATAAAGTTTTCTTGGTTTCCTCAAAGGTGTTCCTTACCCAAGTGGCCCCAAGTGCCAATATGCCACTAACCTATCAATCTGACTTCTCCCAACTACCTTCCTATTATAGGGATTCAATATGGCTTAAAATATGAATCTAACAATGTTCAAGTGGTTCTTGAAGTCCTACTCCAAGATCTTACCCTCAATCCACACTCTAGGCTCTCTATCCTTGTAGTCTTAACCAGCGAGTTTTTCCCAAATAACTTTTAGTTTTCCCAAAACACTTCCAAAATAAATTACATATTCAGATACCTTTTATGGTTTTACAAAACATATCTCAGAATTAGGTAGGGTTAATTTGGAACACAACCCCCAAAAACTGCTGCTCCACTTTCCTTCCTAGACGTAATAGGTCACTTTTACAAAGGAACCCTATTAAAAACTTAACACCCAACCTTGCCACTTTTCACAGAGTGCTAATATGGTCCCAATTAGAGAAATTTGAAGTCAATTGGATCCTATAGGCTTTCTATACCCAAAAGCCCCAAATTGCTCCCTCTAGGCCTTCAAAACTAGGGCCTTATTAAAAACAACTCAAAACTCATTTCCAGAACTCCTCCTTGTGGATTCACCTTTCATTTGACATATACTTCTACTGTTTCAAATAAAATTATACCCTTGTTAAGGCGGATCCTTTGCTGCTACACTTGTGGCATCAATTTTGTATCATTTTCCCACTCTTCGTCATGGTGTACACCCACTAAAACAACTTATCCTGCATCCAAATGGTTAGTAACATCATACATATGTTACATAGGGTCCATTCAATGAAAAACATTATTTAAATTCATTGAATGGCCCATTATATCATCAAAAAGACCAAAATAGAGTTATTTCAATGCACCAAAATGACCACCTACAACAACTTTCCAAATTTGAAGCAAAATAGATTATATAATCATTCAATATAGATGAAAAATGATGTTATGATGTTATTATATCACCCACAATTCTGTTCCAAACCCAAAATAATCAAACTTCAATACCGTTTTGGCTTTAGGGACACTAGGCCTAAACCTAGCCTTTAGTTAGAACTCTTTACCAGTGGACTTCCTGACCACTCTGAAGCATGTAGATGGTCCTTATATGACCTAAGGACTCTGAAACAACTCTTAGTTTGTTCCTTTTACAACTATAACATAGCAAACTAGACCTGCACGCCAATTTCCTAGGCCTAAACCTAGCCTTTAGTTAGAAATCTTCACTAGTGGACTTCCTAAACACTCCCAAGCATGTAGGTGGTCCTCATATGACCTAAAGAGTCTGAAACAAGTCTTGGTTTGTTCCTTTTACAAACATACCATAGCAAACTAGAACTGCACGCCAATTTCCTACCCCTAAACCTGGCCTTTAGTTAGAACTCTTCACCAGCGGACTTCCTGACCACTCCCAAGCATCCAGATGGTCCTCATATGACCTAAGGATTTTGAAACAACTCTTGGTTCGTTCCCTTTACAATCATCTCATAGCAAACTAGACCTGCACGCCAATTTTCTATGCCTAAACCTAGCGTTTAGTTAGAACTCTTCACCAGTGGATTTCCTGACCACTTCCAAACATGTAGATGGTCCTCATATGACCTAAGGACTCTAAAACAACTCTTGGTTTGTTTCCTTTAGAATCATCCCATCGCAAACTAGACCTGCACACTAATTTCCTAGGCCTAAACCTGGCCTTTAGTTAGAACTCTTCACTAGTGGACTTCCTGACCACTCCCAAGCATCCAGATGGTCCTCATATGATCTAAGGACTCTGAAAAAACTCTTGGTTTGTTCCTTTTACAATCATCCCATAGCAAACTAGACCTGCACACCAATTTCCTAAGCCTCAACCTAGCTTTTAGTTAAAACTCTTCACCAGTGGAATTCCTGACCACTCCCAAGCATGTAGATGGTCCTCATATGACTTAAGGACTTTGAAAAAACTCTTGTTTTTTCCCTTTACAACCATACCATAGCAAACTAGACCTGCACGCTAATTTCCTAGGCCTAAACCTAGCCTTTAGTTAGAAATATTCACCAGTGGACTTCTTGACCACTCCCAAGCATGTAGATGGTCCTCATATGACCTAAGGACTTTGAAACAACTGTTGGTTTGTTCTTTTTACGACCATACCATAGCAAACTAGACTTGCACGCTAATTTCTTATGCCTAAACCTAGCTTTTAAATAGAACTCTTCACCAGTGGACTTCTTGACCACTCCCAAGCATGTAGATGGTCCTCATATGACCTAAAGACTCTGAAACAACTCTTGATTTGTTCCCTTTACAACCATACCATAGCAAACTAGACCTACACGCCAATTTTCTTGTAGCCTTCTCAACTTCGATTTTCCACTCTAACTTCTTCACAACTTGGTATCTTGACACAATCAAGATATTTTTAGACACCCATTTAGAAGTTATTTAAGATCCCAAAGCCTTGTTTTCCAACTCCACTCCAACACCACCTAACACTCACCTTGGAGATAGACCTAATTTAATGCAGAGGTGACAGCCAAAAAGTAGTGTGCCCTTCACTTGACTCCCACAATTCACCAATCACCTGTAATGACTTAAAGGTATTCCCAATCTCTTAGGATGGTGTAATACAATCAATTAAGTGAGTTTCTATCCCAATAAACTCCCTTCCCAAAGTTAGACACTTAATCAAAGTTCAATGTCTTTTTGGCTTTAGGGAAACTAGGCCTAAAAGTGATTTATTGCTGAAACTCTTCACCAGTGGACTTCCTTGCCAATCTCAAGCATGTAAATGGTCCTCATTTGACCTAAGGCCTCTGAAATAACAATTGGTTCATTGCCATCAAGACTGTACCATAGTGAACTAGACCTGCATGCACTTTTCCTTGTCGCCTTCTCAACCTCGATTTTCCACTATAACTTATTCACAACTTGGTATCTTGACACAATCAGGATATTTTTAGACACCCATTTGGAAGTTATTTAACATCCGAAAGCTTTTCTTTCTAACTCCACTACAGCACAACCTAACAATCACCTTGGACACAGACCTAATTTAATGAAGAGGTGAGAGCCGAAAAGTAGTGTGCCCTTCACTTGACTCCCACAATTCACCAATCACCTGTAATGACTTAAGGGTATTCCCAATCTCTTAGGATGGTGTAACACAATCAATTAAGTGAGTTTCTATCCCAATAAACTCCCTTCGTAAAGTTAGACACTTAATCAAAGTTCAATGTCTTTTTGGCTTTAGGGAAACTAAGCCTAAAAGTGACTTATTGCTGAAAATCTTCACCAGTGGACTTCTTGACCAATCTCAAGCATGTAAATAGTCCTCATTTGATCTAAGGCCTCTGAAATAATAACTGGTTCATTTCCATTAAGACCGTACTATAGTGAACTAGACCTGCACGCACTTTTCCTTGTAGCCTTCTCAACCTCGATTTTCCACTCTAACTTATTGACAACTTGGTATCTTGACACAATCAGGATATTTTTAGACACCCATTTCGAAGTTATTTAACATCCCAAAGCCTTATTTTCCAACTTCACTCCAGCACAACCTAACACTCACCTTGGACACAGACCTAATTTAATGTAGAGGTGACAGTCGAAAAGTAGTGTGCCCTTCACTTGACTCCCACAATTCACCAATCACCTGTAATGACTTATGGGTATTCTCAATCTCTTAGGATGGTGTAACACAATCAATTAAGTGAGTTTCTATCCCAATAAACTCCCTTTGCAAAGTTAGACACTTAATCAAAGTTCAATGTCTTTTTGGCTTTAGGGAAACTAGGCCTAAAAGTGACTTATTGCTGAAACTCTTCACCAATGGACTTCCTGACCACTCCAAAGCATGTAGATGGTCCTCATATGACCTAAAAACTCTAAAACAACTCTTATTTTGTTACTTTTACAACCATACCATATCAAACTAGACCTGCACGCCAATTTCCTAGGCCTAAACCTAGCCTTTAGTTAGAACTCTTCACCAGTGGACTTCCTGACCACTCTCAAGTATGTAGATGGTCCTCATATGACCTAAGGACTCTGAAACATGTCTTGGTTTGTTCCTTTTACAACCATACCATAGCAAACTAGAACTGCACGCTAATTTCCTACGCCTAAACCTGGCCTTTAGTTAGAACTCTTCACCAGTGAACTTCCTGACCACTCCCAAGAATCCAGATGGTCCTCATATGACCTAAGGACTCTGAAACAACTCTTGGTTCATTCCTTTTACAATCATCCCATAGAAAACTAGACCTGCACGCCAATTTCCTAGGCCTAAACCTAGCGTTTAGTTAGAACTCTTCACCAGTGAATTTTCTGACCACTTCCAAACATGTATATGGTCCTCATATGACCTAAGAACTCTGAAACAACTTTTAGTTTGTTACTTTTACAACCATACCATATCAAACTAGACCTGAACACCAATTTCCTAGGCCTAAACCTAGCCTTTATTTAGAAATCTTCACCAGTGGACTTCTTGACCACTCCAAAGCATGTAGATGGTCCTCATATGACCTAAGGACTCTGAAAAAACTCTTGGTTTGTTCCTTTTACAACCATACCATAGCAAACTAGACCTGCACGCCAATTTCCTACGCCTAAACCTGGCCTTTAGTTAGAACTCTTCACCAGTGGACTTCCTGACCACTCCCAAGCATGTAGATGGTCCTCATATGACCTAAAGACTCTGAAACAACTCTTGGTTTGTTCCTTTTACAACCATACCATAGCAAACTAGACTTGCAAGCTAATTTTCTAGGCCAATTAACCTTTAAAACCTCACAAATCTAACCTAGCAATTTGTCACTATCTAGGTGAACCCTGTGATCTAAGGTATCTTAGGCTTATAACTTTGCCAAAAGATCCTTGATCACACATTAGGATTCCAAACCAAAATTAGGATGATCTATACATATCCATCCTATTTATTACAAACACTAACAAAGCAACACAAATTTCTACTAATGGAGGGTGCCCTGCACCATAATTGGCCTAGTCAAAAAGTCAGAGAACTCCATTTGATCTTTGAATAGGACTAATTCCTTGAGTTGATTCCAAGTTACTTGTTGAATCCTCAAGTTGAGTTAGCGTATTTAAGGTGATAGTGGAGAGCTCTGCATCAAGATGGTATGAAAGGAGAGAATGAAGTAAAGGATGGTCATTAAATGCTACAAACTTCTCGTTATACATACGGGGTAATGCATGAGCAATTTACAATCCACCCAATTTACAATGCTATATAAATTTGACATGTTATGATATTTTGTATCTCCATTTAGTCCAATGTACCAATTGGGTCTGCCCTACCCTTGATTGTCTCAAGTATTGCCTCGTGGTCTGACTCAAGAACCTTCCAAAGAGTTTTATTTTGCGGTCTTCCCCCATATCTGATTAAGTGGACATTTGATGCAACAACGAGGTTTGAATAATGAAGAATCTTTCTCTGTGTCTCCCAATCCTCAAACAACCACAACCTAGGGTTCTTCATAGCATACCGTCTAAGCCATGTACCAGTTACAACCACTGCTCCTATACGGTATTCCAATTCTTCACCATCGATAACTGAGTGATCCAGTTTCTTTTTTGCCTCTACACAATGACACAAATAATAATCTGTCCCTTCTTCATTGTCTTCAGGTGCAATAATAGCAAAAACATGGCCTGTAATGATATAAACATAATGAGGACATTAGTTTACTAAATATTTATGATAAAGTACTAAATTTGAGATTATTTGTATGTGAAAAATACCGACGTGGTTGTACTAGATCAGATAAGCGATCAAAGTCAATGGATGATTCTATTTTTGTCGGTTGTAGTGATTCATGGGGATGATAGGAGGCAAGTGGACTCAAACTATGTGTATACCATTCGTCAACCCATTCTTTTGACTGACACCCATCCCAATCTTCACCTACACATGATGAACAAAAGCACGCCATATGTCGTGTGTGGATACTCCATGAACCTGCATTACAAATTCTAAAAGAGTGTAGCTCACTCGATCCTGTCAATGTACAACAATCCTCATATGGTGCAATGTTAGTTTCATCCATAAACCAAAAAAATCTATGAACCATAGACTCACCTTCATTACCTGGACCCATTGTAGCATTACACCATTGGACAATACATCTCACATCTGAAAATGTTGCTTTCTCTGTGTACTTTAATTCTTCATGTGCTAAAGCTCTTTTAATACATGCACCTGCGCCATCATGCTCTCCCTTTCCATGACCGGCCTCTGTGAAATTCCACATATATTGAATTCCAGTAATCTTATGCATCCTGCACAACCAATAAAACATCCGCGAATTCTTGAATTGGGATGCACAATTATCTGACCAAATGATATGTCGATGATATTTTATGCCCCTATTTGCCAAATGACCATAAAATAGTTGAAAGCAACCATGTACAAACTCTGTAGAATGTGAGCGATCATCACTGATATAAAAATGATACTCCCTCAATATCTTCCTGTTCTGCTCTGTACTGTCTGGTGCATGCATGAATGCTATATGAACAAATATAGCAACCTGTTGAGAGCTGTAATACTTTGCTTGCACCTCATTTTGTGGTTGTAGTGTGTAGTTCTCTGCAAAGTCCACAACTGAAACAATGGTTTCAAGTGGGAATGTGTCCTTGCACAACTTGAATTGCATATCTAACCATCATGCTCTATGTGTATGCCTTGCATACTCATAAATAACTTTTTTACAAAAAATGTCCATGAACTGATACACTGAAATTTTTTCAATTACTAAATCACATCTTTTAGCCTCTTTTCCATCTTTTAGATTGTATGTCACGGTCTTATATTTTCCAAATTCTACTATTTCATTACCGATTGCATGCGTACTCTCCATATGTTGACAAATTGGCAAACGTCACAAACCTCCGCAATCTATGCATGTACCATTCAAGCATGAGAGCTTGTAAAATTGTTGACCATCCACTCTTTCACATAAAATGGTAGATATTAATTCCCTTGAAGATCTAGGTGGGACATTTATGTTACAATCCTGCAAAACATTGTTAGAGTGCAAAGCTACACATATATTCCTATAAACTTCAAAATGGTTAGAAAATTCAATATGTACCCTACAACAACAAGTTGTGCGTGTGTGATTTATCTTGACATAAAAAGGTTTACACATTTCAAAATATCTCTGACTAATTTTAATTTGACGATACGAAAGCATAAATTTTGAAAAGAATTGTGTCTGAGTTGAATCCAAAAAATGTTTTGGATGTGGAACACGAATTCGACTACCAATCCTCCTTCTTACAACATCTCTTTGATTAGGAGATACCCGTGTATTATTCTTCCAAAATTCTTCAATCAAGGATTTCAAAACTTCAACAATTGCTTTATCTTTTCGTGGTAGTCTACCGGAAAATGCCCATAACTCATTGCTATTTGGATCTTCCACTCTTTTACACCTTCTCAAGGCTCTCATTAGAGACTTTCTACTTATTTTCAATGTTTTGCTTGTCTTTCTAATGAGTCAAGATTTCTTCATTTGATTGCTTACTATTGTTGATGTAAGTACACGATGTGTGACATTACTATCTTTCGTGCGTGATGTAGAACCCACACTCTCATATGCAGTCATTAGATTCTTTACAATAGATTTTTCGCTAGACTCATCCATTGTTCTTAGCCCAAGAATCTTCATGATGGGCCTAAATTTAAGATTTCTCATCATTTCAACAAATAGTTGACATCTTCCTGTCATGTTTAAATTCTCAAAAAATGATCTCCAAATACGATTAGCATTTCTTTGACAAGTACGCTTGGGAATCTTGTCAGGCATTGCTTGCAAAATGTTAGTATCAATATCAATCAAATATTTTGGCTTTCTATAAATAATTCTAGGAGCATCAGAAACATTATGTGTGAATTGCGTACCATCTTGAGTGTCATCAACATGAGACGATGTGGTTGCTACACCTTCAGATGTAGATAATGGTGTGCCTTCAACATGATATAAGGGTGTGCCTTCAACATGACACATTGGTGTGACTCCACCTTTGGAAGTAGACGATGGTGTGCCTTCAACGTGATACATTGGTGTCCCTCCACCTTCGGAAGTAGACAATGGTGTGCCTTCAACATGATACATTGGTGTGCCTCCAACATTGGATGACGATGTCTCTTCAACTTGGGAACTCATAGATGATGTCCTCGCATTTTCATAATTCAATTGTCTCGTTGCACGCAAGTTTCTCATTCGTTGTCTTTTTATTTCCAATTCCAATTCTCTTTTACATTGTATTGATGTTTCATGTTCCTCATCCAAAGACAAATCTTCTTGTATGGTTTCTAATTTTTTGTGTTCACGAAGTTGTCTCATTCTTTCCCTTTTCTTCTCTTTGTCTCTTTCATGCTCTTCCGATGTTAAATTCTTTGCTCATTTCCTTGGCATGATGATGATTTCTACATATGAATTGATTACAGTTTTAAAAATATAATATAAATGTAAAACAATAAGTCAAATTCTAATTTAAACCTCTTACAATATGACAAATTATAATATAAATTTATTATAATTATATCAAATTATGCATTGAACAAGTATATATCATACCAATTATAAACCAAAACACTCTTTATTCACATTTGACATGTAAAAAACTAAAAAACTTACCTCAATCAATAAATTTCGCTGATAATGATTGACCTTCGCAATTTGATGTTGATTTTTAAACAATAAAATAGTGCAAATTGACAAAATATGTTTTTTTGTCACTTAGCACCATGAAAAGAAGAAAACTTGTCGGCTAAGATGCAGAAATCAAACAAAAACAACAAAAGTGGGCCTCAATCACGAGTTTCATGGCCAATTTAACCATTGTTTTTAGTTTTGCATAGCGCGAGCGCGCTATGCAAAACTAAAAGTCTCTCGTCTTTACTTTTTCATAGCACGCACGCGCTATGTAAAACTAAGACTAGAGTGATAGTCTTTAGTTTTTCATAGCGCGCACGCGCTATGTAAAACTAAAGACTAGAGTGATAGTCTTTACTTTTTCATAGCGCATACGTGCTATATAAAACAAGAAAAAGGGAGAGAGGGAGAAGGTGATAAAAAAGGGAGAGGGAGAGAAGGAGAGAGGGAGAAGTTGAGAGAGAGAGAGAGAAGGGGAAAGGGAGATAGACAAGGGGAAGGAGAATGAATGTAGTCCTTACAAGTAGTACTCATTTTGCCGCGGGCACTAGCAGTAGCACTGAGAGACCAATAAATATGTGTATGTTTGAGCCTTGGTTGGATATGGGAGATGGTTGGATAGTTTGGATGGACTCTAGATTGGAGAGGGATCGTGAGGGAGTGGATTGAGATAAGGTCATCTGACTAGGATCTATGTGTTAGGCCAACAAATCTAGGGGTGACTATAGCATATACAATATGGTGGGTTAGGATGATACCAAGAGATATGTGTAGGATAGGGATTCCTACCCTATGGATGTGTAAGAGGGAGGTGCACATACAAGGACACCAGGTTGATGCATACCAGTTGGCTCAGTGCTTGAGGAGAGCAGTGGTAGTGGCACTATGGAGGAAGAGAAAGGAAGCATCACCTATGAGGGGGTACAAAGACAGGTAGAAACACTTTACCAAAGGGTGTTCAAGAAAAGAGTAGCTAGGTAAGATAGAGGGGGAGATGGAGGAAGACCATGGGTATAGGTAACCTAGATATATGGAAGAGATAGTGGGTAGGGATGTGTTACCATGATGGACATTGATCAGGGTGCACAAGCACAACCACAAGTACTAGGACAAGGACAAAGACAACATTGGTACCACAACCACCATCTAGTACATGGACCAATATGGAGGACTAGAGCATCCATGAAGGTACAAGGAGAGGGAACCTCATTAATAGGGGATCATGCGACAAAGATGTTAGGCCCAAAAGGAGGTAAATACAACTAAGAGTGGTGGGGTTAATCAATTGTTCACTCACAATTAAAACTTGAGAATGTCATAATATAACATATATGCAAATTAGATAACTATGCAGATAGACTAGATAAGAATGAAAATGGTCTGATAGTTTACCTCCCCAAGACATAATCAAGGATGGGGGTAAAAGGCTTAATTAGGAAAAGCAACTAGGTTAGGATGAATTATGGGTGAATAAAAATGCAAGCGAAATGGTGATGAAAAATGATCATGGATCTTGAGTACCCTTGCAAATGTCTTGTCATGTAGCGAGCACTTATTTTGATTTAGCAATATCAGTGAATAGCCAAGGTATGAAGAGCCAAGGTTGTGGCATAAATAGTGCATAGGACATGACACAACAAATAGAAACTGTTAGACTGGCATCACACAAGATCCATAAAGGACTTTGGTGCAAATGATGTTGGAAGAACACAAGCAAGAGATATGACCTAGTGCACCATGTGACTATTGGAATCACATGTGGAAGTGCAAGGAACAAATTTAGACCACACACAAAAGAAAATAAAACCATAAACAAGTCCCAAGTTTCATCATTCACGACACACCATGATATAAAGGATCATGGTAACCTTGAGGAGACTAAACAAGAGAACTCCAAGAAAGATATAAAAAAATCCAAAAGAACTAATGTCAACATGAATGTAACAAATATCTTTTGCCAAAATTAGATGATTGAAGAAAAAGATTAGATTTGACATGTTTGACATAAGGATGGATGCATCCTACGTAGACTGATGGTGGGATGATGAGTGACTGCCTGAGGATAAAATACACTCATATATGTTATGATACCTAATGGCAACAGACAACCAAGAAAGACCAAATGTACCCAATTTATATCTAAATGTACCCAAATGTATATCTAACCCAACGTTTAAGAGCTATGTATGTTATGATACCTAATGGCAACAGACAACCAAGACAGACCAAACCAATTCTAGAGGCCCTGCAATGCTCAAAAGAGTAGGGCAATGGCATATCTACAACATTGGAAAATCATGTTAAGCATGATAATATCCACGGAGATTTGTGTCAGTTTTAGACAAAAAAATCAGTTTGAATAGATTATATATTTCACATGCTTATAGAAGCGTGCAATATGCAATATTTTCTTACTTGCAGTTGTAATTTTAGAAATCCTTGACAATCTAGAGAGAGAGAGAGAGAGAGAGAATTGATAGCAAGTGGGATAATGCAGATGCTTTAATAAACCACTATCTTCTTTACTCAAGCAACATCTGGTTCATCTACTTGACTGGGGCATGTTTGGGATCAAACAGTCTCCATTTAAACTCAAGTCTCTAGAAGCAATTATATTTGTCAGTAGAGGAGATACACCTATTGGATCTGCAATAACTTTATGTTCACTGGAATTTCCATTTCTCTTCAATTGGGATACTCTTTCAAAAATTGCATCTACCCTTTTACCAATTTCAAAAATTGAATGGGTCTATTTGAGGACCTCCAATGAGTTGGTTGCCTAAATGAGAACCTTGAGATGAATCGGGAACTTCTCTATGAAAGAGATTAGTACCTTGATAATCTCTCCACTTGTCAACTGAATTAAAACCTTGGACCATAGATGGCTGCCCTTTGTTGTAAAA
Source organism: Chamaecyparis obtusa (assembly GCA_027943335.1). Taxonomy (NCBI): domain Eukaryota; kingdom Viridiplantae; phylum Streptophyta; class Pinopsida; order Cupressales; family Cupressaceae; genus Chamaecyparis; species Chamaecyparis obtusa. The sequence goes on along the minus strand of BSBK01001465.1, from coordinate 827,831 downwards.
TGAGTCCAGTGAGACTACCTTTCCAAAGGTGCCAATGAACTTACATAATTTGATGGATATTTCCCAACATGAGTAACCGGGTTTCCCAAGTCCCGTAAATGTAAGGCCATTGATGAATAGGCATTTCTAATAGAAATATTTGTGGTGCTAGATTGAAGTGCATGAACAAATTCTTTGCCTACTAATGAACCAATTTTCAAGGCTTCATTTCACATTGCTCTATGGATAATTCCACAACACTTGTTACTTCTCTATCTAAAATTTTTGTGTCAGTGTACATGTCCACTGAAGAGCTTCTGTCACTACTTGAGCTACTAGCAAATGGTGAGTACTCATGATGATCATCTCACATAGGCTCACACGCATATCTTACTTTTTTCCTTTGTCGTTTTCCCCTTCCTAGCTCTTCCTCCTTATCTGTAACTTCTATCATGGGTCCAAGAAGCTCTTCCCACTCTTTCCAAAATTGCATCTACCCTTTTACCAATTTGGGATATTGAATGGGTCTATTTGAGGACCTTCGAGGAGTTGCTCACCTAAATGAGAACCTTGAGATGAATTGGGAACTTCTCTATGAAAGAGATCAGTACCTTGAGAAGCTCTCTGTTTGTCAGTTGAATTATAACCTTGGACCATAGATGACTACCCTTTGTTATAAAATGAGGAGTGAGACTACCTTTCCAAAGGTGCCAATGAACTTACATAATTTGAGGGATATTGCCCAACATGAGTAACTAGGTTTCCCAAGTCTCGTAAATGTAAGACCATTGATGAATAGGCATTTCTAATAGAAATATTTGTGGTGCTAGAATGAAGTGCATGGCCAAATTATTTTCTTGCTAATGAACCAATTTGAGGCTTCATTTCACATTGCTCTATGATAATTCCACAGCACTTGTTACTTCTCTATCTGAAATTTTTGTGTTCTAGTGTACATGTGCACTAAAGAGCTTCTGTCACTACTTGAGCTACTAGCAAATGGTGAGTACTCATGTCATCATCATCATCTAACATAGGCTCACATGCATATCTTACTTCTTTCTTTTGCCGCTTTCCCCTTCCTAGCTCTTCTTCCTTATCTATAACTTCTATCATGACATGGGTCCAAGAAGCTCTTCCCACTCTTTTCCATTAATTGTGGGCTTTTACTCTTCGTCCTAAGTAATTGGCATACCTTCGATGGCACCAAAAATCACCATTAGATTCTAAAATGTCCCTTTCTCTCACATTAATCTCTCTATTAAGAAGATTTTCTATATCTTCTTCGGTATATTGAATAGATGTAACTGCAATCCCATGTTCATCAAGAATATTCCTTGCACCATTGAGTGATATATCATACAATTCCTTAATAGTTTCATTCTTAAGAAAATTCATAACTAGATTTTCCATAGCTAATTTTCTTCTTCATCATTGCAATATTTTCTCCTCAACTACACATTTTGTAATCAGTTGATATACAATCACATTTTTCTCTTAGCCAATTCCATGGGCTCGCAATTAAACCTGTAAATCCATAAAAGGGTTGAAATTTGGATCCGATTTGATGCACCTTCGCTATTTGATCTATCCCTTCCCTTTCATTTCACTTGCTTTGCTTATTTTTCACATCATAGGCCAAGATTTGACAGTGGATATGACCTTGGTGCTATCGACGTTAATGGTAAATTTTACCTTTTAGCTATTATTTTTTGTCATTTTTATTGTATGATGCTTTTGTATATGAATTGTGGATATTCTTTAGGAAACATTTCATCCTTCTTGTAGGATGCCTTTGTATACAAATTTTAGAGAATCTCTATTTTGGAAAGAGAGAGAGGAAGAGAGAGTGCTCTTTATCTCTCTCTTTTCCTCTCAATTCAATATAGCGCGCACGCGCTATAGGGCGCGCGCGCTATTGAAAACTATGACTTTCATAGCACGCACGCGCTATGAAAGCCATAGTTTTCAATAGCGCACTCGCGCTATAGCGCGTGCGCCCTATAGGGCACATGTGCTTTTCAAGGCATTGGAATTTACCAATCCTAAGGCTTGGATTTGCCTTGGAAATCCAACCCAAAGGCTTGGACGATTCAAACAGGCCTGAGACGTGTTTTCCAGCAAACATACAAAAAAATAACATGTTTTTTTGTGTGCTCCTCGTTAGGTTTACTCGTAGTTCAAGAACGTAAAAATCAGACAACATGATATTGTAGACCTCTCTGTTAGCTATCTAAGCATATAATTTATTTTGAATTTTGATTATGTTAAGTTTTTCAACTCTAATTTCTTTTGTGTGTATGTCTTTTTTTGTAAAAAACCAACGTTTAGTATTTTGGGCATAGATTTTGGCTCGTTCATCAAATTTTGCAACAAGTTACATTTTTAGAAACTAGACTCCATTCTACACACTTTAAAAAAAATAAAATTTGATTTTTGATTAGTTTTAAATGATTTCTAGGGGGAGCACACAGAAATTTCATGTTTTTAGGATGTGTGCACTTCATAAATTCATAAAAAATTATACATTCATCAAAAAATTACCAAAAAATTCTAGGATAAACTACGTGGTGTTAGCTAACTTCTCACTAGAGCGATTAAAAAAATTCAAAAAAAAAGTTAACATTTTAGGGGGAGCACACCAGACGCTATGTTATGTTTTTTCACAAAAAATAGGACCACTTTTTGTGCTCCCCCTTTTTGAGGGCCTTAATCTGCACTATTTTCAAAATAAGTTAGTAGTTTAGGAACTAGATTTAGAGTATTACAACTCTTGTTTTTGTCGCATCTTAAAATTTTGAGTCTAACTATCTTCAATTTGTTGTTGAAGTTCAGAGTTTGCTGATTTCAGGAAAAAAGTGGCATCTTATACCCCCTTTTTGGTCCCCCATCTTTGTGCACTTACCCTTATATTAATCCTCAGAATTAGTTAGCAAATCTTCTTCTTTCTTTCTAAATTCATGAATGATTCTATTTTTATGTAGTAAATAGCATACATAACAGATAAACATGAAATCAGAAACAAATATCTACCTTATGCTTTTACTACTAAGTCTTTGTTTGTCGAGCATACTGATTATAAGTACTTGAGGTATCAGGTTATTGATACGTCCCTGGTATTTTCATGCATTTAATCTTATAAAATCATGAATTCTTAAGCATTAAGCATAGTAATAGGTCAATCTTCATTTAATTGCAAAAATGAAACACCAATGAAGAAAATAATGAGCAGCAAATAATATATATTATTAACATAGGTTGAAGCCAATCTCATCCTTTGATTATAAGAAGGATTTCCAAGCTCCTATTTGAAAAAAATAGATATTAATGAAATAAGAAGAAGCCAATCTCATCCTTTCTCTTGTGATCTTATATCACAAGATTTCAAAGCTCCTATTTGAGAATAATAGACATTATAGACACATAAGTTGAAGCTAGTTCTTCCTTGCTCTTGTGATCTTATATCAAGGATTTCCTAAGCTACTTTATTCAAATTGGATAGTATTATCACTTGATATTCATACCTTCTCGATAAAAAGAAGTGTATTGCTAGATACCTAGCGAGAAAATTCACCCTCTCCTGGTTTTAGATTGAGGCCAAGCAGCGCTAGGCTTTCAACGGGATAAGGTTTAGTATCCATATGGCATTCAGCAACCACACTCTGCTTAAATCCATTTTTCTCATCCTTCAATGTTACCAAATACATATTTTTACTCTTCACATAGTGACAGTAATAAACTTTAAAAGGAAATAACATAGAGTGACAAGCCACATGCCTGATGGAGGAGGGAGCCAAGAGTTTTGCTCCCTTTATTGTAACCAAATAAATAAACATCATTGTAACACGGAGGAGTGAAAATCTCAAACCTTTTTATCAAAGCATAGAAGATAAAGAAATTTTGTCAGATGTTGTAGTTGCAATTGCCCTAGTAGACATGTATGCAAAATATGGAACTATAGACAAGGCACGTGAACTCTTTGACAAAATGCATCAAAGACATGTGGTATCATAGAATGCCATGATTATGGGCTATGTACAAAATGGATTTTTTGAAAAGGCTTTAGAAATTTTCAAGCAAAAGCAAATGGAAGGTGTAAAGCTAAATTCCAAAACCTTTGCCAGCATCCTTCCTGCCTGTGCCAAAATGGGAGCTTTGGAACAGGGTAATTAACCAGTCACTGTTAATATATTATGCAATCACTGTAAGATATTTTAAATATGATAGAAAAATAGGCTAAAATGAAATAAATTCTTAGTAAAATAACTCTTAAATATTATCTTAAGATAGACTTCTATCTTTTTAAAATTATTTAAATACTTTTAAAATCATTCTATGTTTTATTTTATTTTTTCAAATATAATAATTTTCATACATTTTGTATGTATTCTTCAAATTAACTTTGAATGTTGTGAAGGAATAAGAAAGTTCAGGCAGATGAATTATAACAATTTATGAAATGAAAATGCCATTGTATAATTTGTAGAGGAGATTGATTGTTTAACAATAAAATCCACATAATCTATAGTAGCAGAGAAACTAGAGGCTAGCTATAATTATAGTGAGAAGGTTTGGAAGTATAGTTAGTAGGCATTAAGTTTGCCTTAATAGTTGGAAATTGGAGTATATGCTTTTAATGATCTTCTCTATTAGATGTGAAAGGGAGCATTTTTAATGTCTTTGTGTGTGCGAAACCTAAGTCATTGAATGTCCTGAACTATTTTGTTAACCTTTGCCAGCATCATCCCTGCCTGTGCCAAAATGGGAGCTTTGGAATAGGGTAATTAACCAATCACTGTTAATATATTATGCAGTCACTGTTAAGATCGACTTAGTCGATTGCTTGATCACACGATAACCAATAATTAATGGTTATCGTAACACATTGTTAATGTGTTACGATAACCACTAATTAGTGGTTATTTGTATCACTGTGTAAGATAATGAAACAATGCCAATCAATCGATAATGAAATGATGCTAGCCATGTCTATTCATATTGGTATTAATAACCATTGTGTGGGTTGGGAAAGACTTACCAGCACCATATAATTGATAGGAAATAATCAATGATACCCTAGCTTGTATAAATGGATGCCCTAGCTCATGGGTAACCAGAGAATCTAATGAACAAACATTAACATGATGCCCTAGTTCACTAACACAGAAAATACCATAATCAAATCATCCAAAGAAATGAATTCAATGCCATGGATACAAAAGAGCATGGAGTAATGAATATCACAATAAGATGTGCCCTCAAAATACATGATGGTATTCAATCAAATGATCAAATGCAATGTATTCTATCAAAATGCAGAGGAGATAACTAAAAAATCCCTACCTCAATGAGATTCCATTTGATAAGGAGAGGAAAAGCCAAGTTTCCAAAACCAAGCTTGAAGATCAAAGGCCCAAGTCCAGATAAAAACTACAAACCCTTTACACAGTGTCGAATCCACCTTGGCTGATGAGGTTTCACGCACTTCCCCTTCAAAAAATTCATCGTGGTGATAATGATCAAATGAGAAATGAATTCTACTGCAACCCCTATACACAGTGCCAAATCCGCCCTGGCCAATGAGGTTTCGCGCGCTGCCCCTTCAAACAATTCACCATGGTGATAATGAAATTAGAAATGAGTTCTTTTTTTTTTAAAGCTATGCCTGTGTTCGTCAAACTTTCAACGTACATAGTAGTGGTCAAAATTTTGACTAACACGGGCATGGATTAAAAAAAAATTTAAAGTTTTCCTTCTATTATCCGACCAACCAAAACCTTTTTATGTCATGGTCAAAAATTTTGGTAGAAAAATGGTGTAAAATGTACTAGTGTATAGGGATCAATGGTCCCCATCCCCTAATATCCCTTGAACATCTAGCAAACTGCGTCAAACCAACAGGTACTCCCTTTCTCTCCCCAAACTGTCTCAAAACCCTATCAGGAATTTGTACCTCTATGATACGTTGAGACTGAGTCAATCTCCCAACCACATACTGCTCCTATCTACAAAACTAAAAATGACCTACCTCTCCATCCCGCATAGGTTATCCAATGTACGTTCTCCATGTAAATTCCCTCAATCTATCCAATAAGTGTCTCCACTATCTCACATAAACCACCTATCTGTGGGTCACTACGTAATAGTAATAAGTATAAGTTTGTCTTGATTGAATAGCTGGTTTGTCAAAAAATGGACATAATTCAGCTATATTCTCAAATGATCACACTTGTAAAAGTGTGACACCGCACCCTAGACTTTGTGCTCCATGATATGTGATGTCATGTATCTGGTGATATAGCATCACAAGTACGCAGGGTCCCCAAGCATACACTAATATTCCACTCAGATACATCTTTGTCAACATCTCCCCCACCCAACAGGAAAATATGCCCCTGCCCATTGAAACCATGACCCCAACCACAAGTTTGCAAAGCATCGCAAAGTACTCATCATATCCATGCATATCCTAATATCTAATCTTATACACCCAGGCCCCTACATCTACTACACTGCAATAAAATAGGTCATAGAGTGTTTCTCTCCTTGTCCAAAATGAGTACACCACCATCTCCCCCTGAATAGGAAGCCATAGAATCTTATAAAAATCCTCCAAAGTCATAGTGCACTCTCCCATTGGCAAGCGGAAACAAGATGTCCCTATGTGCCATCTCTCGTACAATGGAGTAATCAGGCCCCTATTTGCCCACATCTCGAGCATAAAGGTAATGTGAAGTATTCCTATGTTGTCTAGCCACTCTCTCTTCTCAACATCTAGTCTATGTCTATAAGGGAGTGTATCGGGATAATTCTCCTAAGTAATCAAGATTGAATCCTGAATGTACATATGCAAATGCAGTCATCCAGTCAATCCAAATATAGTAAAAGAAAATCCAAAATACATATATGCTACCTCATTTATAAATATATGTCAAAATGCATTAAAAACACATTAAATAAATTATATTTAATCAAAATAAAGTAAATGCATCATTGTATCCTATAACATGAGGCTCAGTTATAACTCCTATTTACCAAACACATGCGTCATATCCCTACTACATTTGCATTGAATCCCTAGTGTGCCCATGTCTATTCATTATTACAAGTACGTCAAATGTGCACTACACCTACCTCACTTTCTCAATACAAGTGTGTCACACTAGATTCATATGTTGTTCAATTAATATTTTTCCTATGCAAAATAGTTGTGGTGAATTACCGATGAATGTGGTGAGACAGGCTACATATGCAACAAACCCTCCTAGCAAGTGTGATTTGCATATAAGGTTGTCTGACCTAGCCCAAAAAATACACAAAAAATGAGACAAAAACAAGAAAAAGATGCAAAAACTCACCAGAGGTGGGGCGCTTATTGGATGCTTATAGGTCTTGACTCGCTCCCTAATATGCACGTCATTCTCATACTCTGCCATTGCTCTGCAAAGTTGCTCGAGGACTCCTTCTCCATGAGTTCTCAAAAAAAGAAGAGTGCAAATGAATTTGAAAATGACCCCCCAAACCTATGTATACCCCCCTAAACCACCTTGATGGATGTGCACACAATGCATTTCTATGGTTGTGATGCATTTCACCTTTTGAAGCCCATAACTTTTGCATATGAGCTCCATTTTTTGAATCGTGAGTTGTGTTGTGATCCTGATCACGTTGTCAACAAAATGAGCCCTTCATTATATTATTTACTCATTTTCTTGAGGGGGCACCATATTACCTGGTTACTACTACTTTTTCATAGGGACATAATTGTTATTAATTATTCTTTGAAACAACACTTGTAAATATATTGTAACAAAGAGGGGCAAAATGTAGACACCTAAAACTGACCTATTGCTTGTACGCAATGATTTTACTTTAACATTCCTCTTAAACTATTAAATAATATTTATCATTTAATTAATTTGTGTCTTTCTACTATATTCTAAATTCAAATTCACATTTCTCCCTAATTCCATAATTAAGTAATTTTAATTGACTATTTAAATAGTTATCATATTAAATAAATGTTAATTTATTTAATTTATTAATGATTCCTATCATAAATAAATAAGTGTATTTATAAATATTTATATTCCCCCATGTGTAGATAAATGAATTCTCTATTTATTTAATTGTATTTATTCTTCTAGTTCTTACTAATACTAAATTTTAGTCTGCTGATCAATCACATTTCCTAACTCCTCAATCACCTTTTTTTGACTAATGAATCTATTCAATCATCAATTCAATATAGTAAGTCTTCTACTCCATCTAACCAGTCATCTAATCAATCTATTTACTTGACAAATCAATCAATTGAGTTCAATCTTATATAAATCAATCTGAGTTCACTCTTCAATCACAGTCAAGCAATCCCATCAATCAAGGAATCCTGATTGAAATCTCAAAATTCTTATAAATAGAGAGCTTATTCTCTTAAGTTGTAACCACATACATGCTTTGAATTATTTTGTTGTCTAATTGAGCTTGAATCTGACAGGCCACATTGCATCAAGAAGGAGAAAAATAAAGCAGGACTAATCTAGTTTGCATTTTCATTTGTTTTAATTGATTTCATTTATGGTTGTTTATGCATTCTATTGTTGTGTTTCTTCTTTTGATATTAGGGATTACTAACTGCTATTAATGAATCATTGAGGTTAGATTTCTGTTACAATTGCAGGTTCTAGATCTGAAATATACTCCTGATTAAAAATATAATATTAGTTTCTTGAAATGATCTAGAATGAACTATACATAGAACATAAAGGTAAAAATATGTAAGGAAAACATGCATTCAAGATTGATACATAAATCTTTCTTGGGAAAATCTTAAGAGTGAAAAATCCAACTAGAATGAGAATTTTAATCCACATTACACTATCTCAACCAATTGCATGCCTTACAATGTCAATGAGGCTACTTAGAGCTATTACAATATGTACAAAATTCTTTCACTTGCTATAAAACCCTTCAACTCAAAGCTCTTATCTCACTTCACTTGTAAGTTCACAAAGAACATGAAAATGGAGGTTATCACATGAGCCAAATCCTTCAACTTTGTGTTTACACAATACATCAAACCCCTCTATTATTCCTGGTGCAAAATGAATAAATAAACATTATGAAAATCAATTCAAGAGTCAAAACACTTCATGTTTCAATCTTTGCCTACATAATGGTATCTTCATCATTTTTGACATTACAAACATTTGTGCATGTCCATCAAGGTACTCGTGCATATATAATCACACTACTATATCTGTGCTTTTGTTCTATCATTTGATGCTTTTGTTGTCTATAATGAGCAAGTTCTTTAATAAATTATTTTCGTTAGAGTGCAAGTTTGTAACTTGATATAGAAACTCCTTAGATTTACTAGATCACCACAAAAATTCCTTGACCTATTTATAACTTTATTTGTATCATAGTATAATGTTTTTACATTGAATTATCATCCCCAAATCACTAGTCACCTTCTTAACTAAATCGGTTCCCATTAACCTTGCTAGTCCAAAATTATGAGACCTAATTTTTTATCATCCATTCCCATTAATCTAGGCCTTTGATCCTCCAAATCTTGGGAAATAAATAAATGTTGGAACCCCTTCCCTATGTCATCCTTTAGAACCCATTTAGTGTTACTTGCTAGTTGTTCTTTTAACCCAATCAACCATATCTCACGCCCTTATGTCTTTTTCTCCTTTCTTTCTTGTGTAAAACAATGCCACCTTTTACGTCTTGTCATTCCCTTAGAACTAAATCATCTATAAAAGACAATACAATACCATCTTCCTTATTCAACATCAAAGTTTCAAACTCACATAACTTTTTCACATTGATGAATAAGTTTTTTTTCATATGGATAGATAGATCCAACCTAAAGTCAGTTTCCCTTGCTTATTGAATAAACGAAAATTAATCGAATCTCAAATGACACACATCTTATAGATTCAACTTCTTTGATGGTCATGGAATCCTCTCCCTCCTCACGTGCACATTGTTTTTGAACTTTGAAACTTGTTCTCCACCCCTTACTGAAACATCTCAACATTTGTAACTAACTTCATTCCTTGATTTTCTCTTGCACACATGGATGAATTTGTCTTCTCTTGTCAATGAACTTAGCAACCTTTAGAACCTCGAAATTTCTATATTATACCCCATCCTTTAACTATCCCAAGAAATACATCAAATGAAGTAGGTGGCAAATAACTAAAACATACTTCAAACTAAGACAAATTAATCCAAGAGTTAGATTGTCATGAAAGAGGCCTTCTTAGCCATTGTAATCAGATCTCCCCAAACCCACTCTTAAACATTTCTGCAGATACAACAGACAATACTTAATTGTATGGAGCAATTAAACGGTCAAACTTCCATTGTATCGCTGTCCCTTTCCTTTGGCAAAGCGTTATCATGTCTGCGCATGAAAGCCATTAAATGGCTATCATTATTTGTGTTAGGCCCATCCCTCAACAATTCAGATAATTAGAATGGAAGGTCTTCAATGGCATGGCAATTAAGACTTCTAAATCGCCTTTCTTTCACAGTGCAATCATTGCTTCAGCATCCACTCAATTACATTTCTCTATGGTCAAGTTTTTAAAGGAGTTGAAAAGCACGTTTCAATGGCAGGTATTTTTAAGATTTGATCAATGTTAATGCATTAATTTTTAATGAAATTATTTCTGAAGTGCCATTGTCAAGAGCATCTACTTACAGCTTGATGACTCATTAATGAAGTCTGTAGAAAAGTAAAATCTGCTCCAGTTTTTCCTGGCTGCTATCACAACTAACGCAATACATACTGCTTTGGACACGGAGAATCGGTAAAGAGTCCTTGTGTTAATAGGAATAAATTTAATCTATTTTAAATTTTAATTTTTCTAATCTTTTACTTGTCAAAAAACGGATTCAAGGTCCTCATACTTTTATTAAAAGCTTTGTTGTTTTAAGAGCCATTGATGTTAGGCTTCTTGAAAATCATTCTAATTTCTTAGGTTGCAATGATTGGTAAAGACGTCAATTGATAGGAAATAATAATTTTTAATAAGTTTATAATAATTTGTTGAAAAATTCATCATGCGGCTTTTAAATGTAATTGTTGGTTTTTATCAATATCTGTCAAACTACGTTGTCTAATACAAATTAGTTCAACACAATAGGTCAGATATATGTTTTGTAAATTCTATTTTCTATTTTATTTTAAATTAGAAAGAATTTAACTATATATGAGACCGTCAGATTTATGTCCTGTAAATTTAATGTATATTTTTCCAATTTACGGATCGTTTACCATTTTCTCATGGATAAGGTAAACATAAACTATTATACTTTTGTTGTACAAATAAATTGTATGTTTTAAAAATAGAATTCCAAAATATAATAAAATTTTAAAATTATATTTTAATGCCCTTATTAACACAAAACATAATCCTATTTGTTAGTATACCAATTTACTATGAATGATGTGTATGAAAAAACAAAATAGTTCGCTTGCTCCTGGCGGGGACCCACGAATGATGTAGGTAAAACCTTATTGACAAAGTGGACGCCTAGTGGATGAATCCTATAAACTATATTTGTTTTATGTATTATATTGTATAAGTCTAAACTGAAATTAAAACAAAATTCTAAATTTACTGAAAATTGCTGACAAGACTGACATGCATAGGACAAATGTATGGTTTTTGCACACACGTTATTACCTTTGGTAACATTATGGTAAAAGTTTCTCACAAGTTATTATCTTTGATAACATTATGGTAAAAGTTTGTCACAAGGGTAATTCACATGGCAATGTTCCATTCTAATCAGCATGCATGTGTGAGAATCTGTATTAACCAGGGCCTCAGGTAAAAATGTATTACTCCTTTGGGATTGTCTCTTTCCACCTCGGCTTCAGCTCTCCCATCACTTAAGGCTGCAACTATTTATCTCCTACACTTGAAAAGATAATTTCACTGTCTACCTATTCAGTAGATAGTCACTTTGTCACTTTTGTTTTTTTATAGATCCATACTACTTATAAATTCAGTCATCTATAGTACCATGTTTTGTATGCGGAGGTGGAGATCATTGTACATAATAGTAAGAAACACAACATAATAGCAATGATTAGATTTCTTACGATTGAGTCTCAAGGTGCTGACATGTTTTGTATGCGGAGGTGGAGATCATTGCACATAATAGTAAGAAACACAACATAATAGCAATGATTAGATTTCTTACAATTGAGTCTCAAGGTAGTGACATGTTTTGTATGCAGATGTGGAGATCATTGCACATAATAGTAAGAAACACAACATACTAGCAATGATTAGATTTCTTAGGATTGAGTCTCAAGGTGGTGACATGTTTTGTATGCGGAGGTGGAGATCATTGCACATAATAGTAAGAAACACAACATAATAGCATTGATTAGATTTCATGAATTGCACACAATAGTAAAGAAGCACAACATAATAGCAATTATTAGTTCCTGTCGTAGAGGCTGGAGAACTATAGGCAACGACCAGAATTTAACTAGTGATTAAACTTTTTAATTTTAGCCAATCAAACTTCTTGCATATTTTTAACAATATCATATTTCACTATTTGATAAAATTAGATGCAAAATATATAAATTTACTAATTTAAAAAAGTATTTATCATCCATCTCATTGGCTTAAAAAATGAGGTCATAAGGACGGAGTTTTCAGGAATTTATGGCTATGTTGCAATAGAACTATAGGCACGAGGAGGGATTAATTAGTGATCCAATCAAAATGAATTATTTTTTCTAATAATATTATATTTTAATATTTCATAAAATTAAAAAGTAAAATATTTATTAAATTTTATCATTGGTGGATCATGTGGGTAACTTACTTTTCACTTATTACTCCTTTTGAAATTAGATTTTTGTAGGGTTTTTCACATTTAAAACATTGTTTTAATTATATATATATATATATATATATATATATATATATATATATATATATATATATATATATATATATATATATATATATAAAAAATTTAATTATATATAATAGTTTTATAATATAATTTTAAACATAAATTTTTAATTTATGTAAAATAGTATAATCTTTTTCTAGTTTTGATTATTTATTCATTTTTAAATTTGATCTTTGATTAAAATAATTTATTTATTTTTCTTTTACATTATATTTTTATGATAAAATTAGTTTTTATAAATAATAATAATAATAATAGATGAAAATTATTCTAAAAATACATTTAAATTTAGATCAAATAGTTTAGATAATTAAGAGAATAATATTAACTTTATATTTTGATTTAATATTAATTTTAAAATTTTATATTTAATTGAATACCAATTTATTTTTATTACTATAATAATATTTTAAAATTTAAGAACATTTTTATAAAAGTTATTTTTAAATATTAATTAAAAATTTTAAAATAATTTTAACAATATTTTATAGTATAATATTGATTTTTTTAGAACTTCTATAAATATACTTATTTAAAAAAAAAATTCAAACAAATTACCATGCAAATTGTTTTTTTTAACTATCTAACTTTTTTCTTTAAAAAACAAAGCATAAATTATACTCTAAATATATAAGACAAGTTCTATAACTTATATGTTTATGACTATTTGTATATTTATCATAAATTGTGACATAACATTAAATTTATATGTCGGTTGATTATTAGATGATTGATGTATGAAATATCATCAATAACTAATATTTTCAACTTTAAAAATGGTGGAAATTTCTTTGGTCTAAATTTTATGACAAGATTTAAACAAACCTGCCTACATTTTGACAGGAACTTCAGCCTTGTTAAATTTCTTACAATTGAATCTCAAGGTGGTGACAGGAATTTTTCCATTCACCACTTAAAAGATGTTCACACAGACTACTTTTTCCTTGTAAGTATACATTCCTCTATTTAAACTCAATTGCTAAAGCTTGGTTTATGCTCTGATTGAATCACCATAGTTGCTTCTTCACATAAAAATCAAACAATAAATTATAATCACAAGAATTGAAATCTTTTCTGCATCTCTCCACTGATACATAGAGTAGTAAGGATTTCATCCCAACGTAATTCACACACCAAGAATAGTCTTTCCCTTGTTTGAGACGTTCAGATTTAAGAAGATGAGAGTACCACTTCTCATTTCTTCATTATTTCTTGAGCTGGCTCGGTTTCTCACTTGCAAAAGTACACCAACCCTATTTATCTTGTTAAAGCAATGGATCCAGTTGCACTTTAGTTCTACATTAGTTCTCCATTAGTTCTACATTAGTTCTACAAACTGAAACATTAGTTCTAAGGTCTAATGAGTCTAATGTAAATTTGTTTTTAATCTTTGTAAGACATTCGCTTTAGCTTGAGTGGAAACATAGATAGCTGCTTCCATTACGGTGGAAATTTTCAGACTGAAGTTCTTTAGCAAATAATTGTATTCAACTTGATTATTAACCACATAATAATAAAACCATACAATTACAAATCAGCTTATAGTGAAGACCAAATTTCAAATAGGAAAACTGGAAGAAAATGAGGAACATTAGGCAAATAAAAATTTAACTTCAGTACAGAAACAATACATACTAGAACTACTTGTATTTCCAACCTTTATGATCCATAAGTATCCATAAAAGAATTTGTTCCAATTAACCAAGAATTTGATCAAGTAAAATGATGAAAGAGAAAGCAATGAATACAGTGTCGACATTGCTAGGTATATAGCAAGGCACAAAAACAAGTTTATCATAATCTAAACCACAACTAATTTGTTGTATTAATTATTTGGGAAACATGATTTCAAATTAAGGGATATTTTTAATTTCTAATAATAATAACAAGAAATAGATACAACTTTTTAAGATTTAAAAGTTCCATATTTCATTTAAAGAAACATAAATGATCTATTTTTTTCTTAGAATTTATATTTCTTCTAATGTATCAATTTAATCGTATTATATTAAATAAACTAAATTATCATTAAAAACTACTAGCACTGAAAGAAGGTGCAAGGGGTATGTTAATAGGTGGTAGAGGTGAAAGCACTATTCCAAAAAATGTGTCATTGTAATCAAAGTTCAAAGTGCGGACTTTACGAAAAGTACATTTTCTACTATGTTCAAATTTATTTGAATGTTACATTTTCTTTCGGGTAATACCTAGACTTTAACTTCAAATCATCCAAATTGGATGTTGCTAAGTACAATACTTCCGTCTACAATGACACATTTGTTTGGAACAGTGTTTTCAACTCTATGACCTATCTGCGTACCCTTGCACCTTCTTTCGATGCAAGTACTAGTTTATTTTTTAATCTTATTATTTATAACATTTTATGTTATAAAAGTAGATTTTATAAACAAATATCTTGTAACTACTTTTAAAAGATTTTTTTACTATCCTAATTTTTTTACCTTGTGTAAATATTTGTTGATCTTTAGGGTAATATTTATTTTTCATAAAAGATGATGGGTTTCCCTTAATGCATTTTTTCCAAGGAAATTAATTTACCCTAAAAAAGTAAAATACATTATCATAGAATGGAATTGTAAAGAAATATTTCTATTTTAAAATATATTATTTTCACCTTATGATTATTCTTGAAAACATTTATTAAATACTCTTAGGGTTAAATATTTTTATCAAAACCAAGTTTTGATAGAATATTTATAGGGTACGTGTTATCAATGACATTGTTTTAGACAACCCTAACATAAGAGAGTATTTGATTTATCAAGATACTTTAACTATATCACTTTGTATGCAAGACATTACACGCAGAAGTCCAAAATCAGTCAAAATACCATTGGACATAAGAGCTTTTATTTCAAAGGATATTATTTCAAAGGGGGATTATTTATCAAATATCTAACAACATAACACTCTGTTGAATGAAATAACAAGAAGTATTTCAAAAGCAAAGACATTAATGAATGATTTGATTATTACATATATTAACCTTATGGACGATTAATACTTTGTATTGTAATTATATATTTTATTGTTGCAGTTAGTGATTAGGTTTTTGTCATGAACCAACATCTCGGTCTGTAGCTTGTATTGCATCCATTCAAAAATATATAAATATGGATACCAAGACCGAGGATTGGGACACCTTTTTATAATTAGAAAAACTCTCTGTAGAAATTAGATTCATTACTGCAACGATGAACTCATATGTACCTATTTTCAACATCAATAAAGATAAGTGATTTTTCTCTTTATTTGTGGCTATAAGTTATATGCATGCTTTCAGTTAGTTTTATCTATTAAAATATATTATTTCATTGTGTTATATTCCCTTGACATTATAATTCGAAATCAATATATAGTCTAATCATCAGTTGAAAGGTGTGATTACCAAACTTTCTTCTGTTCTATTGGTCTCTTACAATAGAGTTAAATACAATAGAACTACTTATATAATTTGATATAAATTATTTTTCATGTGGAAGCCTCTGAAATGATGGTCTTGTCTTTTATTTAAGCAAGTTATATAAAACCGTCTCTGACTGTACACGTAGGATTGAAAGTATTTTGACTACATAGCCCAAGTATCTGAAAGGCACTGATCTTATAATTTACTGGAAACTGTTACTTCGATTTATATCTTAGAGTTTACTAATATTAGATTTACTTATTCTATTATTATACTTTTATTTCAAATACATTTTGATGATTATATTTTGATGTAGGTTTATACAATATAGATAACTGATCTTTTAAGCAATTTTCATAGTTTAGAATAGTTTGAAGTATTTTAGAAATCTTGGATTTGGGCCTACCAGCCTTGGTTTACTAACCTAAATTGCAAGGATTCAAATCACAATCGTGGTTGAATTCATTAGTTGGTGAAAACAACTAGATATCAAATCCAACATTTTTGAGCACCGACACATCACCTTCATCCTAATAGTTTTCTTGGACGATCTTCTCGACTTAGATTTCATTCCAACATCAACTTTCTTACCCCCTCTAATTCTCTTCTTCAAGATGTCCCATTCCTCTTTTTCTATCTGATCGAGAAGGAGAGGTTAGAGAAGACTTACAATCTGGGGAGAGGATGATAGTCTTAGAAACCTCTAAAGCAATGTTGTTGGTTGTGGAGGTGAGCAGTACGGCTGGGCCAACATTATTAATCTTGTTGGGAGTAGAGAATGGGATATCCCCCCATCTACTCATTCTACTATTACACAAAGTGTTGCCACTTGGCACTGAAGAGACAACCTTCCCCATCAAATCCCTATTAGAACTTAGAGAGGAAATCCTCAATCCCACCACTAGGATCCCCACCTTCCCTTTCATTATATCATTGCAATCCATGTTTTACTAAAACACACCTTCTTCCAAAGACATCACCTCCTTGACCATTTGAGGGGAAGAATTTTCTTTAGGCTCCAGGGTCTTCATGATATTCAAGATAACTTCAGTGAAGGGGTATTCCTCCATCTCTGAATTAGCCTTCTCGTTGTCAACCTCCAGAGAGTCTGCCTCCTTCAAAAGAGAAACATCCACATCACCGATGCTAGTTATAGCTTTTAGGGAGGATGTTGCACCTTGAGTATTCTTTTCAATACCCGAAGTGCAGACCTTATCTTTTTGCTTGGGGTATTTAGGTTGTGGGGCTTTACAATCAGAGATTACATGCCCATGTTTGGCACATCTATGGAAAAATAAGGAGGCATTCTCATAGACAATGGCCTAGGTCCAATTTCCCCACTTAGACTTAAGGGAGTTAAGGTTGGGGAGAGACTTATTGATAGAAACATTCATATAGAATCATGCAAAGACTAACCTGGATCTTTGGAGTGTGACATTATCAACTGCAACATAGTGACCGAATGAGTTACCAATCCATCTGAAAACTCTTTCATACCAAAAATCCAATGGTAGCCCAGGAAAGTGAGCCCAGACTAGGGCCAACCAATTGAGTTCAGTGCTAGGGTCAAATCTTGGCTTCCATTTAGAGAGGGCAAGGTTGTGCTTCCTGTAGCTCCATGAAGTAGAGATGACAAAAATGAAGTCCTCTATAGTGAACTTGATAAATATGATAGATTATATTTTTGAACAAATAATTTAAAATTCTAGTTGGTCCTCATTTCTTAGCATAAAATGTATGAACATAATTTAGCTTTTGTTGACAATTACAATTTTCTTAAGGAATTTAAAGTTTTTGTTGTCTAAAAAATATTAACAATTTATTATCTCTCTATTGAAGAGCTTGGCAATTGAATCTAACAAAACATTTCTTTCATATGAATAAATACAATTTTTGAGTTCTTGTGATATTATACTTAACCCTCCTCTATTCATCGTCATCCATTTTTCTTTCACTTTAAGTTTAAAAATGTATTTATCGAAGATAATTTTTTTGATAGTGTCTCCAAACTTGACATCATCTTATTTTTCATACTTCAATATTCCCAATTCCTTCATCATAACACCTATAATTTATTTTCTTTCTTCTTCAAAAGCAATAATACGAGTCAAGTTAGTATGGTCTTGCACTTGGAATTAAAGTAGATATCTATAATTACATTCAAGGAAGCTCTTATCACATCTTTCACAATAGAAATTACTATCTCCAATATTGTTCAACTTCTTGTTGCATTGCCTACAGGTATGATCTTGAAAGGGAAAGTGGTGTAACAAAAATTATCCACCTTTTATGAAAGATGAGGTAGCTTTAATCATATTCTAGTCAGGTTTATCAAACCTACCAAGTCTCTCATTTTTAATGTGTGTCATAGTTTGCATCATTCCAACTTTCTCAACATATGGGATTTCCTTTGTAATAGACTAAGAAGTTAAATTCTTCCCTTTTGCATCAAACCAATATCTTGATTGTTGTGCATCTAGAATATCTAAATGTAAGGGAAGTTATCCTATGGTGATTGTTTCCATTGATATTCCACTAAAATCACTAATTTGTCTATCCTTTACAACAAGGATGGGAAATTTTTCTGAACCATACCATTATTGGAGTTTCTAGCCTTCCTTATTACAAAAACTAATCCACATTGTCAGCTCAAAAATGCAACCTAACATCTCCTTCAATTGAAGAATCCTTTTGTGAGTCTCTATGGTATTTCTTTTCAATATTGTATTTGATAGATTGATTGATAAAATAACACCAATGCTATCAATAATAGAAATACTTTCAATGTCCTCGACTTTATTTATTGGTCTGAAATTGAATTTTTGTTTCGATATCAAGTTGTCTCCTGCCATACATAACTCAACTATGGAACTACTTTCTAAAGAAAAAAACTTAGATATTCCTCATATGGTTAAGAATATTATGTGCAAATTTGAGGCTCCCTTTTGATATTGTGTACACTCTTCCATTGTCTGTGTGATTATATAACTAGTCAACAAAGCATTAAAACATGTTGCCTTTATTTTAATTTTACCACCATCAAAATCAAGCAAATCAAAATCGTAAAAATTTTCATTTGAATTATCTAGACATTTAGTAGTTTTAAAGTACCTACTATTATTGTGTTTACACTATGTTTACCAATAATGTGATTACTTGTTCATTCCTATTATATATTTGTATATGTTAAAGATTGAGTATTTTGTACTACCTTTAAATCAAGGTCTTGTACCTTGTAATTATCTAGTGAAGGTACATATTCACATGTTAATTTAACGTAGGTCCCATTTGTCATTCTAAAAGTTAGTTATAATGGGTCCATGCTCACCTCCTTGATGTCACATTGATGCATGACATTTTATATAGGCTTAAATGTTTGATAAATAGTTTTCAAGCTAACTTATGCCAAAATTTGTAAGCATTGGAATAACTTGTGGACTTCCATGGAAGTATAAAAGAAGATAGACAATGATCCATAAAAATAAAGTTTAAATAATCTCATTGTGATTACCAAAACTAAATAATAATACTGGAAATTCAATTATCGACCTTTAAAACACCACTTTAATAAACATAAATAGATGAACAATATAATATTGCTTGCTCTAAATGATGTAGAATGAATAATACATAGAAAATAAAGGTACAAATATGTAAGGAAAATATGCATTCAAGATCGATACATAAATCTTCCTTGGGGGAACCTTAAGAGTGAGAAATCGAACTAGATTGAGAATTTTAATCTACATTACACTATCTTAACCAATTGCATGTCTTACAATGCCAATAAGGCTACTTGGAGCTATTATGTTGTACAACATGTACAAATTTCTTACACTTGCTATAAAACCCTACAACTTAGAGCTCTTATCTCAGTTCGCTTGTAAATTCACAAATAAAAAATGAAAATAGAAGTTATCACATGAGCCAAATCCTTCAACTTTGTGTTTACACAATACATCACACCTCTCTATTCTTCTGGGTGCAAAATGAATAAATAAACATAATGAAAACCAATTCAAGAGGCAAAACACTTCATGTTTCAATCTTTGCCCACATAATGAAATCTTCATCATTTTTTACATTACCAACATTTGTGCATGCTCCATCATGGTATTCATGCATATACAATCACACTACTATATTTGTGCCCATGTTGTGTCATTTGATGCTTTTTTTGCCTATAATGAGCAACAAATTCTCTAATAAAGTTTTTTCCTTAGTGCAAGTTTGTAACTTGATATGGAAACTCCATAGATTTACTAGATCGCCACAAAAATTCCTTGACCTATTTATAACTTTATTTGTATCATAGTGTAATGTTTTTAAATTGAATTATCATCCCCAAATCACTAGTCACCTTCTTAACTAAATCGGATCCTATTGACCTTGATAGTCCAACATTATGAGACCTAACTTTTTATCATCCATTCCCATTAAGAGGCTTTTAATCCCCCAAATATTAGGAAATAAATAAATGTTGGAACCCCTTCCCTACGTCATCCTTTAGAACCCATTTAGTTTTACTTGCTAGTTGTTCTTTTAACCCAATCAACCATATCCGACGCCCCCACATCTTTTTCTCCTTTATTTCTTGTGTAAAACAATGCTACCTTTTAGATCTTCTCGTTCCCTTAGAACTAAATCATCTATTAAAGACAATACAATATCCTCTTCTATATTCAACATCAAAGTTTCAAACTCATATAACCTTTTCACACTAGATAGATCCAACCTAAAGTCATTTCCCCTTATTTATTGAATAAACCAAAATGAATTAAATCTCAAATGACACAAATCTTATAGATTCAACTTCCTTGTCATGGAATCCTCTCCCTCCTCCAGTGCACATTGTTTTTGAACTTTGAAACTTGTTCTCCACCCCTTACTGAACATCTCAACATTTCTAACTAACTTCATCCCTTGATTTTCTCTTGCACACATGGATGAATTTGCCTTCTCTTGTCAACAAACTTAGCAACCTTTAGAACCTTGAAATCTCTATATTATACCCCATCCTTTGACTATCCCAAGAAGAACATCAAATGAAGTAGGTGGAAAATAACCAAAACATATGTCAAACTAAGACAAATTAATCCAAGAGTTAGATTGTCATGAAAGAGGCCTTCTTAGCCATTGTAATCAGATCTCCAGAAACCCACTCTTAAATATTTTTGCAGATACAACAGACGATACTTAATTTTATGGAGCAATTAAATGGTCAAACTTCCATTGTAGTACTGTCCCTTTCCTTTGGTGAAGAGTTATCATGTTTGTGCATGAAAGCCATTAAATGGCTACAGGCCCACACTTATTGAGTTTTAAACGCAGGTGGCATGCTTCTGACTTATCTTTTAAGAAAACAACCCACATCATCCTAGTATAATCATCAACAAACAAAATGAAATACCTTTCACCATAGTATGATCTTGTTTGAGTTGGACCACATAGGTCTATATGAATCAGATCCAACTTGTTCTCTGTTGAATTGTGCTTTCTCTTGAATGAATTTCTCACATGCTTTCCCATTACACATTCCCTGCATATAGTATCAATTGGCTTTGATATGCTAGGTAGATCTCTTACTGCCTTTACATTGCTTAACTTTACTATGTTATCAAAATTGATATGACATAGTCTTTTATGCCACAACCAATTGTCATCAACTTTAGCAATAAAACAACTTACTTCTGAATTGAGTTGGAAAACATTACCTCTTGTCTTTGAGTCTGATTCAATCATAACACCATCCTTGTTGTTAATGATGCATTTGTCATCTTTAAACTCCAACTGATAGCCTTTTCCAAGTAACTGACCAACACTGAGAAGGTTATGTTTCAAACCATCAACATAGAGAACATCATTAGTATTGTTCTTTCCATCCAAGGTGATGGCTCCTCTACCAACTATGGGTTTAGGAGTGTTGTCCCCAAATCTAACCATGCCACCATTGTATTTGACTAGATGAACAAATCTATTTTTAACACCTGTCATGTGATGTGAACAACCACTATCTATAATCCAGTCTGTCCTTATATCTGCTTTGGAAATTAATGCTAGCTCTTGTTCCACTTTCTCATCTTTATGATTTGTCTTATTATTCATTTTGTCTATAATAGCAATGAATCCAATTTATTCTTCACCTGATTCATCATCAGAAACTCCATCTCCAGCATAGTAACATTCCTTAGAGTACTTAGGCTTGTAATCCTTTTTGAACTTTCTAGCTCTAGTAGGACACTTAGATGCAAAGTGACCAATCTTATTACATGAAAAACACTTAAATGGTAATTGACCTTCATATTTTCCTTTTCCTTTCTTTTCTCTTTTGGAAATCATAGCAATAAAATCATCTAAGGTTTTCTCTTCATCATCATCATCATCATCATAATTACCAGAAGTGTTTGCAGATTTCTTACCATGAACTGTTACTTTGAAGGCTGTCTCACTCTTTGGTTCTGTCTTCAATCTTGAAATCTCAAAAGCTGAGATTTTGCTGATCAAGGTCTCTCTCTTGAAATTAGATGTAAGCTGCATGGTCTCATCAAGGATGTTAATCTTGTTTTCATATTCTGGAGAGAGAGAGTAGTCATCAACTTGTCCATGATGTCTTCTTCTGAGATCTCTCCACCATTGTTCCTAATTCCAGCAATGGCTTCATTGATCCTTTGATTATAAGCTCTGATGTTTTCTTCAGGCAGCATCTCCAATGCATTGTATCTTTTCTTCTATGTTTTTCTGTGTGCATCCTTTTCTTGTTTGTCACCTTCAAACATGTCTTCTAGGTACTTCCATATCTTATGGGCGATGTCTGCTTTCTTAATCTCTGAAAATTCACTATCATATAGGGCGCTGATAAGGGCTTCTTTAGCTATAGCATTCTGATGAAACAATTCCTTTTTCCTTTCAGTAGCATCATCCTTTCCAAGGTCTTCTAGGGTAGGGATCTTGGCTACTTTGATAGTTACATCAAAAACTTCAAAACCAATGCACTGCAAATGAGTCACCATCTTGTTCTTCCAATCAAGATAATTCTCTCCATCAAACTTAGGACTTTCTTTTCTGAAGTATGTCATCTGATCAACCTCAAGCTGTTAAAATTTCTCTCCGAGGCACTAAGCTCTGATACCAATTGTTAGGAATAGTCCTAAGAGATAATTGAGAGGGCAGGGGGGAGGGTGAATCAGTTATCAACAAGATTCAATTCTTTATCCAATTAAGTATACTTAAACATAAAGCATAAACACAATGAAAGAACACATGAACACAACACCAATATTTTGGTTACGGGGAAACCCAAATAGGTAAAAACCCTAGTGGGAATTGACACCCACTAATATTATGTACTAGTGTATTATGATCCTTATTAGAAGATCCTTAACCCTGTTAGGAGTTGCTTTACAATATATTTAGTACAGTAGCCCTGGTTAAGGGTCAGACTCTATTAGGAGTCTTTTACAATTGTCCATGTTAGGGGAGAGGACGCACTGTCTGAGAGCTCACTGCTTAAAGAGGTGAAGGCTACAACCTTCTGAATAACAGATATACACTATATCTAGATCTTGGTGAACTGCACTTTGACCTTCTATCTAGATCAGTTCCAATGTATAGCACAAACACTTTACTTGGTCACATAGACCTTCCTCCGATGGTTCAACACTTCACACACTTTGCTCTGCTCTGCTTAATCAACCATGCACCACACTCAAGCAATCAAAAATGACTGCCTATAAATATCTTTCCTCTAAATGATATAATCAAGTCAGCTTGTTAAAACCACCTTGAAATCATATTAGAGAAACCATAACAAACTATGATAAACATTCTATCGGCTCTACTATGCACGCAATACATTCTGGGACCTGTCCAATAAGATAATTATAGACACACGCTACACACTGTCGGCTCTACCAAAATAATTGTATCTTTCTCCTTAAGCTGAATTAACTGATGCACTCTTAACCAAACAACAATAACTCTCTTCTAAGCTTAAATCCAAGGGCGCATACCCACATGATAGGTGCAACTCCAGAACCAATAAAATCTATGTCGGCTCTTCTGAATAAACATAGGAAACTGCTACTGGCGAATAGCGACTACATAACTTCACTTCTACTAAATATCAGACTATGTGTCCATGATTGAAACATCACTAACATGTCTTCAACATATAACCAAGTGTGCAAGGCTCCATGATAACTGTACGTACAACCATACACGAAACACTGCATGTTACTCTATCAGGAACACTGCTGACACAAGTTGCTATATAACTGTTTGTACTAACAGTTAACCTTTGCGCCCATGATATCATGTTGATATTATGTCCATGCTACATATACTAAAATCTTACTGCATAAGACTTCCATGCATGCTACTTTCCATATGTTGTCATTAATGACAAACATACAGTCAGTACTGGCCTGCTGGCAAATCTCCAACAATAACTAGTCAACAAAGCATTAAAACACATTGTCTTTCTTTTAATTTTACCACCATCAAAATCAAGCAAATCAAAATCGTAAAACTTTTCATTTGAATTATCTAGACATTTAGTAGTTTTAAAGTACCTAATATTATTGTGTTTACACTATGTCTACCAATAATGTGATTACTTATTCATCCCTATTATATATTTGTATATGTTAAAGATTGAATATTTTGTACTACCTAATCAAGGTCTTGTACCTTGTAATTATCTAGTGAAGGTACATATTCACATGTTAAGTTAACTTAGGTCCCATTTGTCATTCTAAAAGTTAGTTATAATGGGTCCATGCTCACCTCATTGATGTCACATCGATGCATGACATTTTATATAGGCTTAAATGTTTGATAAATAGTGTTCAAGCTAACTTATGCCAAAATTTGTAAGCATTGGAATAACTTGTGGACTTCCATGGAAGTATAAAAGAAGATAGACAATGATCCATAAAAATAAAGTTCAAATAATCTCATTGTGATTACCAAAAATGAATAATAATATTGGAAATTCAATTATCGGCCTTTACAACACCACTTTATAAACTTAAATAGATGAGCAATATAATATTACTTTCTCTAAATTATGAAGAATGAATAATACATAGAAAATAAAGGTACAAATATGTAAGGAAAATATGCATTCAAGATCGATAGATAAATCTTCCTTAGGGGAACCTTATGAGTGAGAAATCAAACTAGAGTGAGAATTTTAATCTACATTACACTATCTTAACCAATTGCATGCCTTACAATGCCAATGAGGCTACTTGGAGCTATTACAACATGTACACATTTCTTACACTTGCTATAAAACCCTACAAATCAGAGCTCTTATCTTAGTTCACTTGTAAATTCACAAATTAAATGAAAATAGAAATTATCACATGAACCAAATCCTTTAACTTTGTGTTTACACAATACATCACACCTCTCTATTCTTCTGGGTGCAAAATGAATAATTAAACATTATGAAAACCAATTCAAGAGGCAAAACACTTCATGTTTCAATCTTTGTGCACATAATGAAATCTTCGTCATTTTTTACATTACCAACATTTGTGCATGCTCCATCATGGTATTCATGCATATACAATCACACTACTATATTTGTGCTCGTGTTGTGTCATTTGATGCTTTTGTTGCCTATAATGAGCAACAAATTCTCTAATAAAGTTTTTTCCTTAGTGCAAGTTTGTAACTTGATATGGAAACTCCTTAGATTTACTAGATCGCCACAAAAATTCCTTGACCTATTTATAACTTTATTTGTATCATAGTGTAAAGTTTTTAAATTGAATTATCATCCCAAATCACTAGTCACCTTCTTAACTAAATTGGTTCCCATTGACCTTTCTTGTTCAACATTATGAGACATAATTTTTTATCATCCATTCCCATTAAGAGGCTTTAATCCCCCAAATCTTAGGAAATAAATAAATAAATGTTGGAACCCCTTCCCTGCGTCAACCTTTAGAACCCATTTAGTGTTACTTGCTAGTTGTTCTTTTAACCCAATCAACCATATCTCATGCCCCCACGTCTTTTCCTCCTTTCTTTCTTGTGTAAAACAATGCCACCTTTTAGATCTTATCATTCCCTTAGATCTAAATCATCTATAAAGACAATACAATATCCTCTTCTATATTCGACATCAAAGTTTCAAACTCACATAACCTTTTCACACTAAAGAATAAGTTTTTCTTCATATAGATAGATAGATCCAACCTAAAGTCATTTCCCCTTACTTATTGAATAAACCAAAATGAATTAAATCTCAAATGACACAAATCTTATAGATTCAACTTCCGTGATAGTCATGGAATCCTCTCCCTCCTCGAGAGTGCACATTGTTTTTGAACTTTGAAACTTGTTCTCCACCCCTTATTGAACATCTCAACATTCATAACTAACTTCATTCCTTAATTTTCTCTTGCACACATGGATGAATTTGCCTTCTCTTGTCAATGAACTTAGCAACCTTTAGAACCTCAAAATCTCTATATTATACCCCATCCTTTGACTATCCCAAGAAATACATCAAATGAAGTAGGTGGAAAATAACCAAAACATACTTCAAACTAAGAAAAATTATAATGATAAATTTATGGATTCAATTGTGTAAGAGTTTTTAGCATCAACGTTTCAGATCACACTCTTTGATCCATCATCAGGATGAGAAAGTGCAAGGATGAACTTAGCAACTTTTCATCATAGAGTGTGATCTGAAATGTTGATGCTAAAAACTCTTACAGAATCGAATCCAAAAATTTATCATTATTATTAATGAATTGTGGAAATCTCATATTGTTAAGAAAAATTAATCCAAGAGTTAGATTGTCATGAAAGAGGCCTTCATAGCCATTGTAATCAGATCTGGCGAAACCCACTCTTAAGTATTTTTGCAGATACAGCGGATGATACTTAATCTTATGGAGAAATTAAATAGTCAAACTTTGATTGTATTGCTGTCCCTTTCCTTTGGTGAAGAGTTATCATGTTTGCACATGAAAGCTATTTAATGGCCACAGGCCCACACTGCCTGAGTTTCAAACGTGGGTGGCAGGTTGTGTGGGCATCATATGTAAAGACTGCAATTCAACCAAGTATGCCACATAAGCTTTTAACATAATAAGTCGAAAGTCAAAAAAGTCAAAAGACCAAGTCGATATTTCAGTCAATTAATTTCAAAACTTACACCAATGAAATTCATACAAACGACCATCTTGTCGAAGTACAATGAGTCACAAGATATAATACATATAGATACATGTCGACCAACTTTTCGGATGTCAGAAATCAATCTTACAAATTAAATGGTTACATCAAAGTTTATTACATTTAGAAGTGTCGACCAACTTGTCAATCACTAGAAAAAGTACATCAAGAAAGATAGAGAGAGAAGAAGAAATATGAGCACTGGAAGTATCAACTCATCGGGTTCTGTCTCCTGAGCCTCGGACTGAGTCCCTTACGCTTCCTTGAGAACAGAGGTGGGGTCTAGGTGCTTTTACCACCCAACCGTGGAGTGGTCAGCTCTGGAAGTGATGAGCTTCCCCAGGGTTCTTCCTGACACGAAGAACGCCCCGTCCCTACACGAGAAGCCTAGCTTCTCGCTACTGGTAGATTCGGATGGTCTTAGTGCAGCCGTGTAACTTAACCTACAAGCACATATGCCTACAGTAGGTTCTATACAACGGATGTAGCAAGGGGTATCATAACCATGCATGACAAATACGAACAAATGCATTCACTTTGGCCAAAGTATTAATCCAGATTTGAACTGGCAGGTAAATAAAAGTATTCACCCTCCCTTGTAATCTACATTCGATAAAACTTCCATCCCAGTTGATACAGTCCAGATTTTCACATCAAACAGGAAAATGATAGCATCACAGCAACTTAATTCAATAATTTCAACAACTAGAAAGATAGTTCATTATCCATTCAATACTATAAAACTGTATCACTGCTGAAAAGATTCACCCTGGTGTTCGGTTTTGCTCTAAGGTTTTCCAGTTAAAAACAAGAGAAGAATTAATAATGTCAGACAAATAAGGTTCCAGAACAGGGAACATTCTTCCTAGTCAAGGTACCAGTGCTATGCTTTATATGCAGATTTAAACATAAAGAAGCAATCATAACAAGGTTTTCAATATCCATTCAGTACTGTACATCTCATTCACTGCTGTAAGGAAATAAAGAGTTATAAACGACTATACTAAAGAGAACAGAGCATTTCATACAACAGGGAAGTCATCTCTAGACTGTGAAGTGCATACGGTTCTACCAGCCATGTATGTACATTTGGATTTATGCTATTCTGATGCCCAATGAAGTCAATTCCATTTTCTGGATGGGTTGAGTCGGATACCAGACCCTTTTAAAGGCTATTAACTTTCATTAGTTTATGTTCTCAAATAGTTTCGAACAAAGACACCTTTCTCAAAGAAGGTTAACACAGAATGGATCTCTGATGGCCTAATTTGGCATCAACAACAAACCAGCATTGCATGGAAATGGATATAGATATGGTGAATTAAGAAGACCTCTGACACAGGTGCAGTTAGAAAAGGTCATTTACATAAATGTAGATGGGGAATTTATCATCCTCTGCAATTAAGAAAGCAAGACTAATTTGCATGTCTCCATAAATTATATAATAAACACAGCAACAGACGGTGTTGTGATAAGAGGGTTACTATTGTTTTCTCACAGGTCACAACAGAAATTCAATTGCAATGAATGTAACTCAGACAAGACTCATGAGGAGAATCATCTATGGTTTCTCCTTGTTCTCGTATTCAGATTTGTTAACAATACAAATGCGGAGCATGAACAACCTTAAATTAAAACATGTAAATAAATGCTAAACTAGTCAATCTATCCTTTTGTTTTTCAAGGCAAAGAAACGTACATGAACTTACAATATGGAAGAGTCACAGGTGCAATATCCTTGAGAACTAAACCATAACAGAGACAGATGAAAAGATGTTTGAGACAAGCACATAAAAAGTCTTTGCGTCTTGACAATGTGCGACAACTGTTGGGCAAAAAAAAAAAGTCTTATCTAGATGTTGCCTCCTGGTGAGCCATAGTTGTTGAAAATACACAAAAATAGGCATGTTGAGATGGCCCTGAACGGTTTTGTCCTGACTACGGCAATCATGAAACAAGATAAGATTGTTAAGAGTCTTCCTATAGATCTCAAACAGCTAGTAAAGTATTTTCGCACCTTAATTTTTAAGGGCATTTCTTGGTAAGAAGAGCCTGTAAGCAAGAAAACACTTTGTCTGCTCACAGAAAGAAAGACAGTTCAAGATTGGAATAGCAGGGGTTTAAGAAGAAAATACGGTGCACTTTTTCCCTAGCAATGGATTGTTGACGCTGACGAACAAATTCAAAAGTTTACAGAAAAAGAAATGAACCAACTAATATTAAAATTTCAATTAAGCTTGATTCTATAATCTTTAAAACCAACACCAGACTTCACATTTACACTAAGTTTCTTTTCTTCAAACAATAATAAATACACAGGCCGGTACATGAAAGAAAGAGCAAGCAGAGGATAGGGTTAGATTAGTCCCCTACTTGGCACTCAAGCAAATGAAGACAAAATGATGTCACAGTTTTCCCCTGTTCAACAGCACAATGATTCCTCAGCAGCAAGAACAATTCCTCGAGCACTTTCCAGCAAAGCCAAAAATAGAGAATGCCGTCTGTCAATCACTCTCAGTTCTGCGATACCCAATTTTCCATTTTTTTATTTTTAATCCAACCAGTTTTTCTCCAATTTTTCTCCCCCTCGTGCTTGATAAGGTGACCAAAATGCAAAGGTTTTCGGCATTATAACAGCAATTTTCCCAAAACGGTTTCTTGAATTCACTTTCCGTTAAGAATGAAAGTAAAAAGAAAGGAATACCATTAAAGTTCACACATTTAACATTATTTGTTAATTTAAATTCCTATAATGATAAGATAATAAAAATGCAAAGATTTATTTTAATCATTCAACAGTGAACACACATAGCAAAACTTAACTAGTCCTCGTACATAAATTTATAATGTATAATTGCATTATTTTATTATTTTATTATTTTATTTTCTAATATTTATCTGTGGTGTGTGTGTCACTTAGTCATCTGAATCTGACACTAGGTGGGGAGCTAGACCTCTCTCCTCGACCACACCTCTGTCCTCCGACCTGCATCCATTCAAACACTCGATAAGAAAAACCATCATCAGTAATTCATCACATGATAAATATACCTCCAAAATTAAATAACCATTTAAAAATTGCAACATTTGCAAATTCCATCTTATTTAAATAAAAATTTACCATTTTCATCGTTACCCGAACATGTCAATTCCTCCTAGTCGGCATAAGTCGACTGAAGGATCCGCAAAATAAAAAGGTTGCAAAACCCATCGTGACATCATATCATTATTTGTGTTAGACTCACCCCTCAACAATTCAAATTAGAATGGAAGGTCTTTAATGGCATGACAATTAAGACTTCTAAATCGCCTTTCCTTCACAGTGCAATCATTGCTTCAGCATCCACTCAATTACATTTGTCTATGGTCAAGTTTATAAAGGAGTTGAAAAGCACGTTTCAATGGCAGGTGTTTTTAAGATTTGATCAATTTTAGGATAGTTTGATCATTCAATGCTAATGGCCAAGGAAAGTTCATGGATTTTTATTTTTCTTTCATGGCTTGTAAATTTTTCTATTTTAATATTCCTCATCCACACCTCTGCATCTCTTCTTAGGTTTTTTTTTTTTTGGCTATATCATCCATCAATATTAATGCATTAATTTTTAATGAAATTATTTCTGAAGTGCCATTGTCAAGAGCATCTACTTACAGCTTGATGATGTATTAATGAAGTCTATAGAAAGGTAAAATCTTCTCCAGTTTTTCCTGGCTGCTATCACAACTAACTCAATACATACTGCTTTGGACATGGAGAATCGGTAAATAGTCCTAATAATAGGAATAAATTTCATCTATTTTAATTTTTAATTTTTCTAATCTTCCACTTGTCAAAAAATGGATTAAATGTCTTGATACTTTTATTAAAAGCTTTGTTGTTTTAAGAGTCATGGTTAATGTTAGGCTTCTTGAAAAGCATTCTTATTTCTTAGGCTGCAATAATTGGTAAAGACGTCAATTGATAGGAAACACTAATTTTTAATATGTTTATATTAATTTGTTAAAAAATTCATCATGCAGCTTTCAAATGTAATTGTTGGGTTTTATTATTACGTGTCAAACTGTGTTTCCCAATACAAATTAGTTCAACACAATAGGTCGGGTATATGCTTTATAAATTCTATTTTCTATTTTATTTTAAATTAGAAAGAAATTAGCTATCACATTTATGTCCTCTAAATTATCTATGTTTTTCCAATTTATAGATTGTTTACCATTTTTCTCAAGGTTATATTTACGTTGTAAAAATATATGCAATTTAATAAAAAAAATTTACAATATTACTATGGTATTAAGTTTAAAAAAATTCATGTCAACATAATTTAGTGTAATATTCTTAATTTCTCATTATACTTTTAATCAAGTTTTCAAAAACAGAATTCCAAAATATAATAAAATTCTAACATATACTTTAGATATTTTAATGCACTCATTAACACAAAACATAACCCTAATAGTTAGTATACCAATTTACTGTGAATGGTGTATATGAAAAGGCAATTACAAAATCATTTTCTTGTTCTGGGTGGGGACCCACGAAGGATGTGGGTAAAACCTTATTGGCAAAGTGGACGTCCATTTGATGAATCCTATAAACTATATTTGTTTTACGTATCCAACTATGACCTTTATTTGAAAATAACAAACATTTTATTTCTTTACGGTTTCCAATATTTGCCTCATTTGATAGGACTAATGTATGGACACACTTTATTACCTTTGGTAACATTATGGTCAAATTTTGCCACAAGGGTAATTCACATGGCAATATGCCATTCTAATCAACATGTGTGTGAACATGGTAGAACTGAGAATATGTATTAACCATCGCTTCAAGTAAAATCACTTTCTATATATGGAAGACATATTACTTGCTCCCCACAACTTACCAAAAATGTATTACTCCTCTATGATTGTCTCTTTCTCGGCTCTAGCTCTCCCATCACTTACAACTGCAACAAAAGATAATTTCATTGCCTATATGTTCAGTAACTTCAATTGATAGCCACCACCTTTGTCACTTTTGTTTTTATAGATCCATACTACTTATAAATTCAGTCATCTATAGTACCATGTTTTGTATGTAGAGGTCGAGATCATTGCACATAATAGTAAGAAACACAACATAATAGAAATGATTAGATTTACGATTGAGTCTCAAGGTGGTGACATGGATTTTTCCATTCACCACTTAAAAAAGTGTTTACATAGACCACCTTTTTCCTTCTAAGTATACATTCCTCTATTTAAAATCAATTGCTAAAGGTTAGTTTATGTTCTGATTGAATCAACGTTGCTTCTTCACATAAAACAACAAACAATAAATTATAATTAGAAGAATTGAAATCTTTTATGCATCTCTCCACTAATACAAAGAGTAGTAAGGATTTCATCCCAACGTAATTCACACACCAAAAATAGTCTTTCCCTTGATTGAGATGTTCAAATTTAAGATGGGAGTACTAGTTTTTGATATAGCCCAAATTCCTTTAACAATTAACAAAAACATAAGAGAGCAAAATAACAGAGAAGATTTTTTAGAATTTCAATCATTCTTTATTATTCTTCCAACTAGTTTTCTACTACATTGAGAGAAAACACAAATTTAAGTACAAATCTAAAATTACCTTTTTTTGCAGTTTATTCATAAAACTATTTTTGCCATTTTTGGTAATTTTTAAAACAACTCCTTAAAAGCTGATTTTTTCCATGAAGCTTCCTAAAGCTAAGATAAGATGAATTGCCAACTAAGATTCAAAATTGGAAACAAGATTTTAAAATTATTAAAAAAAACATTTCTTCTAAAATACTAAAAAAATGCTAAAATCTTAAAAAGCCACTAAAAGCTCCTACATCATTTTCCTCTAGTTGAAACAAATGCAACTCTTGCAAGTTATTTTTGAATGCATGCTTCTTGTCTAGATCCAATCCTTCCAAGTGTACCAGATATCTATTGTATTCACCTTGGAGAGTATTTACAGTCTTATCTAAAACCCATGCAATCTTTTCCTCTTTCTTGCGTGGTATTGTCTCATTAGCATTGTTATTGATTTTCTTAAAAAAATTGTTTGGACCAATTTTCTTTATCCTACAACTTCTTCCTACAAATTGAGCTTTGCACCTCTCATGACTTTTTTGTAACTTATATCTTACTTCTTCCTGTAGCTGGTGGAGGTGTTCTGCATGACATGGGATGTCTCTTTTTGGTGGAAGATCATTAGGTAATTTTCTTGCAATGACATCAACAAACTCTTCCAATATATCAGTTTCCTTCAGTGTTGTTGACAAATCTTCCTCTTCTCTCTTTTGTACTACCAATGCATAACAACACCCTGTTACCTTCAGTTCTTTGACAAGTCCTTTTTCAGACAACATATTCTCACCCTTTCCATCATCCTTGAGAGGCAAAAAGATTACTTTAGATCCATCCTTCCAAAGGTGTATGTATTTTTACCCCCATCATGAATAACTTTCCTATCATACTACCACGGTCTTCCTAGCAAAGCATGACATGTATTCGTTGAAATGAAATCACACCACACCTCATCTTTATAGAATTTTCCCATGGAAAATTATAATAAGACACCTCTTATCTATTGTAACTTTAGTCTCCTTTTTTAACCATGCAATGCGGTAGGGGTGAGGATGTTTTTCACACTGCAAATTTAGTTTATCTACCATTTTTATAGAAACCATGTTCTCACAACTGCCTCCATCAACAATTACTTGACATACCTTTCCTCTTGAAATGCATCTTGTGTGAAATATGTCAATTCGAAGCCATGAATCATCTGAAACTTTTCCCTATACCTCCTCTTTTTATCAAATTACCATCATCCTCCTCATCATGAGACTTTCTCCTACATCTGGTGATACCTCTTATTCTGCTCCATTCTCAGCTTGAGCTATATTCACCCTGGACGGTCTTTTTTGGTTCATCTCTTACATGTTATAATTGGAGCATTCAAGTGCTCTATGACCTTCTTCACCACACCTAAAACAAGTGAATGATCTTCTTTGGCCTTCCTATCCTCTACCGCTACCATAGCCTTGAGCTTGTTGAAATCCCCTTCCTCTTTGTTGATTTGATGGAGTCTGGCAGGTTTCTTCTTGTCTCTCTATTCCTTGGGGTGAATCTCCTTGATCATAACTTGAACCATCACGTAATGGGGATTATGTACCCCTTATGACTCCTCTATTTCTCATAAAACACTGGTGATTTTTCTTTTCTTCTTCCTTTAAGGCAAGCTAGTATGTCTCTTTCATGCTAGTGACTCGATGCATGCTTAAATTATCTTGAATAGAAAATTTCAATTCATTAAACTACCTCACAACTATTTTCTCATCAGTATTATGGGGGTCCACTCGAATGGATAGTTTGTAGAGCTCATTTGTTTTGTCTTCTATAGTATATAGATTTTGCTTCAACTTTTGAAAAAATTGAAAGAGGGTTTGTGTATAGTCTACAGGTAGAAATTTCTCTCTCAGTTTCTTCTCCATCTTCTCCCATGTCTGTATTTTTTCCTTTCCCCTTTGGGTTCTTTCCTTTTGTAAATGATCCCACCAAATCATTGCATGTCATTTTAGCTTTGTGCAGGCAAATTTTACCTTCTTTTCCTTTGTCATATGCTTCCATTCAAAGAACTTCCCCATATTATTTAACCAATCTATGAACTCCTCTGGTTTAAGACTACTTGCATAGTTAGATACTTCAACTTTGATGTCATCATTTCTTCCCTCTAATTCCCTAAGCATCATTTCTTCAAAAGACAATACATGTTTTTGCTCTTCCTCTTCTTCAAATTTTGCATGTTGTTCAACTTCTCTTCCATTGTTTGCTTTGTCATCTGAATTATCTTCTCTTTGTCTTAGCTCTTAATTGAAAAATATTTTTGTAAGTGTTGCAACTTGTCTCTAGAGCATTTCCATGTCCCTTTGCATCTTCTTGTTATTTCTTCCTCATCCTATCCCAAACATCTTCCTACTCTGATACCAAATGATGTAGCCAAAATTCCTTTAACAGTTAATAGAAACATAAGAGACCAAAATAACACAGAAGATTTTTTTGAATTTCAATCATTCTTTATTATTATTCCAACAACTCTGCTGCTACATTGAGAGGAAACACTAATGGGTAAAAGTACAAAGTTGTGTCACACTAGAGAACATTTTTAATGGTTCCAGCCGAAATGGTTTTGGCCGGAACAGGTCCGACCAAAATTATTTTGGCCGGACATACATGGCACACACGAGGCACCATGTGGCGTCGATGTGGTAGGGAGTTCTGACTGAAACCGTTCCATGAAAATCTATATAAACCCCCAAAATTGGCTCGGTGGCTCTTACATGGGACCATGTTTGGTTGCCCACAATTCCAGGCGAACAAGTTCTGGCCGAACCTATCTAAGTGGCATCCCATGTGGCAGCCAAATAAGCAAAAAAAAGTGAGTCTCAGAAGCTCTCACTTGTGGATCTGAATTCTCTGTCAAAATTTAACTTTCTGTAAAATCTAAAAATACCTTTTTGTAGAGCTCAGAATCAAGATTATGGTCATATAATTTTTATTATGTTTTGATTTCATATAATATAAAATAAGTTGAAAAAACTTCAAGTAGGTATTTTAACATTTAAGAACACGCTCGTTCGAAAAAAAATAAAAATAACAAATAATGTCTGAAAATTTTTAAACTTATATTTAACACTAGAGGAGAGAGTCCTCTTCAAGAATATATAAATTTTTTTTTTTCAATGGTGCAGATTTGATAGGGAAAATTTGGTAGGAACAAAAAACTATTTATTTCAGGTAACACTGACTTTGGATAGTTATAAAAGACAAAATATATACCGAAATCCAATATTTCTTTTTTTATGCACTAACTATACATGTCATATAAAACATATTCTGATATCAGAGGAAAAAAATATTATTTGCATATAGTTTTTTGGTGGGAACTAGACCTTAGATTTTTAGCATATTTCAACAATAAAAAAATGGACTTAAAAAATTAAAAAACTATGTCAATTTTTGTTCAAATTTTTTTTTAAAAATTATAAGCATAAACTTCATCAAATTTTACACATTTCATTAGTTTACATTAACTTCAAATTCTAAACACAAATGTCACTTTTATGTCATTAAAATTGAAAAATTTGCATGTTGTCGTCCTTTTCCTTTATAAAAGTGTGGCATAGGTTTGTGCTTTTACCCTAATTTAAGTACAAATCTGAAATTACATTTTTTGGCACTTTCTTCATAATAACTATTTTTTGCCATTTTTTGCAATTTTTAAAACAACTCTTAAAAAGCTAATTTTTTTCGTGAAGCTTCTTAAAACTAAGATAAGATGAACTACCAACTAACCTTTGAAATTGTAAACAAGATTTAGAAGTTATTAAAAAAAACTTTTCTAAATTTAAAAAAAAAATACTAAAATCTTAAAAAGCCACTAAAAGATCCTACATCACTTTTCATTTCTTCATTATTTCTTGAGTGGCTCGGTTTCTCACTTGCAACAGTGCACCAACCCTATTTATCTTGTTAAAGCAATGGGTCCAATTCCACTTTAGATATGCACAAACTGAAACATTAGTTTTAAGGTCCAATGACTCGAATGTAAATTTGTTTTCTATCTTTGTAAAACCTTTGCTTTGGTTTGAGTGGAAACATAGATAGTTGCTTCTATTACGGTGGAAATTTTCAAAGACTGAAAGAGGATAAAAATTTCTTTAGCAAATAATTGTATTCAACTTGATTATTAACCACATAATAATAATCAATCCATACAATTACAAATCAGCTTATAGTGAAGACCAAATTTCAAATAGGAAAACTCGGAAGAAAATGAGGAACATAAGGCAAACAAAAATTTAACTTTAGTACAAAAACAATATAGACTAGGAGTACTTGTATTTCCAACCTGTATGATCCATAAGTATCCACAAAAGAATTCATTCCAATTAACAAAGAAATTGATCAGGTAAAATGATGAAAGAGAGAGCAATTAATATAGTGGCGACACTGCCAGGTATAGCAAGGCAAAAAACATGTTTATCGTAATCTAAATCATAGCTAATTTTTTGTATCAATTATTTTGAAAATATGATTTCAGATTAAGGGATATTTTTAATTTCTAATAATAATAACAAGAAATATGATACAACTTCTTAAGATCTAAAAGTCCCATATTTCATTTAAAGAAACATAAACAATCTATTTTTCTCTCAGAATTTCTTCTAATGTGTCAATTTAATCATATTATATTAACTGAAATAAACTATCGTTAAAAACTATTAAAATAATAATATTGATCGCAATGATAAATAATATTCCAAAACCTAATAGTTTAATTCATCCTAAGCATTACAATCCTATATATTAGATTATTTTTTTTTTAATAAATAATATTGTATAAATAGATGTGACTAATATAAAAAAAAATTCAAAATTTGATCTATTCTAGTCCAAATAAATTATCTTTGTGGATTGTCTTTATAAAAAGATAATTAGTTCATTTTTTCTTTCTTGTTTACAAGATTCTAAAAATCATAAGAAATTATTTCTTTGATTATCTAATCTTTTAACATGAAATAATATGTATTAGTTTATTATTGTTTGGATTTGTTGTTATTTAATTTTTGAATTAAAAATATTTTTCTTTTATTCAATAATCGTAAGCCACCAACCTTAGGCATTTATTCTACTCAAGTGAATTCTACATTGGATTATGTTGGAATAAATTATTTGTCACTTAATATATTATAAATAACATCTTTATAAATATATATTAAAAAATAGATCATATTTCATCAAATTTTATTTTAGTCAAAATTATTAATTTTACAGATATTAATATTACTATCATTTGTTTGTGAGATTTTGTTGGTATTATTTTGTAAGTAGAATGATTTATGTTTAAATTATATACATGATTCTACTTGGCATAATATTTAAGGATTATATTATATTGTTAATAATTATTATTTATTACTATGTAGTTCTATAAATGGGTATATGCACTAAGATGATGTGCAAAAAGGGGACCTATAAGTGGCCACTTTTTTTTTTGAAACCAGGTAAACTTGAATTTCAAAGAGAAATTTGAGGATTGTGCACTCAAAATTAGAAGATGTTTAAATAATAAAAATTGTAGTACTCTTAATCTAGTTTCTAAACTATTGATTTTTTTTAAAAAAATGGATAATCTATTAAGAGGGTCAAACCTGTTGTACACAAAAAAATTCTTTTTGATTTTTTAAGAAAAACATAACATAGCTATTTTCGTGCGCCTCACAAAATATATAGTTAGAATTAGTGTTTTGCAAAACCCTTTGGGAGGATGATAGATAAGAGTGAGATCTAGAAGTTGTATATTTTTTTGTAATTTTCTGTTGACTATTTTTTTTTAATGATTTTTTGAAGTGACCACATTCTAAAAATCTTGTAAATGTTCTTGCATTGGACATAACTTGCATCAAAATAATCAAATATATATATATATATATATATATATATATATATATATATATATATATATATATATATATATATATATATATATATATATATATATATATTTAAAAAAAGTGTATAAAATCAAGTGTAGAAAATTAATATGTAATTTGTTTTGAATTTGGTCAAGTAGATCAAAAGGTTTTCAAAATAAGGGTAGACATATGTCTGCGAGGATTGCCAAGCCATGGTAAAGAAAATTAAAGTTTACTATGCTAATATTGTCCAAAAATAGAAAAATTTATATGGTTAGAAAGCTGAGAAGACATGTGAGATTATGGTGGTAGTTTTAGAGATACCCATTTGATCATTTGTAAACGTGATGATGGCGAAATTGAGAAATCATTTTGGAAGATAATAAAAAATTGTGTAAGGGAAAAAAATGGAGGGAAAATGAGCTTGCAAGCCTTAAAGTCAGTTTCCAAGCCTCTTACCAAGCAGTAATGTGTACAGGGTCCTATGTGATAAGTAACCCACACGGGTTATGCAAAACCAAAAATACAACTCCAAGTTCTACATAACTCGTACGGGTTATGTAGAAATAAAAATATCATTTTTAGTTCTCACGAACCCACATGGGTTAAGAAGATATAAAATGTATTCTTATAAACTTAACATACACAACACATATTCTTATCATTTTTGGTGCTGGGAAGCCTAGTACTGGCTATGTGGTCGCTGGAGGTTCTGTCTAGACTTCTCATACAGGTTCTATTGTGGTTTGATCTTCTCCTGCCTTTGACTGGCAGGAAAAAGCTTCTTTGGTGGAGGAGGGATGGACTGCTATAATAGGGAAACATAATAAAAAGTCCCCTCTACATTTTGATATGACTCTTCGCTCCCAAAAGAAGGGAGGCAAAGGAAAATCTTAGGTTGGGTGTTGTGGTAAAGCACTGGCTTTACACGTTTGGCTTTAGCAGCTTGAGCATTTATGTTTATCTTTTGTTTGGCTGCTATTGTTTTGCTGGATTTGTATTGCTGGTACTTCTACTAGTATTATGTGTTGGGGGGGTGCTGTTAGGTTTTTTCTTTTTCCCCTAGCTGTTTCATTTAGATCTAAGCTAATTCTTCCTATCATTCCTAAGGTTATAGTTCCCTTCAAAAATTGAATGTATATGGTTTCGGGGCCCATTCAAAACCTATTTTTACCTTAATAAAAAACATACACAACACATATGTATATACTGATGTATATATATCTCCCCACCTCCTCTCTAATTCCTAGTTCTACATAAACCGTGCGGGTTATGTAGAACTGAAGCCATAAGTATTAGTCCCACATAACCCGTATGGGTTATGAGGAAATATGGAATTTATGTTTAGGTTCTCAAAACCCATATAGGTTATGAGGAAATATGAATATATGGGTAAGTGCATAGAGGACCAAAAAGGGAGTATAAGATGCCACTTTTTTTTTTCTTCTAAAACCAGCAATTTATGAACTTCAACGAGAAATTGAAGATGGTTAACTCAAAATTTCAAGATGCAACAAAAACAAAAGTTGTTGTCCTCTGAATCTAGTTTCTAAAATACTATTTTTTTTTTTAAATGGTGGATTTTAAGGCCCTAAAAAAGGGGGGAGCATAGAATGTGGTCCATTTTTTTGAGAAAAAACATAACATAGTGTCTGGTGTGCTCCCCCTAAAATGTTTAATTTTTTTTTTTGAATTTTTTTAATTGCTCTAGTGAGAAGTTAGCTAACACGGCGAAGTTTATCCCCAATTTTTTTGCTAATTTTTTAATGTATATTTAATTTTTTACAAATTTTGTTAGTGGACACATCTTGAAAACATAAAAATTTTGTGTGCCCCCTACAAATCATTGAAAGATAATTGAAAATCAAAACTTCTTTAAAAAAAAAATGTGTAGAATGGAGTCTAGTTTCTAAGAAACTAACTTGTTGCAAAATTCAGCGAACAAGCCAAAATCTAAACCCAAAATACTACATGTTGGTTTTTGGCAAAAAATGGATAGAATTTTAAAATAAATTAGAGATTAAAAGCTTAACATAATAAGAATTCAAAATAAATTACATGGTTAGATAGCTAAAAGAGAGATCTACAATATCATGTCATATGATTTTATCATTATTGAACCACAAGTAAACTTGAAAGAGGGCACACAAAAAAAGTTCTGAATTTTTTGTTTGTTTGTTGGAAAACATGCCTCACACCTGTTTGAATCCTCCAAGCCTTTGGGTTGGATATCCAAGTCAAGTCCAAGCCTTAGGCTTGGTGGATTCCAATGCATTTAAAAGCGTGTATGCACAATAGTGTGTGCACGCTATAGTGCGTACACGCTATTCAAATTTAAATGTTTCCCCAAGATTATATTCAGTGCAACATCAAAATGCAATGGCTTACATAGCGCGTATGTGCTATAGTAATTGTGCCCTA
The DNA here is from genome assembly GCA_027943335.1 of Chamaecyparis obtusa. NCBI lineage: Eukaryota > Viridiplantae > Streptophyta > Pinopsida > Cupressales > Cupressaceae > Chamaecyparis > Chamaecyparis obtusa. The sequence continues at coordinate 786,358 of BSBK01001465.1, read as the reverse complement.
TGTGGTAATAAAGAAAGACAACAAAGTCCTAAATAGCTGGGCACACTCATGCCAATTTCAGCACGAGGACCATACATAAAATGTAACATTTAAGTATAAGTTACATTTTATGTATATACTTTCAGGATGTTTGAGAGTGGTTTCAACTACATAGGAGTTAAGATAAAGATTTAGTATTTTGAGGGTTTTTAAGAAATTTCAAACTTAGCCAAATTTCAAGAATCAGTACATTATCTTCAACATGATTCCCAATGGACTATTGATTGTAACCTTAAGTGCTTGTCTTGTGCATGAGAATTTAAGTATTGTTTCCCATCTCTCTCTCTCTCTCTCTCTCTCTCTCTCTCTCTCTCTCTCTCTCTCTCTCTCTCTCTCTCTCTCTCTCTCTCTCCCCTCTTCCTTCCCCCATCACTATCTTTGTCTATTCCAAGACCTAATTATCATCTTTCTCTATCTACCTCATCTCTCTCCCCCCACCTCCCCCTTCTCTCTGTCTACCTCATCTCTTCACCTCCCCCTCCCCCTTCTCCCTTTCTCTCATCTCCCTCCCCTTCTCACCATTTATTTCCCCATATTAACATCTATCTCAACCTCATGTCTCTCACCCTCTCCCCCTTCTCTCACTCTAACTATCACCTTTATCTCCCCTTAAATACCCTCTTTCACTCTCTCCCCTCCCTCTTCTCACTATATTGTCCCCTAATTAAATCTCTATCTCTACCTCATGTCTCTCACCCTCTTCCCCTTCTCTCACTCTTACTTTCACATTTATCTCCCCTTAAATACCCTCTTTCACTCTCTCTTTTTCCTCTTCTCACCATAATCTCCCCTAATTTAACCACTCTCTCTCTCTCTCTCTCTCTCTCTCTCTCTCTCTCTCTCTCTCTCTCTCTTTGAAGTCCTAAGGGGTCCTAGGATGCATTAATGTGTCCTAGGATCCCTTTGAAACTCTTAAAAAACTTAAGATGTAGAGAGAGGGGTCCTAAGGAGTCATAAGGGGTCCTAAGACCCCTTATGAACCCTTAGAACACCTTACCATACATCTTAGGGGTCCTGAAGGTTCATAAGGGGTCATAAGGGGTCCTAGGAAAAATTAATGTGTCCTAGTATATGGTAATGGGTCCTAGGACACATTAATGTTTCTTAGCAACCCTTATGACCCCTTAGGACACCTTACCATACACCTTAGGGGTACTAAAGAGTCCTAAAGGGTCACAAGGGATCCTATGACACATTAATGTGTCCTAGGACCCCTTAAGATCCCTCATAACCCCTTAGGACCCCTTACCAAATATTAGTACATGGTAAGGGGTCATAAGGGGTCTTAAGGCATCCTAAGACACATTAATTTGTCCTAATATCCCTTAGGACTCCTTAGAAACCCTTACCATACACTAATGTATGGTAAGGGGTCGTAAGGGGTCTTAAGTAGTCCTAGAACACATTAATGTGTCCTACGGCCCCTTAAGACCCTTATGACCCCTTACCATGCATTAGTGTGTGGTAAGGGGTCATAAGGGGTCCTAGGACATAAAAATGTATTGTAGGACCCCTTTACGACCCTTTACCATACATGATTATATGGTAAGGGGTCTTAAGGGGTCCTACAACACCTTAATGTGTCCTAGAACCTCTTAAGACCCCTTACAACCCCTTACCATACATTAGTATATGGTAAGGGGTCCTAAGGGGTTGCAAAGGGTCCTAGGACACATTAATATGTCATAGGACCCCTTAACAACCCGTAGGACCCCTAAGATGTAGAGAGAGTGGTGTTAACAAGTCATAAGGGGTACTAGGACATATTAATGTTTCCTAGGACCCCTTAAGACACCTTAGGAATCCTTACCATACATTATTACATGGTAAGGGGTTGTAAGGGGTATTAAAAGATCCCAAGACACTTTAATGTGTCCTAAGTCCCCTTAGGACCCCTTACCATGTATGGTAAGGGGTCATAAGGGGTATTAAGGGGTCGTAGAACACATTAATGTGTCCTACAACCCCTTAAGACCCCTTAATATACATTGGTGTATGGTATGGGGTCCTAAAGGGTTGTAAGGGGTCCCATGACACATTAATGTGTCCTAGTACTTCTTAAGCCCCTTAAAACCCCTTAGGACTCCTTACCATACCCTAATGTTTGGTAAGGGTTCTTAAGGGGTTGTAAGGTGTCACAAGACACACTAATGTGCTCTGGGACCCTTTAAAAACCCCTTACCATACATTAGTGTATGGTAAGGGGTCCTAGGATTTCTTATGATCCTTTGGATCATTTAGGGCCCATACAATGTATGGTAAGGTGTTCTAATGGGTTAGTAGGTGTCCTTGAACACATTAATGTGTCCTAGGACCCCTTACAACCCCTTAGGACCCCTTACCATACACTATGACACATTAATGTGTCCTATAACCCCTTATGACTCCTTACAAACCTTTAGGACCCCTACGATGTATGGTAAGGTGTTCTAATGGGTCCTAAGTGGTCCTATGACCACTTTGGACCCATTAGGACCCATTAGGTCATATTAGAGACTATTACAACCCCTTAGAACACATTAATCATTCTAGGAAACACTAATGTGTCCTAAGGGGTCCTAATGTATCATAAGGGGTCATAATGGGTCCTAAGTGGTCCTAGGACCCCTTAGGATACATTAAGACCCCTTAGGATGCATTAGCATCCATTAGAACATAGTGGAACCCATTAATACCCCTTAGAACACATTAAGGGGCATAGGACATACTAATAGGTTCTAACATGTCTTAATGGGTTCTAATGGGTTCTAATGTGTCCTAAGTGGTTCTACGACCCCTTAGGACCCATTAGGACACATTAGGACACATTAGAACACATTAGGACCCCTTAGAACACATTAACCATTGTATGACACACTAATGTGTCCTAAGGAGTTGTAATGGGTACTAAGTGGTTGTTATGGGTCCTAATGTGTCCTACTTGGCTTTAAGTGGTCCTCATGTATCATAAGAGGTCATAATGGGTCCTAAGTAGTCGTAGGACCCCTTAGGACTCATTGGGACACCTTAGAACACATTAACCACTGTAGTAAACACTAATGGGTTCTAAGTGGTTATAATGTATCAAAAGGCATCATAATGGGACCTAAGTGGTCCTAAAACCCACTATAACCACTTAGAATTCATTAGGACCCCTTATTATACATTAGAACCAATTAAGACCCATCAGTGTGTCCTATAATGGTTAATGTGTTCTAATTAGTCCTAATGTGTCCTAAAGGGTCCTAATGTGCCCTAAGGGGTCTTAGGACCCATTATGACCTGTTAAGATACACAAGGACCACTTAAAGATGAATAAGACACATTAGGACCCATTATAACCAATTATGACTCATTACAACCACTTAGGACCCATTACAACCCATTATGACCCATTAGAACACATTATAACTATGAAGTGTGTCCTAAGGGGTTCTAAGACCTCTTAGAACACATTACAACCCCTTACCACACACTTTATCATTATAATGTGTCTTAATGTGTTGTAATGGGTCGTAATGGGTCCTGACATCCCTTAGGACCCATTAGGATCCCTTATGACCCATTACAACCCATTAGGACACATTAGAGCCATAAAGTGTGTCATAATGGGTATTAATGTGTTCTAAGGGTCCTAGGACCCCTTAGAACACATTACTACCCCTCAAGACACACTTTATGGTTCCAATGTGTCCTAAGACCCCTTAGGACAAATTATGACCCCTTATGACATAGTTTATGGTTCTAATATGTCGTAATAGGTTATATGGGGTCCTATTACCCATTATAACCCATTATGACACATTATAACACACTAGAACCATAAAGTTTGTCCTAAGGGGTTGTAATGTGTTCTAAGGGGTCCTAGGACCACTTATAACACATTATAACACACTTTATGGATCTAATGTGTCTTTATGTGTTGTAATGGATCTGAACACCCCTTAGGGCCCATGAGGATTCCTTACGACCCATTATGACACATTAGAACCATAAAGTGTGTCATAAGGGGTCGTAATGTGTTCTAGGACCCCTTAGGGCACACTTTATGGTTAAAATGTGTCCTAATGTGTCATAATGGGTCATAATGGGTCCTAAGGGGTCTAAGGAAACATTACAACCCATTATGACATATTAGGACACATTTTAACTATACAGTGTCTCCTAAGGGGTCCTAGGAAAACTTGGAACACATACTATGACCCCTTACCACACACTTTATGGTCCTCCTCCTCCTCCTTCTGCTCCTCCTTCTTCTCCTTCTCCTTCTCCTTCTCCTTCTCCTTCTCCTTCTCCTTCTCCTTCTCCTTCTTCTTCTTCTTCTTCTTCTTCAAAAATTTCTTTTGACTTCTACCCTCCTTAAGTTTCTTGATATTAGAATCCTTTTGATCTTGATCATTGTGACTGACACAACATGTATATCTCTTTTATTTCATAGTTCATTCTACATCTACCATCACTTCCTTTAGGATTTTTTATCTTTCAAAATTACTATTGATTTGATTTTCCTTTTGCATTTCATTCCTTCCCTTTGGAGATAACATATTGACTATCATTAGATTGAACAAGTAAGTGACCATCAACAAGATGATTTAATTTTTCATACCTTGAGATTGTTGACATCTCTTGTGACTCTTGTAGTGCTCCTTCCTTTTCTTCCTTAGCTACATCTTCAATTGTCTTTGAGGCCTTCTTCATCTAATTAAGATAATGTTCACAAAGAATCTGTGACACTAATTCCTTGTCTTTTGATCAGACTTTGCTCAACCTAAGTAATCTGATACTTTACCCTTTTATTATTCAGATGGAATATATGTTGTTTTCTTTTTTATTCTGATCCAATCTCACTTCTAAAGTTGTTTAGAATTTTTCATCCCTCATCATAGAAGTGAAGAGAATATCCTTTCTCAACTAGATGACCAACACTAAGAAGATTTTGTGATAATCCATCAACATGTAGCACATCATCTATTGTATTCTTTCCATCTAAGGAAACAATACCTATTCCCTTGGTTTTTCCTCCAATGTTGTCTCCCCATCTGACAATTCCACCATCATACTCTTCATATTTAACAAACTTTCTTATGTCTCTAGTCATGTGATGTGAATATCCTCTATCTATCATCCAATCATTCCTCTTACCTAGCTGGGAAACTATGACCTCTTTTTTATTTATACAACTTAGAGAGTTCTCAATATTAATTTCATCAACACTACTACATGCAGAAACATTACTAGCAGAAACATCAGTAGTTATGATTTTCTCATTCAAACAACTAGTATGATCATTAGTCATAATATTTTCAGCAATATTTCTAGAATTAATATTGATCTTGGAGCTCCTACCTTTAGAGTCTTATTTTCTCTTGTCATTTTTTCTCTCATGCTTTCCATGTTCCTCAAATTTGTTCATGTCACTAGTCAAGTGATGTGAGAAGTCTTTATCAATGATCAATTTGCCTTCTTTGAAATTTAGAGTAGATAATACATTTTCACCATCTTATGTGACTAAGATTCCTTCTTTGGTCATTCTTCTAATAGTACCATTAGGCATGTGATCCTCAACCATACTTGTAGTAGGAATGCTAGAATTTAAAATTGCAAACTTAGACTCACCTTATTTGATTGCAACAAACAAAAGTTCATCTTCAATTTTTACAATGTCAGATTCAAAATCAGTGACTCCATCATCTATAGCATAATAGCACCTCCTCTCTTCTCTAGAATTATCATACTTATCCTTAGGAAATCTTTTAGGACATCTAGAAGCATAATACCCTATCTTCTTACAAAAAAAACATTTAAAGCGCATTTTTCCTTTATACTTACGGGATCCTTTTGATAGCCTTCTTGATACCATTGCTTCCAAATCTTGAAGCTCTCTTTCTTCTTCAAGTTTTCTTAACTATTGTTCATACTTTGATGCTCTTCTTGAAGGTCCTTCACCTTGATCTAATCTATACATATCTCTACTTGATAATGTAGCTTTGAAAGCAGATTCAACTTTAGATAAAGAATCACCAAACTTGCTCATTTCAAATGCAGATAACTTACCAACCATTGTGCCTCTTGTCACATTAGCAACAATTTTGATTTCCTCAATAGCATTAAAGTTTCTCTTGTAAGTAGGTAGCAGAGGTCTCAACACTTTTGAGACAATCTCCCCTTCATCTAATACACCACCAACACATCTGAAACTACACACTTATTCATTTATATTAAGCATATAAGAGTTGATGTTCTCATCCTCAGAGATTATTTAAGATTCATACCTTCCTTTTATACTTTGTAGCTTGGCTTGCTTGACACATGGATCAACATCATGAAGGGTTTCAAGCTTGATAAAATTCTCATGTGTTATCTCCAGCTCCATCACATTAGTGTACTTTTTATTTGATAGGGCACTTAGCAGTGCTTCCTTTTCTCTGATATTGTACTCAAATTGCTTCTTCTCATCTGGTGTAGTCATAGATAGATCTGTAGGAGTGTAGGAATTCATTTTGATGGTGCAAAAATCTTCTCCAATGCATCTTAGATGGGTCATCAACCTTCCTTTCCATATGGATTAGTTTGTGCCTTCAAACCTAGGACTTTCCTTCTTGTAAGTTGTCATATTGAATCCCCCTTAAGTTGTTAAGCTTCCTCCAAGGGACCAAGGCTCTAATACTACTTGTTGATAATATGGAAAAAATAATTAAGAGGGGAGAGGGATGAACTAGTTGTTACCAATACTTTAAACTTCAAACCCTTAAACCCAAAAACCCTTAACCTTACGTAATCTTCAATCTGATATGAATGAATAGAATGTAAGCATGCATGCATAAACAAAGCATAAACACATCCAGACAAGTTGAAAAAATATTTTTATCATGGAAACCCTTCTAAGGGAAAAACCACAATGGGGTTGATTACCCAGAATAAGTGAATACCTTGTTAAAAGTACAAATTTATTACAATATATGGGGAATGCACATGCATTCAGTCTCACTTCCTAGAGCTCATTGCTAAAAAACAAACCTCTAGGCTCCAACTCTGAGGAAGACTCATTGCCTTACAACTTGATCACTACAATAATTTGAAGCCTTTTCGTGAACTCTAAAAATGACATCTACCTCAGGTTTGATACAGCTCCAATGTAGCACAATGAAGATCCATGTTCAACCTCTTGTTGAACTTCTTTTGATTATCTCTCAATCAAACTCTTCCTCTGTTAGCACCCTCTAGCATCCACACCCATGATTTGCAAATGGATTTTCCCTTATTCATCTCCTTATAACAAGAATTAGGTCTACAAACTCTAACTCATCTTCCTTTCAAATCCATGTGCCAAATCTCATGATCAAATTCATCATTGGTCGTTAAATCCAAATAATATCATGTAGCAATCACCTAGAGATCATAAATCTCTCATATTTCATAGTTTACCACTTGCACAACATGATTTACTAACCAAGTCGTCCAAGAACAAGAATAATAATGAAAATATTATTATTGACCAAAAATTCCACCAATCAAATCCTTTAGATCCATGAATATTGCCAACTCATCTATACAAATCCATCATAGTCATTGGATTTGCCAACCCTTTTTCACATGTTCCTCATGGACACTCACTCCATCCTCTGAGACAATAGAATAATGTCATGCAGACCGCTAAAGTAATAACCATTTGAGTTTAGGACACCTAAGTATGTCCTAAAAACACTCCTAAGTGCACTCCAATAGATTCAATCTTGATTCATCACACTGGACCCCTTTTTTGCCTTCCTGACAATACTGTCTATCACTCCGTCTGCCAATGACCAACTTTGGCCTTGAAACATACTCAATTATTCATGTCATCCTCTAAAACTTGGAGTGAACTAAATGTTAACCTTCATCAACTAACTCCCATGTGCACAAAATTGTATCTTCAATACATGGACCTCTGAACATCCTATTCTCCTGGCTATCCTTCAACAGTTCAGTTAGCATTCAACAAGTAGATCTTCTAGTCAATTCTTCTGAACCTTCTCACATGTTGACATCCCTCTGATTCCTCGGATATGTGGATACCAATGACAACACATCTAACATGCCAATTGATAATAAGTTATTTTTTTTAGATCATCCTATATCCCAATTGGAGATGGAAGACATGAGATAAGTGCCTTACCAGAGTGTGGTTGGAAGTTTATGTATAATATGATTTGTACTAGACTATAAATTGCCCCAAGTACTGGGAGTTCTTTCCAGATATATGTCTTAGCCTATTGGACATCATTAAGATTTAGTTAAAATAACCTTCATATATTTGAAGAGTACCTCAAAGTATTTTGTGTGTTATCATGTTAATTTGATAGGAGATGAGAGTTCTCTTGATATTCATGGTTATATGGATTTAAAATAGGCAAGCGTTGTTGATAGTAGAAGATCCACCAGTACTTATGTGTTTACTTTATTTGGTGGTGCAACTAGTTGAATGAGTAAAATATAGGTTGTTGTTTCTTTTTCCACTACTAAAGTAAAGTATATGGCAGTTACTTATTCTTATAAAGAAGTCATTTGGCTTAAGAGGTTGCATTTAGATATTGGAATAAAATATGGTGAAGTGACAGTTTATTGTGAAAGTTAGAGTGTGATTTTACTAGCCAAGAACCCAACATTTCATGTGGGGACTGAGCAGATTGATGTCCAATATCATTTTTCTAGAGATACAATTGAGGATGGAAGGGTGAAGGTGGTTAAAGTAGACACTCTAATGAATTTTTCATATTTATAAGCTAAGATTGTAAGCACAAAGAAGTTTAGATGTTGTTTGGAGTCTACGAGCCTCTGAGCCTATAGAAATTAAAACATGATTTTATTACCCCTCCCATTGTCTTGCAAGGTGTTCGACAAGTGAGAGATTTGTTAGGAAAATGGTAGCTCAACTTTACAATAATAAAATGTTATTGTTGATAAATGAGTGCAAGGGGGCATACCCCCTTATTGGGTTCAGGGGCGCACAACCCAGTGGGGGTTTTGGAGGCAACACATTTGAAACCAAATTTTGTGCATAATTTATCATTGTAAATATTGATCATTTACCATTAGGTCACATATCTAATGGTGGATATTTTATGTGCTTTTCTTTCCCTAGAAGGAAATCTTATTCAATGAAGGCATTGTATTATGGTTGTTAAAAGTGATTTAGTTGCCTTTGGATCTTTGTTGGTGACACTCATGTAAGTGATGAACTACAACTGATTTAGAACCTAATTGCTTATCAGTGATTAGAGATCACTGAGTTGTTGATTGGATATGTAAGATGATTAAATTAGTAATATGTTGTCATTGATGTCAACTCATTTTGACAGCACTTATCTTGCAAGTTACAAATACCTAAACATTTGTAGAAAGGAGAAAAAGAGATGAAGAACAGATATACCTACATGAGAAAGATGATTATGACAGATGAGGATAAGGAATACATTGGGTAACTTGTTTATGAGTCTATGACCTTATGTTATTGACTTGATTATGTTGCATTCATCTATGATGAGGAAAAGAGAATAAAAGACACAAGGCAGTGTGGTCGGTTAATGAAGCATTTCAGTATACACCGAGCAGTGTAGTGTATACTGAGCACAGTATAAACTGAGCTTGTGTTCACCAACACATTTCTTTGTTAACCGGGCAAAAAGAAAGGAACTAAATTATTAGTTTAGCCAATGGAAGTTGATGAGTTGGAAAGTACCTTGTGATAAGAGTTGGAGATAATGTTTGTTATGAAGATCGACGGCTAACAAAATTTGAAGAAGATCTAAGCTATGGAAACAAAATGTGTTACTGACACATCAACCGAGGAAGGTTTAAGTAGCAAAACCAATGAAGGAGATTAAGCGGAAAAATATGATGGATGAAAAGAAAATAGTTTACTTGTCTATTTAAGAGACTAGGGTTTCATTATGAAACTAATGCCGAAGGAAGGAGACTACAGAGATATTGTGTGAACAAGATTCATGCATGCCTGATCAGACTGGTTAAGGAGAACCAAACTGCAGAGTTTACCGAGCGTCAGAAAGCTATAACCGAGAGACAATAAGTTACTGAATATTGTTGAAACAGAATTGATATATTGATCAGAGGATTTGAATGAGCATAATATAGAACTGAACATCTGCAATAGAAGTTGTATTGTTATTAGATCACCTACTATTACAGTTTAACCATTGTAACCAGATAAATCTCTTAACAAAGTGGACTTCAAAGTCTTGTAATGTCATTCATAGAGTGTACATTTGTTATCATGTCAACCCCATAGTGAATGCTGGTTGGACGATAACGGTTAGTGTTAAATCCTCTAACAAGGTCACACCTCATAGTGTGTTTTGTAACCTTTAAAAGGGTTGGGTCTTCACCGACCTCACTTCAGAAGAGTGAACAATTTTTGGGTTTCTGCTCCCAAGTGGTTTTTCCCTTCACAGGGTTTCCATGTTAAATCTTTTGTGTTATGTGTTGATTGTGGTGATTGTTTGATTCTCATACTTTACATATTGCATATTGGATTTGGTCGGTAATCACTATAAGTTATTAACTGGTAATCGGTAAAAGCACAGACAGTTTACTATTTTATGTTACCAAGCTACAAAAGTTTGTGTAAATTGTTTTTCGATATACATTTTGTATTTGGGACTATGGATAACTGATTCACCCCCCTCTCAGTTATTCTAACAGTAAGAAGTTTTCCCTACAATTATATTGTAATATGTTATTAATTTATGATAAATATATTGTGATACTTTTGGAGTGTAGGGTTTTAATCTTGAAAGGGTTTTCCCCATGTAAATCATTGTCTTGTGGTATGCATGATATTTATGTTTATTTTTATAATTTTTTGTAACTCTTTTTAAGATTCAAAAAAAAATTATAACCCTCCTCTCAAGGATAGTGTAGGAAGTTGTCTCGATACCTTAAATTACTTTTATATAAGTTGCACGAGTCTTTGAACTTGAGTAAAAAAATCCTTGAAAAGATAATAAAAATTATTTCATATTGGAAAGTTGGATGCTAAGAAATGTAGAAGAGTAGTCATCTATGTGATTAGTATTAATGGGAAATGTTGTGCACTCATGGCATGGAAGAAGATAAAGTTATATGAGTTGTTGAATCTAAATAAATAAAAAGTATTATAGAGTTTTATTTGGAGGTAGTAGATGATTTGATGGTTAAAATGGTGGATTGTAAAGGCCTCATGTTTGATCATAAAGTTGGTAAAGAAAATCTCCCACTTGAAGAAGAGATGAAGACCAAGGCATATTTATATAAAGATTTTGTTTAATTGAAGTAAGGCAAGAAGAGGAAGAAAATAAATTATATGACCCATCATATGATCGAGTCTTGTGATGTAGAGAATCACCCTTTCAAGGATATGCAAGTGGAGCAACATGAAGAAAATACACAATGAAGAGATTTTACCTAAGATGACACATAGAGAAAAAAATTGTAAGGGTTGAAAGAAGAAGAAAATGAGGTTAACTTTTTCAAAAATTGAGTCATTATGATTCATGTGTAGTTGAAACTTGTAGAGTAAATAATGGAGAAAAAGAGTTTGGTAGAGGAAAATGGAGAGTGGTGGGTTGAGTCCCATGAAAAGAAGCATATGGTGGAGAAGAAACATTAGGATGAGGAGGTTCATTTTTTGTGGACAAGAGTCCATAAAAGCTATGAAAGATTATGAAAGATTTTGGTGAAAGGAGATGGGAGATGTCTTAGTTAAGTGTTGGAAGATGCAAAGGAAGAGATCTCCTAAGATACCTAATTTATCAATGGATTTTTGCTAATAATTGTGTGCGTTCTAGTGCATGAGCATCTAGTCCCAAACATGATCTTGCTCCCTCAAAATATTTGTTTCAAATTTTGATTTTACTCTAATTTTGTTGTGTATTTACGGTTAGGTGCTAGTTGTTTTTAATGTTTGTTGTTGTTTGGCTTAGAAGACCTTGCAATGCCCACATGAGATATAGCTAGATGAAATTTATGTTGAATTCCTAAGACTCACATCACCTTTATTACCTAAAAATTCTTTAATTTGAGTGTCTATTTTTGCTAGGACCGACAAAGAATGTTGTCAATAATGACATAAAAAACAAAAAATTATTCCTTCTATTGGGGACCATGTATTTTTCCAACATATTTAATATGACTATTATCTTACTAAAAGTTACAGTTATACTAAATTCATTATGTGGTTGTGCGTATTAACTATTGACATATGTTAATTTCAAGTCCTTTATGCTAGCAATAGTTTTATTACTAGGCATTTGATTTTTTACCTTTGTTGACTACTATTTAAAATTACAAACTATTAGTTGTAGATCTTTTTCTTTTGAGAATGAATTTAAAATTGACTCATAATGCCCCAAAGGAAAGAAAAACAAGAACTAACAGTTGGATAGATCTTCGTTAAACAAATGATCCTCCTCTGAATTTTAGAGGTACAACTCCCTCTTATAATATAATTTTGGGTTTTCAAAGCAATAAAGGCAAACTAATATCTGTGCATAGCTATGCTACAAATGTGATTAGGAGATTTATGAACAAGATGATACTAAAACAAATGACTCAATGTTCACTTAATGTGTATCCACAACATAAATAAATAAGGGAAAAGATATAACAATTTGTTTCAGATTTAAAAATGAATCAAAATTCAAAGCTTCTATGAACGAATAACTCAAACTTAATTTACAGCTAAAAAATATATAAACAAACAAAAATTTATAAGAAATATCTTTTTCTTTCCTTGAATGCAAAACAAAATGGCACACAATTCATAATGTTCTGTACAATGACTATGCCTAAAAATAATAATACATCCATCTTCCCCCTTTTACATAACAAAGGATGAGCCCCCTTTTTGAGCATAGGCTTCCAAAGAAAAAGAGAATCCCCCTCCAAAATATATATCCTCCACCTTTTTAATTACATATTTTTTAATTTCCTTCGATGAGACCTTCCAGTTTCAATAACTGGTTCTTGAAGAAAGACTATTAATTACAAAATCATTTCCTTTTCATCTTTTCACCTTCCATGTTCAATCCGTTATGGATGGACGATTAGGATAAACTTGGAAATTGGATATTAATTCTGAAAATGTTCTTCAACCTAGGCTCAAATTTCCATTCCCTTAGTTGACTTACTTTTTAACACTTTATGCTCTGCTCAGAGACCTCATATATGCATCTCTCGCCATCATTTCATTCTTTTCCATTAGGTGACACTACCACTGCAACTTTTATGTATCGAGCATTTGTAATGGTTTCACATTATTCATTCATGGTTTTGTTGTCATTATGTCAAATATCTCACATGCTTTTCTATGTTTTTTGCAATTACATTTTCTCTGACATTGTAGTGGAGAAGGGTATGGTTTGTCTTCTCATAGCTTTTAAAATTCATTGTTAAGTAGCTACTTAAAAGAACGCTCTACTTTGTTAATCATTAAAGCCAAAGGTTCTTTCAATCACATCAGGACTCATGGTGGGCTGTTGAACTTGTTAAAGCTCCAACCAAGATGGCTGCCGACTTTTACAGGCTATCACATCGGACATTTCATTGTTTTTTGAACTCCCTGGAAACGTTTTACATTTCCCCTTCACCTATGATGTTAAAGCACCAATTTGATTTGAATCTAAACACCATATACTATGGATGTAAGTATCATTTGCCAATGCCATTGACTTCGGAGAACTCTCACAGTCATGATTGATAAATATGCATACAGTTCTTCAGCCTGTATTCCCATCAATTCCCCTTTTGATGTCGTGACTCCCCAATCATGATCTCATGTGGTTCTTGGATCTGCAATGTGCTCGCAAGCGGATTTGCAATGTCCCAACAAGAGACTACAATAATAATACACGTCACTTCACTTCTCTAAATGATTTTCAAACTACTTGGAAACCTCAAAGAAACTATGATTAACTGATGATTAAACAACTATGCCTTGGCTCAAATTTATAGCCAAATAGGAGGGGAAACCACAACTATTTACCCAAAACAAGGGGCCAAACCACTTGCAAAAATATACGCCTTAGAGAATGAATAGCTAATGGATGTACTAAAATTAAAAATAACTCTTGAAGTGACTCGTCTTGGGTTCCAAACTGAAAACCACTTAAACTTTAGACATTTTGAGTGCTTTGTAACTTCCGAGACTATTCATATCCCTAAATGGACACCTTTTCTATTCTCAAACTTGATCTCCTTATGCATGACTCTTCATGTCTCAATATGGACATGGGAAAGAGTGTTTTCTTTTCATTTTGATTTACATTTATCACCCCTTTATGTTCACCTCTTGAAAATATAATTATAAATAGCCATAAAGTACAAATATTAAATATTTTCTCATATGTCCTACGGAATACTTTCCAAGGAACATGGAGACATATGACTGGCTTAGGATTGCAAGATTAATGTCACCTTATCCTAAGATTCTCCCACTCAACATTATCCTTTGCAATTACATCGAAGAAATACATGAGATAAAAATCAAGTATAGTGATCGAGGTCCATGGCCTTCCTATACCAAGAGAACTTTTTCATAGTCACTAGCTTAATAAGAGAATATGCAATATTATCCAAAGTGTCAAATTTTTCTATTAATACCTTTTCATTCTCAACCATCTCTTGCAAAAAGTGATACTGAACATCAACATGCTTAGAACAAGCATGATACATAGGATTGTTGGCCAAACATATAACTACTCTAACAATCACATCCGATCCTCACATTTCTACAATCAAATCCAATGCCAACATTAAGCCAATGTAAACATTGTATACATGAGAAATCAATCTGTGTAGTCAGACATAAACAAGTCAAATATTAGTATAAAACACATGACAAACACAATAATCTCAACACATACTTCCGCTAGAGCCAAAATAGGGTACCCAAGAACCATTTGATTTTCTCTCTTGAGGAGAATGTGGATACGCTCTCCTAAACACGATTAATGAATCCCCAAGGATAATGAAAACTTACTAAAATGATTCATATAAAGCTACGATGCACTTCAATGGAGATGAGACCCAAACTAGTATGAAGAACTAGATGGATTAATGATGAAAATGATAGCAAAGATGAGATAAATGTAACTTTAAACTAGAATGATTCAAATATGCTATGATATGATTAAATAAACTAAGATATTTGTTAAGAAATCAAACTATCATGGATTCAAAACAAGCTAAATGATATGCAAGAAACTAAGATTATACTAGCACGTGAAACTTATGAAATTGCTTGGATTCAAACTAGCATGATAACAATGCAATTACAATGGATGATTTTCAAAGGAGTGAGGCTCCTATTTATAGATTTTTGAAAGGATTTTGAGGGCTTGGATGAGGTGGAGCATAGGTGGCATCCACATAGGAGACACATAAGCTAAAAGGGATGGTCATGCAAAAGGCAAAGTTGCTCACACATGTGTGAGCAACTTTGAAAGAGATCAAGCATTTAAAGTTTGAAGGACAATGTACAAAGGGAAATGGCTCAAGGTTGCTCACACATGTGTGAGAAACTTTGATGAGGAAAGAGAGGACAAGATGTAAGGTTTAAAGGTTGGGGCTATTTAAGGAAGGTGGTTGGCCACTTGGGAAGGGTTGCTCACACGTGTGAGCAACCACTTATCCTAATTATTTTAGGAATCACATAGATTAGTTAATTAATCTAGGATTGACTCAAAAGGTAGGTTTAGATGATGGTGGTGATGGGAGTAGGTTAGGATTTAGGCTAGATTATGATTAAATTACAATGACTTTAATTAAACCATGGTTTACGAATATGGAGGGATTTAAATAAAAGATTTATTTAAATAGGAGGGACGAAAAGGGGAAAATATATTAAATAGGATTTAATACGTTAGGAGAGGTAGTATTTAAATTAAATTCAAATACTTTAGGATAAGAGGAAATAATGAACACATTTAATTAAATATGTAGAGGAATGGAGTAAGTATAATTAATTAATTAAAATCAAGTATATGGATAAGAAGATATTAATTAAATTTAATTTAATTAAGGGGAATAAAGATGTTAAGGGACATTTTTAGACATCTACATTTTGTCCCTTTGATGTGACGTTGAAAGTGGCATCGTGTTAAAGAAAAGAAAATAAGACGCCCCAAAGGGAAACAGAGGCATGGGAGTCATGTCGGACTGACGACGATGGAAGGGTGTGCCCACTCAAGAAAATAGCAAAAAAAAAAAAATGGGAAATTTTCTCTAAAAAAGGCAAAAAGAAGGAAGAAAAGTAGAAGAGGGAAATTTGCATGACCAATAGGGTAGGGGGAGAAAATGGCAGTAAAAACAAGGACTGGGATGAAAAATGGGCATACAGGATGTTACAAGTAGGTCTGAAGGGCCTTGCGAGAGGTCATTTTCAACACTTCCATATCAATAATTAGAGTTCTAGGAGAGAAATGGCAATACATCGAGAGGACTAGATTGGGGAGTGCGTACGGGTGTACGAGAGGCCGTCAAACTGGGACCCACTGATGAGTAGCTAGAACACTATCTTGTCTTTTATTTACTATTTTTGCTTGAGAATTTAATAAGGCTTGTACGACCATCTATGGAAATTAATGGGGTCAGGGTCAATGTATGTGCAGACGATGATCTCGTGATCAGTGCCTCTGCAAGCACAAGTTTGGGGTAGGGGTTAGCAGAAAGACATTGATTCACCAAATCAATGTCTGCACCCAGAAGTAAAGGGGTAATGACGCACCACCATTTGCGTGGATTGGCACATGTCCAAATCAGCACATGCACCCTAGACCAGTGTATGTGCTAGTGAAGGAAAAGGGGTGAACAAAGTGTTATGAAATACATGCCTAGGGGGTTTGAATTAGACTTTTGATAGACTGGGGGCATGATGCCCCAATTGAGATCGAGGCTGGGAAGAAATCAAAGGTTTAAAGGCTGACTCACACAAGTTTGGATGGGTGCAAGAATAGGAGCCATAATGCAGATTTAGAGAGCATTGGCCCGTGACAATGGAGTTGTGAGAGCAACTCACGAAAGAGGAGTTGAGGATGGTTATCTATGTGGGTTAGATCATGTGCATGAGTGGCCTCAGTTATGCATGTACAATGACATGATGAAAACCTTGGTTGAGAGGTGGCACAACGATACCTCAAGCTTCCACATTCCTACAGGGGAGGCGACTATCACTGTTAAATGTATGGAGGATTTACCAGATTCTGATTAGAGGAGTGATCTTGGAGTAAAGACTTGAGGATGCATATCATTACATTGAGTTCTTCTTTCAGAGAAGCAGATAGAACATCCCGAGGGATCATATTTGAATGTCATGGTCGTTGGCACTGGACATGATACTACTGTGGTTGGCTTTGTACATGTTGGGTTAATAGGAGGTACGATGCTACCGGACCTCTCAAGTCATGGATTCACGTTTGGATACTCAAGGGTGTTGTACCGCGTGCTTGAGATGGGCACAGTGTACTGTTGAGGGTATACCATTTTGGGTCAACTGTGCCATGATCTACACATGTGTGCATACCATGGGTAAAGAAACCAAGACACAAAGGTTTTTCTTCTACTAGTGTGGGCATAGGAGTACATAGCAGTGCTCAGACTAATCAAGCTACATGATAGGCAGCCCTGCGAGCCATACATATATGTTGATGCTAACATTCGATCAGATACTCATCAGTGGGGGCTACTGGTTAATGGTGGAGACTGATAGATGATATGTTGATGTTTAAGTGGACACCATTTATAGAATATGAGTTATGGGACATCTGGGATGAGCATCATGATAGAGAGGAATAAAAAGGAGGATAGGTATTAGCTATCCTATATACAGACAAATTTCTGGCTCTTGGGATGCATCATTCACATAATTGAGAGATACCAACCATCTTGGACAATGTGTTAGTTCGGCATTGTTCAGGATATGGTTAGGCCTAAATACCCTCATTTGCATGTGACTAGAGAGGCAGGAGTGTGGGGTTACTACACAGACCCGATATCAGTGAGCTTGACCTATAGGTCTTTGTGATGCAGGAGCATCTCGAGTCCTTGGCAATCCTATGTCACCAAAAATAAGCTTGAGTTTTTTGTGTTGCTCGGTTCCTTCTTTAATCGAGTTGGCTTGGTAGTTGCTTGGTTCCTTCTTTGACCGATTTGTTCGGTTGGTTTGCCGAGGTATTTCCTAGCACTTGGTTAACTTTCCTCACTGAGTGGTTTATTTTCATTTCCTGTTGAGGCCGACTTGTGCATTGAATTTTGGTCACGGAGTTAATGTTGGTATCAATCATTGGGAAGTGTGTGGACCTAGATCTGGTCATTCCTTTCTCCAATGTTGGATCTGAAGGCCGACTTGCTTTGGTAGTGTCTTGTATAAATAGCGTAGTTGGTTATAGTTTTAGGTATCAGTTGGTAGGAGATAGAGGATAGTTTCTGAAGATTGAATCCTCGCATGGTGGAGGATTGTTGTAATCAAATTGAATGTATTTGGCCATAACCGGGAAGGCCTTACAACCCAACATGTATGAGGTTATTTGATGAATATATATATGATATATTCTGCATTCTCTCTCTCTCTCTCTCTCTCTCTCTCTCTCTCTCTCTCTCTCTCTCTCACACACACACACACACACATTTTGTATATCTGATTCTGTGTGTGTGATCTCTGCAAGAGGGTTGTGATTTAGGCTTGTCGTTGTCCCTTCATCCTGCCCTGCCTTGCGTCAGGTGGTATCAGAGAAAAGGTTGAGATCTGGATCTAGATTTGTGAATCTAGGTTAAGGGTTCCTTCTTGTTAAAACCCTAGTTGATATTTGTTGTGGGGTAGTATATTGTGATCTGACCTACAATTGCAGAGGGTTTTCAAGATGGTTCATGGGAGGTGAGATGCAGATCTAGGATTGGCAAATATATTGAGACAAATTGATGCTAGGTTGGAAGTTGTTGAGATATCCCAATGTAGAGGAATACATATTGAAGTTGTTAGTGATGAAGAAATTGAAGAGGAATAAGGTGAAGCTGAACTTGCACCTGTGATGGATCAGGGTGAGGAAATATTGTTGAAGGCTTTGACAAATCTGAAATCTACACCACATTTCAATCCTCCTAAATACAATGGAAAGATGGATTTAGATGAATTGATGGATTGGATCACTGAGATGGAGAAGTATTTTGAGTATGAAAATGTTCCTGAGGAAAAGAAGATGAAGATTAAAAGCACAAAGTTGAAGAGTCATGCATCTTTGTGGTAGGAACGTCTACAGTTGGACAGAAAAAGGAAAGGTAAAGACAAGATCAAGGTATGGAATAAGATGGTAAATAAGTTGAAAGGAAAGTTCTTACCATGTGATTATCAAATTAACTTAGTTAGGCGAATGCAAAGTTTGAAGCAGAAAGATAGCTCGATAAAAGATTATACTGAGGAATTCTATAGATTATATAGATTATATATAAGATTTGGACATGATGAGGATGAAGTGGAAAGAATTTCTAGGTACCTGAATGGGTTGAGAATTTCTATGTCATGCCCCACAAGAGAATCGAGGAAGAGAACAAAGATTCTCTTAGGAAATAAAACCTATGTAACGAACTATGAAAAAAAATTCAAACCTTTAAAAGATTTCCATGCATAAAAACATAAGCAAGGTTTAACTTAGATTCCTCCCATGGTTCCCTACTAGAATATTTACAATCCATTTAAGTTTCTTTTAAATGTACTAACACTTTGAATAACCAACTATATCATAACATTTTAAATTCTTTAGATGGAAAAATAAATGCTTTCTTTCAAATATTTAACTTAACATTTAGGTCCATCTATATTCCTAATTATTCCTTTATAACAACATAGTATTTGAAGTAATAATCACATGTAAATGCTTAATTTAAGAATTTGAGCCATTACATATATGAAATCATTACATTTGATTTACTATCCTTTCTTAACTATCAATAAGTTGCAACAAACCACTTTACTTGAAAACTTATGAAATCCCTTTTCTTTTCCAACAAACATGATTTACATAAAGTTCACATTTTCCCTTTTCTTTTCCCTAAATCTACCCATTCCAAGATACATCAGTTTGAAATATAATAAAGATTACATTACATTCATCTCCTCTTAGGATGTTACAATAACTTTACATTTGGTTGAAATTAATGATAGATAAGTAAGAAGCCTTCTTTCTTCAAAACTGGAACAACGTGCATACAAGAATCCTTAAGTATTGCAACTACAAATAATACCTCGATAAAAAGATTTACCACCCAACCATGTGGATATCAAAAGGCCCACTCCCTCGTGCTAGAAGATAAACACTAAGGTCCACGCAAAAAGAGATAACTAGGCCATACCTAGGGTTGGGGTAACCTTTCCCAAAAGGTTTCAAGACTTGGTAGAAACTCTAAGCGACAAGCTAGGTGAGTGTCATCACATAGCCCTCGCCCCTTGGGTTATCCTGGTACTAGCCACTCTTGGCCCCGGCCCCCAAGTAGGCACATGTGGAACCGAATGCCTTTCATACAAACAAGCGCCATTCAGTCGTACCTACACATAGGTACCTTCTCCCACTCCCATCCATAGCCTTAACTAGCACTAATGGCATGGGTGAGGCATAACATTTATCTTTTTAGTGTTTGTTTCCATCCCCATTAATTTAATTAAGGTTATCACTTGATTAACACAACTCATTAGTGGGTTATCCTGGTACTAGCCACTTAGGGCCCTGACCCCACATTGAGAGCCACTCACCTAGTGCTCTTAGGTTTTCTACCCTTACCCAAGCATCCTAAACACACAAGACGTGAATAAAAACAAGTCATATAATTATTCTAGAACTTACACACAATAATAGGAATGGTTAGGAAGCCATAGGATTGCCCTAGTCCACCAAACAACCCTAAACCCTAATCTTGATTCCTAAACACATCATGAAGCTTAACTAGGCATCTAAATGTACCATACATCATATACTTGAAAGGACAAGTGTCACAAGATGCCCCAATAACACTTAGGGTTACCCCATATCACCGAGGAGCCCTAAAACATAAAAAGTGAGCAAATCCAAGGGATGGCATGGAGCTGCGTAGTTGGGGCCTCAAGCTGCGCAGTTAGTAACGTGAACTGTGTAGTTGGTTCCCAAAACTACGCAGTTGGTCACAGACTGTGCTTTTTCAAAAATGCAACTTGCAGAATTGGTTTCTAGGTAAAACCGGGCATGATAGAGGTACTAGAAGTAGAATCAAGGAAAGACCCAGTTGAGATCTCCTTGTTTCCCTTCCAAAATGTCTCTCAAACCCATTCTACCTACCAGATAACCCTACTCAAAATTTGGAAATAGGAAAAGAGTGTAGGAACCAGATTGCATTCAAGGAAGGAAAAATGGATCTTCCTAAGTCCTAAGAGTGCCTACAAACATAGTAAACATCAAAGGAGACATTACAAAGAGCCTAGGGAGTCTTCATACTCTATCCAATACAAGAATGAAGACAAATCAACATACAATAGAAAATACAATAGTTTATGAAACTTATATATATATATATATATATATATATATATATATATATATATATTTCAATCACCAACATAAATATCCTTTCTCATAAACCTATCTCACACAATAATACAGACATAATATAATAGAATAATCCTTCTTTTAAATTGCAGACTCGCAAAAGACAACAAGAATACGAATAGAAATGTAATCAAGCAAGCAAACACTTAAGAAGGATCATCTCCAGGATAGATCCTACTTGGAGTCCTACGAAGAACAACCATTGGAGAGAAGAGAATTCAAGTGATCTCAGCCCACTCCAAACACTCCTTCATATTCCTTCTAAAAGCAAACTCCATCCTCCTCCGAAAATACTATGGAGCTCAAATATGATATCCTAAAACTACAATAAAGTTACCTGAGCAATCATCCAGCCAACCCCTTCCAAATGCAAGCACAATCCCTTCCAAAACTACTATGATTTTAATATGATCTCCTATCTCCCAAATGATAATGCTTCTGAAGAATAAATTTCAGCCAACTCCCCCATCCCACATGGATTCTTCCCGTAAATAGGTTGAAGGAGTAGTTACACAGGAAAATCCAACCAATGCAACTATCCAAACCAACATTTGGTTAATAGTTAGGCTTAAACAATATTAATAAGCCATTCCCGGAAAGGGAGTTTATAAACTATTATATCAATCTTATTATATTAATAATAATCTAATTTATACCTCCTTTATTTAAGGAAGGAAATGGTAAATTTTGCCTTAAGTGAATTTACTAATACTAAGTTACCTAGGCTATGGTAAAAGATTTTACCATATATTAATTAGTCCTCCAAGTAAATAATTTTATTTGTTTATTACTATTATTTAAATACAATAATTGCTTTCACACACACAAATACATAAGTATATATATGTAACCATATGCATATGTGTGCACCCATATGCCTATGTGTACATATATCATAATTAAGACACATTATTATTAATATCATAAACATCTAATTATTATGAATATTATAAGACACATTATTATCTAATCGTACCCTTACAAAAATACAATAGTGACATATATATCTATATATGTATAGGGTAACTGCTAACACAAGATAGATCATACCATAAACACAATTTAGAGTTACCAATCACAACATCATATATTCAAAACTGCAAGAAGCAAGTAACAAGATCCACAGAATCCAACAAACTGAGATACACAATAATACATCATCAACACAAGGGACTAACTCTAGAACTCCCCCCCTAAGGATCAAAACGGTCAAAGGTAGAGTTCCTTCTCATGGAACCTTAGTGATATCTTCATAACAACAACAATGATCAAGGATTTTGAGGGCTCGCTCAAACCTATGAGACCAGGTGGAGACGATACCTGGTACCTAAAAGCCTGCATCACCGAGAAGAGATACATGTGCATGGATACATAATAAGACATATACAGATAGATGACCAAGATTGATACATCATGTGGACCTTAACTAAGTGAGTAACTATGACTTCGTCCTAAGTCATGAAAACACATCAATCACATATATACATGATAACATGAGACATCATAGATAATAATGGTTAGATTCAAATCCTTGGGTTAGCTCTATAAAACATAGATGATTTCCAGTTCATAAACATAGAATGATAATCATAAATGAGTGTATCTAAACATGTAATAAGCATATCATCATCTAATTAAGCATAATTGTAAACATATAGTTCTAACCATCATAATGCAAAATGTCCAAATAAATTCAAAGTATAATCATCTGAGAGGGTATTACATTCCATCCAAGAAGAAATCAGTTTGGTTAAGTTGGAAAACATTGAGGAGGCTTATCAGTTTGCCCTAAAAGTTGAGGATAAATTGAACAAAAGACATGAGCAAAGACAGAGAGGAAGAGGTGGTAGATTCTCTAGAGAAAGAGGTAGATCTTATGGTGAAAACAATAGATTTGATCAAAATAAAGAAAATTTGGATAAAGGAAAGACCGAGTGGAAAGGTGAAAGTTTGGCTAGAGGAAGAGGCAATAACTACTGAGGTGGTTATAGCAGAGGTGGACTCTAAGGAACTTGTTACAATTGTGGAGAAGAAGGACATAGGTCATTTGAGTATACACATGCAAGTAAGAAGGTTTGTAGCAGTAGAAATGCTTTGGTGCAAGAAGACTCACCAAATGAACCTGAGCAAGAAAAGAACTTGATGGTCAAGAGAATAGTTTGGAGTGAAAGTAATAAGGAAGATCCGGTAAGGAAAAGTTTGTTCAAGACTAGATGTAGAGTTTATGATGAAGTGTGGAAGGTAATCATTGATATTGGAAGCTCGGAGAATTCAGCATCTGAGGAAATGGTTACAAAGTTGCAGCTCGAAAGGTTGAAATACCCGAGACCCTATCAGATTTCATGGATCAAGGATGAACATACACTATTGGTAAGTGAACAATGTTATGTGAATTTCAAAATTGGAAAGTACTGTGATAAGGTGTTATGTGATATCATGCCTATGGATTGTTGTCATATTTTGTTGGGTAGACCTTGGCAATATGTGATGCAGGAGCATCTCGGGTCCTTGGCAATCCTATGTCACCAAAAACATATTTGAAGTTTGTCTGTGTTTCTCATTTCCTTCTTTGATCGAGTTGGTTCAGTGTTTCTCAGTTTCCTTTGTTGACCGAATTGGTCGGTTCTCTTCCTGGCGCTTGGTTAATTCCCTAGCGTTCAACGATGCTTGTCTAGCACTCGGTTTCCTTGCTTACTGAGTTGTTTGTTTTAGATTTATGTTGAGGTCGACTTGTACATTTAATTTGGGTCATGGATTTAATGTTGGTATCCATCATTGGGAAGTGTGTGGACCTAGATCTAGTCATTCCTTCTGTTGATTGTGGATCTAAAGGCTGACTTGGCTCGGTAGCCTCTTATATAAATGTAGTTGTTTGTTTAGAGTTTAGAAGTCAATTTTTTTTAGAAGATAGAAGATCAAAGATTGTTGGCAGATCCTCACATGTTTGAGGACTTATGTACTTGATTGTAATATCTAGCTGAAACCAGGAAAGCCTTATAGCCTGGCATGTATGAATCAATTTGAAGATAATATATGAAAGCATCTTCATTCTCTCTCTCACTGTTGTGTGTTGTTGCTTCTGCGTGTTGTTCTACAAGGTGGATCTAATTAGGGTGTACCTTTGGCCCCTCTCCCTATCCTCCCTTGCGTTAGGTGGTATCAGAGCAAGGTTAGATCTGGATCTAGGTTAAAGAATCTAGGTTTGAAGGTTCCTTCTTGTGAAGCCCTAGTTGATTTTTTGTGGGGTAGCAGATTGTGATCTCACCTACAATTGCAGGGGGTTTTCAAGATGGTTCATGGGAGGCAAGATGCGGATCGAGGATTGGCAGACATGTTGAGACAACTTGCTACTAGATTAGAAGCTGTTGAAATAGCCCAGAGAAGAGGAAGACATCTTGAAGATGTTAGTGATGATGAAATTGAGGTAGAACAAGGTGATGTAGAGCCTACACCTGTGATGGATTAGGGTGAGGAAAGATTCTCAAAGGCTTTGACAAGTCTAAAGTCTACACCACACTTTAATCCTCCTTAGTATAGTGGAAAATTGGATTCTAATGAATTGGTGGATTGGATCACTGAGATGGAAAATTACTTTGAGTATGAAAATGTACCTGAGGAAAAGAAGGTGAAAATTGCAAGCACAAAGTTGAAGAGTCATGCATCCTTGTGGTGGGAACATCTGCAGCTGGACAAAAAGAGGAAAGGCAAAGACAAAATCAAGGTATGGAATAAAATGGTGAATAAGTTGAAAGGAAAGTTCTTACTTTGTGATTATCAGATTAACCTAGTTAGGCGAATGAAAATTTTGAGGCAGAAAGATAGCTCGGTAAAAGAATATACTAAAGAATTCTATAGATTAAATATTAGATCTAGACATGATGAAGAAGATGTGGAAAGAATTGCTAGATACCTGAATGGTTTGAGAGTTTCCATCCAAGAAGAAATCAGTTTGGTTAAATTGGAGAACATTGAAAAGGCTTATCAATTTGCATTGAAAGCTGAGGAGAAATTGAACAAGAGACATGAACAAAGACAAAGAGGTAGAGGTGGTAGATTCCCTAGAGGAAGAGGTAGATCTCATGGTGAAAATAGTAGATTTTAACCTGAAAAGACAACTCTGGATAAAGGAAAGACCCACTGGAAAGGTGAAAGTTCATCTAGAGACAGAGGCAGTAACTACCGAGGTGATCTTAATAGAGGTGGTTTCCGAGGAACTTGTTACAATTATGGAGAAGGACATAGATCATTTGAATGTACACATGCAAGTAAGAAGGTCAGTAACAGTAGAAATGTTTTGGTGCAAGAAGAATCACTGAATGAACCTAAGAAGGAAAATAACTTGATGGTAAGGAGAGCACTTTGGAATGAAGGTAAAAAGGAAGATCCAGTAGGGAAGATTTTGTTCAAGACCAGATGTAGAGTTTCTGATAAAGTTTAGAAAGTAATCATTAACAGTGGTAGCTCAGAGAATCTGGCATTTGAGGAAATGGTCACAAAGTTGCAGTTGAAAAGGTTGGAACATCCGAAGCCCTATCAGATTTCATGGATCAAAGATGAGTATATACTCTTGGTAAGTGAACAATGTTATGTGAATTTGAAAATTGGAAAGTACTATAATAAGGTGTTATGTGATATCATGCCTATGGATTTTTGTCATATTTTGTTGGGTAGACCTTGGCAATATGATAGACATGCTATATATGATGGGAGATTGCATAAATATACTATTTTGGCTTATGGGAGAAGACAAATGTTGTTACCTTTGATTGAATAACCTATTAGTAATGTTTGCACATCTGTGAAAGTTTGTTTGATGGAAGGAAGAAATTTTGTTAAGGATTTGAAGAAGAGTGATGTATGTTTTGCTATGATTCCTAACAAACCAAGTAAGAAAATAGAGGATAGTGTCCCTGAGCAGATTGATAAGTTACTCATCGAGTACAGTGAAATCATTTCTAGTAATGTACCTGATGGTTTTCCACCGAAGAGAAGCATTGATTATTGCATGGATCTAATCCCTGGAGCTAGTTTACCAAATAAGGCACATCATCGGTTGACACCTACCAAGAATCAGGAATTGGACTGATAGATTCAAGAATTATTGTAGAAAAGTTTGATCATAGAAAGTTTAAGTCCTTGTGCAGTACCTGTTGTATTGGCACCTAAGAAGAATGAAGAATGGAGAATGTGCATTGATTCTAGAGCAATCAATAAGATAACAATGAAATATAGGTTTCCTATACCGAGAATGGATGGCATAATGGACAATTTGACTGGAGCAAAGTATTTTACCAAAATTGATTTGAAAAGTGGGTATCATCAAATTAGAATCAGAGAAGGTGATGAATGGAAGACTGCTTTCAAGACAAAAGAAGGTTTGTATGAGTGGTTGGTTATGCCTTTTGGTTTAACTAATGCACCGAGTACTTTTATGAGGTTGATGAATGAAGTTTTGAAGAAATTCTTGGGTAAGTTTGTGATTGTATATCTTGATGATATTCTGATATTCAGTAAGACCAGAGAAGAACATTTTTTGCATGTTAGATAAGTTTTGCAGAGACTGGAAGAAGAAGAGTTGATGATAAATCTGAAAAAGTGTTCATTCATGAAAGAAGAGATTGTGTATTTGGGATTTGTGATTTCAGTTGATAGTTTGAAAATGGATCCTGAAAAGGTTGAAGCTATTTTGAATTGGCCTACACCTAAGAATGCCAGTGAGGTAAGATCATTTCATGTTTTGGCAATTTTTTACCGAAAGTTCATTAGTAATTTCAGTTCAATATGTAATGCTATGACTGAGACTATGAGAGGAGACAAAAGAGAATTCAAATAGATACATGGAGATGATAAAAGTTTTGAGACTCTGAAGTAGAAGGTTGTTGAATTGCCTATTTTGGCATTGTCTGATTTCAATAAGGTATTTCAAGTGGAATGCGATGCAAGTGGAAGTGCAATTGGAGCTATGTTGAGTCAAGAAGGTAAACCTGTTGCTTTCTTTAGTGAAAAGTTGAATGATGCAAAAATGAAATATTATGTGTATGATCAAGAATTCTATGCTATTGTTCAAGCACTGAAGAAGTGTAGACATTATTTGATGTCGAGTGAATTTGTGTTGTATACCAATCATAAGGCTTTATAGTATTTGGGTAGTCAGAATAATTTGAATCAGAGACATATGAAATGGGTTGAGTATTTGCAGAGTTATACATTTCTAATAAAGCATAAGAGTGGAGTCACTTAACCGAGTTGTTGATGCATTGAGTAGAAGATCTTTGATGACCGAGATGAAAATTGAAGTTCTTGGCTTTGATGACATGAGAGATTCTTATGAATTTGATCCTAATTTTTCTAAGTCATGGAGAAAGTGCAGAGCACCTATTCAAGATCAACCGAGTACTAAATGGGATGAATATTTTATGCAAGGAGGTATGTTATTTAAAGGTATTCAGTTGTGTATACCGAGAGGAGAAATGAGAACTAATTTGATAAAGGAGAAACATAGTAGTGGTTTGGATGGACATTTTGGTGTTGATAAGACATTGAATTTTCTTAAGGAGAAATACTTTTGGCGACAGTTGTATAAAGATGTTCAAAAATTTGTGAAAGTTGTGGAATTTGTCAAGTTGCAAAAAGAGTAAGTTAGAATAATCGATTGTATACACCGATTGTTGTACCTGAGAAACCTTGGATTGACATCAGTATGGATTTTGTTCTTGGCTTACCAAAGACAGTAAGAGGTAATGATTCTAAATTTTTTGGTGTGTATAGATTTTCTAAAATGGCACATTTTATACCTTGTAGAAAGACATCAGATGTAGTATATGTAGCGGATCTTTTCTTTAAGGAGATTGTCAGATTGCATTGATTACCAAGGAGTATTATCTCTGACCAAGACATTAAATTTATTGGATACTTTTGGAAGACTCTTTGGAGAAAGTTTGGAACCGAGTTGAAATATAGTTCTACATTTCACCCACAAACCGATGGACAGACAGAAGTTGTGAATAGAAGTTTGGGAAATCTTTTAAGATGTTTAGTTGGAGACACACCTAGTAATTGGGATTCTGTGTTGGCACAAGAAGAGTTTTCATACAATAATTCAGTGAATAGGAGTACTAGAAAAATACCTTTTGAGATTGTAAATGGCATACAACCAAGAGGTATATCTGATTTGAGAGATATTGCTGATGAAAGAAGAGAAGTGTCGAAGGAGTAAAATTTGCTAAGTATATGGAGACATTGCATGAAGATGTGAAGCATAAGATGGAAAAGAGTAATCAGAAATACAAAGACAGAGCTGATAGATCAAGAAGACATAAGACTTTTGATGTTGGTGATGAAGTGATGGTTCATTTGAAGAAAGACATATTTCTTGTTGGAACATATGGGAAGCTGAAAATGAAGAAGTTTGGACCTTGCAAGATTTTGAGAAAATTTGACAGTGGAAATGCATATGAGACTAAGTTACCTCAGGATATGGATATATCACCTATATTCAACATTGTTGATTTGTATGAGTTTTATGAACCTGATGAAGACATGACAGTACCGATGGATTATCCTAAGAAATAGAATGAAGAAGTTGAGCAGATTTTGGAGCAAAGAATTGGCAGAAGTACAAGAGGAAAATAGTATATGGAATATTTGGTAAAGTGGAGGAATAGACTAATTGAAGATAGTTCACGAATTTCACAGTTTGAGTTGGAGGTAGCTTAGATCATACCTGTTTCATGATTCAGAGAATCATTCCCAAATAACCCTAGGTGTCTGATGCAGGAGCATCTCGGGTCCTTGGCAATCCTGTGTCACCAAAAACATATTTGAAGTTTGTCTGTATTGCTTAGTTCCTTCTTTGACCGAGTTGGTTTGGTGTTGCTTGGTTTCCTTTGTTGACCAAGTTGGTCGGTTATCTCCCTAGCGCTCGGTTAATTCCCTGGCGCTCGGTGATGCTTGTTTGGTGCTCGATTTCCTTGCTTATTGAGTTGTTTGTTTTAGATTTCTGTTGAGGCCGACTTGTACATTTAATTTGGGTCACAGATTTAATGTTGGTATCTGTCATTGGGAAGCATGTGGACCTAGATCTGGTCATTCCTTCTGTTGATTATGGATCTGAAGGCCAACTTGTCTCGGTAGTCTCTTGTATAAATGTAGTTGTTTGTTTCAAGTTTAGAAGTCAGTTTTTTTTAGAAGATAGAAGATAGAAGATCAAAGATTGTTGGCAGATCCTTGCATGTGAGGACTTCTTTACTTGATTGTAATATCTGGCCAAAACTAGGAAGGCCTTACAACCCGGCATGTATGAATCAATTCGAAGATAATATATGAAAGCATCTGCATTCTCTCTCTCACTATTGTGTGTTGTTGCTTTCATGTGTTGTTTTGCAAGGTGGATCTAGTTAGGGTGTGCCTTTGGCCCCTCTCCCCATCCTCCCTTGCGTCAATATGATAGACATGCTATATATGATGGAAGATTGCATAAATATACTATTTGAGTTGATGGAAGAAAGCAAATCTTGTTGCCTTTGATTGAAGAATCTGTTAGTAGTGTTTGTAAATTTGTGAAAGTTTGTTTTATGGAAGGAAGAAAGTTTGTTAAGGATTTGAAGAAGAATGATGTGTGTTTTGCTGTGATTTCTAACAAACTGAGTGAGAAAATAGTGGATAGCATCCCTGAAGAGATTGATAAGATACTCACCGAGTATAAGGAGATCATTTTTTATAATGTGCTTAATGGTTTACCACCGAAGAGAAGTATTGATCATTGCATGGATCTAATTCCTGGAGCTAGTTTACCAAATAAGGCACCACATCGGTTAACACCTACCGAGAATCAGGAATTGAACCAACAAATCCAAGAATTGTTGCAGAAAGGTTTGATCTAAGAAAGTTTGAGTCCATGTGCAGTACCAGATGTATTGGCACCTAAAAAGAATGGAGAATGGTGAATGCGTACTGATTCCAGAGAAATCAACAAGATAACAGTGAAATATAGGTTTCCTATACCGAGAATGGATGACATAATGGATAGTTTGACTGGAGCAAAGTATTTTACCAAAAAATATTTGGAAAGTGGATATCATTGGATCACAATCAAAGAAGGTGTGTATGAGTGGTTGTTATGCCTTTTGATTTAACTAATGCACCAAGTACTTTTATGTGATTGATGAATGCATTTTTGAGGAAATTTTTGGGTAAATTTGTGATTGTATACCTAGATGATATTTTGATATTCAGTAAGACTAGAGAAGAACATTTATTGCACATTGAACAAGTTTGCAGAAGTTGAAAGAAGAAAAGTTGTTGATTAACCTAAAAACATGTTCCTTCATGAAAGAGGAGATTGTGTATTTGGGATTTTTTATTTCAGTTGATGGTTTGAGAATGGATCCTGAAAAGGTTGAAGATATTTTGAATTGGCCTACACCTAAAAATGCTAGTGAGGTAAGATCATTTCATGGTTTAGCAAGTTTTTACTGAAAGTTCATTAGGAATTTCAGTTCAATTTGTAATGCTATGACTGAGACTATGAGAGGAGATAAAAGAGAATTTAAGTGGACACATGGAGCTGATAAAAGTTTTGAGACTTTGAAGCAAAAGGTTGTTGAATTGCTTGTGTTAGCATTGTCTGATTTCAATAAGGTATTTCAAGTTGAATGTGATGCAAGTGGTAGTGCAATAGGAGCTATGTTGAGTCAAGAAGGTAAACCTGTTGCTTTTTTTAGTGAGAAGTTGAATGATGTAAAAAGGAAATATTTTGTGTATCATCAAGAGTTCTATGCTATTGTTCAAGCCCTAAAGAAATGGAGACATTATTTGATACCGAGTGAATTTGTGTTGTATACTGATGATAAGGCTTTACAGTATTTGGGTAGTCAGATAAGTTGAATCAAAGACATATGAAATGGGTTGAATATTTGCGAAGGTATACATTTGTGATAAAACATAAGAGTGGAGTCACTAACCGAGTTGTTGATGCATTGAGTAGAAGAAGATCTTTGATGACTGAGATGAGAACTGAAGTTCTTGGTTTTGATGACATGAAAGGATTGTATGAAACTGATCCTGATTTTTCTGAGCCGTGGAGGAAGTGCAGAGCACCTAATCAAGATCAACTGACTACTAAATGGGAAGACTATTTGATTCAAGAAGGTATGTTGTTTAAATGTATTCATTTGTGTATACCGAGAGGATCAATGATAATTAATTTGATAAAGGAGAAACATAGTAGTGGTTTGGCTGGACATTTTGGCATTGACAAAATATTGAATTTGCTTGAGAAATACTTTTGGCCACAGTTGTATAAGGATGTTCAGAAATTTGTGAAAAGTTGTGGAATTTGTCAAGTTGCGAAGGGAGTAAGTTAGAATATTGGATTGTATATACCGATTTATGTTCTTGAGAAACCTTGGATTGATATCAGTATGAATTTTTTTCTTGGCTTACCGAAGACAGTAAGAGGTAATGATTCTATATTTTTTGTTGTGGATAGATTTTTTTAAATTGCACATTTTATACCCTATAGAAAGACATCAGATGCAGTGCATATAGAAGATCTTTTCTTTAAGGAAATTGTCAGATTACATGGATTACCGAGAAGTATCATCTCTGACTGAGACAATAAGTTTGTTGGATATATTTGGAAGACTCTTTGGACAAAGTTGGGTACCGATTTGAGGTATAGTTCTATATTTCACCCATAGACTGATGGATAGACAGAGGTTGTGAATAGAAGTTTGGGTAATCTTTTGACATGTTTAGTTGGAGATAAACCGAGTAATTGAGATTCTATGTTGGCACAAGCAGAGTTTTCATACAATAATTCATTGAATAGGAGTACTGGAAAAACACCTTTTGAGATTGTTAATGGCATACAACCGAGAGGTATATCAAATTTAAAGGATATTGCTGGTGAAGAAAAGAGAAGTGTTGAAGGAATAAAGTTTGTTGAGTTCATGAAGACATTGCATGAGGAAGTGAAACATAAATTGGAAGATAGTAATCATAAATATAAGGATAGAGAAGATAGATCAAGAAGACATAAGACTTTTACAGTTGGGGATGAAGTAATGGTACACTTGAAGAAAGGCAGATTTCCTATTGGAACATATGGGAAGTTGAAAATGAGGAAATTTGGTCCTTGCAAGATATTGAGGAGATTTGACATGGAAATGCTTATGAGATTTAAAAATCTGATGACATGGATATATCACCTATATTCAACACTACATATTTGTATGAGTATTATGAACCTGATGAGGACATGACAATACCGAATGATTATCCTAAGAGACAGACAGAAGAAGTTGAATGGATTTTGGAACAAAGAATTGGCAGAAGCACAAGACGAAAGCAGTATATGGAATATCTAGTAAAGTGGAAGAACAGATCGATTGAAGACAGTTTGTGGATTTCATAATCTGAGTTGGATCTAGCTTGGTTTGTACATGCTGCATGATTCAGAGAATCATTTCAAACAACCCTAGGTGTCTAATGCAGGAGCATCTCAGGTCCTTGGCAACCCTGTGTCACCAAAAATAAGCTTGAGTTTTCTATGTTGCTTGGTTCCTTCTTTGACTAAGTTGTTTGGTTGGTTTACCGAGTTATTTCCTGGCGCTCGGTTAACCTTTCTCATCAAGTGGTTTATTTTGATTTCCTGTTGAGGCCAACTTGTGCATTGAATTTTGGTCACGAAGTTAATGTTGGTATCGATCATTGGGAAGAGTGTGGACCTAGATCTAGTCGTTCCTTTCTCCAATGATGGATCTGAAGGCTGAATTATTTTGGTAGCCTCTTGTATAAATAGCGTAGTTGGTTGTAGTTTTAGGTATCAATTGGTAGGAGATAGAGGATAGTTTTTGAAGATTGAATCCTCGCATGTTGGGGGACTGTTGTAATCAAATTGAATGTATTTGGCCATAATCGGGAAGGCCTTACAGCCTGGCATGTATGAGGTTATTTGATGAATATATATATGATATGTTCTACATTCTCTCTCTCATTTTGTGTATTTGCTTCCACGTGTGTGATCTCTACAAGGGGGTTGTAATTTAGGCATGCCTTTGGCCCTTCATCCTACCCTGCCTTGCATCACTTTGGCACCGATTCCATGGAAAAGGGGTCAAGATATTCCAGATACAGGTGTAACACTTGGATACGCAACATGGTGGGTCACACATCAACTAGTTAGATTGAAAAATGTTGGACATGTAGCCCCGAAGGAGTAGTTGGGAGATGACATCAATGTTAATGTTGAAGATGACAAGGGAGACATAGGGGATGAGGGAGATGAGGGAGGGGATGGAGCAGGAGGAGGTAGGGTGCCTCAACAGAGAGCACTCGAAGCACCACCTAGACAAAGAGCACCTCAGGCATAGGTAAAGGTTAGAGGATCATAGGCATAGGGTCCTCGTGGATAGGGGTAGCTACATGGGGCACCAACCCAAGTATAGGTTCAACCACATGCATGGGCACTTGCTCCTAACATGGTTCTGAGGGAATATTATGGTAGTCTAAATGATAGACTATATTTCATTAGCAGCGATCATGATCAAATCAAGGTTGAGGTCACCTATGCAGAGAGGCCTAGATATTTCACCATAGATGAGACAAATATGTTTAGGGTAGAGTGGGATAGTCTGAAAATAGAGGTCGCTCGGCTCAGGGGCTATTAGATACGGAGTGAGTGCGTAGCACCGATCTAGAGACGACCTTGGTAGATCTCCAGCACAAGGTCGATGCAGGATAGGAAGGGTAGGTTGAGGAGTTGATAGAGGCAGGTCTTAGTGTCGATGAATCCCAGGAGAAGATTGCTACACTAACAATAGAGAGGTATGAGACACGAAGGTAGGATGCTAGGTACAGAGCAGAGAAAGAAATTTCTAAACATGAAGCCTCAACAGGGGGATGGCCCAGATTGTGACTGATGCCTTCACAACTCAAAGGGAGGAAACTAGAGTGGGACTAGAGGCCTCATATTAAATGGGTCTCTGTTATCAGGAAGTGTCAAAGGAAGACTATGCCCGAACATACTTAGAGAGTAAACATACTCATACCATAGGAGGTGGATCACAGGGTTCAGTGCGCATGGGACCACCAAGACCACCACAAAGGGATGGGGGCGGGCTATCCCAGCTAGCAGGATGAGACCCTCTCAAATATTTGATACACATTTTTTATGTTTTGAGATGAGATGTACATTGGCTACATATAAATTTTATGATATATTTCCGATGTACTATTCGATGGACTCTATATGATTTATGTATGATTTGAGACAGTTTATGGACTTTTATGATTGGACATTTATGATGGACTATGGAAATTTATTCATTATGATATATGTGATGATTGATGATGCAATTGGTCCTATATGATGTCTATTTGATTATGCAAGGGATGTACTTATGTTTATGTGATGCACATGTATATGATATGGATGCTCTGTGATGCAGGATGTGTGTGTTTATGTGATGCATACTATATGATATGATGGTGATGGTGATCCTAACATTTTGGATGAAGGAATGCACATAGCATATATGATGTACGATGATATAATGTAATATAGATGTATAATGTGTATATGAAATATATGTAATGTGATGCAATATATGATGTAATGTGATGCAATAAATGATTTATGTAATGTGATGCAATATATGATGTAATGTGATGCAATAAATGATTTATGTAATGTGATGCAATATATGATGTAATGATTTATGTAATATATAATGAAATGTAATGAATATATGATGCATATATGATGGATAGGTAAATGGATCTAAATGTGATGATATGCATGTAATGAAACTAGATGATTATATAATGATATATATGAGATGGATGAATTAATGAAAGTGAAATGTAAATATAAAAAATGATGTGATAATGATATGTGATTAATGAAATGAATGAGTAATGAACATGCAATATGGGATAAGATGATTAATGAATCAAGTGAAATGAATGTACTTAATGAAACCTAATGAAATGAATATATTAATGAAATGGTAGTGATAATGAATGGAATGTAATATGCAAGTAATGATTACTGGATATGAAACTTATAATGATAATAACCTTTAAAAACATATGCAAAATGAATGTGCAATGAAATGACTATGCTTAATGAAATGATAATGATAATGAGTTCAATATGACGTAAATGTAATGAATGTTAATGAATGTGAATGGATTAAGCCTAATGCAATTAATGAAATTATTATGAAATATGATTAGTGAATACTTTAATGAGATGAGTATGGTGATGAAATGATAATGAATGCATTAGAATGGTAAGATAATATAATTAATGGTTTTATGAACTATAAAATGAACTAGTGGAATATGCAATTAATATGCCCCTAATGAAATGGAAGTTGACGCAACTAGGAATGAACTGCAATGAATGTAACATGATAATACAACTAATGCAACTGTTAATGAAATTCTATTAATAGGACTAACTAATACAACTAAGACCTCTAAATGAAAAGTGTTTTTGTGTGTCTCAAAATAACTAGGAGGGACATTTAGCTAGTGGGGATGGGGGATAAGTGAATAAATAGGAGCCTCAAAATGCAATATACAAAATGTAAAATGAGCCTATCAATGCAACTAACAAATGCAAAGGGAATTTGGAGATTTTATCATGTTGATGTTGGAGAGCATACCCTAGTTTGATTTTGCAAAAGGAGATATGCATCGCATGCTAAACAACATGGATGACATGGTTCCTTTACATGGACTAAACTCTTAGACAAACAAGGTAGATTTATGAATATACATGTAGATTAACAATGATGGTGGAACTAATGTAGTGATGCACATGAGGAGGCATTAGTACACCCAAGTCTTGATTAGAGACTTGGTAAAAGTGCAAACGATCATGCCCCTAGTGAGACGTATATAACCATAATTGCATAACCAACAAAAAGGCACTAAAGTACCCACAAGCATATCATACTGTAAATGAAAACGTGTAACAATAAACACCAGTCAAAATACACCAAGATATGGAAGATCAAGGAAATCTTGAGTAGGATCTATTAAAACACAAAGATAAAATCAACAAAAGACCTCATGACCAAGAAGTCATTTAGTCCACAATTATTTCCATAATAGGATTGTGTGATGATGGATTTGACACGTTAACTCAGAAAGGATGCATCCTAAGGGAAAATATTGATTGATGTGAATGAGCATTCAATAGGCAATAGGTGTGAAAATAACAATAGCAAGGAAAATTGATCTAAAGATTGATTTTGATAGAACCTATGTGATCAAAGTATCTATGATAAGCTTAGTGTGATGGGATAAGGTGAAGATGGTGATGGATCCTTATTCTGAACATGGGTGAATAAAGACTCATCATAAAGGAGTGATACAAATGCGAGGGTCAATGAGAGGTGAAACTTAAGATAGGTTATAGTGGATGAAAATGGTAGGATTGTTGCACATAAATGGGACAATGTGGAGGAATCAGCAATGAATGGGAGCAAATGGATGGAAGGAAAACTAGATAGCTGGTGGATGCAAATTTGATACGCATGGTGCCTAAGGAATATTTTCACCATGGTACTTGTCCAAGGCACTTGATTACCAAGTTTTCACCTTTGGACGCTTATTTCTCTTTACTTTTTTTTTGTATTTTTCTGCATTTTTTTATTTTTTTGGTATGTTTTGATTTAACGGGATGGGACTCCCAGACATTATTTGTATAGAAGTGTTTCAGATGAAAGATGTTGATGGGATTAGGGATATTCTATCCTTGTAGTGATGCAAGATGATAAGCTCTAGATATAAAATTAGTTGTGATCACAAAGGGGCCCAACCAATTAGGCTTAAACTTATCGTTCTTTTCCCAGTTCTAAAGGTTCTTGTGATTTTGTTGCAGGACAAGGTCGCTAACTTCAAACTCACAAGGTTTGATCTTGTTAAACTATAACTGCATGTGATTTTGATATACGCAAAGATGGTTTATGGCATTAAGGTGACGTTCATCAAGGAGTTGAAGCCCTTGCAAGTGGGCAACTCAGTAGTCTTCATCAAATAGCAGATTCTTCAGGGGGATTCTAAGAGAAGGGATATTGATCTTGATAGGGAGAACAAATATAGTATCATAAACAAGGGAAAATAGAGTGGCTCTAGTGGGTGTACAAATGGAAGTGTGATAGGCCCAGAGTGTGAGATTCAACTGGAGGTTTCATCCATAGCCAACGTCATTGACAATTTTCTTGAGGATTTTGATAATGGTTTTATTCATAGCCTCAACATGACTGTTACCTTGTGGAAAGTATCTGGATGAGCAATGTTGCTTAATGCCAAAAATTTTATGTAATTCAGCTACATCCTTATTTTTGAAAGGGGACCCATTATCAGCAATGATGTCCTATGGGATACCATAGCGACAAATGAGGTAATTCAAGATGAACTTTGATATCTACTTTCTAGTAGTGTAAGTAAGGGGAATGGCTTCAACAAATTTACTGAAGTGCTCAGTAGTAGCAAGGATGTATTTATGGCCATTGGAAGAACTAGGATATACTTGTCCAACAAGATCAAGTCCCCAATGACAGAAAGGCCATGGGGTGATAGTGGGGATGAGGGATCGAGATGGTGCATGTATCAAATTGTCATGCTACTGACATGGCACATACTTCACATAATGATAGGTCTCTTTCTCCATGGTCAGTCAATAGTATCATATATGTACCATCTTCTTTGCAAGAGTGAGTCCAATATAGCAAGCCCCACAGATTCATTGATGAACCTCTTCTAATGTTGTTTAGCTTCTTTTGATCCAAAACATCTAAGGAAGGTTCCATCAAAATTTTGGGGAAGACGGTATCACCTAGGATGGTATATCAGGAAGTGTGGCTAATGAAGGTCTTTCTTTGGTTGGGAGTGAGTAGGAGGGGAATGATCTCATCATGTAGATAGATATATATTTATTGGTACCAAGGGGAATCAAGACCAATAATATCACACACCATTTCAAAAAATTTCATGTCATAGGAAGGGACCATAAGGTTCTCAACAAGAAACTTGCATTGATGACTATGTCTAGGTATAGAGATCAAGGAATCAATCGTGGCCATTGCATCAACAACTTTGTTGTTTGTTCTAGGGATCTATTGGAACATGATTTCTATGAAGTCTTGTTTTAGATCTTGAACCATTCTATGATAGGGAATAAATTTATCACCCTTTGTTTGATATTCATCATTAACTTGCATGATAACCAATTAATTCATTGAAGACAAGTAGACTAGTGATTTTCCATTGAATGGTCAGATGAAGACCTATTACCAAGGCCTCATATTCTACAATGTTGTTTGTACACACAAATGTAAACTTATAGGATTTTGGGATAAAATCTCCCTATGGTGTTAAAAACAAAACTCCTACTCCTGATGATTTTTGTGTGAAAGATTTGGATCAAAATAAAGTTTCCATTGTATGCTCGAGGTGATAGTCATGATAGATTCATTAAAAAAAATGAAATAATAAGATGGTCTCCTAGAACAAGAGCTTAAGATAACTGATATGTGATCACTTGTCCTTTGATGTCTTTTTGATCTACGTACTCAATGAAAAACTCAATCAAGATCATAACCCACTTAGCAGTACAACTAGTAAGAGTAGCTTTAGACAACAAGTACTTAAGCAAATCAATCTTTGCAATGAGTTAGTTCTTGTGATTAAGCATGTAATGACAAAATTTTTGCATGCAGAAGATGACGGCCAAGAATGCTCGCTCTTTAGTTGTATAATTCAACTCATATCCAAATAGTGTTCTACTCAAATAGTATATTAGGCATTCCTTTTTTATATCGTTGAACTATGCTAAGGGAGCACCCAATGTAGCAGTAGTGGCATTTATGTAGAGGATCAGAGGTCAGCCTAGAATAGGCAGGACCAACACTGGTAGATTGGCTAGATACTTCTTAAGCTTCTCAAAAGATTTTTTTACATAGGCAACTCTATAAGAACTTAATATCTTTCTGCAGAAGATGAGAGAAAGGATGGACCTTATCTTTAAGCTGAGAGATAAATCTACATATGGACCGAAGTATTTCTTGTGGGCTGCAGAGCTGTTTTAGAGCTTTAGGAGGCGATATCTCTAAGATAGCTTTCACTTTCTTTAGATCTAACTGAATTCCTCTACAAGACACAATATAACCTAGCAAATTTCTTTATTGTACCCAAAGACACATTTCTTAGGATTCAACTGAACCTTATACTTCTCTAGTTTGTCAAAGATTATTGTGAGTATGGCGATGTGTGATTTTGTGGTCTTTGATTTTCCTAAGATGTCATCAACATAGTCTTCCATGATATCATGCAAGAGGTCATGAAAGATACTCATCATAGCATGTTGATAAGTGGCTCCAACATTCTTAAGTCCAAAGGACATGACATGATAGAATAAGGTAGCCCAAGTTGTAATCTAATTGTAACTTAAAAAGTCATCCATAAGAGATAGCATCTCATTTCTTGTCATCAAATCCAGTATGATGTCAATGTTAGGTAATGGAAAATCATGCTTCATGCATGCTATATTTAAGTCTCTAAAGTCCGAATAGATGTGGATTCTTCCATCATCTTTATCTACTGGTACAATATTGGATACCCTTTCAAGATAGTCTATAGGTCTGATAAATTCAGCATCAAGCATCTTTTGTAACTCTGCTTTTACTAACATGGCCACATGTGGATTCATCTTGCGCAACTTTTATTTTACAAGTTTTACTTTAGGGTCTACTA
Organism: Chamaecyparis obtusa; assembly: GCA_027943335.1. Taxonomy (NCBI): domain Eukaryota; kingdom Viridiplantae; phylum Streptophyta; class Pinopsida; order Cupressales; family Cupressaceae; genus Chamaecyparis; species Chamaecyparis obtusa. Next base: position 745,970 of record BSBK01001465.1, on the reverse strand, counting down.
CAAGATGATGTACAAATACATCAGGGTCTAGTCCAGGCATATATTTGTAAGTCCAAACAATGTTATTTTGTGGTATTCAAATAAATTCAATCATGGTGGCTTTCTTTTTCACTCAGGGATGTTGCGATAAAGGTGATCTTAGGCTCTTCAGTTGTCCCAAGGTTCACTTCAGTTGCATCTTCGATGAGGATAGAAGATTTCTCTCAAGGTGGAGACATGAAAGGAAAGTCAACCTCTCCCTCCTCTAGTGCCTCAAAAAGGTTTTCACTAGAAGATGTGTCCTTTATTTTCTCTTTTTCTCTATCCAAAGGTGCCTCAAAGAGGTTTTCAATAGGGGATGTTTTATTTTCTTCTTTATTTTTCTATTTTCACTTTTGCGACTAAGAGAGTTGAATTGACTCCCAAAGTAGGTCTAATTATTATACTTGATTTTGTGTTCATAGTCTTGGATATCTCTTAGGCCAAAGAGGGCTAATACTGCCTCATCTAAATTACATATGTCCAAAGATGGTGGTGATTCTTGTTGGTCCCAATAACTGAGTTTGGAATGTTTGAGTGGGAGGATAAGGGATAAAAGGTCAAATTTAGTGATGGAAAGGACATGAGTGGTGTCGATGAGATCATTTTCAATGGACTCAAAGGGGACTTCATAGAATTACTCCTCAAGGTATGAATCAGAAGAAGTGTCAAAAGTGTTAGTGGAGGGCACCTTAGTCTCTAGGGATCCCCATCCTCTATTGTGAGGGTAACCAATATCTTTGATGGGTTTCTTCATACCTTGCTCTTTTGAACCTAAGCATGTTTTGTGATATCGCATCTTTTCAACTATGGGAGTTTCTTTTGCATATTTATCTTTTGGTATGTCTGCATGCTTGTCTTGTCCATCCTCAAAAATTCATGACAAGATATCATCTTCCATATGTTCATACTCAAGGGATCCCCAATGTTCAAAGGTAGTCTTATTAAATTCCATGGTGTCTTGTCCTTTCTTGGGAAAGATTTGTGAGGGTCAACCATAGGACTTTCAGAATAAAGGGAGTTGACCAACATAAAAGGCATTCTCAAATTTGTATTATCCCATGCCTTGGTTAGTGAACTTAACTTTCTTGTTAGATTTAGGGATCTTCTCTTCAATGATATTTTCTTTATATTTAGGAGGTTCAAAAGTAGAGGCCTTTTCAGTGGATGGTTTAGAAACTTCTTTAATAGAGGAATTGATGGGGTCCTCCAGAGGCGTCTTAACAATAGGTTTGACAAACTCATTTAATGGGAAAAAATTATTTTGTACACCTAATCATTTGTAATATTGGAAGGGTTTTTGATCTCGAAGAATAGTGATGTATCTACCTTTGTGTGGAAACTTCAATAATTGATGGAATGTGGAGGGTGCACCTAAAATAGCATGTATCTAAGGTCTACCAAGAAGTATATTATATGGAAAGTCAAGATCAAGCACTTGGAAGGTAGTCTCAATTAATGTAGGACCCACTTGAAGAGGGGGTATGATCAAACCTTTAGACTCTCTTTCTCTGTCATCATAGGCCTTTATTGTGATTCTCTTTGAAACATCAATAAGGTCATCATGGATTCCCAATTGTCTTATCATTTTTAAGGTACAAAGGTTTAAACCAGATCCACCATCTATAAGGACCATTTTTATTTTGTGGTGATGGATGGGGGCTTCAATATGAAAAGGCTTATTGTGATGTGGTTTTGGAGCACAAAAGCCTTTATCTTTGAACATGAGGTGTTGTTGTGCGGATAGATTCCCAATCATAGCTTGAAATTGGGATGCATTGATGTTATCAAGAATGCGCAGCTCAGGAAGGGTTTGCTCAAGGATATGCTTATGAATGGGTGAACTATGAAGAAGCACAAGGATGGATATCTATACAGGAGTCTTTCCCAATTGGCCAAGGAGATCATAACATGAAGCGGGTCTATTGGGGGTGGATGGTACAGAAGTTTGAGTGGTAGCTTGAACAGTAACACTTCCTTGGCGAGTGGTCACATTGAAATCAACAACCTTACGGGTGAGTTTATTCACATGGTTATCAAATTCTTCAATGCGACCACATAAGGAATAAAAGCCAAATATGTCATTCTCTTCAAGGTTTCCACACAAAGAATCAAAACCCATGATTTTTTGTGTGCTATAGTCATAAGGTATGGCCTTCGATGATGAGGTATTGTTTTGATCATACTTAGGAAAGGGTGTGTTATAGATCTTCAATTGCACATTCGATGATGTTTGGCTTTGTCCTACAACCTCAATCTTTCCATTTTCAATAAGGTCTTGAAAAAAACTCTTCAATTTCATATATTTCTTGGTATCATGACCTTTAATGCGATGATATTTACAACACTCAGTGTCTTTGTACCAATTAGGCTTAGATTGATTGTCATAATAAGGTCTAGTGATTGGAAATTCCATCATGTTTTAGTCAACAAGGCGATGGAAGATGGCATCAAGAGGTTTTGCCAGTGGGGTGTATTGACGACGTTGGCGAGTGTTGGAACTATTGTTGTTATTGTTGTTACACAGAAATATATTTTTATTGGATTGATTGTGATTCTATTGTTGTTGTTGCAGTTATTTTTGTTGCCATTGATTGTTCTACTGATTGTTTTAATTATGTTGATTGTTGTTGTTTTTTCAGTTGCTCAGATTGTTTTGATTGTTGGATGCTTGAATATTTTGGACATGTTTAGCATCAGTCACTACATCATTGACAAGTCCCTTATTCTTGGTCTAAAACTTAGGCTTATCATTTGATTAAGAGGTGTAATTTTTAATGGTGCCTTTTTGCAAGAGACCATCCTCAATGTTCTTCCATTTCTTAACAACAGCTTCAAAAGTATTCAAGGAAGCCATTTTCATTTGGAATGACATTCGAGATACTAAGTTTCTAGTGAAGATGTCAATCAAGTTTTGTTTAGGTATCTTACATGGAATTCTATTGGAAAGGTGTCTCCATCTTTGTAAGAAATTGGCAAAGGTTTGACCATTCCTTTGCTTGTTATTGCACAAATCACTTAGAGATGCTTGATGTTCAATGTTGTAGGAGTATTGCACAACAAATTTCTCTGCAAGATCGAAGAAGGTAGATATTGACCCATGAGGGAGATTCATGAACCACTCAAGGGTGGGGCCTCCAAGACTTCTAGTGAAAAGTCCCTTAAGATAATTCTCATTGTAGGAGAGCTCTTAGCATGCAACGTAAAATTCCTTAAGGTGTTGGACCGAACATGTTTCCCCTTTGTATTTATCAAATTTATGAATTTCAAAGTTTGGGGGAAATGGTTGCATGTTGATTGATTTTTCAAATGGGTAGGGACATATTTCATCCAAAGAGAATTCTTTATTTCCCCCATTTTACTTACTATGAAGAAGGCTTTTGAGTTCATTAACTTTTTGGGCCAAGTCAGGAGCATTGTGATGTGTGAGCATAGGCCCAAAAGATTGTCCTCCACCAAGTTGCGATGATTTAAATATGGATGATGTAAGTCCCATTGTAGGAGGCGTGTAATGATAGATTTTGATGAGGCAAGAATGGATGTCTTCAAGGTAGTTGATGAAATCGTGAAGAGTGATGACAAATATTGATGTGTGGAGAGTAGGATTGGGGTTTGACCAATGTTTAGAACATTTTCATCCATGCCATTAGATGTTGATGTCGTAGTGTGAGTACTAGCATGGGAGGTCAAATTTGGGATGACACTGAGACTCTTTTGAATAGTCTCAGGTGTCAACTCAAACGTTTGTGTGGGTTGTGATGTTGTTAACGCTTGTGATGTGACGATTCCACTAGAAGTGGTCTTTCCTTTGTCTTGATTTGATGTAGTATTCACTTGGCTTATCGTATTTGTGTTGACACTAACATTTTCCTTCATGACATTATGGTAAAACAAGGAGTCATCCAAATCAAATGGTACTATGACTCCATCCTTGAATGGGTTCATGAAAATTTTGGTTTTGTTTTGTCTAATGGATTTCTCTACCATCTCAAAGTTGTAAGGGTCTTTGAGGAAATAATTTACATGAGGAGATGTATCAGGTTGATAAATGAATTCAAATTCTTCAGGGTCATTTGTGACATCCACAGTGGGAACTTCAGTTCCCCCAAAGAAAGATGTTGCAAAAGGATTCTTTGTGTCTTTGTTGATGTTTTCTAGAGAGGACCTCATGTTTTTCTCTTGTGAACGAGTGACGACCATACAAATGTGACCTTTTGGAAGATGAAAGATGAAAGATGAAAGATAAAATATGAAAGATGAAAGATGAAAGATGATGTCTAAAGATTTGTTGGATGAAATATTTGATGATGTATGAAAGATGGACTTAGGACTAGGAGAAAATATTTGGACTTGTTTTGACTATGAGGGAAGGCCCTTAAGGATGTTGGATTTGATGTTGGATGTGAGGGCAGGACCTCAAGATTGGATTGATTCGATTTGGGATGGTTTGATTAAAGTTTGGATAACCTTAGTGAAATAAGATCCTATGAAAGCACAACGATTTAGATATGGATGATATATTTATCCTAATTGAGATAGGTTGTGTTCTCAAGAAAAATAGGATATATCTAATTAAATCAACCACCTAAGATGGACAATGTTCTCAAGTAATAAGATTAACTAGTGTTTTGGCTAAAAATGAGTTTCTCGCAACACTTTGATTAATCTTTCAACCTATAGATTGTGATAGAATCTTGATGAAGGTATGAAGGACTGAGTCAATTTATTGTTGATTTGATTTTGATAGGTTTGATCTTGATTCTGATTTGGATGTGGGTCAATCAAGACAACTAGATTATAGTCTGAGTGATGATGGTTCTCTGAAGTCCAAGGATGAAATATTTGATGAAATATGGAAGACTAGATTCGCGAAAGGTTGATGAAATGATGGAAGAAAAGGGTCTAATGTTGATCTCAATAATGATCTCTAGCGTTCTCAATGAAGTTGGTGTCAATGCGATATTTGATGATGTATATCATGACTTTATTGTTATAGAGCATCATTTCATATTTCTCAAATTTTCAGGCACTATCTTGGATTTCTCTCATAATACATTGTGTTTGTCTAATGCTTCTATCAACCTCTTTATTTTCTCTATAGACGAGGGGTAATTGAACCTTAACCTTCTTGTGTTTCCTCGAATATGTCATAAGCTATAGGAAAAAATGTGATTTTGTTGAGCTAGAGGACTGATTTTAGAAAGTGATTTGATGGATCTCTAGGAAGTTCAAATGATTGATATTGGCAAGGTCTATTACCTCACTATTTTCTGGTGCAGATGACATTCCAGGGCGGAGATACTAATTGATAGGTGTTGACGTGGGTTTAGAATTTCAAGTTGCCAGTCAATTAATTTTTTCTTTCTAGAGAGGCGGAGATGTCAATTCATCAACAGAGATGTCGATCAACACAAATATGGGTTTATAGGCGGAGACACCAATCTAGGTTTAAGGAAAATTTTGCAAGTTTTGATGTTTGACCAAGGTTTGACTGGTCTAAAGTAGATATGCTTGATGGAAAGAACAAGCACATCAGATAGAAACTTGAAAAATCGCAAATATTAAAGCTTTCAAAAAGTTTTCAAAAATGGTTTACATAGATTTTAACAGTGATCAAACACATTCTACCTAAGGAAAGGCGGCAATATACCACTTGTAAGCCCACATACATGGAGTAAACTTTGATCTTGATAAATCTGACCCTCATGCTTTGTGTACCCCTTAGAAAAGAGTTAAGTCAATGCAAAGATGAACGAGAAATTATACACATCAACATGTCTTCAAAGTGTGGGTGAATAGGGGATCCCCTTATGGGGGTTTTCCTGAGTTTCAATGATGAAATCCAAAAACCTTCACACCTCACAACCAAGGGTGTACATATGGTGATTAATTTCATAGAATGACACAATCCTCTTGCATTATAAGTGATATACCAAGGATAATGGGTGGTTGCTAAACTAGGCTTTTAGTGAGATCTGTAGTGTCTACCCAATCGGTTTGTACATGTGTGAGACACTTAAGTCTCTAGTTAAACATGTTGGATACTTAGGCACTTTGGCCCAATCCAGGCTACCATCAACACACCTCCCTCGAGCTTGAGTAGATCAGGACATTCTAGAGTTTACCCCATGTCCTATTTATCTACCGGCTGGAGGAATTTTCCAATTTGGGGTCATTCCTTGGACTAATGGAAGCTCCAAGAAGGCCTCTCTAGAGGAAAAGATAGAAATGGTTTTCTCTTACACCCAACATCCATGAAGGCAAGGGGAGAGGATACTTCTTTCTCTATCTTTTCATCATCTAATTAACAGGATTCTATGGTAAACAAAAATGAGAAACCATGAAGGGATTACCTCTAACGACAAGTCTCTCAAGACACACAAGACAATGGTTCATTCTAAATTGACAATTAATTAAAACAACTAGGTGCACTATCTAATGAAGGCACACAAAGCAATAAAAACAATAAAATCAAGGTAAAAGCCTTGTAAGTGTTAGTAGTTTTTATTTTCTTTTATCTTTGACATGTGGTAAGAGTTGCACCAAGTGTTAGTTAGTTAAGAAAAACCTAAGGAAAACTTCAAAAATTGCAAACAAGGTGGAGACGTCGATTCACGCAGATGTGGATCGACAAAGACATTGGTTCAGGGTCTAAGCAATAAAACAAAATGAAAAAAATGAAAAAAGACACGTGTAAGAAGAAATTACCTATACTTACCAAGCAAAGATGAAAATCTTTGGAGATGACATTTTACCTGTGATAGTAAAATTCAAATTTTTGACAACATTTAGTTTTTTAAAACTTGTTAATTGTTAGAAAGTAAAAAGATAGATTATCAAAAATCACAAAAAATGCTAAAAAACATGCAATTTCCACAAAACCAAGTCATTAAAATCTTGTAAATAAGTATTAGAGCTACACAAGTAGAGACTTTGATACTCGGGTGGAGACGGTGATTTGCAAAGATGCTATTGCGTTAGAAGGAGATGTCGTTCTGTGACCTAAACCTATGTGTGCAAGAAAATCTTGAGAAAAAATGTTAGAAACTAGGGACATGGGTCCTACCAGGCGTGCCAAAATGTATACATGAGAAATAAATCTATCTAGTCAGTTGTAAACAAGTCAAACATTAGTATAAAACACATGACAAACACAATAATCTCAACACATACCTATGATAGAGACAAAACGGAGCACCCAAGACCTATTTGATTTTCTCTCTTGAGGAGAATAATCATATGATCTCCTAAACATGATTAATGAATCGCCAAGGATAATGCAAACTTACTTAAATGATTCATATGAAGGTACAATGTACTTCAACTGAGATGAGAACCAAACTAGTATGAAGAACTAGATGGATTAATGATCAAAATGATAGCAAAGATGAGCTAAATGCAAAATTAAACTAGAATGATTCAAATATGCTATGATATGATTAAGTAAACTAAGACATATGCTAAGAAATCAAACTATCATGGATTCAAAACAAGCTAAATGATATGCAAGAAACTAAGATTATAGTAGCATGTAAAACTTATGAAAATGCTTAGAATCAAACTAGCGTGATAACAATGCAATTACAATGGATGATTTTCAAAGGATTGAAGCTCCTATTTATAGATTTTTGGAGGGATTATGAGGGCTTGGATTAGGTGGAGCTTAGGTGGCATCCACATAGGAGACACAAGCTAAAAGGGATGGCCATGCAAAAGGCAAAGTTTCTCACACATGTGTGAGCAACTTTGAAAGAGATGGGACATTTAAGGGTTGGAGGACAATAAACAAAAGGGAATGGCTCAAGGTTGTTGTGACACGTGTGAGAAAATTTGAGGAGGAAAGAGGAGACAAGGTGTAAGGTTTATGGTTGGGGCTATTTATGGAAGGTGGTTGGCCACCTTGGGAAGGGTTGCTCACACGTGTGAGCAACCACTTAGGCTAATCTTTTTAGGAATCACATAGATTAGTTAATTAACCTGGGATTAACTCAAAAGGTAGGTTTAGAGGATGATGGTGATGGGAGTAGGTTATGTTTTATGCTAGATTAGGATTAAATTACAATGAATTTAATTAAATAATGGGTTATGAATATGGAGGGATTTAAATAAAAGATTAATATAAATAGCAAGGATGAAAATGGGCAAAAATATTAAATAGGATTTCATACATTAGGAGAGGTGGTATTTAAATTAAATTCAAATACTTTAGGATAAGAGGAAATAATGGACACATTTAATTAAATATGTAGAGGAATGGGGTAAATATAATTAATTAATTAAAATTAAATATATGGCTAAGCAGGATATTGATTACATTAGATTTAATAAGGGAAATAAAGATGTCAAGGGGTGTTTTTAGACATCTATAACCATACCACCTCCTTAGAGGCATGAGTAGCAACCATATACTCTACTAATGGACAAAGCAATGTTGGGTTGCCTCTTACTCATCCAACTCATTGCTTGTCCAAACAAAGTAAATGCTAGCCATTAGTGAACCTTCGACTGTCCAATACTCCTACCCAATCTACACCAACCAATCCCTATATGTCCAATGACTTAACCAAATCATCAGTACCATGATAAACCAAATAGTAATCATAAATACCTCACAAATATCTAAACACCCACTTAAATATAGTCCAATCCTCTTTACCAGGATTAGGATAAACTTGCTCAAAAATCCCACTAATTTGGCTATATCGGGTCTAGTGCACACCATTGCACACATTAAATTCCAAATGGCACTAGTATAAGGAACCTTAGTCGTATAGTCATATTCGTCATCAAAACTTGGATGCATGTCTAAACTCAACTTAGTACCAGCTAGAAATGGAATACCAACTAGCTTACACGCATGCATATCAAACCTCTACAAAATAGTATCAACATACTCTGGCTTAACCAAATCTGTTTATGAACCAAATCTTTATTGATCTCCATTCCAAGGATATATTTTTCTGCCCCAAAGTTGTTCATATTAAACATGCAAAAAATTTGAACCTTGAGTTCTCCAGTCATCACATTATTGTTACCAATAAACAACATGTCATTAACATACAATATAATGATTAGTATATGATCATCAATCACCTAATATAAACACAATGATCTTCCTTACTCCTCTTATAACACAACTTTTGTACAAAAGTATTAAACTTATGGTAGCACATCCTGGATGCCTATTTCAAACCATACAAAGATCTGTTTAACCCACAAACCAATTATTCTTTCCCATTTACAATAAAATTGTTAGGTTGTCACATATAAATTTCCTCCTCAATATCCCCATGAAAATAAATTAGTTTTAACATCTATTTTCTCTAAATCAAAATCACAAGAAGCAACAATAGACAATAAGAATCTAATAGAAGTCAATTTTGCAAAAGTAGAGAAGTCGGTTTTGTAAAAATAGAGAAAAATTCACCAAAATTAACTCCCTCTCTCTAGGAGTATCCCTTGGCCACCAAGCTAGCCTTTTTCTACTCTAATCAATCATGTGCTCCAAACTTCTTTTTAAATACCCACTTTCATCCAATGGGCTTACTTTCTTTAAGAAAACTTACATGATCTTAGGTGTCACAACTATCCAAAGCTTGTTGGAAAGAAACATTGAATAGGTTCTTTGATGTTGTCATTGATGGAAACTCAAGTTGATTTTCCCATCCACATTGCACTATTCAATCATACTGAGAGTCAGTTTGTAGATTTCTCCAAGTTTGGTGATGAACAAAGCATATAGCAGTGATTTGTATTTGGTCTGGTACTCACTCTCAGACCAATATTTTGAGTTGCACATCTAAGGGAAGATTTAAGGATGCCTAGTCTACCTTATTCCAAATTTTTGTGGTCCGATCATATTTGGTGTACAAGTTAGAAGGTTTTGTGTATCGGCTTTTGGGTTGATAGTGAAGAACAAAAGATATGTGTATTTGATCCTTATGTTGATCTATTGGAGTGATTTTGGTGATTGTTCTTATGATCTAGGATGTGTATCTGACATGTGTGGAAAATGTATGATCAATTGTTATTGTCTACATTGTTATTTACATTCAAATCTAGCTAACTAATTGTACACATTTCATTATTTTGTTAAGTGTTCTTTACCTAACATGTAAGCAATATAATCTCTTGTTGTGGATATATAAGATTGATGTATTTGATCATTTTGGTGTGGTATATTATATGTGGAAGATGATGATAGAGATTGTGTGCAGTTTCACATGCACGAGATAATGATTTGAGGTTCGAATCAGCAGATCAATGTAACAGAGCAATGAGTGATGAATGCATGAAATCAGTATATTGTACTTAATTGGAACTATATTTTGGCATTTGTAGATGTTGTTTCTCAGTTCAAACCCTCAATGACATTGTATTATCTCATAGGTAGTAATCCATTTGTATTTGAGAAGTGTGCATGAATTCATGTGTATTCCCTTTTTGTAATACTTCTACAAAGTGTTTTCATATCGTGGGTTCATCCCCACTATAGTTTTTCCCTTGACTGGGTTTCCACGATAAAAGATCTTGGTGTTATTGTGTTATGGATATTTTTGTTATGCTTTTGCATCTTACCTTTCATTATATGTGTTAAGTGGCTAAAGAATCATATTAATAAAGTTAAAGATTATAAAACACCGATTTACACCCCCCCCCCCCCCCCTTCTCATTGTTCCTTAACTCCAACAATTGGTATCAGAGCCTAGTTCCATGAAGGAAGCCCAATAGCTTGAGGAAGATCTAGATAGGTAGTTCAATGGATTCAGATGGTATTCAATAATAACTCCTAGTTGCACTTGAAGATCTTGATCAATCCAAAGCTTAAGTCTTGGAATTGCACAAGAAACTTAAGGATATTAAAAATTTCATTCAATCATTGAAAGGGAAGCTAAACAAATCCTTGGAAAAGAGAAAGGAAATTTGTGAACAGCTAAAGCGGAAAGGAAGCACAAATGATGATCATCTAAATCAAGCTTTGAAGGAGAAGATAGAAGAATGTGAGAAGCTTTCAAAAGACAAAGAAGTCCTAAAACACGAGATGGAATCTGTGGTGATGAGGCTAACCAAGGAAATTGAGGAATGGAAGAAGAATGAAAAGAATCTTGATTATTCCTTGAAGGAAATATCTAATGAATGCAACAAACTTAATTGTGAGATCAACCAATTATAACTAGATCTGGAAGAATCCAAACACAATGAGGAAGAACTTGAAAAGAAAAATGGCTTTCTTAGGAATGAGCTTTCTACTGCAAATGAGTACAAGGAGAAAATCATAATTAGCTTATCTAATCTTGATGAACTACTTGAAAGCCAAAGGACGAAAGGTAACATGCAAGGTCTTGGATTTGAGAAAGGAGAAAGTTGTGGATTTGGACAAAGAAATCATCAGTTAGAAAATCTGAAGGACAAACCTAAAAGGTCTCTAGTAAGACAACATAATGCTCAAAGGTACCCTCTTTCAATGATAATTGCTTTATGTGCACTAAATTTGGTCATAAAGCTATTCAATGCAGAAATAGAATCAATGGCTCATCTTTTTCAAGTCAATGTCTCAAATATAATAAGTATGGTCATAAATCAAGTGAATGCAACAGTGTGGTGAATAACTATTTCAATAGAGGGGATGTTAGATGCTTTGCATGAAATAGATTTGTACATATTGCTAATAAGTGTAGATCAAGAGGAAATCAAGTAAATTACAGATATGGACAATCAAATGTTGTATGCTACAATTGCAACAAATCTAGTCACATTGCAAGATTCTATAAAAGCAAGAATGTGGACAGGAAGGGTCTGATAGACAAGAATAATGTGCTAGCTAATGACAAAGGAGAGGAGAAAGTGAATGTGGATGAGGTCAAGAAGAAAATGAATAAAACTTGGGTAAATAAGAGTGAGAATAATGCAAGAAATGAGTCTGCACCTAAATTTGGTGTTGGAAATTCCTTCGGGAATTAATTTAAGGTCTTTGCCCTAGGGGGAGTTTTCAAGAAAAACCTTATAACTACCCAGATAGCAGTTAGTACTTGAATCCGAAAAGTTGACAAGTTGTATTGAGCTATTGCAAATGTTTTAGAAGGATTTTCAAAAGAAGTTGAGTAGTATTGAAGATCTACAACAAAAATTTTGAGAAATCGTCTGTAAAATAGAGTATATGGAAGGATTAGGGCAAAGTGCATTCATTACATCAAAAGTAGGTGTGAAAATGATAAAAGGTAATTTTACCTTGTCATTTGTCACTTTACATTTGAGGAGGAAGCAAAAGAAGACCTCTATAAGCATATTTCCTGAGATCAAAGACATGAAGGTGATTTTCATGCAAAACCTAGTTTGGCAAAAAGGTATTTTCTGAGAAGTTTGTGAACTGGCAATTTCAAAAATGGATACTCCTTTGATTGTTGATATAACTGAAAGACCTAGACCTAAATTCAAGAAGCACCCCTTTAAATCAGTAGAAGATGATCTGCTAGTTGCATTTTCATTGGTTTTATATGGTGTTCTTCATGTTGAAGATATTAGGGCATACATTCATGCGAATCTTGAAGAATTAGGAACTTCCCAAATGTTGAATCTTATTTAGATAAGCTATCAGATATAGATTTTAGGCTTAAGCATGAATTTAAGGATTTGGGGGAGAAGAAGTTTTCTCAGGTTATCAAGTTTGCGTTGTTTGATGAAAATGAATGGGTTCAGTATGTTCTGAGTCGAACACATGCAAAATTTATGTGGTTGAGAAAGCCATTCAATATTACCAAATATGTCTTAGGGTTGTAACTAGTTTGTGCTCATCTAGTGAATTACCTATCCTGAAGTCAATGAAGAATCAAATTGTTATAGATGCAACTGTATCAAAGTTTGACACAGGGGAAATGACAATCAATGATATCATAGAGCCTGATGTAATCTTTTCTTCAATGATTATTGAGTATAGGATTTACTGCTCCAGCAATGAGAATTATGTCTCTGGTATGGCCATTTATGTTGCTTATCAAATGGTGAAAGAAAATATAGAATATGAACTATGTGATTTGTGGAGCTAGCTAATGGAGAATCTGACAAAGATTAAGAAGGATAAGAAACACTCTTTCAAATATGGTAATCTGATCATGTGTTTATTCTTTTACTTCATGAATGAGTTTACAAGAATTGGCAAATTTCAGTGGAAAAATGATAAACTAGTAGAAGTGCAAATTAGAGATCTATACATGCTTGACAACAAGCCTTAGAGAAGTACTCTTTGGTGTCGGACTAGAGAAAGGATCCCCAAACTAATTGTTGAGAAGTATCAAGATACAATTTGTTTCATGGTTGAAATTGATCAATGTTTGATGGAAACAATGGAACCAAGGACAATATGGATCATGCCCATGGGGTATGAGGTTGATGAAGAGATACTTGACATATATGCTCAACATCTATTGAGAAAGCCTATTGATACTATAGAAGAGACGTTTGGAACGTTTGTAGAGAAAGACTTAAAGGTGTATCAAGAATTGAAGAGGTTGTAAATAGTAAGGAAAGTCAGAAAGGAGGTAGAAACATTTGCAAAAAGTATGGGTATTCTAGTATAAGCTAATTATTGGGAAGACAAATGAAGTTGTAAAGGAGATGAGAAGATATTAAAGAGCATCTTGGAAGAGAACCAATTTGAAGTTTTTACAGAAGAAGCTCAAGTTGATGACACCTTTGTTCTAGATGTTGAACCTGTTGAAGTTATTGTTCTTGAGGTAAATGTTTCTATTTCTCCATAAGGTGAAGTTGTAGGAGAGATAAAAGGTGAAGAAGTTGTAGAGAAGGTGACTAAGGTGAAGCTATCTAAGGTAAACATTGAGGCAAGAGACACTACAGGGGTAGTGTGGAATTTTTAGAGAAGGGTAGTCTAGATTTGGATGATACCAAAATCACTCAAGGGTCTATCAATTTGGCCACTCTATCTCCAATTCAAAAACTGAAGCTCACATCATTTGCACAAGCTAAGGAAAGGAAGGATATTTTGAGATCTCGCATGGAGAACATTGAATTGATAAGTCTTGCACCTAGTGTCTTGGAGAAGATCGTACCTACATTTGTCAAAGAAACATCTGATTCTCCCTTTGGTTAGCTAAAGAGCCTCATAAACTCTGTAAGTACTCATTTTCAATCTTTAGAGAATTCAACAGAGATAAAAGTCAAGAATGAATTTGATGCCAATAGATTCAATCAGTTGAAGGTAATGATATAAAATGATACGATACTTCTGGACAACAATGTAAAGAGTATTCAAAATGCTTTATCTGAAGGTGGTAATGTATACAAATCTTGTCTATCATTTTCTAAATTTGTCGATGATATTGAAAAGAAGATCAAGGAGAATGAGAAGTTGTTAGCAGATTTGTCTTTATTTTTTGATCCTTTAACGATTTCTACAACTAGTCATGAAGGTCAAGTCATATCTTTGCTTGACAAAATTAAGAGTCTGATGCATGAGAGAGATAAGATTGTTGGCAAAATTGGTGAACTTCAGATTCTAATTGTTCCTAAGTTGGAAACTATGTTTAGTTCCTTAAAGGAAGCCAAGGATGTCATCATTACTAGTAATCCTTCAGATCTTCAGGTAGCAGAAAAGAAAGCATAATAGCTTTGTGGTCACATTTCAATTCTGGAGAGTCTCAAGAAAGGTTGGGACAATGATTTAAGCTTATTGAAAAATATTTTTGTGGATTTATTTAAGTTGATATAAGTTAGAAAACCCTACTTGTACATATGTGACATATTTATAAGAGTTTTGTATGAATTTTTGTATGTGGATCCCTACCTTTTCCATTGATGTCAAAGGGGGAGTGTAGGGTAGTGAAAAATGTATGCATGGCTATATTCATCCCAAGGGGAGTAGTGACTTTTTTATTTTTAAAGTGTACAAATGTAGTACTGATTTTGACACTTAGTCATTTTCACTAAGTGTTGTCATCAATGCCAAAGGGGGAGATTGTTGGCAAGAGACATTGCATAGGTTCTTTGATGTTTTCATTGATGGAAACTCAAGTTGGTTTGCCCATCCGCATTGCACTATTCGATCATATCGAGAGTAAGTTTATAGATTTCTCCAAGTCTAGCAATGAACAAAGAATATAGCAGTGATTTGTATTTGGTTCGGTACTCTCTCAGATCAATATTTTGAGTCATGGATCTAAGGGAAGATTTATGGATGCCCAATCTATCTTAGTCCATAATTTTGTGGTCAGATGATATTCAGTGTGCGAGTTAGAAGTTTCTATGTATCGGCTTTTGGGTTGACAATGAAAAACAACAAATATGTGTAGTTGTTGATCCTTATGCGAATCTATTGGAACAATTTTGGCGGTTTCTCTTGTGATCTAGGATGTTTAGATGACATGTGTGGTAGCGTATGATCAATTGTTATGGTCTGCATTGGTATTTACATTTAAATCTAGCCGACTAATTGTACATGTTTCATTATTGTGTTAAGTGTTCTTGAGTCGACATGTAAGTGATATAATCTCTTGTTACAGATATATAAGATAGGTGTATTTGATCATTTTGGTGTGGTGGATTGTATGTGGAAGATGATGATAGATATTGTGCACAATTTCACATGTGCAAGATAATGATTTGAGGTCTGAATCATAGAAGATAAGAGTAACAGAGCAATGAGTGATGAGATGCATGAAATCAGTATATTATACTTAACTGAAATTGTATTTTCACATTTGTAGATGTAGTTTCTCAATTCAAATCCTCAGTGACATTGCATTTGTATCATAGGCAATAAGCATTTTGTATTTGAGCAATGAGCTCTAGGCAATGTGCCTAAATGCATGTGCATTCCCTTTTGTAATACTTATGCAGAGTATTTTCATCTTGTGGGTTCATCCCCACCATTTTTTTTCCCTTAACTGAGTTTCCATGATTAAAAATCTTGGTGTTATGGTGTTGTGAATATTTGTGTTATTCTTTTGCATCTTACCTTTGATTATATGTGTTAAGTGGCTAAAGAATCAAATTAATAAAGTTAAAGATTGCAGAATATTGATTCAACCCCTGCTCTCATTGTTCCTTAATTCCAACAAGGCCATCATCTCCTCATGCATGGCCTATATCCAAGGTGCACTTTTCTCCAAAGAGAGAGCCTCCCTAGCATATCTAGTTTCATCATTAGTACTCAACAAAGTAAATATACAACAAAAATATGGTAGGCTATACTTTTCAACTTGATTCTATTGCCTTGTACACCTCCTCAAGGTAGGAGTGATGGTTCGACCTATTCAACTTCTTATATTGGCTCATCTTGCACATCATCTAAACTCTTTAAACCCTCTTCTTCTTCTCCACTTTTAGATCCATCTAATTGTTCTTACTTCTCGTTTGGTTGTTCTTCACCTGAGTAAATTATAAAGTCCCTTAAAATAACATCTCTAGAAAGAATCATTATTTGGATTAGAGGATTCCAAAGCTTATAACATTTTACATTCTCTTCATAACCAATGAAGATGCATTTTTTAGCTTTTGGGTCTAGTTTAGATCACTTCTTCTTAGGCACATGAACAAAATCCTTACAACCAAAGATTATAAGTGTGCAACTAGAGGCTTTCTACTTATCCACACTTCATAAAAACTTTTTTCAATAAGATTTGAACAAGGAGATCTATTAATCAAATAACAAGCAGTACCAACAAATTTATCTAAGCACATTTATCAAGCTTAGTACCACTCAACATGTTCCTAGCTCTTTCCATTATGGTTTGGTTCATTCTTTATGCTACCCCATTTTGTTGGGGAGTGTAAGGAGTAGTCTCTTTCCAAACAATGCTTGTATGCTTACAAAACTCATTGAATTCCCTAAAACAAAATTCACTCCCACTGTGAATCCTCAACACTTTTATCTTATAATCAAATTTATTTTCCTCTAAGATCTTAAATTCCTTAAACATGGTGAAAACTTCAAATTTACAATGTAGAAAATAAATCCAAGTGCATCTAGATAAATCATCAATGAAGGAAACATAATACCGAGATTTACCAAAGAAACAACATCCACTAAACCACACACAATTGAGTGAATAATGTCTAATGATCTCTTTGCCTCATAGATTCCTTTAGGAAATGATGATCTATTATGTTTACCAAATACATAATGCTCACATAAATTATTTTTGTCAACAGAATAATTAGAAAGACCATCAACCATCTTTTTATTTAGAATGGTATAAAGACCTTTTGCACTCATGTGACCCAATCTCTAGCATACATCCATTTTCATTGCTAGTTACATTGGAAAAGTTTCAAAAAGTAGAGGCATTAAGCCTAAACAAAGTCCCTATCCAAGCTCCTTTAGCTATCATAAAGCTCCTTCTTACCAACTTGCAACCAAAATTGTCAAATGTCATAAGAACTCCATAATCATTCAACTTGGATACAGAAAAAAAGATTTTTCAGAAGTGCTAGAATATGCAAAGCATTATCAGTGGTTTTTACTCTTCCATCAGTGAAACATAATTTTACCTTTCCTTTAATAACAACCTTATTTGTATAGTTGTCACCAAGGAAAGCATCTTCTTGTAAAGAGTCACATGGTAGGAGGTACATAAATCAATAAGACAAGCACCATCACTGACATTGTTAGAAAAACTTGAAAAACAAAAAATGTTGAGAAGGGAAGGGGGTGAATCAGTATTTTACGAAGCCTTTTAACTACTAAGAAACCAGAATTAAAAGAACACACAGCAAAGGAGACAAGACGCACAAATTCTCTTGTAGAAACCCAAGGCGGGTAAAAACCACGGCATCTCTAAATAGAAGGGCTACAACCCATTACATTTAAGAACTACAACTCTCCTTTTTCACTTTGTTGATCAGGCTTCAACCTAACCCTGAAGGCTACAACCTTCCCTCTTAGAAGATATGATAAAACTAGAACAAAAGTATGTACTTTGTCTTCACAAAAGAATGAAGACACTCAGGCTACAGACAATCTCAACTCAGATTAATATTCAATAGACTGACTATTAAATCTCAATTTTGACAAGGACACAAAACTCATAACCATCAAATACGTGCTCCCTGTGATATTGCAGATCGATATTTCTCAAGCTCTTCTACCAAAAAGGACTCTCACTGTTTGAGATGCCCACTATTCTGATTCACTGTTCACTTTTTATTTACAGTCCTCTCCACTTCTCTGTTATGTTGAGCATCCCTTGATTGTATACCAGTTGTCATGCCTCATTTACTAAGACAAGCATGCTTTACTTTTATGTGAAAATACCACCCATTCCAGATAGTCATTTCTCCTCTTCAATGTCTAATCTCGCATGCCATTCATACTTGATTTTGATACCACACTATTGATATATTTTTTACAACGCCCCTCAACTCTTCTCATCAAGAAGCTGCATTAGAGTCATTCATGCTCTCTCATACTCAGCACACTTGAATAGGTGTCATCGAAAAAGACTTACGTTATTCCCAGAAAATTGCTCAATCTTCATTATGTTTACATTAAAACCGCATGCAAATAATTTGTAACATCCCGAGTTTTGAATCTGGTCGCTCTTGTTGATCGTCCCCTTTTCTAAAAACTGTTAAGACCACACGAAAAATTTGAATGCGTTATCTTATCAACCTAGAAGATGCACACTTTTGATATCTATCTGCCCTTTTTTTTTTTCCATTTTGGTGAGAGGATAACCAATGATTTGGATGGCCCATTCTCAGTCACAGGTGACAATCATGGTTTGCATAAGCGACTGGATATGTCATTTTGACACCTGACACATGTTCATGAGTAAGACTCAGGAAACTGCCAAGAAGAAATTCAAATCACACTATCCTGTGAATGTATAAAAATGAACTGCTCTTGTGTATGTTTGACATTTGTTAACAGATTGCCTCCACTTATTTCGCACATAAGGAAGAATCTCTAAAAACATTTAGTTTTACATGCATACAAAATTGGTTGATAGCGTGCCAACAGCATATGTGTACAGGAGACATTTTTTGACAGTCTTGTGTGCCTTTACCAGAAATAGTCATGACATTCTTCTAAACACTATTGAGGAACAATTGCTCAACTAATACATCCACTCACTCCATATTCTTAGAACCATTGAGACGCCCAGTCAGAAATAATGACAACATACAGAAAATGGCAATTTGAATCATTCGTAGTGACATACAGGTGTCAAACAAATGTTGCAATAAAGATCAAACAATGCGGCAGAGAGAGGATCAAACATACGCAGGAGTATAGACAACTGGAGCTTGATAAACACATGGTGACAACCAAAAATCAAATGGAAAAAATGTAACAATCTCCCCCTTTTTTGTCATTGATGGCAATATCCAGCAAACGTGAAGGAGAACAAACCAACTCCCTCGGAAACTCTAAACCAACTCCCCCTGAAGATCTACTCCCCCTTTGACATTAATGAACATAGAACAAAAATAACGATCGCAGCTCAAAAAATATAGCAATGAAGCACACCTGCTGAAGAACACGCTACTTTAGTGAGGTAGTAGGACACCAAGCTTGCTTCGAAGATACTCAAAGTGATATTGGGGCAATGGTTTAGTAAAGACATCAGTAATTTGTTCCTTTGAACAAACATAGTTCAGCTTAATAGTGTTGTTAGCAACTTGCTTCTTCAAATAATGATATTTAATTGGAATGTGCTTGGTGCGAGAATGCAATACTGGATTTCTCGAGATATCAATGGCGCTTGTGTTGTCACAAAAAATACAAATAGGATCAGTAAACTTAAGCTTATAGTCACATAAAGTATTCTTCATCCAAATTACCTGAGTACAACAAGAAACTATTGCAATATATTCAGCTTCAGCAGTGGATAGTGAAGTGCAAGACTGTTTCTTTCTTAGCCAGGATACCAAACAACCACCTAAAAAGAAAGTACACCCACTGGTGATTTTCTTATCATCCACGGAGCCACCCCAATCTGCATCTTTATAGGCTGTAAGAGAGAAATCAAAACTCTTTGGAAACCAAAGACCAAAATCAACAGTGCCTTTCAAATACTTAAAAATTCTCTTAATAGCTTGATCGTGTGTTTGCTTTGGAGATGCTTGAAATCTAGCAACATAGCCAACAGTCTACATAATATCTAGTCTAGTGGCTGTAAAAAATAGCAAACTCCCTACCATAGATCTATAAAAAGTTTGATCAACAAAAGGAGATACATCATCCTTACTTAGTTTACATCTGGTTTCCATAAGAGTGCTAACTGGATTGCAATCTTCCATTTTGAATCTCTTAAGCAACTCTCTAACATATTTAGCTTGGGAAATGAAAACACCTTCAGAAGATTGATTAATTTGCAACCCAAGAAAGTAAGTTAGTTCATCCATCATAGACATTTCGAATTCACCTTTCATACAAGCAGCAAATGTCTTAGACATTTTGACATTGTCACTACCAAAAATCAGATCATCTACATAAACCACAACAATGAGAATGTTGTTACCTTCCTCTTTGACATATAAATTGCTATCAACATATCCCTTTTTGAAGCCCTGCTCCTGTAAGTAATTGTCAAGCCTGTCATACCAAGCTCTAGGAGCTTGTTTGAGTCCATAAAGAGCCTTTTTCAATTTGCAAACATAATCCACATTGTTAGAAATAAGGCCTTCTAGTTGTTCAACATAGATTTCTTCAACCAAATCCCCATTTAAAAAGGCAGATTTAACATACATTTGAAAGACTTTGAAACCTTTAAAGGAAACAAATGCAAGATAAATTCTAATTGCTTCAAATCTTGCAACCGGTGCAAAGGTTTCACTAAAATCCACACCTTCAATTTGAGAATAACCCTTGCAAACTAAGTGAGCCTTGTTTCTAATGATCTTACCATCTTCATTTACCTTATTCCGAAATACCCATTTTGTACCTATCACATTTTTGTTATGGGGTCTAGGCACAAGCTCCCAAGTATTTCTCTTCTTAATTTTTTCTAACTCCTCTTTCATAGCAGCCACCCAATGCTCATCTACTGCTTCCTCTTCAAAACATTTAGGCTCAATCATAGAAATGAGTGAGAACTCATCATCCTCAAAATAATTAACATTTTGCCTAGCATTCCTAGTTCTTCTTTAAGCTATAACTTGATCAATCGAATGATTCTTTTGAACAAATTTTGAAGGAGTTTTAAAGGTAGAAGCATCATGATCACCTTGAGAATCATACCCGCAATTATCATGTGAATTTTCAGCATCATTAGAAATAGAGACTGTTTCTTCATGAGCAGATTGAATTTTACCTTTGTCATTCTCACCACTTTTGCTACCTGTTACAACTTGAATATGAGGAGGAGAAGGTACAACAGTGCTGGTTTGAGTTTTTTCTTCTTTAGGGCTGTCATCATTCTCACCAAGTTCATTAGTAGCCTCATGAATCTTAACATTAGCACTCTCTATTAATTTATGCAGCCTTTTATTATAGCATTTAAATGCTTTACTTTTAGAAGAGTAGCCAAGAAAGATTCCCTCATCAGATCTAGAATCAAATTTTCCCAAATTATCTTCATCCCTCCTAATGTAGCATGGACTTCCAAAAAATTTTAAGTACTTAATAGTAGTCGGTTTACCTTTCCAAAGTCCATATGGAGTCTTGTTGAGCTTGGGCCTCAAAAAGGTTCTATTCTGAATGTAGACTACTGTGTGGACAACCTCTCTCCAAAAAAAATCTTTCACTTTTCTTTCATTCATCAAACATCGTGCCATCTCTTGAACAGATCTTTTTTTCTTTCCACAACACCATTTTGTTGTGGTGTTCTAGGGGCTGAAACCTATTTCTTGATTTCATGTTGCTTACAAAACTTCACAAAATCATTTGAAGTAAATTCTCTCCCATTATCAGAATGCAAGCATTTGATTTTCACATCCATTTCATTTTCAACCAGATTCTTAAAAATCTTAAACTTCTCTAAAGGCTCTGATTTTTCTTTTAGAAAAGTAACCCAAGTCATACGAGAAAAATCATCAATAAGAAGCATAAAGTATTTTTCACCTTGAAGGCTTGTTGTCCTAGTTGGTCCACAAAGATCCGTATGAACTAGCTCAAGTGGCCTACTGCTGAAATGATCTTCTAGTTTGTTTTCCCTCTTGACAATTTTTGCAAACAACATCAGTTGGTTTCTCTATCTTTGGCATATCTCTTACAGCTTCCTTTTTACTAATTTTGATAAGATTATCAAACTTTACATGCCCAAAGCACTTGCGCCAAAGCCAAGCATCCTCTACCTTTCTCAAACAAGTCTCATCATTAGATTCATCAAGAATATAGAGATTATTTGCTGCTCTAGTTGATTTAGCTATGACATCAATTCTATTTTTGATAGTGCAAGAATTTGAGTTAAAGCTAAGGTCATACCCTTGATCACATAGTTAACTTACACTTAAAAGATTGTGTTTCAAACCTTCAACATAAAGAACATTCTCAACAATGGTTTCATCATTATTAATCAAGAGAGTATCTATACCGAAAACCTTTGCAAAAGAGCTACCTCCAAATCTAACCTTTCCACCTTTCATTTTCTTGAGAGTATGAAACTTGCTTAAATCACCTATCATGTGTATGGAGAAACCACTGTCAACATACCAAATATCCTTCTCACTACTGAAAAGAAGAGTTGTTTGACCAACAAGAGCTTTTAGAGGTGTCTCTTGAACTTTTCTTCTCCAAACTTTGGTCACTTTTGTCCTTTTTGGTTCAACATTGTAGAACAAATCTGCACTATAGCTGTTGCAAAATCTTGAAGTATGGCCAAACTTGTAACAACTGTAGAAAATTAAGTTGTACTTCCTAAAGGCATTCTTTTCATGTTGAAAATAATTCTTAAAGGGAGCAGCTCTACAATCAGCAACTCTATGTCCAAAGTAGTTACATGAAAAATAGTAGCCATAGAAAAAAGGTTTATTTACCTTGTTGAGAGCAGGTTGACTACTTTCCGGTGGTGAAGAGTTTTGTTCAAGTTGCATGCCAACTCCTCTCTTATCTTTGGTAGGTCTTTGAGAACCAAGAATGTCATCTAACATAACATTACCACTCTTGAAGGACACTTCTTCATTGGAAAGCATAGAAGTTTTACCTATGTTTCTGAGAGCAACAATCTCAGCTTCTAGCTTGGCAATGTTTTCTTCTTTTAGCTGAATTTGATTTTTTAGATTCTCACGAACTTTCTTAGCTTCCTCATTCAATATTTTAGAATTAATAAGTTGAGTTTCAGCCTCTTTGAGAGATGTTGCAATCTTTAACTTTTCAGCACTCTCAACTTGTAGAAGATCCACAAGATTTAGTTTCTTTTTTTTCAATTTTTTGATCTCAGCTAGAGCTACAATCAATTCTAGTTCAAGATCCACTTCATCATCTTCAACATCATCATTTTCTTTGGAACTCAAGTCATCAACAGCCATGAACATAACTTCATTAATTCGAGAATCACTTCGCTGCTTGAAGAATCATCGCTGTCATCTTTTGAAAATAGCACATTTTTCCCTTTTTAAGATTTCCAATTTTTCTTTGCAAATCTCCTAGTTTTTTAGAATTTGAAATCTTTTTCATCATTGTTGTCATCTTCTTTATCGAACAGACACTTTGAGGCAAAGTGATCGAGTTTCCCACAGTTGAAGCACTTCAAACTAGATTTGTCTTTACTTTTGTTAAAACCCTTTTTTAGCCTTCTAATAAAGTAAGCAATTTCCTCATTGGAGTCCTCATCCGAGCCATCACTATGATTATTTTCTTTGTCCTTGCTCCTTTTAGAAACCTTGAAGGTAGATTCATTTTTGGAAGGCCCTTCAATGGTAGTCCTCATCTCATAGGCAGTCAAAATACCATACAATTTGTCAACGGTTAGAGTGTCCAAATCTGACATTTCTTCTACAGCAAAGACTTTAGCATCAAGCCTCATGGGAAGAGAGAAGAATTTTTTGAACCACGGTTTTCTCTTCATCATTTTCTCCCAGACCTTTTAAAGAATTGACTACTTCATCAACACAAAGAAAGTAAGTAGCGATGTTTCCACCTTCCTTCATGCGAAGACCTTCAAAGACACCCTGGTGAGTTTGAACTTTAGCCTTCCTAACTTTGTCATCTCCATGATAAGCATTATGCAGCTTATCCCAAACTTCTTTTGCGGTAGCACAGTGCATGACCTTTACGAATTCAACTTCAATTAGACCACACAAAATAGCATTGATATCCTTGGCATTATTCTCAAATTCTTTTTTACTATCAGCATCTGTAGGAGGTGTAGAAGGAATATTGTAACCATTGACAAGACTGAGATAGACATCACAGCCTAGGGACATGATGTAGGTCTTCATGCGAACACTCCAAAAGGCATAGTTGTTTTCATCGAAGAGAGGTGCACGATTCGTAGTGAGCTAGACCTTCTAAGGCACTCATGATAGGCACAAGAATCAAACTCTCAAGCTTTTAAGCAAGAGAAGAGAGTGAACAACTCTGATACCAATTGAAAAACAAAAAATGATGAGAGGGGGAGGGGGTGAATCAGTATTTTACGAAGCTTTTTAACTACTAAGAAACCAGAATTAAAAGAACACACAACAAAGGAGACAAGACGCACAAATTCTCTCGTGGAAACCCAAGGTGGATAAAAACCACGGCATCACTAAACAGAAGGGCTACAACCCATTACATTTGAGAGCTACAACTCTCCTTTTTCACTTTGTTGATCAGGCTTCAACCTAACCCTAAAGGCTACAACCTTCCCTCTTAGAAGATATGATAAAACCAGAACAAAAGTATGCACTTTGTCTTCACAAAAGCATGAAGACACTCAGGCTGCAGACAATCTCAACTCAGATTAATATTCAATAGACTGACTGTTAAATCTTAGTTTTGACAAGGACACAAAACTCATAACCATCAAATGTGTGCTTCCTGTGATACTGCATATCGATATTTCTCAAGCTCTTCTACCAAAAAGGACTCACTGTTTGAGACGCCTACTATTCTGATTCACTGTTCACTTTTTATTTATGGTCCTCTCCACTTCTTTGTTATGTTGAGCATCTCTTGATTGTACACCAGTTGTTGTGCCTCATTTACTAAGACAAGCATGCTTTACTTTTATGTTAAAATGCCACCCATTCCAAATAGTCATTTCTCCTCTTCAATGTCTAATCTCACATGCCATTCATACTTGATTTTGATACCACACTATTGATATATTTGTTACAACGCCCCTCATCTCTTCTCGTCAAGAAGATGCATTAGAGACGTTCACGCTCTCTCATACTCAACACACTTGAACAGGTGTCATCGAAAAAGACTTACGTTATTCCCATAAATATGCTCGATCTTCATTACGTTTACGTTAATGCCGCACGCAAATAATTTTTGACATCCCCTATTTTGAATCTAGCCACTCTTGTTAATCGTCCCCTTTTTAAAAAGTCATTAAGACCACACGAAAAATATGAATGCGCTATCTTATCAATCTGGAAGACACACACTTTTGATATCTATCTACCCATTTATTTTTTCCGTTTTGGTGAGAGGATAACCAATGATTTGGACGGCCCATTCTCAGTCACAAGTGACAATCATGGTTTGCATAAGCGATTGGATATGTAATTTTGACACCCAACACATGTTCATGCGCAAGACTCAGGAAACCGCCAAGAAGAAATTTGAATCACACTATCCTGTGAATGTATAAAAATGAACTGCTCTTGTATATGTTTGACATTTGTTAACGGACTGCCTCCACTCATTTCGCACATAAGGAAGAATCTCTAAAAACATTAAGTTTTACATGCGTAAGAAATTGGTTGCTAGCGTGTCAACAACATACGTGTACAGGAGACATTTTTTGACAGTCTCATGTGCCTTTACCGGAAATAGTCATGACATTCTTCTAAACACTGTCGAGGAACAGTTGCTCAACTAATACATCCGCTCACTCCATATTCTTAGAACTATTGAGACGCCCAGTTAGAATGAATGACAACATATAGAAACCAGTAGTTTGAATCATTCGTAATGACATACAAGTGTCAAACGAATGCTGCAATAAAGATCAAACAATGCGGCAGAGAGCAGGATCAAACATACGCAGGAGTAGAGACAACTGGAGCTTGATAAACACATGGTGACAACCAAAAATCAAATGACAAAAACGTAACAAAACTAAACAAAGCATTAGAGTCATCATCGAAGGAATTTTCTGTGAATAAAATCAACATTATTTT
Organism: Chamaecyparis obtusa; assembly: GCA_027943335.1. Taxonomy (NCBI): domain Eukaryota; kingdom Viridiplantae; phylum Streptophyta; class Pinopsida; order Cupressales; family Cupressaceae; genus Chamaecyparis; species Chamaecyparis obtusa. Next base: position 719,723 of record BSBK01001465.1, on the reverse strand, counting down.
TCTTAGCTCTACATTCCTTCTTCACATGCCCTCTTTTCCCAATTCCAACACTTTTCTCTTTATGAGGATCTTTGATCATCCTTTAGACTTCTACCTTTTTTCATCCCACCCTTTTCCTTTGGACCTTCCTCGCATATGCAAGGCATTTTATGAACCAGCATTCATAGACTTTCTTCTCACCTCTTCTGAAAGAATTATGGCAATCAAGTTGTCCATCTTTGACAATGTATTACCACTAATTAAAGAAACAATCAAGTTTTGCAAAGATCTAAACAAAGAGCAAAGAAACAAGATACATTTATCTTCATCTTCTAATGTAACATCTATCAATACAAGTTGGCTTATAATCAAATTAAAAACATTTGAATGATCTATAATAGATTCACCTTCTTTCATTTTCAAAGAATATAACCCTCTCTTGAGGATAACTTATTGGAAAATATTTTAGATTGATAAATGTCACCACTTATCTTCCACAACTTGTATGTGGTGTCTTCTATGAAGAGATTCAAGAGGATGAAATCCGTAAGACAAAACCAAATTGTTCCTCGTGCCTTCTTGTCCAATTTCTTCCAAGCATCATCATCCAAAATAGAGTTCTCTAGTTTCTTTTCATGTGAAACTGGTAACCATTGATCTCTCTCTTCCCAAATATCTTCCATCTTCAATTTCCACATCTTGTAGCCAATACCATTAAATTTCTCAATATATGTGCAAGAAGTAGAAGCCATGACTTTCAATCCTTTTCTCAAATATGCAAAACGACACCAAAAGAGCTTCTAGTGCAACAAAAAACCTTCAACACTTAGAGAAAGATGTCCTCCCCTCAATAGAACCGTTATCTTTGATACCAAATGTTGAGAAACAAGGTAAAGAAAGCTTGCAATATTAACTTTCTTATGTGATTTCAAATCTGAAAAGATTATCAAATTTAAAACTAAAGCTTAAATGAGCATGTGATTGTTCCATTTGACATAAATATAGAATCAATCATTCCAAAAGAGACACAAAATTTACGTGGAGAAACCCTTTTTGGAAAAAAACTACACCAGAGAACAAGGGCAAGTGTATTATTAATCTTCAAAGGAGAGACTGTAACAATAATACACTTCACTTCACTTCTCTAAATGATCTTGGAACCACTTGGAAACCTCAAAGAAACTATGGTCAACTGATGATTAAACAAATATGCCTTGGATCCAATTTATAGACAAATGGGATGGGGAGAACTACTGTTGTTTTCCCAAAACAAGGGATAAACACCACTTGCACAACCTCGTGCCTTAGAGAATGATTAGCCAGTAGACATAATAAAATAATAAATAACTCTTCAAGTGACTCCACTTAGACACCAAACCCAAAGCCACTCAGTCTTTAAACATTATAAGTGCTTTATAACTTTCAGTGATTGTTCAAATCCCCAAATGGACACTTTTTCTCTTCCCACAATTGGTCTCCTTGTGCATGACCCTTCATGTCTCAATATGGACATTGGAAAGAGTGTATGTTGTCCAACTTCATTTATATTTATCACCCCTTTATGTTCACCTCTTGAAATGGCAATTACAAATAGACATAAAGTACAAATGTTTAATATTTTCTCACATGTCATAGAGAACACTTTCTAACAAACATGGAGACATATAAATGGCTTAGAATTGCAAGGTTAATGTCACCTTATCCTAACAATAAAATTAATAATCAGATCAGCCCATATGGTTGAATTAGTTAATCATAGTTTAGCTAAGACATAGAGATTGCAACTTCGTAATAACTATAGTGTTTCTATATAGTAATAAAATGCAACTATACAACACCATACAACCTTGATCAACTAACTAACAAAATATGAAATCAATCATTTATGGTAATATATTGCTTGATATACAAAAACGTAGTCATTTTCCTTGCTATAAAATAATGTCTTCTTAGTAGTTCCTACTCTCACTATAGATGTCCAAATCCCTCCAACGAATTGGAGGATCAATAGTTGAAACCTCCTCGTTAGATCTAACAAATTCAATGGTAGGGTCAATTACAACATTGATAGAATACCTTGCACCATGTGCTTCAATGGTTTTCTTTTGGTTAAGCTTTGTATTGTCATTGTTGCTCTTTTGGAAATCTTTGAGTGCCTTCAACAATGATGTGTTAGCAAACTAGGTATAAGGTCATGTGTGGCCATATCTTACTTCTTCCGTGTTGACTCTCATTGTGCTATCACTTAGCAATTTCATGAACTAGAATATGGAAATTTTGTAACCTATAAGGGAACATTGAATAATGAGTCTTTTCTTCGACTTAGTAAGCATCCTCTTAAACTCTTTAAATTTGTCCTCATTTCTTTCCTTCCATATGTTCCACAAATTAATTGTTAGACAAATCAAAAATAGATTATGTTTTTTGCCTAGTATATTTATAGTTTCAATAAGAATTTCCTTGCAATTAACATCCCTAGTATCTCCCCAACTCATTAAGCCATTACAAACATTCTAGATTTCCTTCGCATAAAAGTACTATAAAATAATATGCCTAATTGATTCAGGCTTTCTTAATATGGTACAAATTTAATATCAGTTTAGAATTCAGTTTATAAAGTAGCCTTGGCAAAATAAACAACCACCTGAAATAAGCTTTTTGGGGCTCAAGAATGCTTGATCATAATAAACTAAGGATTTTTCACCATTGTTTGTCACCTAAATTAACATTCTAGCACTTGTTAAGATGATAAAAAAATGGAATCAAAATTAGACAGGAATTTATGTATTATCCTTCGTTTAACATTAAGAAAAACTATACCATACTATCATTTAAAAAACCTTACAATGATTAGTATCCTAAGTGGATTCAATAGGACAATGAAACCCATTATAGGCTTCTCTTAAAATAGTATAAGTTCTCCACTTTGAAGGAGGTAATGCAGATTCAAAACTTAAGCAAGCCCAATCTTTAAGTTGACCATTGTGAATATGTTATTGAAACATTTAATTCCTTTCTAGGACCAAATTTTGGCTAAGCATCCCTACAATAATGCCAGGGGTTTACCTTTATGCTCTAAAATTCCACCAAATGGATCTATGAGCATAAATTTTACTATTATTGTTACTGATGTATTGGCAATTACAATTTTTTTCCTTAATAAGCTCTCAATCTTTCCATGAACTTCTAAACACCTCAGATCATTTAGGATTTCAAGTATTTGGTAATGATATCATAAAAAGGTAGAAGTTTCTAGGTTTTAGCATGCTTGGGTACATCAAATTGAATGTAGTTTCTTAGTAGAACTTTCAAAAGTTCATCTCCATCTAGAGTCCTAATGATCCATTTAGCTACAAGTACAATGCCATGCTTCCTTAGGTAGGCCCCCTTGGATTTTATCCATACAAAACCAATCCCATTTGACATAGTGTTTTTATGTCTTTCCTTTTCTATTTGACCACAAGAATTTCCTAGTTTTTTTTAATTTCAATAACTTAGTAACCAGTGAAAAGCCATACAGAAGCATAGTACAAGGTATAGGAAGAGAGTATCTTTTGACAAATTTGTATTCAGCCTCTTAAGAATATGAATTGTCTATTCTATCCATCATTTTTTTTGTCTACTTTAGTCTTAATATATAGCTAAATATCCTTTAGATTAGGGCTAATTGCAAAAGGTATTCCTAGGTAATTCACTTGCTCATTAGGGGGCCCCACTGAAAGTCAGACATTTTAAGCCACTCGGGAGGTTTATTAGTCCAACCAAGCGTGATGAATTTTACATTAGAAATATTTGCACCAAAATCTTTGCAGAAGAGATCTAGTTTCTAAATTAGATTATCCACATCACTTTCTTCAAGCTCCAATAAAATTACAACATAATCTACGAAATGAATACTAAGCAGATCTTTGTTGTCGGGAAGTGAGAGGTCGCTAATCCTTGCGGGTAATACATGAATTTCTCAATACGAAACTGCGATTGATCTATATGCAAATATCACTAAGAATCCTATAGGAGTTAATGAGTCATTGGTTATTAAGGAGACTACACATAGATAGTTGACTCCTAGGTTTTGCTCCCTCCTAGCCCTAAATGGACTAAAAAGGGAAAATCATTCCTACTAGCAAGGGAAAATTAAACAAGACTGGTGATATTGTAACCCACTTCTAAAAGGTTAGAAGCAAAAGACAAAATTCCTAAATACTTTGATAGCTTTAGGAATGCAGAAGAAACAACTCCAGATATTGATTGACATGAATCTCAACTGTACATCTTGGAATGTCAAGGCACTTGAGTCTACTAATAGAAATGCATTATTAGGAGGTTTTTAAACCTAGACAAGAAAAAGACGATGTCCCCCTCCAAGAAGTCAAAGCTACTGGTTTTTCTCTTGAAACCAATCTCAATTTCATTTGGAAAATTTCCTCTCGCTTTGTCACCAAGCATGAGAAAGGGAGAGGAGGTGCAACTATCTTACTTTCTAAGAATTGAGTCCAATATGTAACTGCATATGGTACTTCCCCATGCAAAAAAGCTATATGGGTCAACATTGAGAATGGAGAGTTTAACTTTGGTGTTTGTTCTATATATGCACCCAATGAGTATAGGAAAAGGATTAATCTATGAAATTGACTTTGCAATCTGCAAGATCTACCCTGGATCCTAGTGAGTGACTTCAATATGATTGAAAATTTTAAGGACAAGAGGGGTGGTATAGATTTGGACTGGAAGGGTAATGAAAAGCACTTTTGGCAAAGAATGAAAGCCCCCCTTCAAGGGTTGAAGAAATATGATACCAGCATATGGTATACTTGATGCAATGTTCAAAATGGGGTAAGGAGAGTTTATTGTATGTTAAATAGATTTTATGCTTATGGAGACTCCTTCAATTTTGACCCAAACATCTATGGATATAAAGTCAGTGTATACCCCTACTCATTATTTGACCATCACCCCATCAAGGCAAAGATTTTATTGGGCAAAGGTAATTTAGAGGGAAAAAGGAATAATGACTATTTTATTCTCAACACAAACCTTCTGAAAGATAAGGATTGTAATAAAGCTATATTTACACCAAGGGAAATCAACAAATGGATGCTCTAAGATTTGAATGTTATGGAGATATGGGAGCATAATGTGAATGAGTAGAAAGTGATATTCCAAACCATTGGAAAAAAGAGAGCAATAGATACGAGAAAGGAGAAAAATAATCTCCAAGAAAGATTGCTAAGAGTTGAAACTTGTTTGCAGAAAGACCCACTGAGTGAGGCTTTGTGTGAACTATTGCCAAAAACTCTTTAAGGAAAGCACAAGTATACAGAATTAACTTTCTTATTGATCAAGAAGAAATCAAAAGGCAATTCTTCCTCTTTTATAAAAATCTCATTACATATGAAGAGAACAATACTGCTAATCACAATGTAAGAGCATTCATCAGATAAATCATTCCAAGGAAAATATCAGAGGATGTAGTCAGATTAAGTGAAGAGATTTCTAAGGATATAATTTAAAAAATTGTTATGACTCTAAATAATGGAAAGTCCCCTGGGGCTAATGGATCGTCTATAGAGTTTTATAAATTTGTTTCAAGTTTACAAGGAGGTTCTCAATAAAGGATCTTTAGGGAAAAAACATCAATAAATGAAATATCAAATTGCTCCCCAAAGAGGGAGATAAAGCATTAATAAAGAATTAGAGATCAATCAACTTATGAATGTGTTAGACAAGATTTTAGCTAAGATCGTAGCTATGAGATTGGTTGATATTCTTGGATATTTCTTGTAACTAACTCTTATTATAAAACACTTCCTCCTAGGCCCCAAAAGGGCAACCGAGGTATTAAGTTCGAATATATAGAATGATGTAAGAGAGGTTGTAACAAAGAAGGCAAGGATTGTAGTAGAGCAACAACAAAATGCATTCCTTCTTGGTCAAGGGTAGAAAGATAAGCAAACAAAAGTACACATGGTCAAATAGAGTCATGGAACAATGAGTTTATCTTTTTAGTGAGATAGATCCCAATATGGTACTTGATCCTTTGGAGCAAAGAGATCCAAAATATGATGTAATGTTAAATGAGTTGCTGCGACAAAGTTAAGCCTAAATTAGTTAGAAATGGTACAATTGTCAGTATAAGGAACAAAAGTTGTTTTGATTGAAGATTAGTTGTTTCTTCGCTAAATATCTAAGATTGAAATTGTAATCCACATTTTGAGACTTTTTTTTGTGAGTGAACAATTATAAAAGTCCTTGTAAAATTGGATGATTGAGTATGCTTTTGAGAAAGGTTGTAATATAAAATTGATAAATGAAGATGGTGCTTTTTGTAGTCACTTCTTTCTAGCAATCTCAACTATTAAGACAATCATTCAACGCAAAACTACACTCCTTAAAACCTTGGGTAGTCTTTCTATATATTTGCAATATGTGCATGGACAGGGTAGGATCATCATACCTCAAATATGATAAGGTGGAGTGTGGAATTTATTGTCTAAACATAATAGTTTAAATATATTAAATTATTTTAATAGGTTTTTTCAACTGTGGAAAACCACCTCTTCCATCGAGAGATGATTTCAACAGTATAAGTGTGTGTGTGTATATGAACAGATTCGAAATCACCCCCTTATTAGAGAATCAGATTTTCTTTGATCAGCAGAAATGGTGAATTACAAATGGGAATCAAATGGTTCATATTGTGATTTAACGATACTTGCAATTTGTAGAAGAGTATCAAATAGAACTATATTAAGAGCTTTATTAATGAGGAAAAAATACATTATTACAGAACAGTATACTGTTTACCAGACTGCCCGCACATGTCAGCATTGGGATAAAATGCAGTTAGCCAAACAAAACAGCCAACAACAGATCGTCAAAATAACAGAACAGCGGGAGCAGAAATAACCAAATGCTGCCAAGTCCCAGACAAACAGGTGTAGATAAGCAGCACATATGGCATTCGCACAGTCATATGATATGTACATATAAGGAAAGTTCTTATGCTTTTTTAACACTCTCAGGCACCCGTGAAATAAGAGTGACATAAATGCAAGCTATTTTGTGGGAAGGGATGTTTGAATATGATCCACACAGAGCTGCTGAAAACTGAGATCTTGTCACCACTGGATTCTTCCCACCATCACTATCTCCATTTGCATAATATTGTTGGTATGGAAAAAAAATTGAAACAACAAAATGAAATCATTAGATCGCAGATCATTGAAGTGAACATGAAATCCTGGCGCATCACTTTCCTCAAGTTAGCATTACATAGATTTGGCAATGATCTCTGCGACCAGAAGAGTATCCTACCCTGTGCAATACCCTAAATCCGTTATCTTAACTATTCCTCTCCCATTAAATTTTGACTTCAACTTCTCATATTCTACAATCAGGAATCAATTACAGCAGGATTTGGCTGGAGTTGAATAAAGATTGGAATTCAATAGTCACTTCCTCAATTCTCTTGCCCAGATCACCCTGATTTTTTGCAATGGCACCAAGCTGATCTAAAAGACCATAAATGATATTAAAATGTTACCATTGATATAACTATTTTAGCAGATACAGAAAAGAGCAAAAGAAAGTGTTATTCTTTTTCCAATAGGTAATAAATACCGATTAGTGTAAAAGAAGAGAGCAACCCTTTGAGGTACAATTATGGTACTACTATCCTTGTAAATATTTTTAGGATTTTGTTAAGTGGATGATCAAGCTAGAAACATTGACAGGCTTGGTGAGTTGAGCATTTGAGAGATCATGGGTATAAGTTTCAATGAAAAATCAAAACACAACGAATGTTGTTTTTCATTAAGACGGTTACTGTTGAAACCCATCTGGTTATATAATAGAAAATATATAGGACCTGCTTCAGAAGGGATTGAGATAAGCCTACAAAACTAAGGCATTGACTTCATTCAAGGCATGTAATGGTTTGACTGATACCTATTTAACATGCATTTGACAGTTTTCTATAGATGTCTACATCATTACATCTGCTGCTATTGCACTCCTTGCAGGCCTTCTGAATGTTCATGCATAACACAAGCCATGATGGAAGGTAGTCCCCTAAAGAGTGCATGGCATGCATTTAAGCGCGGAATAGATAGGAAATCTAAATATATACAAAACAATTCTCATTTTGATACTAAAAATTTAAATATTGCTACAATACATTTCCCGCAATATAAGTTGATTTAAACTGTCTGATAGGACCCATTTTGCTCCCGCAGTGTCTATATACTGTTATGCATAGACTTCTACATCCCACTTGCTTATGCGATTATCACTACCCTACCCACTTGTCACTGGAACTGGATGGCCAGAGTCAAATTTGATTTCCAAATTATCACAGTTTATTAACAATTTAAATGAAAAATTGTCAGTCTAACCTTGATAATGCAATCAAGTGCCTTGGTCTAAGTCTCTGTGACAATTGAAATGTTAAATTTTCTGAACAGTAGGAATCACAAGAATTCAAAAGGAAAATGCACCCGTTTTGGCTGATATCAAACCAATAACGTTTCATTTCATTTCAGCTTTGCTTTCTATATTTACTTTTGCCAACTCTTACGGGGTTCCAATATTATTATTAGCTTTGGAGCATTAAACTGTGTTAATTTTTGCATTTGACGTTTCAATCACATTCTGTGATGATTCATCAGAAAGAAGAGAAAAAGTGAATAAGATTACAGGAAAAAGTCTAATAAAAGATGAGGTTAGAATAAGTTGTAGAAAAAAAAATAATAATAAAAAATAAAAAGAAGAGGTAAGTCTTAGAAGATTAAAAAAATCAAGAAGTAAAAAAGAGTGACTAAAAGAATGATACAAGAAAGAAAAAAACAGATGAATAGGTGAAAAATTAGGAAAAAAAGAATAGAAAAAAGCTTGTTAAAGAATTTAAGAAACAAAAGAAAAGAAAAGGAAAGAAAATCAAGAAGACAAAAGACAGAAAGGAAGATAACAAAGAGGGAAAAAAAAAAACAAGAAAAGAAAAGCCAAGAAATTTAAAATAAACATTATAATTTATGTATAAAAATCAGAAAAATAACTAAAAGTTAAAAATTAAAACCAAAAAAGCAAAACAATTCAGATATGTTGAAAAATTCAGATATTGTTTGAACTTTGGTGTTTCCCAATCAATTGTCTTTGGATTTATATGCGTGGAAAGGATTGCTAAGACAAGCCAGGAGCGTGGAATTTTGAGAGAAAGCAGCACATGCCTTACCATTCCATAAAACGTAAACTCATTTAAGTAATTGCAATCCCTTTGAAAATGATCATTTTTTAACAGAAACAAGAGTTTTTAGGAAGACTATGGACTAGAAGATACAATTAAAATAAAATGGAGTGAATGGAACTATTTACCTTGCCTTCAAAAAACTGCTGATGCATTTAATCCACAGGAACCCAAAGAAATGCCGAACAAATCCCCATGGGCCCTGTATGATTTACTACTAATGAAACCATCACCAGTCACATATTGAAAAGTCACACTTATGCAGAAACTATGGTTTATAACTTTAGGCTCAAATGATTGGGTAGTGATTTTCTAATCACAAATGAAGGGGGCATCTATATGCCAATCGCTACAGTAGAGACCTGGGCGCTGTTTAAAACCTTGCTTTGAGAGCACCTTTCGAGCTTTCATCACTAGCTCTCGGTTTGCAATGGGACCATCATGCTCAGAAAGGATTGCTTGAATTGCGTTGCTTAAAGCTCCATACGCATTATCAGGGTTTCCAGTAGGATTTGCATCAGCGGATGTTTGATCCGATTGGCAGCCACTGATCAAAATTCCCGTATCTGGAACCCCATTCGTCATGGATCCAGCATAGACTTCATGGGTGCTGGAAACATTTTCCTGCAATGCTGGCTCCAAATACGCAGAACTGTCGTCACTGTCCTCCAACTTCTGCTTCAGAAACTGCTGAGCCAAATTTCCAATGGCCCCAAGGAACCCACCATCATCATTTGACTCCAGTGTGGTCACAAGAACTTTGACAAACTTCTTCACTTTGGGGCTTGCATCCTCTCTGAAAATGTCAAAAAGAGTTGGCCGGATTTTCCCAACATCAATATGTTCTTGACCAGTTTTCTCTTTCAGAATTTCTATCAATATAGACAGAGGAAGAGACCGGTTTCTAGCTTCTCCTTCCCTATAGTTCAGTAGGTCCACTGTTTCTTCTTTGTTGTATTCACTCTCGTGCTTGTGCCCATGTCGGGAAGGTAGATTAATGCCTCGAGACTCAAAGGCATCATGCACGAGATCATGCACAGTTTCAGATAATAATTCTCTGAAGCCAAATCTTCCTTCTCTCTTCTGCTCCGCATCAAATTGGGCCCCATTCCTATTTTGAGTACTGTCTCCAATTTGTTCCTTTTCATTCTTAATTAGACCCCCACTGTGGCATGAATCTGCAACTATTGTAAAGATACAGTCACTTGGGACCTTGTCGACGAACTCCCGGAAGTCATCATCTGTATTAAAATAATTTCAGGTCTTAGATTCACATTTTCATCTCATGTCTTAAATTTCATCTTTGCAATCACATATGTAACAATTATATTTATAACACTCTTTATATGCATTGTATATATTTAAAATTGTGCATAAATATTACAAATAATTCATAAGAGCCATAATTGAGCTGAATTTAGTGACAACGGAAATTCAATGTATTGATAAACTGAAATAAGTAAACTAAGTACTAATGTCAGTAAAAACTTCCAATAGTACAGGAATGAACAAATCACAAACCACCTAATGTAAATAGATTTTGAGACTGTCCACAATTTGCATTCTGAGAAGATGCACAAACGGAAAAGTAGTGGGGATCGTTGCATGGCTCAAGGTCACTTGACCATCTCAGGTATTTTTCCCTGAAACAGTGAATTGGCTTCAAATTGTCTTGACCTTAGACTTTGCCTCAGAAAATCTCAAGATTCTAAAATGCTAATTTTTGAAAGTAGGGAATGAATGGAATAGATACAAGGCCCCCTAAACTTGACTGGAGAATAATACTGCATAAATGAGCTAAGATACAAGTCGAAAAAATTAGGTATAGGAATAGGTGTCCAATGGTTTTCATTTGTTTGTGATCAGTTGATCAACACTTGTTGTTTAGCATGCCTGCAATATTTAATGCACAGAAGTTTAATGTGCTGAAACAAAACTTTAGTTTGATTTTGCACAATATTTCATATACCTTCAATATTAATTATGCAAGTTAATTAGTTATAATATTGCTTAAGCCTCGGATATCAGATTCTCTATTTTTTCTGGATACAAAATAGCCTACAGGTTTCACCACAGTTGCAATCTCTGCCTGTTGTCACAGCATTAGTACTGGGTTGATGTAATGTCCCTTCTTACTCTCCTTTTATAATTTCCTATAAAACCGACGTTAGTACAAACTATTACACAATATTTACATGACTCGTATTCTACTCTAAGTTAGTAAGGGGGGGTTTGATTCTTAAGGCTGCCTCTAGGTCGGGCTTCATAGAATTTTCGATTCTCGGCTTGAAGGCTATAAGATCCACTCTAAGCAACCGGGCTATCAACACGTCATCCCATAGAGCACTGCCCATAAGAATCTCTTGGAAGCAATAAATGCTATCCAAGTCTACGCATATGCATATGGCTGGCATCAGTATGTATACTGCCTAGGAGAGATTATAACAATCTTGACTTTGGCAACGGGACTATCCCAATCTCGAATTGTCATTAAATAGGCAACGGGGATATACCAACCTCCAATTGCCGTCCATCTCAAATAGGCAACGGGGCTATACCAACCTTGAATTGCCATCCATCTCAAATAGGCAACGGAGCTATACCAACCTCGAATTGCCATTAATCACAAATAGGCAACGGGGCTATACCAACCTCGAATTGCCATTACATTTACCTCTATGTAGCTCGGAATGAATACAAGATTCATACATCCGACTACTAGGAGTGAAAATTAATTATCAATAACTGTAAACATATCGTCAAATCCATTATCTATAATTATCAAAATAATATATTCATAAATCTTAAATATTGCCAATTATATAATTATCTATATATATATATATATATATATATATATATATATATATTTCCACTTCTTAATTAAAAATCAATTCATTTGTATATATATAATTTAATTGAAATTAGTTCTTTTATGTTAATTAAATATATATTTATCTTAATTTATATAAGATATATATATATATATATATATATATATATATAGCTATATATATATAATGAGACTAGAAATTTTATATATATATATATATATATATAATATGATAATAAAGATATTAAAATCAATACCTTTGATACTACCAATCTCTGTTTTTGTATTTATTTATTTTGCTATCCTTTTTTTTCTTCCTTTCTTATTTTCTTGTTTCTCTGTCGCCCCTTTTATTTTTGTGTAGGGTTGTACATATAGACCCCAACACGTGGGTGAAGGGAGTCACACCCTCTCCCCACGGGTGAGACTAGGGGTCGCTCCTTTAGGGCTGCGACTGCAGTCGCAACCCTTGGTGGTTGCGGCTGCAGTCGCAGTCTTTATTATTATATTATGATAATGTATATTAATTCATTATTATATTTATATTGTAATATATATTAATTATATTAATATCAAGTCTATTAGATTTCCACAATCCATGAATATACTATATCAGTTTCTGGATTTGATTGTGTAGAATTCTACACAATCAAATCCAGAAACTGATATAGTATATTAATATATTAATATATTATTATATTGTAATTATTAATATATTAATATTAATTAATTGTTATATTATTATTATATTAATATATATGTATTAATTGCTATTATGTATATAAATATTAATTATTAATATGTATTATGTTTATTTTGCTGCATGTATTATTACTGTAATATGTGTATTCATATGTCTATTATAAGTATATAAAATTTGCATTATATTAATGTGTTTTTACATTTGTTCGACCAATAATTACTAATTCAAACATTAACACAATTTGTTCTCTTGATATTATGAAACCTTTTGCTTATTTTGCATGGTTTCCTTTGCGGGTCTGATGTTAAACTAGGATTATTACAGTCCACCCTGGCCCGAATATGCTTGTCCTCAAGCATATTAATGGCTACTCATATTTGACGCAAATCTCTGGTCTTAGGCTATCTCTTTGTGGGGAGCCTTGACGAATTTATCTTAGTTGTCCATCTTTGCCCTTTTGATTAAATGTTCATTTTCTTGTGTTTCTTCTATTTGATTCATTTGTCCTCTTTTACATCGGTGATCATGGCTACATGGTGCCTTACACCTAAAGCATAGTTTTTTATCAATCAATTCCTTTTTTTGGCAACGGTGATCCTTGTTCCATGGCTCATTGCATAGGTAGCATGATTTTCCTCGACCGTCTTCCTTGGGCCCTTCCTTCTGATGCGGGGTTTTGGAGGAAATGTCCTTTTGCTTTTCTTTAGTTGTATCGTATTCCGTCATTTTTGCTTTCCTAATGGCATCTTCAAGGGTTTGGGGTTCGAACGGTCTCACCCTTATTTTGAAATGTTCTTTGAGTCCTTCGACGAACATATACACCCTCCTTTTTTGAGATATATCGAGGACCATGACTAATAGGCTTTGAAATTTATTGGCAAATTCTTCAATTGTTCCTGTTTGTTTGAGGTGGGTTAACTCTTGGAAGTACCACTCAAGTTCCTTTTGGTCAAACTGGCTAATGAGTTTTTGAGTGAATTCACTATAGGCGTTAATACTTTTATAACCCAATGTGATGATGTCATGGTGCCACCAATTGTGAGCTTCCCCTGTCAGGTGGATTATGGCTAACTTAATGGCATTTTCTTCGGTCATTGGGCTGAGGGAGAAATAGGTGTCTAGTTTTTGGACCCAAGCTTGAGCTGTTTCTTTTCCTGTCCCCTCGAAGTGTGGTAAGGACATTTTGCCTATTTTGGCTTTAACCTCCTTTTCCCCATGATTTCTTTTTCGCCCATTACTTGCCATGGTTTTGGTTTCATAGTATTCTTTAAAGGGAATGAGTCTTTGTATGTCTGGATCTAAGCTAGCATACATTTGAGCGATCTCTTCTACTAAGTGGGTGGATGGTTCTTCTCCTCCTGTGATCGGTTCCTCTCTTGGAAGAAATGATGGTATAGTTGGTCTCATGGTGGAGTCTTGATGATTTCACTTTTGGTATGTTGATACCATGAAACAGATTCTGGAAGTTTCTGAACAAAGTGTTTTCAAGTAATGAAAGACAAATGCTCTGGAAACAGCACCATCAGGGAGTGCCATAATAATCCTGGACCAACATTTCCACCTTCCTGGCTAAAGAGGTTTGGATGAAAGGACTCCCTGAAGCCATGTGATTTCATGGTTTCTTGTACAAAAGCAGATTTTGATTCAGAATGCCCTGGTTAGAAAGGGTATAACTGGCCTTTCCCAGGGCTTCCACTGTGGGAGTTATAGAGAAAAGACAAAAACTTTTGCTTTTGCTTTGTCTCTATGCTGAATTTATATGGAAATGGTCTGTTACTTTATTCGACCTTAGCTGGATCAGTTCACCAGTTTTTCAAAAAAGTCAAGACATTTCCAATTTTATGTTAACACACACTAAGTAAGGGAGAACTTATCAAATGAATTCAATATTAAACCTTAGACATATATTAACCTTATTGTTTTAGCCTGCTCTAGTCCCCTTACAAAACATTCGTTATTGGGTTAGCCTTTCCTAAATGAGCACCTATTCAAATATGTTTCTCTAAAATTATCTGGATGGTAATCCCTTCCCTGATTTGCTTGAAATTTTGCTCGGAGACAATCCAAAGGGTTTTCCTGAATTCTGCTTTGCCTGTGGTAAAAAGACAGTCGAGGTTGGTGCCTCGCTGAAATTGTTCAAGCTTGAAGAATCAAACCTTAAAAAAGTTTCTTTGAACCCTCCATGCTAAGAACTCTTTGGAGTTGGTCTCCATTCTCAAAGAGATCCCTGATTAAGAAGTTTCTGGTTAGTAAAAGTCACCCCTGATCAAGCAATCACCCCAACTACCAAAAAGTAAAATTAATTTTCATGGTGTATTTAAGTGGCTTTGTGCAATGTAGACAATGGTGGCATTTTCAAAGATAAGGGAGGTTGCTTACAATTGTCATCAGAATATGAGGATTGAATGATAATTTTGCAAGACCAAAGCTCCTGTCTGGACTCCAACTAGTAATCCATGGCAACTGGACTCCATTTCGTAGATAAATCCTCCATTATGCAGATCAGAAGGTTAGGTGATTTGGTATTGATTCTAATCCTAGGAGTGGATTTAAGATGCAATCGTATTCATCAATTATCAGCCCCTCACTTTAGTTATTGGAACTTGAAATAAATACCTTTTACTATTTTTGGGGAATATCAGTTTGTTTATAATCCCAACACTCACAATTTTTTATTGCACTTGTTTCTCATGTAGGAGTTATTTCACTCCACGTTGAGCTTTGAAGGTGATCATTTCTATGACCAGTTCATCTTCTCATTGTTGCAAACTTGCTTCTAACAGCACCCACCCTAACCCAACTTCAGACTTTAGTATCTCCATTCTGAATTTCTTTTCTTCTATTCTTAATGGAGGTAGTCTGGAAGCTCAGTGAGAAGGAATTTGCAATCCATAGGCATCCAGCACCTCACTCTCATTCTCCTTCAATAGTGTGCTTAAAAGGTTTGAATCTGAGGAAAACTATTTGGTTTTGCCTTCTCAGCTTCAGTTTCTATACCTGCCTTTGGTACATCAGTCCAAGTATTGTGCATCAGTCCAAATATTGTGTGGCTTGCAAAAAAAATCTTTGTGAGCAGATTCTATTTGCACATATCAGTATTCCATATATTTCATCAATTTAGGTTATTTGTTGTAATGTATCAGGCAAAAACAATAATCTAAATCCAATTCTTAACCTTCTACGAACACTTATTGTTTAAATGACAGCACTATTGACCCTAGCATTCACTCAAATCTTAGACAACTTGGATTAAAATTATTATTTATGCATCAGTAAAATCATTACATTTCAAACTACAAATGACAAAAATAACTCCAAATCTTCTTATTATAAGTTATAACGAGAGCAAATAATAGGAGTATTCTTGATATCTTTCTTATGACAAAAATGATTGTATTACATTCAAATAGTTCTGCAATATCAGTAGCTACAACAGCAATTCATACCAACAGCAACGGCAAATCAGATCAATACAATATGGCTTGAGTTCACATCAAATGAAGCTCAAATATGAACTCTGTATTATATTATCCTCTGAAATAACTAGAGTTTTCATCAGAGGATTCCCACACTGCTCAAGAGTCAAAACAGATTCTAAAAGGCATTTGATTCCCAAACTCAAATACTCACTCTTTTATATCCTCCACAAATGGAATAAGTTGCCCACCATGCACACCCACAACTTCAAATTTGAATAATGATCACAGGCACGAAAGATTCCACTTTGGAATTAATGGCACCAAAAAGAAACTACTAGAAACAATACAAATGTTGGGAAGTTCGGAGGAAAATAAAAACATCAGAAGAAATATCAGGTATCAGGGGCTGGCCATATCACAGGACTCAAACTATAGGACGAGGCATCAAGGATCAAGAAATGGACATGTTAGTAAGGGAAAGTACAAGAGTCTGATAGGAAGAATGGAAGAGTGGAGTTGAAACAAATAGCATGCTCAGGAAGGGAAAATACATAGCAAATGGAAGCAGGGAAGACACAAGTATAGACCTAATTTGTACAGAACTAGGTTGACTAGAAATGAGACATAACAAGTCTAACTTACTCAAACTTGCTTGTCCCCAAGCAATTGCAAGTTCGGATGTTCCAATATCTGTACGCCTTCCCACATTGCATGCTCCACCTAAAGATCTTTCCATTGAATCATGTACTCCTTGCTATTTCTATTTGTGAACTTCCTCTCCCTTACATCCATGACTGCTTTACGAATCAGAACTAGTTTGTCCTCATCACCAATCAAAGGCAACTCATCCTAGGATTCTATATGTTTGCCTAGCACCTTTTTGTGGCAAGACACATGAAAAACATTGTGTATCTTGCTTCCCTCTGATAGCTCCAACTCATAGGCCACTTGGTCAATCCTTCTCAAAATTTTGTATGGCCTGTAGAAATGTGGTTTGATCTTTTCTTACCCACTTGCCTTCAAGGAAGATTGCTTGTACTGTTGCAATCTAACAAAATTCATGTCTCCAATCTCAAATGTTCTCTCGATTATATGACAATCTGCATAAATCTTTTGTTGATTTTAAGCTTGTTGGAGATTATTCTTGAGTGACTTCAAAATGTTTTGGTTCTATTTGATCACATCACTTGCTCCTAGTACCCTATTATCCCCTAAAATGAGATCAATGAAGCTTTGATGTTCATATATTTACAAAGCCATGAATAGTATTATCTTGATTAACATGTGTAGGTGGTGTTATAATAGTGCTCCCCCAAGTAGAACCACTTGATCCAAGACTTCTGCTAATCAACAACATAATTTCTCAAATAACTATCCACCCATTCGTCCACAATCTCAGTCTATCCATCTGTTTGTGGGTGGTAGCTGGTGCTGGGGTGAGCTCAATTCCCACCAAAAGGAAGAGCTCTTGCCAAAACAAGCTCATGAAGTGACTACCTCTATCACTCGTGGTGTTCTTGGATAGTCCATGGAGTTTCATTTCTTCCTTGAAGAACAAATTCCCACTTGTGGTGCCTAGAAATTTGAAGAGATGGCAAAGAAATGTGCATACTTCATTAATCTATTGGATATCCAAAACATATATGCAATTCTCACCTTGGACTTCAGGAAGTTCCATGATGAAATCCATCAAGAAACTTTTCCATTTTTGCTCCAAGATGTGTAAGGGCTGCGAAAGACTAGCTGGAAATGTTTGAAACCTTTTAGTCTTTTGACAAATGATGTATTCTTTGATATGGGTGAGGACATCATCCTCGAGTCCCTTCCATTTTAACCTTTTCCTAATCTGTTTGTAGGTTTTGAAATACCCAGGGTAGCCCACTAAGGGACTGTAGTGAACTACCGACAAAATCATTCCCTTCATCCTTGATTTTGCCACCAAGCAGATTCTTCCCTTGTAGAGGGAATGAGTTCATTGTAGATTGTGTACTTGTCTTTTGATAGTTTCCCTTCCAATACATCAGCTATGAATACATTCTTGGTATACTCAATTATGATTTCATTCTTCCAATCTGCAAGGTCTGAGACGTGCAATTTTTTTGGTTGCAAGAAGTTGAAGTAGTTGATATTCATTGAATGAACAATGTAAGTCCCTTTTTGATAACCAGCATATCACATCATTATAATTGAGTGAAGGTCCACAGATAGAAGGAACCTTGGGGTTATCTCATTTGATCACACAATCCATGTACATTGTTTAGCATATGAACATCCTTATTCAAGAGAGAGTTGGAGATTTGGTGTTTCATTTGGAATATCAAGTATTCGATTCTACAGGTTGTAGCGGTATAAAATTCACATCAACAGAAATTGGCACTAGGAGGGCATGAACAAAGTTCATTCATGAAGATATCAACAAGTATGAGCTTTCAAGTTACATCTGAGATATGAGAGTTCTCTTTAAAAGCTAAAAACTCCAAAATGAGAATTTTGAAAAAATCCAAAAAAACCAAAAAAAATGAAAGGCTTCTCAATGGATGGGCAGTGGTTTCATGGTCAAGGCATTCGTCAAGTTGACATTTCTCAATTTTGGAAGGCTTTGAATGCACAATTATATCCACGAAATTTGTCCGAACTGGCATCACCAGGAAGTGTACGATTTATGGGACAATTGAGCATGAAGAATTGAATTGTTTGACATTTTTATCAAGGGTGGAGTTGGTATTACAAAGGAAGATGTTCTTTTGGGATATCTTCAAACTGGTCCTATCTATCAAACTAGCAATAGAGTCAACATGTTTGCAAGTAATTCAAAGAAATGATCAAGAAGTGATTAAGTGATGAAGAATCATATGTGGAAGGTATTTTGCTCTCAGGTTGGTGTAAACTACACAATGTGGCCCATTCAGAATTCACTTGTCAACCATGTTGGGACATTATCAAGTAGGCCAAGCGAGAAATGAGATGGTTCAACTATGAGGAACCAAATACAAACAAGATTTGGAGTGCATGCCTCAAACGAATGAGTTTGGCATCGAAGGAAGGTAACAAGGATTTCATTCAACACTCAAGTTGAATAGCAAAATATGAGTATATTGCATCCTCATCCGATGAAGAAGAGAATAACTTGCAAGATGGCATGGTCAAACTTATTGACCAAGGCAATCAAGTGAAAGATGAACCTTCACGCATTACTCCACAAGAGGAAGGTGTTGAGAAGAAAATTAAGGAAGCAATAAGATTTATCCAAGGAAGAGAAATGATAGCAAGTGGATATCAATCTTTGGAAACACTTGAAGAACTACAAGATCATCACAAGTTTAAAGAAGAGGAAATCCTGGGCGAAATTTCATCCATGATTCAAGAGGAGGTTTTCCAAAATGGGTGTTGGGAGGTTTCAAGTGTCTTTGGAGAAGGAGGTAATCAAGTTGACAGGTTGAATGAGGAACTTCAAAATATCACATATGAACCCAAATATGAAGAACAATTCAACAAGGCACTACAGGACATCATCTCTACTATGTTTTTTGCGGGGGTGCTGAAAGATCTCATAGAGGAAGCGCAAATGGAATCATTTCAAAAGATATCTCAGGATAGACAAGTTGTTACAAGTGGCATGATTTGCCATCAACTCAGACCGCCAGAGGCCTTAACACTTGAGGTGTTATTTGATGATCAACTTGTGAAGATATTTGAAGATCCACTTATCAAAGAATCCTTTGTTTTTTAAGACACCATGCTTGATGAGTACTAATACACGCCACATTGGGAAGGTTTAAACGAGGAGCTGCAAGATGTTCCTAAAGAAGAAGCAATTGGCAATCCCAAATCCGATCAAGCTTCATGCACACTTGGTGAGAATATGCAAGATGATGAACAAGTTGCTCCCATTGAAGAAGAGAATGAAGGACAAATCAAAGGAGAGCTATCTGATATTGCATTTGAAATGAGACTTGAAGAAATATTTGAAGATCATCTCATCAAGGAACCCTTGATTTTCAAAGACATGCTGACAAAGATACACAAGGATGCATGGTTTGTGTTACACAAGGACAAGCCGCCAAGAGCAATATTCCATGGACCTGAGTTCACGATTAATCCTGCCCTCATTACTCATGAGTTTGATTTTGATGCTAGTAGGAGGATACATCACCAACTTCAACCTCTTGAAGCCATGTGTAGCCAACAAGAATTGTCATTCAAAGAACACCAGGTTGTTTCTTTCCTTGCTCTTAATTCCGAAAGTTCTTATTTTGATTCTAGTGATTTAGAAAAGATAGTCTGTATTTGGATTGATCATAGCCCTTATGAGTTGCCTTAGTTATTGATTTTGTACAATTCATTTCTGGAATTTGAATCTGAGGTGACAAAAATTTCTCAGAGTACAAGGATAAGCTTTGCCAGATTGAGAACTATCACTCAAGCCTTTTCTCTTGAACATTTTGAGAAACCGTGTTAGATCAAGTGCATATATCAACCTTCTAAGTATTATCCCTTTAGAGTCTTGTACATAGAATAGGTTTGTCTTGGACCGTTTGGTTCAAGAAGGTTAGAATAGGTTTCCTTTTTGTCAATTAGTTTAGTTCCCTTAAGAGTCAGGAGGCTAGTCTTGCCTTGAGTCATTTGACTTAAGATCTTTAGTGGCTCCTGTCCTAGTAGTAGTAGAAGCTTTTAGTTTAGTTTTCTTTAGAGAGTCAATTTGTAGGTCTGCCTTGAGTCATTTGACCCAAGTAGTTTAGTCTCTTAGTTGTTTAGTTGTTTTAGTTTAGGTGTCCCTGTTTTGGTTAGTCTAGTTTAGAGGGATCCAAATTTGTGAGAAAGGCAATGTATTATACAACACACTATGGTGTTATCCCAATAGATTTGTTCAGTTTATTTCCTGGATATCTCCCTGTGAGGATCTCTTGAATTGGAGATCATTCCTAATAACCTCATCATGCGAAAAGGGTTTGTCCAAAATTTGGAATGGGATCATATATTGTGTTTTTGAGTACCTAAGTCTATTGATTACAACATTTACTCATATGTAATTTGCTCCAAGTCATTGGAGTCTTCGAGGAGAAGTTGGAGTTAGTGAAAAGATCTTGCGCCTACTTCAACGCCACTATGAGCTTCACTGCTTATGGGGCAAAATGAAATATGAAAAAGAGAAAGCAATATCAAAAGAAAATTTAGGATAAGGGAAGTGAGTTAGTTTGGGTAGTGGGTATGCTCCCCATTGATCCTGAATTTGTCTCTCAGACCTTGATATTTAAAAGTTGAGAAAATTAAGAAAAGGAAAATTCAAGGCATTTTGGCTTTGGGTGTGTAGACATCTCTACATGTACTATTCATGCAAATTTGTTGAAAGTATAGCAATATCTGTGGGGAGATTACATGAATAACCTCGCCAGGGCTATAGACACCTGACTAGTAGCGAGGCTCCATCTAGGATGCTTTTGGAGTATGGATGTCCTATGTAGCTAACTACAATAGATCTTAGGAAACTTCTAGTGATCTTGTCAAGTGGGAACGAACACACTTGCACACACATGGGTAATCGAGGATGAAGGTTCTTATCTCTATTTGTGATCTTTCTTCCTTTCTGAGTGCATTTCCTAGTTGTTTGATAGGTGAAAAGGAGTTGATTAAAGATTCTAGGTTTCAAACAAGTTATATCCTTGAAATGTTCAAAAACATTTCTTTCGGGTGGGTGCTAGATGTTCTAAGCTTTTCACACCATTGCCCCATTGCAAATGGGGGACCCCCTCTTTTCACATGTAGTTGTAGGGTTTTGGCAGTAAAAGCGACATCTCAGAGCTCAAAGAGTTGGGGAGTGATCAAGTTATCAAATCATTGAGGTTGCAAGTACGAACAATGGTGTTGAGGTTTAAAGTTCACTAGGGTCAAGTTGCAAGGATTTGAGATAAAATTTCTAAGTGTTAAGATATTCTAGCTAGTCAAATAGTTTGAAATATGCTATAATGACATAATTCATTTATTAATTCAGTCAAAAATGACAGAATCATGCAAAAGTTGTTCAAAATCACTATGGAAATGATTTTCCCCTCTTAAAATGTGCAAAATCCTTACGAAAATCAATTTTCCCCTTAGAAATTGCGCTTTGACCCTATGGAAATAGAATTTCCACTGCAAGAATGGCCTAAATCACTATGAAGGGTGGGTTTCCACTCCAAAAATGGCCAATGTCCCTATGAAAGGTGAATTTCCACTAAAAAAATTAAAAAAATCCCTAAGGGAGTTATTTTTCCACTCATAGAGAACATGAACAAGTGAAAAAATTAAGTTTTGGGACCATTAGTCCCTATAGGGATCGAATTTCCCCAACCGAGCATAAGGAACAAGGACAATTAGTGAAAAGTCCCTATGCATATCGATTTCCCCTAGACTCTACACTTAGAAAAAATTTGAGAAGAATGTGGGGTAAAAAATGTCCTTGAGGACAAGGATTTTTCCTTTGTCCTTGCGAGGGTGGTTTTTCCACTAAGTACAACACTTAGAATATTTTTGGACATGAAGTGGGGAAAGTCCTCCATTTTGTCCCTATGCATATAGAATTTCCCTCAGTCCCTATGAGGGTTGTTTTTCCCCTTGGGGGCCTTTTGTGAATGAATGAAAGCATGGAGTGTTGGATTGGATTTGTCCCTATGAGGGAAGATTTTCCCCTTTGTGGACAAGGAGATAAGTAAAATGAGTACTTGAGGCATTTGAATTTCCCCTTTGAAGGAGAATTAAGGAAATGAAGGAAATTTATAGGGGTTTTAATTGATTTTCCCCTTTGGGGAAATAATGAGAATTAATGAAGATTGGATTGGAAAAAGTGGGCATAGTCCCCTTACCAACCAATTTTCCCCTTTAACTTTGGCAAAAGCAAGGAAGTTCTAGTCCATTTGAGGATCGATTTTCCCCATCTAAGGATCATGAAAAGAGTTAAATGAAAGGCAACTTGTCAATACGCTGATCGATTTTCCCTTAATGAAATGAAATTTGGTGAAATGCAAAGGAAATGAATTGAAATTCAATGTGCACAGCTCCCAAGAAGCAAAACAATTATCCTACATTGGTTGTGTGTGGGGGGGTCCAAACCAAAAACACCTTTAAAAGACCACCTACAGAAGCAAATAAAATATAATAAAGGAGTTGACTAAGCTTGGAGTCAAAGGAAGAGGTGAAAGCAAGATGATAGGAGGCTGCTAAGAAGAGTAAAGTCTGAGAAAGCACAGCTACAGCCACCATTGGAATCAGACAGAATTAAGCTGGAAAATTGAAGATGCCAAAGGATGTCCATTGAAAATTGCTGTTAGGAAAGGAGAAGTTCAAATCCCACCAAGATGGAGTAAGGATGATTAAGAGAAAGCAGGATTGCATTTCCAGAAGGCTGAAAACCACCCCCCATGAGAGCTGTAATTTCACAAGGAAAATCAGAGACGACAACATGCAAATGATTAGGGTGTTTGGAAATAAAATTTGTGTTCTATAAAAATTAGGGACCAAGTCTGTGTGACTGGAAAGAGCTGTAAGTAGTTATTTTCAGACTTAAGTCTGAATACTCCCAAGGGGAATTAGATTTTTTTAGAAAATTATTGTTGAATCCCAGGTCACTAATTCACCTTAGCTTTCTTTGAAGGCTTTTAGAAAGGTAAAATCCAAGTTCAAGGACCAAATTAGAGCAACCAAGAGGATTAGTTACATGAGTAAAATCTGAAGCTTCTCCAAGAGGGACGATTTCCCTTAGAAAATCAAAAAATATTTCTAAGACACTCATTCATAGCTGAAGTTGTTGCTAAGTTTGAGAGGGTCATTTTCACAAGGTTTTGAGGAAAAATCATCAAGAAGAGGTATGTTGTAGACCATGTTCTCAGAAAACCAGATTTATAGCTTATGGAAAAGGGTTGTATTTCCACATTTTACCTTCATGCCCTTGTCAAGGACATATGGTTAATGATAGGACAGCATTTCTCATAAAGTATGGGTTGAGTTCAAGGTATTTTAGAAAAGTTGCAGGGCTGTCCTCAGAGATCAGAACTAATGCATTAGTGGTGAAACTTGATGTTTGCATTTTGGAATATAAACAAGTCAATGATAAGAGTCTGATTACACCTAGTTGCCGACTTATTCCTCAGACTTAGTCCTAAGGAAATTTCCCAAACTTCATGACCTTAAAATTCTGATTTTTCTACGTTTGTAGCAGCAGAGGGACTATTTTGTGCTCTTAAATTGGATTGTCTTCAGACAAGTGTTCAGACTTAATTTTTTCAGACTTGTCCTCAGACTTCAAATCTCTCATATTTGGTTCTAAGTTTCATTTGCAACCTTCTAGGTGATTGTTTCAAGGTCATGGAATCCAAATTAATGGTAAAATCAGGGGAAAGGGTCTGAAATTAATTTCTCAACAAAATTTCCTTACAAGATCATTAATTTCATGCCTTCTTCTCTTTTGCAGGGGCGGTTGCATGAGAAACTGATAAGCAAGGAGGACAAGGGTGGAACAATCAAGGGAATCTTGAGTAAATACCAAAGCCCCTATATGAGTTGATCTTCCACTCGGACACTAAGCTGTGCAAAATGGGGACTAGGCTACAAGAACATTCATGAGTCCCTATGCAAATCAGCTTTGCACTTGATTAAATGCTTGAAGAATAAGGACTATCTTATAGGGAGATCAACTTCTCTCTATTCACATCAATCTTCCATAAGGATCAAATAGGATTCAATTCAAGAACAAGTTGTTAGGGATTCCAATTTGTCCCTATGAGGAATCAAGGCTAAAGGATTTCGAACCCAAGAGGTAACGGACAAAGATATCAAGGATGTCCAAAACAATAGAAGAGGAAGACTTCACCCCACAAGGATGATCAAATTATGCAAGGAGGAAAGGTCTAAAAAAAGAAAGATTGTCATCATCAAACATCTAAGAACATAAAAATTTACGAGTCTATGATCAACATGAAGAAACTAATCGCTCCAAGGAAGCTAAGATATCAGGACCAAGTTTAGGGACGTGATCAATCAGGAGGATCCCAGTGAGGATGAAGATGACTGAGAATGCCAAGCAATGAAGGGGGATTGGTTCGAAGAGATCAAGTTCGAAGGAGATTCAACCACTCCAAGAGGATCGAGAACAAGATTCACAAGCAAGGAAAATGAATAAGTTCCACAAATCAAGAAGATCAAGTCTAAAGATGGAGAAGACAAAGAATTCCAAAAAATTAAGGTCCAAGTGCAAAGGATTCATCTACTGCAAAGTCTAGATGTCTAGAAGAAAGAATTCCAAGAACAATGAAGAATTCCTAACGATAAAGAAGTGGAATTAAATAAAAATTGCAAGAGAAATAGGCATACATATTCTCGAGGATGAGTTGTTGGATGACTAAGCATCTTCCTATTGGCTTTCCTACTTTTGAATTTTCTCATTGGCCCACAAGGTGGTGCCTCATTTTTATCGGCTATTTGTGGTTGCCCTAATTAGGTTTGTCATGGATTAATCAACGCCTTTGATTTCAAATCGATCCTGGTCCTTCATTGTATTTGGGGCTCCTATATAAACCTCACTCCTCTCATTTGTAAAAGGAGTGACTTGTTGAAATTGTTGCTATGATACTACCAAATTGTTCTTACTTAATTGTTGGTCTTCATGGTGAATTGTTTGTATCATTTTGGAGTATTGCATGGTTTCTACATTTCTTCACTTAGCTTAGGATTTACTTATGTTGTTTAGAAATAGTGTTTAGTTGAATGGAAGATATTTTGGATGCATTTTGGTGAACTTGCTTAGACCAAACCACTAGTTGCTTGTTGATTGTGAGTTTTCCTTGTGTGGTCAAATGTCATATTTAAGAGCTTTACTTTGATTATTATTTGCACATTGATATGCATCAATGGATGGTGTCAATGGAATGGTAATAATTTGAACATCCACATTTACCCTTAGGAGATTGCAATAGCTTGGTTGATGTCAATGGCTAAACTAAGTCTAGTAAAGTCACAAAGGCATTCATCATCTCTTGTATTCTAGGAGTAGAGTAGCTCTCTTAACCCTTTCCTTTGCACTTTGTTTGGTTGGAAGAAGTTGAAGTACTTGATACTCATTGAATGAACAGTGTAAATCCCTTTGTGGTAACTAGCATATCACATCATTATAACTGAGTGAAAGTCCACAAATATGAGGAACCTTGGGGTTGTCTCATTTGAACACACAATCCATGTACATTGTTTAGCATATGAGCATCCTTATTCAAAAGAGAATTGGAGATTTGGTTTTTCATTAAGAATACTAAGTATTCAATTATACATATTGTAGTGGCATAAAACTCACATCAACAAGCCATATGCTAAAAATATAAACAATGTTGGAAAACACTAAAATCACATCGAGGCCCCTAACCAAATCCTCTTAGCCTACAAGAATTTGGGAATAGGCTAATGGAAACCCAAAACTAACTAGGTGCAAGAAGGGTACATTACAAGAAATCGGGTACCAACGAAGGGAAAAAAGAAAGGAAGAGGCCATGGGTGATAGGACTGAGGAAATCAACCTCCAGAGGTAATTAGGAATGAAAACAAAGTGTTGGCCAAATAATTTCAGTCCACCATGTGAGTGTCTGGCAGAGATTGTGATTGAAAGGAATGAATCAACAATGGAGTGCTAGGAGATCTATTCCAAATGATCCTCAAGGAAATCATTCAACCAATGATGATGTTTCAATCAATCCACCAACTAGAACATTTAAAGACAATTTTTTGCAAAGAGAGGAAGAGAATCCATTTGAGGAAAAGCAACAAGTTCCACCAAGACTTGAGGATGATATGGCAAGGTATCATGCTGAATATAGTGCCCTAAACCTAGCCATCCACCATTACATGTCATTCATGGAGTATTATGATATGCAAATAAGGGATGATCACCGTGGGGGAAGAAAACATCGAAAAAAGCCAAGGAGAGATAGACAACATAAGTTGGGAAAGATCACAAGACCCACCTCTAATGGATCTAATGGCGTCATAGCTAGAGCTTGGTTGCAAAAATTCATTACCTATTTCTCATTAAAACCCTTTGGATAAGGAGGAACCAATCAAGTTTGCATCACTTCACCTATAGGGTGTGGCTCCTAAATGGTGATACCATGGCATGGTGACCCAAGGACATAGGTCAAGTACTATCTTAGAGGAGTTCGGCCATAGATTGATGGAGAGGTTTGACTGGAAGGATCTAGAGATTCACTTTAGGGAGCTAGTACAATTGAGGCAAGAGGGGCATAATTAAGCACTATGGCAGAATTTCAAAGGCATTAAGTAATGGTTCTTGATGTGCCAAAGAGGAGACTCATAGTTCTTTTTGTAGAGGAGCTATCTAAACCCCTTAAGGGTTTGGTAAGGGCATTTGATTCGAATTCCTTGCAAGAGGCCATAAGGAAAGCCCTAAATTTGAAGGATTCAATGAGCAAAACCAAATTCTACTCCAAGAATGCACCACTAATTCAAAATAAGAAGCCTCCTAGCAAGAGTTTCCTTCAACCTAAGGCACTAACCCAAAAACTAGACAAAGTTTAGGAATCCAAGTCTTAACTTTGAAGTAAATAATTGTTACTTCACTTGTCGAGATCCATGGAAACCAAGTTGTGGTTATTTGGAAAAAGGATAGATACACTACATTGAAGTGGTTTCTGATGAAGATTTTGAGGCAAAAAAAATCTAAACCCAAGGTTTTCATTGATGAGGTGGAGCATGAGGATCAACGAGTGCATTCAGGTGATAAATTTTCAGCCATTTCAAGAGAACATAGATATCCTCCTCTTTGGCTTAGAGGAATCTTGTGGTGGCATAAGGTGACAATTTTGATTGATAGTGGGGCAACCCACAACTTCATTTATGAGGAATTGGAGACTAAGATGGGCTTGAGATAGAAAATTTTCAGGGGTTTAATATATAATGGCTGATAGGTTTACTATTCCATGCAACTAAACGATTCAGCAATTGGAGATGACTCGAGGAGGGCACAAGATGCGAGATGAATTCTATATAATTTGTAGTTGTGAGACAAATTTGGTATTGGGAGTCCAATGGTTGCACTCACTTGGCAAGTACACACAGAACTATCAAACTTTGGAGTTGACATTCAAATCCGATAGGAAGGAGGTAGTTATTGATGGACTTTCCAATAGGGGTCCCATGATGGTTTCAACCAAGAGGATAGATAGAGAGTTTCCTAGAAATAAAGTGGCTTGGGTAGCAAAGTGCTTGATTACTAATATGGAAATGTCTAAGGATGGGAGGTCTTATCATGTTGACATACTATCCATCTTGGATAAACATAAAAGGTGTTAAATACATTTCTTGCAAGTTTACCACAAAATAGGGGCTTTCAACTTGTAATTGAGCTAGAGGAAGAAGCAAAACTCATGATCACTACACCTTATCATCATCCTAAGAGATAAAAGGAAATTGAGAAGGAAATTAAGGAGTTGTAAGACATGGAACATATACGCCCTAGCTCTAGCCTATTTGCTTCTTCCATGGTGTTGATCAAGAAAAATGATGGTACTTTGAGGATGTGCATTGATTATAGAGCTCTCAACAAAAGGACAATCAAGAATTACTACCCCATAGCCAAAATCAATGTGTTGAAAGATGAGTTTCATGGTGCAGCGTACATCTCCAAGATTGATTTACAAGCGGGGTATCATCAAATAAAGGTTAGAATTGAGGATGTGCACAAAACAGCTTTCAAGTGTCACTAAGGGCATTATGAGATTTTGGTCATGCCATTTGGGTTGACCAATGCACTTGCCACATTTTTTAGTCATGCATGAATTAAGTATTTACTTTATAATTGAGAAAATTTGTAGTGGTTTTCTTTGATGATAGCTTGATCTATAGTAAGACATGGAAGTGTCACTTGAAGCACATAAGTGAAGTACTTGGCATAATAAAGCACTCTTCATTCTACGTCAATCATCCAAATATGAATTTGGGTTGATGGAGATATTGAATTTGGGGTGTAAGATTAGTGCCCAAAGGGCGGGCATGAATCAAGGGAAGATCAAGGCAATAAGGCCTAGAACATTGTCACATTTGAGGGGATTTGTAAGACTTTACAGCTACCATAGGAGGTTTTTGTAACTACTATAGAAGGTTTGTCAAGATTCTCAACTTTCAGCCCCATTGACAGATTTGACAAAGGAGGCTTTCTCTTGGAGCACTTCAACACAAAGAGCTTTCAGCAAGCTAAGGGAGGTAATGAGTTATTGTAATGTCCCCTTTGTGAAATAGGATTTACTAATAAACAATAATAATAATAAAATTAATATATAAATAAATAAATAGATAGATAAATAATAATGGTAACCAGAACCTAGGGGCACAAGAAAGCATCATTAAGAGCATCCCAAAGCTTATATCCAAAGTACAAAATAAAACACTAGTGGGAAAATTTACCTTTGAGGAAGTAAGTATGGCCCTTAAGTAAATGAATCCAAATAAATCTCCAGGGTCAGATGGGTTTCCAGCATGTTATTTTCAAAAATGTTGGGACTTCATAGGGATGGAGATAACTGAGACTTTAGAAGGAGTATGAAATTTGGGGAAACTCCTCAAGGAGGTGAATAATACCTTTATTGCCCTTATCTCGAAAAAGGAAAAATCAGAGACCTTTAATGATTATTGTCCCAAAGCTCTTTGCAATACTCTATATAAATTATTTACTAAGACTATGGTAATGAGAATCCATAAACTTCTCCCAAACCTGATTAGCGAGGAACAAACAGGGTTTGTACAGGGCGGATCTATCTTCGATGGAGTAATTATCGCCCAAGAGGCCATTCATACCATTAAAAACAACAAAGAGCCTAGTATGTTAATTAAGCTAGATATTAAAAAGGCATATGATAGAGTGGATTGGGGCTTTTTGAGGAAATACCTCGAAGCCTTTGGGTTCGCAAAACAATGGGTAAATATGATCTTTGAATACATATCCTCCCCTAAGTTATCCATACTGGTAAATGGATCTCCCAAAGGCTTTTTTGGCATAAGCAGGGGACTTAGACAGGGGGATCCGATATCCCCTTTTCTTTTCATCTTAATGGCAGAAGCATTAGGAAGATCAATAAACAATGCCAGGTATGAGAAGACTATTAAAGGAATAAGGATCACTAATGAGCTAGATCCGACAACCCACCAACAATTTGTTGACACTATGCTTTATGGACAAAGTACCATAGAGGAGGCAAAAGCTTATAAAACAATATTAAGTCAATATACTAGTGCATCAGGTCAAGAGATTAACCCTGAGAAGTCAGAAATCCTCTTCTTTAATACCCATCCTAATCTAGAGCAACAAATTTGCCAAATTATGAATTTCAACAGAGGAAGTTTACCTTTTAAATACCTAAGTCTCCCTTTAGACAAAGGGGCATGATCAACAAAATTATGGGATCAAATAAGAGGAAAGATTAAAAAAAAAATGGATTCGTGAAAAGGAAAATGGCTCTCTTTTGCGGGTAGAGCAACAATGATACAATCTTTCCTTTCAGCACAACCTATTTATCAATTATCTTGTATTGATCTCCCCAGAAAAAATAGGGAAGAAATCAATAGACTCCTTAGGACTATCTTTTGGCAAGGAACAAGGGAAAAGAAAAAAAATTCCCTATTAGCTTGGGACAAGGTATGCAGACCAAAAGATGAGGGAGGTGTAGGGATTAGGGACATCAAAATCCAAGGTAAATCTTTAGGAGCTAAACTAGTATGGAGAATGTACAGGAATCCACACCTCAAGTGGGCAAAGATCCTAATGAAGAAATATCTGAGCAATACTAATCCGATCAGCATATTCAGGGAGAAATCACCGCCTAGAGGATCGAGAATTTGGAACTTCATAATGGATTGTAGATCCTCCATCCAGGATAGACTAATATGGAACCTGGGGATGCGGGAAGAAGCTCTCTTATGGGAAGACTCTTGGGGAGGATATGGTGCTTTGGAAGAGGATGGTAAACTAGCCCAATCAAGGTTGACACTTGAAGCTAGATGGGGAAAAAGAGTTATAGATTATGCGACCTTTGAGGATGGAGGAAAAGGTTGGAAATGGAAGGATTTTAAGGACATGAACCTCCCACCTAAGGAAGCAGAAGATCTAATAAGAACTTTATCAAACAGAAAAGTAACTTTCAATTTTGGCAAGGACAAATTGATGTGGGATGGAAGCAAGAGCAGGGAATACAACTCGAAGGAGGGGTATAAATTCCTCAGGTCTGTCCAGATGAGCACAAAGGACTCCCTCCCTACAACTTTATGTTGGAATAAAGCTTGTTTGCCTAAGGCGAGATTTTTCACCTGGTTAGTTTTAAACAGGAAGGTCCTTACCTCAGAAAGATTTAAGAAAATGGGATTCCAAGGCCCAAGTAGATGTCCTTTATGCAAAAATGAGGAAGAATCCATTAACCACCTTTTTTTGCATTGTCAGTATCCGAGTCAATGTTGGAAATGGCTTTGTTCACAATTGGGGTGGGTATCAGCATTTCCAAGAACTATAACATATATGCTACAT
Organism: Chamaecyparis obtusa; assembly: GCA_027943335.1. Lineage (NCBI taxonomy): Eukaryota > Viridiplantae > Streptophyta > Pinopsida > Cupressales > Cupressaceae > Chamaecyparis > Chamaecyparis obtusa. Next base: position 688,004 of record BSBK01001465.1, on the reverse strand, counting down.
GCTTGGCCCCTCCTTCTAAAGGGCAATATTTATAGCTCTTTATGGATATCTACACCTTCTATAGTCCTATGGGAATTATGGAAGGAATGCAACCAAAGAATTTTTCAGGATAAGAAGATGAATGTAGAACAACTTCTAATTAAAATTGAGACTTCTGTCATTGAACTTACCAACAGTCGAGTTTTGAATAAACAAAAGGAGGCTATAATGTCTCATTGGGATGAGAAAATGAGAGGCAAGTGGATAGGTCTAAAATTACCCCCCTTTATAGGAACAAGGGGGGAAACTTCAAAAAGAAAACGAGAGAAGAACCAATGGAAACCACCCAAGGAGGGTTGGTTTAAACTCAATTTTGACGGAGCTTCAAGAGGGAATTCGGGCAGAGCAGGCATTGGTTGTAGTTTCCATAACTCAAAAGGCATGGAGATAGAAAAGTTATCTAGATATATAGGAATAGAAACTAATAATTAGGCGGAATTAACAGCTTTAGTTGAAGGACTAGAACTGTGTAAAACTCTTGGTTGCAAGAATGTAGAGATTGAAGGAGATTCTACAATTATAATAAATGCTATAAGGAAAGGATCCCTCATGAACTGGAGACTGGACTCAATTTTATCTAGAGCCCTCTCACTATGTCAGACCTTTGACAAGATCACAATCAATCATATATATCAGGAGGGCAATCAAAAAGCAAATGAATTATCTAATATAGGTATAGAAGAAGGTCAAACATAAGAAGTCATAATTTCAATATAGGAACTTCATTTGAATTGGGGATGGTTTAGATTTTTCAGAATTTTAACCATAGTTTACATCTCATTATCCCGGGGAAGACTCAGGGGTCTTTCCTTTGCTTTTACCAAATGCCTACATCTCGCATCCTAAGACAATATGATTGGATAGACAAATTCGTTGGGGAAGATGATGTTGGAGCCAGGGAAAATAAGTTTGAGGTGAATATTGGAGGTTATGGAATCTTCGAATTTGGACTCGATGGACATTCAGAATGACGAGGAGCCTCTTTTATGCCAGTAAGGTAACATAGGTTTATTACTGTTGTATTTTTATGTAACTATGCCGGTAAACACCCTTCGGTGTAACAAACTGATAATCGTGTTGCTTAGGATATGTTTTCTCAACTGAGGAATGACTACTTTGCTCTATTAGATGTATTTTCTGATGATTTAGATGTATATTTTAGTTTTATTTAAGAAAATACTTTTATATCTTTACATTCCATCTCTATGTCCTTTATGTATTCATGGTTTCATGACTATTCAGAGCTTTATCATTAACATAAGTGTAAGATGTAATGCTCATATTATATACAGATCGTGATCAGAGGCAGAAGAAGAAGGGAAGGACGAGGAACGATGTAGAAGGAAGGTGGAAAAATGTAACTTGGGACTAAAAGATGATTATCCAGATGTATCTATATACTTTATGATGTATCAAGGCTTAGGCCATTTATCTATTAAATATAAAAATATATATATATAATATAATATAATTACAAGTTAATTAAGTTAATGAAAGGTCAAGAGATACATAATGAAGAGTTGTGACTCCTTCAACATTAGATATAGAAGGGAGGAGAGTTAATTTTGGTAGGCGATACGGAGGAAGGAAGGAAGGAAGAGGAGAGTGTAGGAATAAAAAAAAAGATTAATGGAAGAAAGAAATGTGAAATTGACTCTTTCAAAGGGTAGCAATGATGAAGGGTTGTAACTCTTTCAAAGGGTTGTAATTATGAAGGTTTGTGACTCTTCCAAAGAGGGAAAATTATGAAGGGTTGTGTCTCTTTCAAAGGACAGCAATTATGAAGGGTTGTGTCTCTTTCAAAGGACAGCAACGATGAAGGGTTGTAACTCTTTCAAAGGGTTGTAATTCTAAAGGGTTGTGACTCTTCAAAAGGGTTGTAATTATAAAGGGTTGTGAATCTTCAAAAGAGGGACAATTACAGAGGGTTGTGACTCTTTCAAAGGGCAGAAATGTTGAAGGGTTGTAACTCTTTTGAAGGTTGATAATTGCAAAAGGTTGTGACCATTGCAAAGGGGCAGACATGATGAAGAGATGTGACTCTCCCCCACACTGGATGATATAAAGGGGAGAAAATTTCATTTGAGGAGGACATCCAAGGGAGATCAATTTGGGGACTAATATATTATTCTCAAAGGCAACAACGAAAGGTGGTGAGTTGGTGACTCAATCCTTATGAAAGGTGGTGAACCTTCCACCAATGAAGTATAAAGGAGGATTTATTGTGAGCATTGAAAGGGATACGTTGTGCTGTGAATCAAGGGGTAAATAATCAGGCCTCAATCAACAATCAATACTCATTAAGGGCAGATCAGAGAATAATAATAAGCAGGTCTGAGTCTATGGTGTTATATTATTCTATTTTTGGTAATGCAGAAATAATATTAATTTATCTATGTGATTTTATAATGCATCTTGATCTGTTGTTAATAAACATTAAGACATGAACTTAATATGGCAATAGTCAGTCAGAAGGGAATGGGAGAGGGTCTACAATTAAGGAAGATCTGCTAAGGGCACCCTGTCGCAGTGGCAGTTAAGGGAGAATAGCTATGAGGGCGCCTTACTGCACTTTAAGAGGGAGAAATGCTAAGGACAACCAATTGCAGTAGCAGTTAAGGGAGAACTATGAAGGCAACCTACTGCACTATGAGAGGGAGAACCACTAAGGACACCCTATTGCAAGTACTTTCCCAACTCCTACGTCAAGGGACTATTGGTGAATCATAGATAACTCCAACCATAGAAGAATGGAGGAACAGTATAGAGCGAGAACTCGTCTTAGGGCAGCCTACCATGCCTCCTTAATCCACATCTTCTATAATTAGAATTCACATAGAACTTAGGTGCTGCATAATGATGAAGATATGTTCTCTTCAGTCTAACTCTTGATATACTTATGAATAATGTTTACATTATGATCTAATCTGTGTGTGTTTGTGTGTAGACACACACACACTCATATGTTGGCATTTGTGTTCATGTGGTGAATGGAGGATGGAGGATTCAAGTTATGGCTCACATAATTGAAGAAACCATTTAATCGGTAAACCCTGACCCCAATCTATTGCAATTGTGATTTAGAGCAAATTAGGAAGGAGACATCACAATTACTGTCTTAGCTATTCCAAATTTTTCACTTCCCTTTGTTTTAGAATATGATGCTTCAAAAGAAGACTCGAAGATTTGATGTGAAATATATATCCTATAGCATTTGAGAGCAAAAAGCTTAACGAGACAAAGAGGAGCTTCTCTATTTATGACAAAAAGATGTTAGCCATCATGCATGCACTAGTCAAATTCAAACAATACCTACTTTGCAAGAAGTTTGTGGTGAAAACAGATTATAACAGGGAGAACAACTATGAGAGGGAGAACCACTAAGGACACCCTATTGCAAGTACTTTCCCAACTCCTACGTCAAGGGACTATTGGTGAATCATAGATAACTCCAACCATAGAAGAATGGAGGAGCAGTATGGAGCGAGAACTCTTGTCTTAGGGCAGCCTACCATGCCTCTTTAATCCACATCTTCTATAATTAGAATTCACATAGAACTTAGGTGCTGCATAATGATGAAGATATGTTCTTTTCAGTCTAACCCTTGATATATTTATGAATAATGTTTACATTATGATCTTATCTATATATATATATATATACACACACACACACACACTTGTATGTTGGCATTTGTGTTCATGTAGTGAATGGAGGATGGAGGATTCAAGTTACAGCTCACATAATTAAAGAAACCATTTAATTGGTAAACCCTGACCCCAATCTATTGCAATTGTGATTTAGGGCAACTTCTAGGGAAAATTAGGAAGGGGACATCACAGTTATTGTCTTAGCTATTCCAAAATTTTCACTTCCCTTTGTTTTCGAATATGATGCTTCAAAAGAAGAATCGAAGATTTGATGTGAAATATAATCCTATAGCATTTGAGAGCAAGAGGCTTAAGAAGACAAAGAGGAGCTTCTCTATTTATGACAAAAAGATGTTAGCCATCATGCATGCACTAGTCAAATTCAAACAATACCTACTTTGTGAGAAGTTTGTGGTGAAAACAGATTATAACAGCTTGAAGTTCTTCCCCAATCAAAAGAATTTCAATGATAAGCAGCAAAAATGGGTAAGTAAAGCTAAAAGCCTACAATTTTGACTCTATGACTAATATGTCTGCTTCTTCAGAAGGTACCTATAATTGTTGAAAATGCCGGGAACATATTTGCTATTGGCAATTTAGATGGGAAACTACAAGATGATAGGTGCAAAGTGGTTGATGAGCTCATTCTTTATAAGGACCAGGTATACCTTGTACCAAAATCAAAGGTGAAGGAGAACATCTTGAGGGCATGTCATGACACACCTCATGCTAGTCATCCAAGGTACTATAAGACATACAAGAAAGGGAGCATTTCTAATGGAAGGGGCTCAGAGGTGATGTCTTGAGGCATGTGAGGGAGTGTTTGGTTTGCCAAGAAAATAAAATTGAACATGTGTTTCCAGCTGGTTTGTTGCAGCCCCTGCCCATTCCAAATAGCAATGAGAAAGAATCTCCATGGATCTCATTACAAGACTCACAAAGGTGCAAGGTAACGATTTTATTTATGTGGTTATTGATAGGATCACTAAATATGCCCATTTTCATGCTATATCTTAAGAATACAAGGTCCCACAAGTTGTTGATCTGTTTTTTAGAGAAATTTTTAGACTTCATGCTTTGTCAAGGAACATTGTAAGTTACAGGGAAATCAGATTTCTCAGCTTGTTTAGGCAATATTTGTTTAGATTGATGGGTATGGAATTGATCCCAAGCACACTCTATTGGACAAACAAAACTTGCGAATAAATGGTTAGAAGGTTACTTGAGGAACTATGTTGCAAGGTAGAAAATGACATGGGTTAAGTGGCTACATCTTGGGGAGTATTGCCACAATTCTACTCATCACATGTCTATAGGTATGACTCCCTTCAATGCACTATATGGTTATGATAGAATTTCATTCATAGACTTGATTCTTTCGGATAGTAGAGTATTAGAGGATATATATTTGATTCAAAAAAGCCTAGACATTGTTAATGCACTCAAAAAAAAACCTACAATAGTCTCAAAACCACAAAACTGTATGTTGATCACCATTAAATTGAAAGGATTTTTGAGGTGAAAGACATAGTATTATTGAAATTACAGCCTTATAGACAATCTTCCTTCAAGTGAAGTGGTGCAAAGAAGCTGAAACCAAGGTTTTATGGATAGCATATCACTCCTAGTTTGAAGCTGCCTCCAATTGATGACGAAGGGAAATTAACCTCGATACTTGAAGCTATTGTCGATATGAGGGAAAAGAACCTCAAGAACAAGGCAACTCAAAGGACATTGCAAAAGTAAGTCTATTAAGGGTGTAATTTAAATTTAAAAATTAAAACTTTTTCCTTTTCTAACGTTAATGTTGGAACTCAAAGTTGGACATTGAGATTGATTTTTTTTGTTAATTTCAAATACATGGTGAGAAAGGTTTGGCCCCTTTTCAAAGGATTACAATTCATATCTTCAAGCAATCATGCAATGCAACAAGATATGAATGCATTGGAGTATGTTTGAGCACATACACTTTAAGAAGCTCAATAGGTTATCAATGAAAAGGCTAAATGATCTTATTTATGTTCATTACAACCTACACCTCTATCACAAACAATTATAGGGCACAAACTTGTCTCCCATCACTCTAGAGGAGGTTGATCCAAGGTTGAGGGTCTTGTCTTCAACAAGCACATTGCATGGGTTGATCAAGTGAATCTAGAGGTAGAAATGCTATCCATGGTAGAGAACACAAATTGAGTATGAGTGAACCCTTTGGATGTTGCTATCACTTGTACACATGCATATACCATGGCTGCATCATCATCAAGGACCTAGCTTAGATGCCTACGTACAGCTATGGATGTTAAGACAAGTGATGCAAGCCCCTCTTAGCCAAAGACTTACACTTTTAGCTTTGATATTTTTTTGATGCCACACTTCATAATCCATGAGCTTAGTATACACTTGACAATATTTATAATATATCCATGAGCTTTGTATACACTTGACAATATTTAAAATATGTATCTAAAAATGTTGTTCCCTTCAACAAAAATCTATTTTTACACATATGTGATCGATATGTATATGATCAAAATAGCATCTATTTGATTTTATTGTGACTTTAACATTTAGTTATTGAAAGGTACAAGATACAAGTTTTCAGTCCTTAAAAATCCTTAAAATTTCAGAGTTTTTTCAATTTGGTGAGTCTTAGCCACGTCTTGGCCTAGTCTAAGCATCAAGTCCGAGTCTATTTCCAGGCCAAAAATCAGCTTGTCAAGTCCAAGTATTGTAACTATGGTTGAAATAGATAGAACTACAACGTCCAATTTTAGGTGTGACTGTCACAATGGACAAGACCTACTGAAGAGATGTCCCAAGTCATGGCATATAGTCAACAAGCGTACCGAGATACTCCCAGGTCGCCACATCTAAATTGAAAAATACTGAATTTTGAAAAAGGTAAAACTACCGCATACAATTTTGGGTACGAGTAGCACAACTGACTGCTGAAGAGATACCCCGAGTTGTGGAATCTAAGCCAACGGGTGTAGCAAGATACCATTTGATCAACTTAAAAATATTGAATGTTGAAATAGGTAAAACTAGTGCGTTCGATTTTGGGTGCGGCTATTCCGACAGATTATGCAGACCGAAGAAACATCCCCAACTAAGGTGCGGCCAAAAGGCTAAAAATAGTCTATGGAACAGTCAGCTTGATCAAATTGACATTTAGAGGACAAGACCAGACAGTGGATACCCGTCAATTGTTGCATTTAACCTGAAAGACGTCTTACAAGAGGGATTTGTCAATCCAAAAAAGACAAGTTAAAACAGGAAAAGGCAATTGGTGATGATAAAAAAATAATAAAGCAAATCAAACCTGTGATAAGATTCATGTCAGTGGGAACGATGCATTCATCATAGCCGGTATCGTCATCGTCGCCGGTCTCAGCAGGCAGACGAACGCCATGGCCACTGTAGTGGAAAAACAGCACATCTCCGGGCTCTGCACCTTCCACCAGGGTTGACAGGGCTCTCCTAATGTTGGCCCCAGTGGGCTTCCTGAACTTCTCATCCGTGTCTATCAGCACAGATATGTTTTCCTCTTGGAATCCAAAACGATCAGTCAGGCTCCGGTACATTCTCTCCACATCGTTCACACATCCCTTCAATTCCGCCTTGGTTCCCGGGTAGTTGCATCCGACCAGTACAGCCCTCTTAGTCATTGGTATCAGATCTCCCTTCGAATCTCCCAAAAACCAGTGTAAATCTTTCTGCAGATAATACGCACCGGATTTTGTCTAATGTTAAAAATCAAACTTCCACTTGATTTTCACCCTTTTCCTATGACAAAGCTTTATAAGGTTTGCGCGTGAAGGCAGGTTGATTGTGCCCATAGCAAATCCGCCATTCTGGATGCATTGTTGACCCAACGCAATTTTTTTATCCCGTAACCCACAAATTTCCCCTGAATTTCCAATGCGGGTGGCCAGTTGGGGACTACGTATTGTGCATATAATTTGGATTCCCAGGACGGTGGGACCATTTTTATCATTATTTTTACCAAGTCCGGTCGAGAACAACGTGAAAGGCATCCTATTGGACAGAAACTCTAAAGAATTTAAGGTTTCCAACAAAAAAACAATTGTTCCAATCATTTACTGTCCGCTGCTAAATTATGTTCTAGGGCAGGTTGTACCTTGGCAATTTGCACTTTTTGACTTTTGTATAGTAGGGAGAAATCACACCATTCAGGGCAGGTTGTTCCTAGGCAATTTGCACTTTTTGACTTTTGTATAGTAGGGAGAAATCACGCCATTCACTACCTGCACGAGGCCACCAAGGCTGAAGAGAAGATCAAACGGAGACGAGCAACAAGGTAGAGGTGGAGGAAGAGGAGGGAGAGGTGGAGGAAGAGGAGGGAATGGTATTCATCAATAGATATATTTAATAATTTGTGATAGAACAAAATGTAAATATTGAGATAGAATTTGGGCATATTTAAAATTTAAAGTATTGTTGTTGATTTTGATTGTTTATAATATTGTAATAAGTTATTGAGCCAAAATGGTGGAGAATAGATCGATTTTTTGTTTTTACGAATTAAGTGCATTGGGGAAGGGCTCTCCAATCGAGGAAGGCTCTTTCCTTGACACACTTGCAGACTCCACCTTAATCATCTAACTCATTTGGTTATTGTGTGTGGTGGTGTTGCGTCTGATTTTCATGTGTATGTTGTGGTTTGTGTGCACTGGTTTTGTCTTTGTTTTGTGTTTCTTTGGTTTTTGAATTGGGTGTCTTTTTGAGTATGTAGGGTTTTGGCCGCTCGCATAGGGGGTGTGACTTCCTCTGCGAGTGGTACGGATGGTAATGTACAAATTGGGGGGAGGGGGCAATGGAAGATGAACCAAGTCATAAGGTAGAAAATGGAAGCATGTAAGCTTTCAAGGAAGCTCTACAAAAAGAAGAACCAGAGACGTCGTATGAGAAAACAAGATTTAATGTGGGGGTTTGAGAAGATAGTTCAGGGGTCGAAGGAGGAACTAGTGGCATAAAAATCGAAGGAGGTAAGGAACCTCTCCCCCCTAGGGATTTAAGGATTAATCCCCATGAGGTAATGATGAATGCACTTGAGAAGGAAGAATCCAAATTAAGAAGCATTGTTTTATTTTATGTTTGTCTAGATGCTAATAATTTGCCTCCAAGAAGGTTTTTCAGTGACTAGATTATTAATGTCTAGGGGAAAAAGTTAGGTGTTTATTTTTCATTCTCTAGGATGATTCAAGAAGGCATTTCTATCATATTCCTTAAAAGTCATCCAATGCAAATGAAAATCTTAGAAAAAAAATGGAATATAGGCAAATTTGTTTTAAAGGATAAAGGATATCTCGTGGTCACCAGAAGTTACCCAAGATGAAATTATTTTTTGCTCCATACAAAGGTGGGTCTGTGTTAAAAATGTGTCTGGTGAAACCTTGCAAGTGAAAAAATCTTAAGTATCCCTTCTGCATTTAAATGCTAGGTTTTTTATTTCCTTCAACGAAGGTGTCGATATACCAAATATCAATGAATTCTCCATCAAAGGAAAATTGTTCAAGTGTGAGATTAAAGCCCGAGAAGGGTTAAACTCTTGCTTTGTCTACAAAATTGATGGTCATTTGACGAAAGATTGTCATATGTGGAGTAATAATAGAAGGAAACACAATAACAAAGAACATGTTAATAAAGAGCCCTCCTCTAAGGAAAATACAAAGGATTCGAAAGGTGAAAACATTATGGAAACTAATGGTATTAATATTTCAATAGATAACATTGATGAAGAGGATAAAAATAATATTGGTAAAGTCAATGATAATGCAAAGATTGTTATAGAAGAAATATCAAAAGATAACAATAAGGCTAAAGTTGAAAATAATAAATAAATTCCTAGAAGAGATAATAGTAAAATGTTGAATAAGGAGACTCATAATCCCAAAAAAATTGTGCAGGAATTTATCGTGGATAGATTGAAGGAGAAATTTTATCTCACTAAAATGAGATTACAATCCCTAACACTTCAGATGATTGAAAGTCGTTAAATCTTCATGGTGTAGCCATTCTAATTGAAGAAGATCAGGAATGCAAAAACTCCCACATACTAAAATTTCAATGGAAGACAATGCTATGATAGTTGATTTTGATTGAGTTGAATCCAATTTTAGCCTTATCCTATATGAGCACTTTGATCTAAACATATATGTTGATTCATTGGAAATCCCATTTGATTATGAACCAAAAAGAAAAGTTAACTTCCTTAACTTTTTTAATCCATTATTTAAAGAGCCAATTATGGAAGAGAAAGATGGTGGCAATACCAAGGATTTTGAGGTAGTTAAAAGGAAATGAAAAAATTGTGAGCATATCAAATAGTACCCAAAAAATGAGCAAAAGGGGCCAAAATGGGTTACTAGATTGTTTTGAAAGGATTTGCAAGAATGAGAAGGTCAAAACCTTTGAAAACACACCATGATTAAGGGCATAAGTTGGAATGTAAGGGGATCAAAATCTCCTAATAGGAAATATGTCATAATGGATCTATGCAACTAGAATAGAGACCTAGATTTTTTATTGCTCAAGGAAGTGAAGGTTGTTGGATTTTAATTATATAATAACCTCATATTTATTTGGAGAGACTCAACCCTTTCAGACAAATCATGAAAAGGTGAAGGGAGGAATAACTATTCTTGTTGGGAATAAATGCATTAATGATATCAAGACAAATGAGAGATCTCCTAGCAATGTATGTGTTTAGATTGAATTAGAAAAGGATAAGACCAAGTTTGGTATATGTGAAGTTTATGTCTTGAATGATTTCAAAGAGAGGATAGAGGTATGGAAATGGATGGGAAAGCATCTCCCCAATATACCATGGATCCTAGAATGAGACTTCAATATGACTGAGAATAAAGATGATAAATCATGAGGCAATGCTTGGGGGTGTAAAGGGAATGATTTTTTCTATTGGGAATGGTTTTTTCTTTCACTTTGGTGAGAATGAAAATAGTGTGAAAGTGGAAGCTAAAGCTCTATCTAATCATTGCCTTACTATGGCAGAAATTATGGTAAATAATAAACCCCTCAACCCTATCATCCAAAATGTGTTTCTTGTCATTGCACCAAACGATCGACATATTAATGTTCAATACAACCATTAGACTTATAGACATGGGAGGTAGTTTATCCATGTCACAAATCCAAGTACCACATTTCACATCATAAGGAGACCAAGGGTGCACACCTTGCAACAATCCCCCCAGTACAAGCATGGGGTTTGAACCCGTGACCTAGGCTCTAATACCAATTGTTGGTTGTCGTTGCACCAAAAGATCAACACGATAATGCTTGATAAAACCACTAGACTTCTAGACATGGGAGGTGGTTTAGTCATTTGTGAACCCAAGTGTCACACTACACATCACAAGGAGACCAAGGGCGCACACCTTGCAACAAAATGGTGATATGTTTATGCTAAATACAGAGCTATTGGATCAAAAATATTATTTAGATGGCATTGAAACTATTAGATGTGTTGTTAAAGGTCTATATAGACAACAAGGAGCAAGGGATTATTGGAACACACTAACTAACAACCTACAAAAATTACTGAAGGTTATAGGTAAAAGAAATGTGATGGGAGAAGATTAATATAATTGAAGTTGTAGGATGATTTTTTGAGAGCTGAGAAAAAACTTCAAGACAACCTTGATAATCAAGGCTTAATTGAGAACATAAAGATCACTCAACAAAAAGTAAGGCAATTTCACAAGGAACCAAAGTAAGGCAAATTATTGGCCAGCTTAAGGATGGTGATAAGGATACCAGAATTTTTTTTAATATCTTAAGAGAAAATTTTGAAAATACAAACATTGGATCAATACTCTTTGAGAATGGATGGTGGCATTTGAATAAGTAAATTAAAGGGATATTTCATATTTTTTGCAAGCAATTCTTCACTACTGAGGATCAAAAATTTTAATGTAATGAAGCTCAAGATATATGTTGGAGAATCATTCCTAAGAAGATAACCCAAATATTGCCAACAAAATAGGATATACTAAGGATGATATTACTTGTTGGATTACTAAGAGGGGGGGTGAATCATTAATAAGTGATTCTTTAAACCTTAAAGCTTTAACTCTGATTGAACTTGGTAACAAATCAGTAAGACAAACTTCAATATTAACCGATAATAGTAACAACTCTAAGTAATCATTCTTATCTTTGTTCTTGAAATCTCGGTATCTCCTAAATTTGTTCTCTCTTTTGTTATCATCTCGGTTGTCTTTCTTCCCATCATTGTTATTGTTAGGATATCTAGATGCAATGTGACTAATTTTATTGCATTTGAAACATTTCAAAGGTAATTTACATCAGTATTTTCCTTTTCTTCTTGGTACTCTCCTAGCTAGTAAAGCTTCAAACTTTTCTTGTTGTCTTTCCTCTTCAAACATACTTTCTAGGTCACTCTTACAACTTTGAAATCTTTCACTTGCACTGCTTACATAACCATCACTAGATCTAGACTCTCTAGAATTTCCAATGTTCAAAGATGACTTTAATGCAGACTCAATCTTAGAAGTGGCAGGTAAACTATTGTCAAAATCATTTAGCTCAAAAGCAATCAACTTACCAATTGTAGCATCTAATGAAACATGCATTTGAGGAATGGATCTCAGTTCTTGTATTGCAGACACTCAGATAGCATAATTAGGTAACAATGTCCTCAACAGTTTTCTTGTTACATCTTCTTCTTCAATACATCCTCCAGCACCTCAGATAGCACTCATAACTTCCTTCAATCTTATAATGTATTGTGTAACATCTTCACCTTCTTTCATTCTCATAGAATCAAATTTACCTTTCAAAATTTTAGCTTTTTCCTTCTGAACATGTTGATCTCCACCATATACTAATGCAAATTTTTCCCATATTTGTTTTATTGTATCACATCCTTCAAGGTCATTAAACTCCAGGTCGGTGAGAGCATAAGATATATCAATCATAACTTGTGTGTGATCATGTATTTCTCTTAATTTTTCAACTGTCATAGGCCCAAATGGCACTGGTGAATACTCATTGTCAAGATAGTATATTGCATACTATCCAATTCCAGATATGTGCAACCTCATCCTACTTTGTCATGTAGAGAATTTGTCCCTATTCAACTTTGGTACCTCCCTCTTATACATCTTCGGATCTTTTACTCGAGTCTTTTAAACTTATCCCTTTAGAGTACTCAGCTCTGATACCAATTGTTGGATTACTGAGATGGGGGGTGAATCAGTAATAAGTGATTCTTTAAACCTTAAAGCTTTAACTCTAATTCAGCTTGGTAACAACTCAGTAAGACAAACTTCAATATTAACCGATAACAATAACAACTCTAAATAATCAGCAAATAACATACACAATAAATATTCAACACATATGAGACCATTATTTAACATGGAAACCCAATTTGGGAAAAACCACTATGGGAATTGTCACCCACCAAAGAAATACTCTTCTGAAGTATGCTTGGTTAAAAGCCAATCATGTTAAAGATTACAATGCACATTGCTAAATGTGATCCTGTTATGGGATTTGCCTCAAATCTATTAGGATCTTCACCCTGTTTGGAGTGGCCTGGTTAAAGGTCTTCAAACACTCTTCTAGAATGTCACCTCTCTCAAGGTTTTACAATAAGATTATTAAGTCCACTCAGTTAAGATATTTTTCTGCTACAAATGTTAATAAGAAACAATATAAAACTTGATTAGTAAATCTACAACTACCTCTTTCTTAGTCAGATCCCTTATGTGCTCTTTGTCTTCACTTCTTTCCTTCACTATTTGTTGGCCTCAACACTTCATCAATCTCTTTTTGTAGACTCAGATTTCAACATTTTTCTTCTTCACTGCATCAGTCAGTTACACATCCACACTTCAACTTGTCATCTTGTTCTTCATTCAATTTCATTTTTTTATGTAGACAATGTTTTGCCTCTTAATCTCTTTTATTACATTTTCCTCTATTTATTATCAACCGTTAGATTGTCCTCTTGAACTGATTCAATGAATTTGGAACTCGGTAAAATGTTTTATCATCACCTCAGAAATTACATTCTTGGAACTTGTACCTTCACTTTTTTCCACTTAGATCTTTACCATATATCATCACCTTGAATTTTCTTGATTGTATATCTCTTTAACTAACTCTTCCTCATCCTTGGAATCTTCCAGATCATTGTGGCTCTTCATTAAATGTCATTCTAATCCTTATATTTAATTTATGTTCCTTTCTTGGTGGCTAACTCATTTTTCTTCAACCAAAATTCTGTTTGCTTTGCTCGGTAACTAACTCCTTCTACTCGGCGTCTTGGGTTCCTTTCTCATTACTGACAATTACATTCATTTTACTGAATAACCTCTTATTTCTCGGTAACCAAACTATTTTTTTAACCAATTTGTCCAATCTCCTTTACTGACTTGATATCATCAAATGTAAAGTAGAAAACAACTAAACACTTATTACCTTATCATTGTCTGATCTGTATTAGTTGCCCAATTAAGCTCTTCAACTTCACAGATTTTCACTTCCTCTTTTTTCTTAACTCTCTCAACTTATATCATACTTCAAATGATATAGAAACTCAATATAAGCTAGAAATCAATTTCTTGACATCAATCAAAAAATAATAACTGATTTAATCCTTCTACAATCTTGTATACCTCTGATCTCAGACGGTCTTCATCATCATCACCATCAGTTGTAGTTAACAGTCTCCCTTTTTGGCATTGATGGCAACATTGTCAATTGATGATGGTAACACTTTTAATTGCATCTCTTTGTGTTTCAGTCTTCTCTGTCACTATGTTTTTTCCTTTTCTCCCTCTGAACTTTATCATCTATGTTGGTGTAATTAAGTATTTACTAATTACACTTTACTTAAGTTTACTTAGGATAATGCATTTGCATATTAATTGTCATTATGACACTTAGGAGTTTGCATTTCATTTTAGCACATGGTTAGGAGAACTTCCACTTTAGGTGTGATAGTTGTCATCACATACCTCTTTGTGTGTGAGATCCACCTTTAGTGCTCTTATCACATTATCATCCTCTCATTGTTGCACATGTTTCACATACTTTGATGTACAATGGAGGATGATCCACCTTTGGTGGACATGTGATTCCACCTTATGTGGGTGATATCTTATCATTTCCTTATCATGTAGTCTTATTGCACTACCTATGTATTCAAGCACTCCTACTTTGTAATCAATTCAATTAGCTATAATCAATTATTTGATTATTTTGCCTATCTCTCTTGTGCTATCTCTTGAGCTTCTAGATCTTGGCATTTATTCTTTGCCTTAGGCAAATTCTTACATGGTATCAGAGCGATATCAAATTCTTACATGGTATCAGAGCCATAGGAGTTTCATTATATAGCCTATTTGGAGAGATTTTTATTGCAAGTCAAAGTTGGAGCTTGCTAGTGCAAATCAGAGGTTGGTATCACATTAAGGAGGTCCAAAAACCCCTAAATCAAATTTTGTTTCATCCAAATTAAACATTTGAAGCCAAATCTAGAGCCATTTGAATTTTCAAGGTTCGGCGGTGACAATTCAGAAAAAATAATTTCAGAGGTGATTATTGATCTCTATTTCTGATATTTTCTGAAAATTGCAAATTCTAATTTTTACAACTTTAGAGGCTTCGTTCAGGCTCATATGGACACATTTTCAGGTGCTATTTTTTTTTAAAGTTCATGATTTTTTGTCTACTTTCTAGATCTGGTATCAGTTTAGAAAAATTCTGAGTGGACATAGTACTTTCAAAATTTGGTCTATTTTGGCCTAATTTTGGCACTTGTAATTTGTTAGATCCTTGAGAGATCTTGTGTCTTATTTGTTTGAGTCTACTATAGCTTCATTTTTTTTTTGTAATCATCAAAATCAGAAGTCCACTTTGGTTCATTTTGGCAAGTGGCAATTGTACACACACTATTTATAAATTGTCAAAATCATCTATTTTGGGGGGGTTCTTTTGCTCATTGCATTTTGGGGGGTGCATTATTTTTTTGGTCTCATTGTTTCATGTGAGAAGTACATCATGGATGGTTTAATTAAGTTGACAAGAGGAAACTATAAGCAATGGAGTGAATTGGTTCTTGCTCACCTTAGTGAGCATAACCTATTGCCCTATTTGTATGAGTTGAGACCTAAAAGTCCATCTTTCAATTGGGACTCTTACTCAGAAGTTATTAAGGTTATCTATTGGAATATGGATATGGATTTTATGGATTCCCTTGATGATTATGATGATGAGATAGAAAATATTCCTGATCTTTGGACTTTTCTTTGGGAAATGTATGGAGATCCACATATTCCTCCACTTCCAAAAGGTCCAAAACCTCCAGTTACAATTTCTCCTCCTATTGAGATCACATCTCTTGATGATGCTTTTCTTCCTATAGACATTGACTCTTGTGATTCAGTGCAGCGGGATATTCATTGTCTTCCAGACTTGGTTCCATGGGATGACTATTTGACAGACATTGCAGGTTTGTTTGTGGAGTCCTACATTTCAAATTTGGGAGACTTCATTCATGACATTCATCTTCTCTTTGTTGAGGATTATCCTTCTTCAGTTGTTGCGAGGGAGCATGCTGACCCTCATCTTCATTCTCTACTTGATCATTCTTTTGAGGGTGACATGATTGTGGATACTTTGATACAACATTTGGAGGAGGTCTCTTTAACTTTAGAGAAGACATTTGAATCTTTGGAGATTGGTTTTCATGAGTCTCAAACTTCACTTGAGATGTCACATTGCATGGTTCAGGTTGACCATACTCATGTGTTGGAGATTCCTATTTAGTTTCTTGAGACGTCATACATTTTGAGTATTCTTCCTATATATTGGGGAGGACTCATTGATCCACCTATGGACTTGTTTCTTCCTAAGGGGAGGAACATTATTCAATTTTCTTGGTGTAGTTTCTACATTAATCCAGGTGCATCTAGCATGAGTGTAAATTCTACATTGAGGGGGGGATATCGTGCTTCTCTTCCTCCTTCATTTGAGGAGGCATCTTTGTCTTTGGAGTTTGATCCAAATTCTTATGTGGATCAGTTATCATTGGTTCCTTGTTTGTCACCTTCTTCTATTGGGATTTCTCCTGATTGGTTCATGGCATCTTCATCAACCAAGGACATGGAGACACTTGGGCATACTTCAAAGACATCATACTTCATTTGGATTCCCCTTCCTACTTCCTATCCACAATGGGAATTCTTCTTACATCTATACTTGGTGTATCTTCTTCCTAAGAGGAGAAATGTTGTTTGTAGGCATTGGACTATGTTTTGTCTCCAAGCACTTACCATCTTTGGAGGAGATTACTCATTATGGGGGGATATTATGTCTCCTTGTTTCCTTCCTTTGGGGGGATTTTTTATTGTATATGCATGATGTATGTCATAATTGGGGGGTCTTGATTACTCCATCCATGCATGCATCTTGTATTCATCTCTCTTTTGGGGGGAGGGTTTTTCCCATGAGGTTTTCCCTCTTTCTCCACTTTATGAGAGATTGCATTGTTCTTTTTGTACATGGGTACCTAACATGGCCTAATAGCCGGGACCCATCTTACATTGTGAGCTTAAGTGCATTCCCCTAAGTTGCACTTAAGGGGGGGTGTTGGTGTAATTAAGTATTTACTAATTACACTTTACTTAAGTTTACTTAGGATAATGCATTTGCATATTAGTTGTCATTATGACACTTAGGAGTTTGCATTTCATTTTAGCACATGGTTAGGAGAACTTCCACTTTAGGTGTGATAGTTGTCATCACATACCTCTTTGTGTGTGAGATCCACCTTTAGTGCTCTTATCACATTATCATCCTCTCATTTTTGCACATGTTTCACATACTTTGATGTATAATGGAGGATGATCCACCTTTGGTGGACATGTGATTGCACCTTATATGGGTGATATCTTATCCTTTCCTTATCATGTAGTCTTATTGCACTGCCTATATATTTAGGCACTCCTACTTTGTAATCAATTCAATTAGCTATAATCAATTATTTGATTATTTTACCTATCTCTCTTGTGCTATCTCTTGAGCTTCTAGATCTTGGCATTCATTCTTTGCCTTAGGCAAATTCTTACAGTCTCTTACTTCTTTGTTTTCATTGGTAATCTTCATTCCTCCTCATTAATCATCAATAGTCTTCTCCCTCTTTCTCTTATTGATTATTCTTCATCTTATTGCTTATTCTCACTCTTATTACATTTTCTTTGTAATCATCAATAGCTCATTCTCCCTCTTTGACAACAATTCCAAAGATACATACTCCTAAAAACTTGGTTCAGATAATGTATCATACCTAACATGTACTGATATCTCATTGCATACATAACCATTTTTCACAACTTCAGGCATCACCTAAAGAGTGAACACTAGCATCAACTCACAAAATAGATATTATAATGAATCCTTAAATTGATGAAGCATACATCTTGCCTTAGTAAATATTGGATAATGGAAGAACCCCTAATTTACCTCTAAGATACTCAAAAGCATCTTTCGGTAGTGTCTTAGTGAATATATCTTCTATCTGCTCCTTTGAATTCACATACTCCAATATCACATGTT
Organism: Chamaecyparis obtusa; assembly: GCA_027943335.1. Lineage (NCBI taxonomy): Eukaryota > Viridiplantae > Streptophyta > Pinopsida > Cupressales > Cupressaceae > Chamaecyparis > Chamaecyparis obtusa. The sequence continues at coordinate 669,677 of BSBK01001465.1, read as the reverse complement.
TTTCTTGAACTTGTTCTCTCAATTAATGATACTTGATAGAAATGTTCTTGGTCTTGGAATGCATCATTGAGTTCTTTGATATGTTGATAGCACTTGTATTATCATAGTAAATAGTAACTGGATCAATAATCTCCTCTTGCATGCCTTCAAGTAGTTATTTGATCTATACAATGTTTGCACAATTCATAACTTCATTGCTACATACTCTACCTCAGTTGTAGATTGTGATATACAACTTTGTTTCTTACTCAGCCATGTCACTAATCTTTCTCCTAAAAAAAAGCTCATCCACTTGTACTTTTTCTATCATTAATGTTTCCAATCCAATCAACATCAATGTACACCTTTAGATCAAAATATCCTCCTTTCTTGTATAGTAGACCAAAATCTTCAATACCTTTCAGCTATCTAAATATTCTTTTGACTATAGACATGTGTGTTTCCTTTGGATCGACAAAAAATCTTGCAACAATACCTACTGCATGAGCATTATCAAGTTTGTTATGTACAATATACTATAGCTTCCCAATCATTGATTGGTATAGTGTTTCATTCACTTCCTTTTACTCATCTTCCTTTGATAATTTGCAACTAGTAGCCATCGGTGTTCCAACTGGTTTTGATTCTTCCATACCAAATGTCTTTAGGATCTCCTTGATGTACTTTGATTGTGTGATTTAGATCTCATCTCTAACTTGTTGAATCTGTAGTCCAATAAAGAATTTAATGTCTCCTATCATGGACATCTCAAATTCCTTTCTCATCTCCTCAGAAAAATATTTGCATAATGTGTTATTTCCTCCAAAAATAATGTCATCAACAAATATTTCAGCAATCAAAATCTTCTCTTTACCATCACATTTCAGATACAAATTTTTGTTGTCACTTGTTCTTTGAAATACAATCTTGATTAAATATGAATGTAACCTTTCATACCATGCTCGGGGTGCTTGTTTCTAACCATATAGTGCCTTGTGCAGTTTACATACCATGTTCTTGTTAGTGTTCTCAACAAATCCTTCAGGGTGTTCAACATAAACTTCTTCAAGAATACCATTAAAAAATGTAGACTTAACATCCATTTGATAAACTTTAAATTCTTTATAAGCTGCATATGCTAGTAGAATTCTAACTCCTTCTAATCTAGCAACAGGTGCAAATGTCTCACCATAGTCAATACCTTCTTCTTGTGCATACCCTTTGCAAACCAGACTTATTTTATTTTTTATTACATCTTCATGTTCATTCAGCTTATTTCTAAAAATCCACTTAGTACCAATAACATTTATATCTTTAGGTCTCGGTACTAAAGTCCATGTGTTGTTCTTTTAAATTTGTTTTATCTCTTATTTCATAGCTTTAACCCAATCTTCATTATCCAATGCATCATTTAATTTTCTTGGCTCAAATTCAAAGATTAAACGAGTATTATCTCTTAACTTACTTCTTGTCATAACTCCAGAATTCTTGTCTCCAATAATTTTTCTCAGTGAGTGGTGTCTTCTCACATACTTGGCTAGAACAGGCTCGGTAGACTGTGGCAATTCTTCATTTTCAACATTCTATGGTGGCTCTCTTTGTTTATCTTCCTCCTTGGTTTGTGTTACAAGTAAGGTGTCTGAAACATCCATTTGAACATATACAAATCTTTGATAGTCCTCAGGTTCCTTTTTGTTATCTTCATCATTTTTCTCTGCAAATTCATCAATCCTTACACTTGCACTTTCTACAATTTTGTTAGTAGACTTGGTTAAGCTCCTTTAAGCTTTTCTCTTCGTAGAATTTCCTAAGAATATTCTTTCATCACCTTTATGATCAAACTTCCCATTTATATCATCCTTTAGAATGTAACATCTACTTCCAAATACTTTGAAATAACTTAAATTCGGTTTGTGACCATACCAAATTTCATATGGAGTCTTGTTTGTACCTTTCTTTAGTTGTACTAGGTTTAGAGTATAAGTTGCAGTGCTGACTAATTCTCTCCAAAAAAATTTAAATACACCCTTCTCAATAATCAGTGTCCTTGCACAATCAATAATGGATCTGTTCCTTATCTCTGTTATACCATTTTGTTGTGATGTCATCTTTGCAGACATTTGTCTCCTTATTCCATGTTCATTGTTAAAAAGTGTAAACACATCAGATGTAAACTGACCTCCTCTATCAGATCTCAAACACTTCAATTTTCTTCCAGTCTCCTTTTCAACTATTGCCTTGTACCACTTAAACATTTGAAAAGCATCAGATCTATCCTTCAAAAATATGACAAACATCATTCTTGAATAATCATCACCAAATAAATTGAAGTATTGATCACCATAATAACTTTTTGTTCTCATAGGTCCACATAGGTCATTGTGCACTAATTCCAAAATTCCTTGTGTAGTGTAAGATTTGCTTGTAAAACTTGACTTTGTCATCTTACCAACTTGACATCCTTTGCACATGACATTTTGAGGTTTATCCAATCTTGGTAGACCTCTTACTCTATTCTTTTTTCTCACCTTAATCAAGTTTTCAAAATTCACATGAAATAATATCTTATGTCATAACCATGCATCTTCAACTTTAGCAAATAAGCAACTCTCTGAAGTAGTATCAAGGTAGAATATGTTACCTTTTTATTGTTCACCAGTGGCAATTAGACCTCCATTTTGATCAAATACTTTTACCTTTCCATTCTAAAATTCTAGTTGGTGACCTATGTTATTCAGTTATGCCACACTCAACAAATTTTATTTTAGTCCTTCAACCCAATAGACATCATCACATTGTGTATTATCTAGTATAATTATAGAACATTTACCTCTCACACAATATGGTAAAGAGCATCATTACCAAATCTAACATAACCTACATCATGGTCTTCCATAGTAATAAAATTATGTTTGTCACCGGTCATATGATGTGAACATACATTATCTATTATCCATGTGTCATTCTTAATAACGCGAGAGATTGGGGCTTTTTCATCTCCATACCTTTCTTCATCAAAATAATCCTTGATAGAAACATACACAACCTCTTCACCTTCATCATTATTAGAATCATCATCAGTTAGTCCTTCTTCAGCAATGTAGCATGACTTCTTAACTTTGTTCTTGAAATCTCGGTATCTCTTGAATCTGTTCTATTTTGCTATCATTTCAGTTGTCTTTCTTCTCATCATTTTTATTGTCAAGACATCTAGATACAATGTGACCAATCTTATTGCATTTGAAACATTTCAAAGGTAATTTACCTCAGTATTTTCCTTTTCTTCTCGGTAGTCTCCTAGCTAGTAAAGCTTCAAAATCTTCTTGTTGTGTTTCCTCTTCAAACAAACTTTCTAGGTCACTCTTACAACTCTAAAATATTTCACTTGCATTTCTTACATAACCATCACTAGATCTAGACTCTCTAGAATTTCCAATGTTCAAAGATGACTTGAATGCAAACTCAATCTTAGAAGTGGTAGGTAAACTATTGTCAAAATCATTTAGCTCAAAAGAAATCAACTTTCCAATTATAGCATCCAGTAAAATAAACATTTGAGGAATGGATCTCAGTTCTTGTATTGTAGACACTCAAATAGCATAAGTAGGTAACAATGTCCTCAGTAGTTTTCTCATTACATCTTCTTCTTCAATATGTCCTCCAGCACCTCGAATAGCACTCACAACTTCCTTCAATCTTGTAATGTCCTCACCTTCTTTCATTCTCATAGAATCAAATTTACCTTTCAAACTTTTAGATTTTTCCTTCTAAACATGTTGATCTCCACCATATGCTAATGCAAGCTTGCCCCACATTTGTTTTGTTGTATCACATCATTTTAAGGTTATTAAACTCCAGGTCAGTGAGAGAGGAAGATATCTCAATCATAACTTGTGTGTGATCTTGTCTTTCTCTTACTTGTTCAAATGTCATAGAGCCAAATGGTGGTGATGAATACTCATTGTCAAGATAGCATATTGCATACTCTCCAATTCTAGATATGTGCGGCCTCATCTTGCTTTTCCATGTATAGAAGTTATCCCTATTCAACTTTGGTACCTCCCTCTTATACATCTTCATATCTTTTACTCAATTATTTTAAAATTTCCCTTTATAGTACTCAACTCCGATACCAATTGTTGGATTACTGAGAGGGGGGGTGAATCAATAATAAGTGATTCTTTAAACCTTAAAGATTTAAATCTAATTCAACTCGATAAGACAAACTTTAATATTAACTGATAACAGTAATAATTCCAAGTAATCAGCAAATAACATACACAATAAACATTCAACACATATGACACCATTATTTAATGTGGAAACCCGATTTTGGAAAAACCACTGTAGGAATTATCACCCACCAAAGAAATACTCTTATGAAGTATGCTCGGTTAAAAGTCAATCTTGTTAAATATTACAATGCACATTGCTAAATTTGACCCTTTTAGGGGATTTTCCTTAGATCCATTAGGATCTTCACCCTGTTAGGATTGGCCTAGTTAAAGGTCTTCAAACACTCTTCTAGAATGTCACCTCTCTCAAGGGTTTACAATAAGACTGTTAAGTCCACTCGGCTAAGATATTTTTCTTCTACAAATGTTAATAAGAAATAGTATAAAACTTGATCTCTAAATATACAACTACCTCTTTCTTAGTCAAATCCCTTATGCACTCTTTGTCTTCACTTATTTCCTTCACTATTCACTGGCCTCAACACTTCATCAATCTCTTCTTGGAGACTCAGATTTTAACCTTTTTCTTCTTCATTGCATCAGTCAGTTACACATCCACACTTCAACTTGCCAACTTGTTCATCATTCAATTTCATTTTTTTATATAGACTTTGTTTTGCCTCTTTATCTCCTTTATTACATTTTCTTTTGTTTATTATCAACCGTTAGATCACCCTCTTGAACTAATTCAATGAATTTGGAACTTGGTAAAACATTTTATCATCACCTTGGAACTTGAACATTCTTGGAACTTGTACCTTCACTTTTTGTCACTTATATATTTACTATAGATCATCACCTTGAATTTTCCTAATCGTAGATCTCTCTAACTAACTCTTTGGCATCCTTGGAATCTTCCATATCACTATGGCAATTCATTAAATGTCATTCTGATCCTTATATTTAATTTTTGTTCCTTTCTCAGTGGCTAACTCCTTTTTCTTTCAACTAAAGTTTTGTTTTCTTTTCTCGGTAACTAACTCTTTATACTCGGTGTCTAGGCCTCCTTTCTTTTTACTGACATTTACTTTCCTTTTACCGAATAACCTCTTCCTTCTCGGTAACCAAACTTTTTTCTTTACCAACTTGTCCAATCTCCTTTACCGACTTGATATTATCAAATGTAAAGTAGAAAACAACTAAACACTTATTACCTTATCATTTTATGATCTGTATTAGCTTCCCAATTAAGTTCTTCAACTTCACAACTTTTCACTTCCTCTTTTTCCTTAACTCTCTCAACTTATATCATACTCTGAATGATATGGAAACTCAATATAAACTAAAAATCAATTGCTCGACATCAATGAAAAAATAATAACTGATCTAATCCTTCTACAATCTTGTATACCTCTAATCTCAGTCAATCTTCATCATCATCACCATCAGTTGTAATTAACAATTACTCAATCTATACTATCATTCCAAATAGGGAAAAAAAAACCCTAGAGATGATGGTCTTCCAATTGAACTTTACAAGGCTAATATGGATTGTGTGGTGAAATATTTTATCGAGGTTTATCTAGAAGTAATTGAGAAAGGTACCTTAGGGGAAAGTATCAATAGGTGATCATTAAATTACTACCTAAAGAGGAGGATGAAGCAACATTAGGGTTTGTACACCTATCACATTACATAATGTTTCTTATAAAATTATTTATAAGGCACTAGTAAGAAGTTTGATTGATATCCTACCTGAGATCATCAATAAAACATGGATACATTTTATAAAGGTGATATAAACATGGATAAGTTTTATAAAGGTTAGATATATTTTGGAGAACTTAATTACCAGTTCGGAAGGGCTAAATTGGGAAAAGATGAATGGAAAAAATGTAGGAATTATTCTACTTGATTTTGAAAAAGCATATCATAATGTTGAATGGTCCTTTTTTTCATTGTTCTAGAGGTTATTGGATTTCCTAATGATTTTTTTCAAATGGTTAAGTTTCTCTTTAATGATGCAAATGCTAAGGTGGATATTAATGGGGACTTGACTAATTTTTTCTCATACGGAAGGTCTATAAGACAAGGTTTTCCACTAGCACCAACACTCTTTTTCATTGCATCTTAATCACTTCATTATGCTCTTAGAGATATAAGGATTGTAACTAATCTAAAAGGATTGCCACTTCCTGACCATTCCACTCTTATTAATATTTAGTTTGTAGATGATACTACTATATTTCCTTTATTGGAGATATAATATCATAATTTTGATTGAAATATTGGAATTCTTTTGAAGATCCTTTGGTGCTAAATCATCTCAAAGTAAATATGTTTTTCTAACTTGGTTAACAACCCTCCTAATTGGATTAGTGTTGTTGGATGGTAACGGGGAGCACCAAACAAAATTGTCAGATAATTGGGGATTCCATTTTCTATTTCCCCTTTACTACCTAATATGTGGCAATGAATTTTTGATAAGATTTAAAGTAAATTAGTCAAATGGGATAAAAGCTATCTTTCTTTTTTAGGAAGGATGCATATTTGTGAAAAGATTCTTTCCTCATACACAATCTACTATGCCTCTGCTTGGTTTTTTGCTTCCGGATAGATACAGAAAGTTGAAAAAAATCATTAGGTGAATTTTGTGGTTAGATGGAAAAGGGGAGAATATGAGGCATGCAGTAAAATGAAATTGGTGGTGTCTTCATAAAAAGGAAAGGTAGCTTAGACTTAAGGATTTAAAGCTCTATGGGATACCCCTTGCTTGTAAATATTTTGTTAAATCTATAACTAGTGTTGAACCCTGGCATTTTTTTAATCAAAATAAATATCAAAAGGGAAGCTCAAAAAAAATATAAGTGTTGGGGTAATGTACACATCCATGACCTTCTTTTTGGAAGTTTAAAGGTAATGTGATTGAGATTTAAGGTCTTTTAGAGCATCTGGAGGGACTCAGAGATTAGAAAGAGTAGAATAAAAGGATGAGAGGCCATCATAAAGGACCAAAATGTTGTAGTTGGATTTAGATCCTTGCAGTGGAACTTAGAACACAAAGATAAGCCTTTAGCCTTATTATAAAGATGCTTAGCAAAATCTTGGAATAGTGCATGAATCATCCATATTAAATATATCTTCCAAATATTTGCATTAAGACTCGGATTAGATTCAATCTAAGTTTAAATTGGAGAATAAGAAGAAATAAACTTATTTGTGGTTTTCAATTCTCTTAAATCACTGAAGTATCATGTCAAAGTTTTGGAAACTGTGATGACTATCATAATATAAAATTGATGGATGGAACCCCCCTCTCAAAATTTAAAACTTACCATCTTTACAAGGTCCTAACCTATATCTCATGTGTGTTTGGTCATCTTAATCAAGTTTGGGAGGTCAATTTAGATAATAAGAGTGGTCTAAAGGTCTAATCAATTGTTGGTCTGACAAAATTGAGCCTAAAAAGTCATCTTTTAAATTGAAATTGATTTTATAAAAGTTAGTTATTACTGTTTGCTGAGTACCATGTTTATTTTTTGGTCTGCCTAAAGATTATCCACATATTTTCTTTAAATGATAGTTTTTTCTTATTGTTTGGAGTTTGTTTATGAGGAACATAATTGGTTGGAATGCTAATAATAAAGTTTTTTGATTTGAATATTTGTTTGGTCAAGTCAATGACCTCAATAAGAATGTGAACTTGTTTTGGTTATTTTTTGTCTATTGAAATTTTACAATTCTCGGGATGGAGAAATGAACATTACTACCTCAGAAAGAACAAATTTTGTACTAAGTATTTTTGTAGAGTTGTTATTACTCTTATTGTTGAATAGGTAACACTGACATTAAGACTAATAAAAGATAGGTTCTTATAAGTTGTTGAAGAAGGATCATCATTGAGTTTTAGAGATGACATAAAAGAGGTAGACTATTGGCCACAAGACTTGAGAAAATTTGATAATGAATTTTAGAATTTATATACATTAACTTCCAAAATAAATATTGTAAGGAACATGAACCACAAAAGAAGAGGGATGAGGCAATTAAAAATATGGAAGGAACATATTAGAACTTTGATAATTTGAGCTAGGAAAGGGTCTCCCCACCGATTGGAGTCATACCTAGTGGGTACTCATACCAAGCAAGGTGAAACATTACTAGGCCTGACAATAAAGATAAAGGAAAAGGAAAGGAGGTGACGTAAGATTAAGAACAAAAAGATGCAGAAGAAGAAGAGGACAAAGAAGAAAATGAATAATCATATTAAGCTATATGATATTTTTTTTAATTCTATATTAAAAATACTATGTGTAATCCTCTATAACTAATTGACTAGCTCGTAATTCAAACTGGTTATGCTTTTTTGTTTTAACTCATGTATTTGTTGATATTGTAATGATGTAACCAACTAGGTCCTTATGTGTATACTATATCTTGTCACTTGTAGGAATATTCCTAAGGAATCCCCACACATTTTTTGTTTTATTTGAGTTCTCACATGTGTGAGCATAATTCATTTTATTTATTCCAAATATGTGGATTATTAGATTTCCTCCTTATGAGGATTGTGATAATTTGTACATGCAAAGGATGATAGATGGTATCCTTAGACTTGAGAGTTATTGGTAACTTCACTCTCACATCTATATATTTGGACTCTCTCTCTCTCTCTCTCTCTCTCTCTCTCTCTCTCTCTCTCTCTCTTAAATCATAGTTTATGTTTTAGGATTTTTCTTAGGGAGAAATAACTTTTTTTCGATAACTAAAATGTGTACGGGTTTTATAAGACTATGAAATTGGTGCATTTAACTTTTACATAACCCGATCAGGTTTTGAAATAATCTATGTTGGTTTTACTTTTTCAAAACCCGATTGAGTTTTTTAGAAGTTAGGCTCGATATTCACTGAGCCATAACTCGATCGGGTTATTTCAACTTTTAAATAGCCTGATCAAGTTATTTATTTTTAAAAATAATTAACATGGTGGCCACTTTTTTGTACACCATCTTTGTGCATTGACCCAAGTACATAATATTGGGAGGGTTTCTTTTCTTTTTCCCTCTTAAAAATCTTGTACCTCCTTCATTAATTTTGGTGTGCATTCTCTTGGTTTTGGCTTCTCAAGTGGTAATATTTAATTTCAAAATTGTTTCTCATTGATTAGTTCATATATTATTCTCTATGTTATTTTCCTTTCATGGTATTAGAGCACATTGCTACTAGTATATTTATGAGCTTGTATTGTTTAAGACTTACCACTTGAATTTTGACCACTCATCACTGGAGACTATCCTTAAGAAATGAAGAGAAGAGTTATGTTCTAACTTGTGTAGGGTATTTTATTTTTTGTTTTTACTTTGATTTTAGAAGATTTTTTGTTCAAAATCTATATCCTGGTCTTGTATGATGTTTTTTTAAAAATTATATAAGATTTATTGTTACAATAAACTTGTTAGAGTAAATATTATTTATTCTAGATTAAGTGATGCAGTCAAGGACGGTGGATCCAATTAAGGATAGTCCAAACCTTGTAGCCAACAATCAACATAGTGGAATACTCAACCATAAAACAACAAATAATTGTTTAATTCCTAATTTTCATTAACATTCCCAGTTGTAAGGCCTTTCGGGTTAGGGCCAATTACAATCAGAAACAATTCTGCAAGATCCAAATAGATCCAATACAATTTTAACTAGTTTAGCTCTGAAAGCAATCAGCAACTGATGGAAATCGTAAAGCTAATCTAAACTTGAGCTCACAAGCCTCCAAGAAATCTCCTTGTCTCCAAGTGTGCAACCACTATCTCTGCAACTACAAACTATCAGATACAATCTGATCTACAAGATCATGCAAGATCTTTTTCACAACTTCGCCAACTCCAGCTTTCAAGACCTCAAATGTGATTAGCTAAGTCTTCCAAGTCATGAAATCCTACTCTGTTGATGATGCTAAACATCTACCCAAACACCTCTTAAATACTAATCATCAGCCACAAGTCGGCTGGATGAAACCATTAACTCCCCCCAACAATTACTAAATGTAAAACAAGTTGACATCAAAATAGCCTTACAAAATTTTAATACAACATGTCAGCCCATAACAACAACTACCAACAATAAATGCACCAAGTCATCCCAACAAATCACACAGAACTCCAGTTGGTAAACTAGAACTACCAAGCAACAGTGAAATAACCGAGCATGCCAAGTATCACTGAGCACTAATGTCAACCGAGCACCATAGACATCATCGAGTAACACTTTTACCGAGCACCAGAGATTACCAAGTTCCTTCAGCAACCGAGCTTCCTTCAATGACCGAGACCATTGATCAATGCTACAACCGAGTAACATCGGCCAAACATACACCTCCCATGTAGATTCACCGAGTACCCTAGAATGCCCCCACATCAGACACCCTAGGTTCAAAAAGATGTTCATATGTGAGAAGAAAATCTTATGGGATTCAACACATAAACCCCGAACTGGTTATTCACATACAATTCCTCCACCTTTTCAGCTTGCATACTCTTCCACTTCAACTTTCTCTATCTCTTCAAGTCTTTTCTTGACAACACATAGGTTTGTTCTCCATACTGATAATTCATTTTCTCTGGATCTGCCAACTCAACCCGGCTACCAATACTCAGGCTTCTCCTACCGAGCATTGTATCCAACAAAAGCATCAGGGAAAACTTCATGTCATCCTTCTCAATAATAAACACATTTCTTACACAGACATACATAGCTCTGCAATCATATTGCCAAGGTCTACCGAGAAATATATCACAACTATTCATCTTCACAATGTCACATAACACAAGATCCTTATACTGGCCAATCTGAACATCAATAAAGCATTGTTCTCTTACTTCTAGAGCATGAACATCTTGTAACCAGCCAATCCTATAAGGACAAGGATGCTTCATTCTATTCAACCCAAGTTTATGAACCATGTCCTCAGCAACAAGGTTATCAGTACTACTACTATCAACAATAACATCACAGAGGTTACCTCTAGACTTGCATCAAGTCCTAAACAAGTTACTCCTCTAACAAGGTTCCTCCTTTGTACCGAGAAATATTCACTGAAGCAACAAGTTCTTAGATTTAGGTTTGTTCTCATTCACCACAATAGTTCGTCGGTCACCAAGCTTCTTTTGTGTACACTCAAAAGAATGGTGTCCTTCCTCTCCACAGTTCTAGCAAGTACCCTTAAAGATAACTCTACCTGTCTTCTTCTTCGGTTCGACAGGTTTCTATTCATCTTCTGCATCATTCAGTTTATCCTTCACCAAGTGATCAATCTTTTCCTTCCCTCAGGGATTACTATGTTTTTTCCTCTTCAACTTATCTTCTACCTTCAAAGCATACTAATAAGCATCTTCAACAGAATCAATCTTATGTATACCAAGCTCATCTTGAATATTGAATCTCAAACCATTCACATACCGAGCTATCTTTTCCTTACCAAGCTCTCGGTGTCCAAACCGAATAGTAAGTTTATAGAACTCCTCAGTATAATCTTCAACAGACAGATCCTTCTATTTCAAATTCGACAACTTCTTAAACAAGTCAAGCTCATAGTCAGAAGGTATAAACTTAGCTTTCAATTTAGTCACCATCAATCTCCACCGATTGATCTTCATTTCACCTTCATCTTCTCTATCTCTTTGTAGTTCCTTCCACCAAAGAGCAGCATGTCCTTTCAACTTTGTTTGTGCTAATATCACCCAAAGAGGATCTTCAATTTCTTCTAGCTCAAAGAAATCTTCAAGTTCACCAATCCAATCAATCAAATTCTTGGGCTTCAAAGTACCAGAGAAAGTAGAAACTTTCATTCAGTAACTACTATTTAACCGAGCTCCAAATCTAGGCAACTGAGCAGTTCTATCTTCACCATATCTATCTCTCTGGTCATCACCACTAGATCTAGCAGGTTCAAAGTCTTTAGAAACTTCCTCATAACCATCTCCAGTACCAACATTCCAAGGTACACCAGCAACAACTCTCATGATCTCGACGACCATGTCATTCTTCATCAACTCCATCTCAGATCTGAAATCTGATTTCACCTTCTCTGTGATTTGGGATTCCACAGTATCACAAAGATTAGAAATAACTCTAGGGTCCAATATTCTCGGAGTCATCCTTAAAGATATGCAAAAACCCTCTAAAACAAACCCTACACTGACCACCTTGTGGCAATCTCCAAGTTGTATGCAAGTCAGATCTCAACCTGCCACCTTGAACAAACAACTAGGGAAAGATCCACAAGTTTAGTGCTTTGGATCTGCAATCCAGATCATACAATCTCTTCACCAACAAGATCAACTCTCACTTTGATACCACCTGATGCAGTCAAGGATGGTGGATCCAATTAAGGATAGTCCAAACCTTGCAGCCAACAATCAACACAGTGAAATACTCAACCATACAACAAAAAATAATTGTTTAACTCCTGATTTTCATTAACATGCCCGAATGTAAGGCCTTCCAGGTTAGGGCCAATTACAATCAGAAACAATTCTACAAGATCCGAATAGATCCAATACAATCTCAACTAGTTCAGCTCTGAAAGCAATCAGCAACTAATGGAAACCCTAAGGCATATCTAAACTTGAGCTCGCAAGCCTCCAAGCAATCTCCTTGTCTCCAAGTGTGCAACCACTAGCTCTGCAACTATAAACTATCAGATACAATCTGATCTGCAAGATCATGCAAGATCTTTTCCACAACTTTGCCAACTCCAGCTTTCAAAACCTCAGATCTGATTCGCTAAGTCTTCCAAGTCATGAACTCCTACTCTACTGATGATGTTAAACATCTAACCAAACACCCCTTAAATACTAATCATCATCCACAAGTCAGCTAGATGAAACCATTAACTCCCCCCAATAATTATTAAATGTAAAACAAGTCAACATCAAAATAGCCTTACAAACATTTAATACAACATGTCGGCCTATAACAATAGCTACCAACAATAAAAGCACCAAGTTGGCCCAACAAATCACATAGAACTCCAATTGGTAAACCAGAACTACCAAGAAATAGTGAAATAACCGAGCATGCCAAGTATCACTGAGCACCAGTGTCGACTAAGCACTACATACATCGTCGAGTAACACTTTCACCAAGTGCCAAAGATTACTGAGTTTCTTCAATGATCGAGCTTCCTTCAATGACCGAGATCGTCAGTCAAGGCTGCAACCAAGTAACATTGGCCAAACATACACCTCCCATGAAGATTCACTGAGTACCCTAGAATGCCCCTGCATCATTAAGTTCCACTTAGGTAGATATTAGTTGTAAATTATTATTTCCTATGTACATAGTTATTTGCACCCAGGTAGTTGTGTTTCACCTACCCTACCTACTCCCACACATGACTTGAACATGTCTCACTTGATGTTCGTCATTCATTCTTGCATTGTCTATATAAGCATGCTTGCACATAGCATAAAATTATCAATCAATCAATCAAGTATTTTCTCTTGGTGAGAATTTGAAGGCTACAACTTTTAGCTCCTATATTTCTTGTAAATGGTGTCAGATCAAACTCCAATGAGTTTATAGCCTACTTAATAAGTCAAAGTTGTTGAAATTGTGGCATCAATCTGTGCCCTAATTGATCATTCAAGAACATTAATTTGTGTGCATATCAATTATAGAACATTATTTATTTATGCACTCTTATAATTAGCTTTTAAAAAAATTTTAAGAAAAAATATAGTTCACCTCAGATTGAGTTAGACATTGATATCATTAGTTGTAATTTCTTATCCAATCATTGTTTGTGCTTGGTGTGGCAACTTTGGAGAATTATTCTTTTATGTAGTGATAGATCAACAAGTTGTAGTGGTGACATTCTTACCTCATAGTAATACATATGGCATTGGTAGAGGTACAAATCCATTAGGAAGTGATATTGATCATCTAAGGATGTGATAATTATTTTTTTTGGTGGACCTTCTCATACTAGTGGTCTTGTCTTCAGGAAATTCGAGCTATGTAGTTGATTTGTCTTGGCCTATTTATTTTTTTACAATGAAATTATTGTTTGGCTCGTCTTTACCTTCTTGCATCTGTTCTCCACAATCTAGTTGGGATTTTTTCACATGGTTTTAGATTTTCCAATTGTTTTTGTGTTTTATTGAACAACAATATATATTGTTCTGACCATTGAAAACTATGCTATTCTACTTCTTTTTGTCAATGATAAAACCCCCTGGGAACAAAACTATAGAGAAAAACCATTGTCCATTTTCAAGGATATCTATCTTATTTTTTTGCAATTTCTTGGTAGTGATAAAAGGTGCAAAAATCTATTTTCTTTCTAAAAAAATCCTCTATCAGATGGTGTTATTTCTTTCTATTTGCTAGTCTAAACATTATTTTCTAGTTTGAGCCTCCTCACTAGCAGACTTATTTTACAAACTATAGTCTTGCAAGAAATATTTTTTCAAGTTTACATATTAGGTTTTTGTTGTGCACTCATGGTGGGCCCAATGGATTTTTGTGCATATCATTAAGGGTTTTTAGTCACATATTCATAGTGTTAAAAGTAATTTGTAAATTTTATACCCACTGCTTTCTATTAAAGGTATGAGTAGATGCTTATGTGCTATATTGGTGTCCTACTTGCACACGCATGGTGTTGTGTGTTATATATTGGTAGTCATGTTGACTTTGACTTGGTGCTTTATTATTGTTTCCTTGATTGCAATGTGCAACCACTAGTAGTATAACTCAAATATCTCTTCAAGGGCCCAAATGTTTCTAGCAATACATCACACTTTTATGCCTCATTGGCTTTTTTTGGAAGTTTTTGTTTTTACTTTTTTTAACTTCTTTTTTTCAATTTATTTTGAATAATCATCATAGTATTTTATGGGTTTCTCTTTTCACCCATCACTAATTATTTTGAAGAGGGGAAAATAAAAAATATGGCAAGATGGCATTATCACTCATCTCAAATACTTCATTTGTTGCTACATTTCTATGATCTAGTCCCTCTACCTAGCACATCTAGTAGGTTACTTTCTTGGAACTACAAGAGAGATCATACCCTAGGAGCCATTTTGACTTCTCTTATTAATTTTGAGTGTCCTCATGCTCTTTGGACTTACATTTGGGAGTTATATGGAGATCTTGATACTCAGCCATTCCCTGATGATCCTCTTTCTATCTTCAATATTACTTTTCATCCTTCAAAGAATATACCCTATGATTGTGATACTATTAAGGAATTTTTTAATTTGGAAATCTTGAGACATTGTATGAGGTTGAGGTTGCTTCTGAGGTTCCTAATTCTTTTTTAGAAGTAGTTGATCTGCCTTCACTAGAGACTTCCATCATTCTTGATTAGCCGCAGTATCATTATCTTTCAAACTTGGCTAAAGGACAGATTTCCAATACTTCATTGGACAAGATATTTATTTGTCTTCTTAATTGGGATTCCTACTTACAATATATTGGTTCTTTTTTTTCAATCACCAATTTTAGATTTGGGGGACATACTTGAGGGGATTTGTTTCCTCTTTGATGTCATATATTTCCTTCATGTTGTCACTTCATCTTTGTCTTTGGATCTTGTTCCAAATCAATTTCCATTAGTTACTTGTTTATCACCTTCTACTATGATTGGGTATGTTCTTGATTGGTGCACGACATCATCTTCCAAGGTTTTGGTAATAAATGAGTATATTTTAGAGACATCATCATCCTACAATTGGATTTTTCTTCCTCACAATTCCTATATAGAGTGGCGAGCATACCTGCATCTATATGTGGTTTTGTTTCTTCCTAAGGGGAGGCAAGTGGTTTGTATGTAGTTGATCAATTTTCATCTTCAAACACTTACCATTCTTGTAGGAGATTACTCATTGGGGGGGGGGGGGGGGTGTTTGGTATGTAGAAACTAATTATGCTATATTATACTCTTAATGATTTGTGGGGTTCAATGCAATGAACCAAGATTTTTTTGGGTTAGCTCGTCAAGCATTTTTGGTTAACTTGTCAAACATTTTTTAGGGTTAATTTGTTAACTAGCCTTTGAAAACCAATATTGGTAAACCACCTAAAAGACCTATAAATAAGTAGTGGTATAATGTGAAATTATTAGATTGTAATTTGTTCTTCACTAGAAAATAAAACTAGTGGACAGTTGTTTGTCTGGAGGATGTAGCCTATATTGGGTGAACCGCATTAAATCTTTGTGGTATTTGTTTTTATATCTTCTTTATTTTTGTATTATCTTAATATTGTATATTGCTCATATCCACCTAAACCCTAGCAACTGGTATTAGAGAGGTGTATTTCTCAATGATTTGGAAGGAAATCTCATATTTAAGTAGGAGCGATGGAAAAGGAAGGTAGGCTTAAGGTTGATAAATTCAATATCCAAAACTATCAGCTCTAGAAGATGTAAATGGTAGATTATCTATATCATAATTATCTTTACTTATTGTTGAGTGGAAAAGGAAAGAAGTAAACAACTATGTTAGATGAACAATGGGAATTTCTTGATAGGAAGGGGTTGGGAGAAATATGGTTGTGCCTAACATCATCAGTGGCTTTCAATATAGAAAAAGAAACAATAACAAAGGATATAATTAAGGAATTAGACAAACTGTATGAGAAACCCTCGGCCTCAAATAAGGTATTTCTTTAAAAATATTTATTTAATATGAAGATGCAAGAAGGTGGGTCTATTACTTATCATTTGAATGAATTTAGCACAGTTATTAGTTAGCTAAGTTCTATAAAAGTAAATTTTGATGAAGAGGTTAGGACTCTCTTGATTTTATGCTCATTTCCTAAAAGTTGGAATGGCTTGGTCATGGCTATAAGTAACTCTATCTCTGACTCAGACACTTTAAAATTTGCTGATGTTGTTGGTGTTATCCTTAGTGAGAAAATGCGACAGAAAAGCATAGGTCAAACATTAGGTAATTCTTTGACTATTGAGAATAGGGGACAACAAAGGGAAAGAGGAAAGGGCCCAAGTAATCATGGGAAATATAGAAAGGGAAAATCCAAATCCAAGGTAAATGTGGAGAGTTGGCATTGTTGAAAGAAAGGACATCTGAAGAAAGATTGTTGGTCTGGAAAGGGAAAACAAGGGGATGGATAAAAATAAAATAATGTAGTAGTTGATGTGTTACAAGATGCTTTGACTCTATCTTTAGATAATATTATTGATTCTTAGGTTTTAGATTCAGGAGCTTCTTTTCATGCCACACCCCATAGAAAATATTGTCTAGACTATGTTCGAGGTGATTTTGGACAAGTTTATTTAAGTGATGATGAACCATGAAAAATTGTTGGAAAGGGAAACATACAAATGAAATTACCAAATGGAAATCAATGGCTACTAAAAGAGGTGAGACATGTTCCTAATTTGAGAAGAAATTTAATATTAGTAGGACAATTGGGAAGTGATAGTTGTATAGTCATATTCACATAAAATGCATGGAAGGTTACTAAAGTTTCATTGGTAATAGAAAAAAGGGAAAAGGTAGGTATATTTGTGTATTGGTAATACTAATTATTCTATTTCTCTAGATTCTATAGGAGTGGATATATCTCTATGGCATAATCAACTTGGACACATAAGTGAGAAGGGGATGAAGCTTATCCATTCAAATAATTTATTTCTAGGTTCAAACAAGTTGATTTATATTTTTGTGAGAACTATGTTTATGGAAAATAAAAGAGGGTCAAATTTCTTAGAGTTTGGAAAGAAAAGAAAAGTGAGAAGTTAGAGCTTGTGCATTTTAATGTGTAGGGACCATCCCAGGTACCATCTCTTGGAGGGTCTTATTACTATGTTACTTTTATTGATGATGCAACTAGGAAAACTCAGGTTTATTTCATTCCCAGAAAATTTGATGTATTTAAAGTCTTTAAGAAATGGAAAGCTTTGGTTGAGAATGAGATAAGAAATAAGCTAAAGTTTCTTAAGATCAGATAATGGAAGTGAGTATTGCAGTAGATATTTTGATAGTTATTGTTCATACCATGGGATTCATAGAAACAATACAATTCCTAGAACCCCACAATAAAATGGTGTGTCTGAAAGGATGAACATAACTATCATGGAGCATGCAAGAAGTATGAGATTGTATGCAAGATTGCCCTCGTAGTTTTGGGAATACATTGTAGATATTTTTGTTTACTTGATAAACAAAGGACCTTAAATTTCCTTGGATGGTGGTATTCTAGAGGAGGAAAGGATAGGAAAAAAGGTAAACTACTCATTTCTTAAAAATGGATGTGAAGAATTTATCCATATTGATATAGAAAATTGATCAAAGCTTGAGGCAAAATCCAAGAAGTGTACATTTATTAGGTATGGTGTTAATGATTTTGGTTAGCCTTTATAGACTTTTAAAAATCAAAAAATCATTAGGAGTAGAGATTTCATATTTAATGAAAAGGTCATGTACAAGGATTTGATATAAGGAAAGCAAAAAGAAGAGGAACACACAAAACATGTGGTGCTTGATGAAATCCTAGTAAATATAGTCCCAACAATGCTAGAAAATATTGAACAATTAGAACCACAATAGGTTACTCAAACTCTAGTAATAAGATATTCTAGGATAAGAACACCTCCTTAATGATATCATCCATCCTTATATTATGTATTATTAACTGATTCTAGTGAACCAGAAAGTTATGCAAAAGCAATGCAAGTTGAAATCAAGAAAAAGTGGGAGCAAGGAATGAAAGAGGAGATGTATTCCTTGATAGAAAATCAAAATTGGGTGTTAATTGAATTTACTCAAGGCAAAAGAGCATTTCCTAACAAATGGATTTACAAGTTAAAGGAAGATCAACATAGAGGCAATTGAAAAGATACAAGGCTAGACTTGCGGTCAAAGATTTTGCACATAAAAAAGGTATTGATTGTGATGAGATATTTTCTCATTTTGATGAAATTAATTCAATTCAAACTTTCTAGGTCTTGTGACCACAAAAGATTTGCATCTAGAATAATTAGATTTCAAGACAACTTTTCTCCATGGAAATTTTGAGGAGGAGATTTAAATGAGGTCAAAGGTAAGGAAAATTTAGGGTGCAATTTGAAGAAGGGCTTGTATGGGTTGAAACAAGCACCTCGGAAATGGTATTTTAAATTTGATAGTTTCATGGATAAACAAGGTTACGATAAATGTCATTTTGATCATTGTGCTTATTTCAAGAGATTGGATAATGATAGTTATATTATCCTATTATTATATGTTGGTGACATGTTTATTTTCGGGTCTAATATGTAGCATGTAAATGATGTTAAACATAAATTAGCATAGTAGTTTTCTATGAAGGATTTAAACCAAACAAATCCTGAGTATGAGAATAACTAGGGATAGGAAAAATCACACGTTGACATTAACTCAAAGTGATTACATAGAAAAGGTGTTTAACATATTTCAGATGCAAGATGCAAAACTAGTTAGTACACCTTTGCCTAGTCATTTTCAATTGTCTAAAGAGATGAGCCCCAAGACATAGGAGGAGATGGATTACATGTCTAAGGTTCCATACCCTTAAGTGGTTTAAAGCTAGATGTATGCCATGGTGTGTATAGAGTCATAGATTGCCCATGCAGTGGGAGTTGTGAGAAGGTATATGAAATTTTTTGGAAAAGAGCATTGGAATGCAAAAAAGTAGATTCTTAGGTATTTAAGAGTTGCAAAAACTTAGTCTTTATATTTTGGAGGCTCCCATTCCACTTTACAAGGCTATATTGATTCTAATTTAGTAGGAGATATTGATAGTAGGAGAACTACAGGGTATGTTTTTATTGTAGGTGGCATAATGGTTAGCTAGATTTCTAGATTGTAAAATGTTGTAGCACTTTAAACCACATAAGTAGAATATGTTGCTTCTACAGAGGCTTTTAAGGAGATGATTTGGTTACAAAGGTTTATGGAGGAATTAGGAAAGACACAAGAGTGTAGCAGGTTGTACAGTTACAGTTAGAGTATGATTCATCTTACAAAGAACTCAACCCTTCACTCTAAGACCAAACACATCCAACTTTGGTATTATTTTATACATTCAATTTTAGAGGATGGACAATTCAAGATGGAAGAGATACATACCAAAAAGAATCCTACAAATATGTTGACCAAGAAAATCATTTGGGAGAAACTAATTTCTCACTCAATTTCTATTGGTCTTCAAGCTTGATCATAGTGGAAATGAGAAACATTCAAGTCCAAGTGTGTCAATCCAATGGAAGCTTAAAGCATAACAATGTTTGTACATGATTAGTTTCCAAGTAGGAGATTGTTTAGTGTGCATCCTGATCAATCTCCAAGTGGGATATTGTTGGAATGTGGCAACTGATCATGCTATATTGTACACTCTTAACTCATCAAATATTTTTGGTTAACTAATTATGCATTTTCCTATGTTAACTTGTCAATCATTTTTAGGGTTAATTTATTAACTGAGCTTTGAAAATTGACATTGGTAAACTGCCTAAAAGATCTATAAATAAGTGGTAGTGTAATGTGAAATTATCATATTATAATTTTATCTCACTGGATGTATAATGGGAAAAGGGAAGCAATGCAAAATATAGGTAAAGTACCTCCCTTCTTGGGCAATTACACATTCAGAAGGAATATGCCCCACTAGGTTCAAGAGGAGACTCAAATGCTAAGTGGGAAAATAGTTCCTTTACTAAAATATGTGATTGGTGAAATGGAAATGATGTACTAATTTTATTAAAATGTTCAAGTAGACAAGTTGTAGAAAACTAGAAATAACTGATAAAAATAGACTGATATTCAGCAAAAAAGTACATATTTGGAAAGTAGAGCTCGGAACTGATCTATAGTTAAAATTTGAGTTGAAAGAGATACAAACATGTCAAAAGTCAACCTATACCTAGGGACATATTTCCAATGGTGTTTTGTACCTAGAAATTTTGGTTGAATTTATTTGAGGACTTCTGATTGTACCCTATTTATCCGATCTTGATCTAGTGGCTCTGCAACTTGTTCTTGCAAATAGAAAAATGGGGGAAAAGGTTATCTAAAAGGGTTTTCCTTGCTCAAACATTTTTTTAGGAATCAAGCTTGAAAATGGAAATAAATTTCATAAAGGAAAGTATGTAAAAAGGCAAATGGTAGATTTACCTTCCATAAACCCTCATGGGCAGATGTAGAAATCGCTCATACCCATGAAGATGCCTGAATGTGCTTTAAATCCAAAGAGTTTACCTTGGAATGTAATTTAGAATCAAGGATTCCCTCATAAATAAATGGATCTATGAATTCCACTCCTAGATCATGAATTTTTATATGCTTGAAAAGACTTGCAAAAGAAGGAGAGAGAAGAACGAATAAATGATGAATCATCTTGCTTGACTAAAATTTATCTACTTATCCATCCTAATATCCCCACTAAGTTTTGGCATATTTTATAGGGTGTAGAATGCCATTGGAATTCTATCCCTAGCACATAATGTCAATGGTGATATGTCTCGGGCATATGGGGCCCAGACTTTGCTTGTGGCCCAGTGTCAAGGTATTAGTAGAATTTTTGAGTTTGTGGTTAGCCTAGATCAAATTTGAATCCCAAAATGATGGAGTAAAGTATAAGAGGATCTTATCTCTCATAATTTTTCATATCATAACTAAGTATAAGAATTTTGACAATCAATCTATCAAGTTTTCAAGTAATCAAGAGAAATTAAGCATTTGAATTCAAGATATGAAGGCAAGCATCCAAGTTCAAGATCTCCAAGTCTCCATTTCTTAAAGATCATTCAATTAAAAATAAATATTCTCCAATTGAATCAAGTTTCTCTCTTATGATGACCAATTAAGAAATAAGATTCATTATTCCTTCCTTCTCTCTCCTTCTTTGCAAGTGTTTTCAAGCATATCAACATTCAAGATCTAGGAGAGGTGTTCATAGACCCATGAATCTGTGAGGGAATCCTTTATTATACATAACATCCAAGGTCAAATCTTTTTTTTTAAGCACATTCAAGCATATTCTTGGATATGATCAATTTCTACATCTATCTATGAGGGTTTATGCAAGGTAAATCTATTGTTTTCCTTTTTACATACTTTCCTTTGTGAAACATCTTTCCATTTTCAAGGCTGATTCCTAAATAGGGGTTTGACCAAAGGAAAAAACCCTTAGATAAACTTTTCCTCTATTTTTCTATGTGCAAGAATAGGTTACAGAGCCACCAGTTCGAGATCAGACAAATCAAATACAATTGGAAGTCCTCAAAAAAATTTAGCCAAAATTACTATGTATATAACACCATTGGCATTCTTTCCCTAGGTATAGGATGACTTTTGACCTATCCCTACCACTTTTAGCTCAAATTTTACCCATATGTCAATTCTGAGCTCCGCTTTCTAGATCTGTACTTTTCTACTCAATATCAGTATGTTTCTATCTGTTATTTCTAGTTTTCTATAACTTTTCTATTTGAGAACTTTTATCACATTAGTACATAATTTCTATTTCATAAATCACATATTTTAGTGAAGGAACTATTGTCTCACTTAGTGTTTGAGTCTCCTCTTGAACCTAGTAGGGTATATTCCTTCCAAATGTGTAAATGCTTGAAAAGGGAGGTGATTTACCTATCTTTTGCATTGCTTCCATTTCCCCATTATACATTTTAGTGAGCCCAACTCATAAATTTTTCTCTTTTTATATTGGTGTTAGATTCCCTTTATGTGCTTATAGTTTCACCCATTATATATTTTGGCAAACCCAACTTATAATACTTCAAATATGATTTGGCATCTAGATCTCCTTGTATGCATTATATTAGATCATATATTTATTACATTGTATACATCTATATATATAGGTTTCTCTTACATACTTTTTGATTTGGTTCATATATCATCTTTTCATGATCTCTTTTTTGTATGCATTTTAGTAGTGAATCTTTACATCATACATTTCCTGCATTAGCTACCTTTTATTTTTTAGAATTAGATCTAGATCTACTTGTTGCATACTTTACATTAGATCTTTGATTTGATAGATATATGTCTCTTTCATAAAATATTGATATTTTCTTTGGTTTAATTTTATATCTCTTTCAAATATTTTAATTTCATTAGATCTAACTTTTCTCTCATTCCCTTGTGCATGAGTGTTATCACTTTGATTCCTACTTATACTATTCTAGTAAGAAGAAGCTATAGGCTTATAGGTTCCTTTGATCAAGAGTCCTCTATTTTTCCTAGGAATCTTGATGAGACCAAAATGAATCCTAATGACATTAATCCTATCATTGAAAATAACTCTTCCCATTCTTCTCATGATTAAGACGGGGATTTAAGATTTCCTTCTACAAAATCTCAAAACCTTTCCCATGAATTTGAAAAATTTGAGCAATGGTTAGGGAAAAAAAATTCAAATATCACGGTCATATCCATTGTAGAAGGTTTGAGGAAGTTAATTCATAATGATGAACATGGTGTTAATATCTTGTGTAGTATTTCTCATCTCATTGGTAACAATGTCAAGCCTATTAGGGATTGTGCTCAAGAGCTAGGTTTCATTCCACCTACTACTAGTGTTGAGACCTCTTTGTCTATTTCCACCTCTATTCCTACTATGTCTACTTATTCTTCACTCATTATAACAACCCCAATTCAAAATCCCATTCCTACACATGTTAGCATTCCTAATCCTAGTGTTTCCTCTATTCCTTCAAGTGTGCCATGCGTTTCATTATCTTCATCAATGCCTACTTATAATAGTGTTCCCTTTTCATACTTTTTTGATAATTCAATTTCTCATAATGCTCCAAATATTTCACATGTCTCTCCTACCATTCTTTCTACCAATTCCACTATTACTAGCTTGGCTCAAATTGTGTCTTCCTTTCAATAATAAATTTCTTCCATGACTCAATCTAAGTTTAGCATTTCCACTTCTTACATTGCTAGTCCTTTTTCCCTGGATATCATCCACATTGTTATTTATCAATACATGGAGATCCCTCACTTAGAGACTTACAAGGGTAAAGGTTAACCTTTGGTCAATGTCAAAACCTTTCAAACCCTATGTAGTGATTTATCTCATGATCATAGGTTCATGGTCAAATTGTTTACTAGAACCTTCTGAAATAAATCCTTCCAATGGTATTATTATTTGCCTCTATATTCCATTAACTCCTTTCAAAAAAATTCTATTACTTTCTTTTAACAATTTTAAAATAATATTGGTCCTAAGATTTATTTGACTAATTTAATGCATTGTAAACAAGGTGTTAAAGAAAAAGTAATTGATTTCATTGATAGATTTAAGCATTTTCATGCTCAAAATTCTTATGATGTGCCTGATATTGATGTGTGATGTATTTTTATTTCTAATTTACAAAAAGACAATAGAGATAAGATTCTACTTTCTGACTTATATTATTTTACTCAATTATGTGCAGTGCTTTTGTTTTCCTATAAAATGGTAGGGCTAGATGTCATTTCCTATAAATAGTAAAGAAGAGGAGTATACTACTATATCATCAGGTGGGAGGGAGAATATTCTCCTCAAAGTGGCCCCATAAAATACTAGGGGACTCCACACCCATGGTAGGGACTAATCTGGATGGGGGAGGTCAACTTAAGAACTATTTGATTTGCCAGGTTGTCCTAGTCATAATTATCAGCTTCAAGTAAGTCATTGTTGAGAGTAACACTCCAATGACTCTAGTTGATAAGAGTGATGCCGCATTCTACAACAAGTTTTAGAAACCAAATAATTTCATCAAAATCAATAATTCATCAAAAAATGTTGATGACAAAGTGGAAACAACATCCAAAGGTGTGGTTCTTTTGTCATCTATTTTTAGACCTTATTGTAATTTTACTCAACTTTATGAATCTCTTCATAATGTGATGTTGAATTTGATTAGTGCTAAAGTGTTAACTCTTACTTCTATTAAACCAATTGACACATCCAAACCCTTACCCAAATCCTTTGATCACAAAGTTTTTTTCCAATACCACAGTCAACCCCTTCATGATACTGAAAGGTGTTTCCTTTTGAAATACATTATTCAAGACTATAAGAATTTTCCTAAGGAAAAAATGAAAATCCAAGATCTAGAAGCTCAATAGATAGAACAACAAGAGAGACAAAATTATATGATCCTAAAATGACTGGATTCAATAATGATCAATAATCAAATAATAATGGATATAGTTGATGAATATAAAGTAGGAGTGCATGACTATATAGGAAATGCAATAAGACTACATGATAAGCAGATGATAAGCTATTAACCACACTAGGTGGAATCTTATGTCCACCAAAGGTGGATTGTCCTCCATTGTACAACAAAGTATGTGCAACATGTGCAACAATGAGAGGATGATAATGTGATAAGAGCACTAAAGGTGGATCTCACATATAAAGTGGAAATTATCCTACACCATGTGCTAAAATGAAATAAAAACTCCTATGTGTCTACAATGCAAACTACTATGCAAATGCATTATCCTAAGTAAACTTACGTAAAGTGTAATTAGTAATATTTAATTACAGCAACACCCCCCCCTTAAGTGTAGCTTAGTGGAATGCACTTAAGCTCACAATGCTAGATGACATTGCATGATGGGTCCCAAATACTAAGCCATGTTAGTTACCCATGTACAATATGAAAAAGCAATGTAATACAATCTCTTATAAAGCGGTGAAAGAGGGAAAACCTCATGGGAAAAACCCTCCCCCAAAAAGAGAGATGAAAACAAGATGATGGATGGATGGAGTAATCAAGACCCTCCCAATTATAACATACATCATGTATATACAATAAAGAAGTATGAGAAGGACAAAACCCTATATGAGGAAAAATTACCCCCCATAAGAGAGAAGTAGAAGAAGAAGAGAGATATGGTATCCCCCCCCTCCCCTCAATGTAGAATTCCCATTAATGATAGCTGCTCGAAGATGAATGTAAAAGTTGGTCCATGAATGTCAAAAAATGTTCCTCCCCTTAGGAAGAAACAATGTTGTAGGTTTATATGATATGTCTCCCCAATCTATAGGATGAAACCTAGATATGAATGATGTCTCTCAAAACCGGTCAACTATCCCCGTGTCAATTTTGAAGGCTATCCCTTCCAAAATTGCTGAAAAGAACAAGTCAGGATCAAACAAGGATGGATGTAGAACATGTCCCAAAGAACCAAGTATCTCCCTAATGATAATGAGACCTCTTGCAACTATAGTATATAAGGATCCACAATCGCCTCAACCTCAAAAGAGTGATCATGTAGAGAATGGACAAGAGGTTCATAGTATTCCCTTGCAACAATTGAAGAAGGATATTCCTCATCAAAAAGAAGATATGTATCATCAATGATGTCTCTCATATCTATAATGTAGGACTCCACAAAAAAACCTGCAATGTATGTCAAGTAGTCATCCCCTGATGTTGTAACTAGAAGACAAGGTGTACACAAATATGTTGAACCACTTGGACCTATCACTGTAACAATATATGCATGTGGAATATGCTGATGTTATGACCTTTTCCTTCGACTGTCTGAAGGATCCCCCACAAGTGAACTTGTTGAATCAAGAGTTTGTCTGTCTAACCCAATGAGGTCTAGAGGAAGATGATGATGAAGGGGTATCCTCAACCTTAAGTTTACCAAGAAAAGGTGTAATCCTGCGTGTAGGGGTTGAGTTAGATGAGCTACCTGAATCACTTCCACTACTAACACTATCAGTTTCCATAATGTTTGAAATATGGAGAGGAGTAGAGGATAAGCTAGGTGAACTTTCCTCAAAGTGAACATTCCTCTCTATGAATATCTCATGAGTCTCAAGATCCATAAGTCTATATACCTTAACACTTGCTTCATATCCAATGAATATACAAGGCCTTGGTGTAGGTGCCTTGCATTTATATGAAGATATGTGTACCCATGTTGGACAACCAAATACTCAGAAGTGTTTTACAACCATTTTTCTTCTACACCATGCCTCAAAAGGAGTCATTCCATCTAATGCATTACGAGGAGATCTATTAAGGATGTGATTGGAACAACTTATAGCTTCTACCACAATTGATGGATCAAGAGACTTGGCTTGAATCTTGTAGGTTGTCATTGTCTTAAGAGTTCTAGTCTTCATTTCTACAATTGTTGTCTTTTGTGGACTAAATGATACTAGATTCTAAAGATCAATACCCTCAAGTTCACAAAAGTCTTAAGTCTTGAGTTCACATATCTTCTTTCATTGTCTATATGAAGAAACTTTATGGCTTTACTTGATTGCTTCTCAACATGACTCTTGAAGGTTGGAAACTTATGAAACACTTCATTCTTGTGTCCAAGAAATTAGACCCATGTGTAGCATGAAAATTCATCAATGAAGGTGAGGACATAGCTACCCTTGTTGATTAATGTCACTGGAAAGAGGCCTACTAGAACACTATGACCCAACTCAAGAACAACTGGTGATTTCCAAGAATTCCCCTTTCAAGACTTCTCTTTAAGATGCATATCCATTGAACAAGTTGAATATTCACCCTTAGAAAAGTTGATGGTAGGTAGACCTTTGACCATATGCTTTGAGCTAAGCTGTTGAAGATAGTGGAATTCAATATGTTCATACTACTCATGCCATAATTTAATTTGTGATTGTGTATGTTTCAACAAGGCATGTGAAGGAGACTAAGGCACAAAGTGGGAGAAAGAATAAATCCTTGTGTGATGATTAGCTTTACCCACTAAAACCAATGAATCATCCTTAATATTCTGCACCATTACTAAATTATGAAGGAACTCAACTTTATTTCCACCTCCATAATGAGTGATTTGGTAAATTGAAAGGAGATTGGTGCTAAGGTTAGGAACATAGATAACATCTTTGAACTCTCCATTTTCCATTTCAATTGGTCCTTTCCCTTCAACTTCCACTTGTGTATCATTCCCTACAAAGATGTGAGCTACCTTAGATGGCTCCAATGAAGAAAATTTCCCCTTTGAAGCACCTGTATGATGTGTGGAACCTGAGTTAAGAATCCATTCCTCTGAAGAACTTGAACTTTCCATAAGTTCTTTCCCATTTCCCTTTGAAGTGGATGGAGATGAATCCTTGGAATCATTTGGTACATTGATTTTGTTCTTCTAAAGTAATTTTTCCAACTCATCAATCCTCTTAGTCTTGCAATGATGTTCATCATGATTTTGTTTCTTGTAATATGCACAACATATTTTATCCTTCTTGTTGTCGTTTCCCTTCTTGTTGAAAGAAGAATTGCCTTTTGTGAGGAGGAAGATTGGTGAGTCTTTGAATGTGATTTTGGCTTCCACTTCTTTTTGTTATTGTTGAAACTTTTTCCACCTTGATTTCTTTGGTTCTCAGTATTATCCACCAATTCCAAAGACTTTGAAGACTTAAGAATACCCATATCCATCAACTTTGACTATTCCAACATCAACATTTCTGCAAACACATCAAATGAAGGCTTAGTGAAGGCACTTCCCATGGTAAACTTGTGAGTATTGTAACTTGAGAGAAAAGTTGCATATTCTGAAGGAAGCCTCTTCAAGATGTGATGAATCAACCTATCATCCTTCGTGGGATTACCACAATCCTTAAGTAGTGCTCTTAACTCATTGGCTTTGTTGACATGGTCTTGAATTATGTCAAAATTTCTAGGATCCAAGAGAAGTAGATCATCCTCAATTATGAATCCCTTTTCCTCATCCACTTTACCATACAAATCTTCAAGTTTTTTCCAAGCACCCTTGGCATCCTTAAAGGTTGAAATATGGAAGAAGATATTTTCATCAACATGACTTCTTATAATACCTAAAACCATATTGTGTTTAATTTTCCAATCAATTTTTGTAGTGGGATCATTGGGCTCTACAATTTTACCATCTACATAAATATTTAAACCTTTTTCCATTAATTTACTCCATAGTTTATCTTTCCATGTGGCATAGTTATGTGAAGTTAGCAATGGACATTTAGGTGAACCCATGATACAAAACTGAAAAAGGACAAGAGATAAAGAGACACAAGCATACAAGACACCCCCCCACATTCACTCAATCAAAGAACACCCCCCCCCCCCCCCCCAAAAAAAAAAAAAAAAAGAAGAAAAAAAAAGAAATGGATGCTTTTGGCACTTTATATATAGTGTGTGTACAATTGCCACTTACCAAAATCGGTCAAAGTGGACTTCTAATTTTTATGTTTACAATCACCTCAATGAGGCCAAATCAAACTCAAATCAATATTGCTCATAATCAAATCAAGATCCAAGCATTACAATGGTCATACAAGGCCAAAAAAGGACCTAGATATGAAAGTGTTATTTTTGATATAAGGCTACAATCTGATAGCTAATCTTGAAAGTCCTCAAAAAGTTATTCAATTTCAAAAAAAATGACACCTGAAAAATGTGTATGTATGAGCCCAAACGGAGCCTCAGAAGTTGCAAAAATAGGGATCACACAGGTACAGTCACCAATAAATATGATTTATGAAAAATATGTCAACCAAAACTAGAAAATAGCTACACCATTGAAAAATTCAAGAGATTCTACCAAAAATAAAAAAAATTACTCGAAAAAAGGACTTAAAATGAGCAAGTTATGGGTGTTTGAAGTTGGGTTGCCAAACTGAAATTGCAAATGGTGAGGGGTGCAAAATTTTAAACCTTGTTGACATTAGAAGAACCATCTGATTAAATTTGATGTTTAAATGACCTTCACAACAAAATAAAACATCCCAAATATGACAGCAAGATGACCGTCAAATTCTAGGCTGATGATGCAGGCACTGGGTTAAATTTGATGACTAAATGCACATCAATGCAAAAATAAAACAAAATTACCAGTTTGAGCTAATGAAAGGTCACCATGTGTCTTTCAATGACTTGGGCTTCTCCATGTGTCTTCCCTTATCTGGCTGCTCACGGGGTGTGGCCGATTCAAATACAGCCACGTGTCTTGAGGCTGAGGTCACTCTCGGTGATGAGGAGAAGCCACTAGCCAATGGTGGGTTGATGGTAGGTAGGAAACAGGTGGGTGGCACTAGTTGACTATTGGCAGGCCTTAGGAATTTTATTCCCATATGCACCAAGGAGCGCTTCTCTCTGGTGTTTAAAGAGGCTAATCCACATATAAGAGGTTGGCTAAGCCAACGATTGTCTATGTCAAAGTTCTTGTGTGGTTGTTAGATTATGTCTAATGTGATGATAGATTTGATGTGACAGCTAATGGTGATGCATTTTGTTAGATGGTTTTCTTGGATGACGACCACTGAATTCCTACATAGAGTATTATCTCTATTGCAAATCAAACACCTATAATCACAAATGATGAAACAAGGGGTGGGGACCCCGACAAAAACCCTGAATTTTGTAGGAAATAAATATTGACAGAAATATGAAGCCAAATAGGGAAAATATTTAGAAAAATTGACAGATCTAAAAATGAATAAAATAATTTCTGAAAAATATTACCCAATTTGCAAATCGGGTCATCCAAGTCCGATTTGCAAAAAATTTTGCCTCAAATTTGAATTTTGCCTAAGGTAGCCAAATTTACAATCAAAATTCATCAGAATGACCACCTAAACGCAATGGCAAGGTCATATATTTCTCTAGATGATCCCACAAGTTGTTGTACCTCTAGATCTAAATCATGGCCCTCTAAAAGTTAAAGCAAAGAACTTTCTAATGTCTATGCAAAGAAATCTTTTGTGGCTCTGATACCATGCAAGAATTTTCCTAAGGTAAAGAATGAAAATCCAAGATCTAGAAGCTCAATAGATAGCACAACAAGAGAGAGAAAAATGATATGATCCTCAAATGACTGGATTTAATGATGATCAATAATCAAATAATAACAGATATAATTGACGAATACAAAGTAGGAGTTCCTAAATATATAGGCAATGCAATAAGACTACATGATAAGGAGATGATAAGCTATCAACCACACTAGGTGGAATCATATTTACACCAAAGGTGGATCATCCTCCATTGTAAAAAAATGTATGTGTAACATGTGAAAAAATGAGAGGATGATAATGTGATAAGAGCACTAAAGGTGGATCTCACATATAAAGTGGAAATCCTCCTACACCATGTGCTTAAATGAAATGTAAACTCCTAGGTGTCTACAATGCAAACTATTATGCACGTGCATTATCCTAAGTAAAATTAAGTAAAGTTTAATTAGTAATATTTAATTACACCAAAAAATACCTCATTGGTACCAATACCATATATTTTGAGGGTGTTAATGATCAAGGAAATAAATCTATAGCACCTCCCAATCAAAACTTGAAAATCTATACCAACCCTTTGCCATCTCATTCGACCAATAATGTTGAGTCTAACCAATCATTTCCTTGTTAATCCACCCATGTTATTGAATATTATGATAAGTGTACTAAAGCTAATAATGTTGTCAACCTAATTGATAAAACCAAATCTAAACCTAAACTTGACCCTGAGCTTTGCATTACCTTTGATCCTAGTGAGACAATCAAAGAACCTAATGGTCCTCTCTATATTGTGGCAAAGGTTAATGATCTCTATTCTTGTGGTGTTCTTATGGATCCTACCTCCATGGTGAATGTGATAACTAAAGAACATCTTTTTAATATATGATTACAATGTAATTTCTATGATAAATCTAATGTTATAATCTAAACTTGCAATGATTTCCTTTATCGTACTCATGGTTCTATTACATTTCATGTTGAAGTTGTTGGTAAAACTTTAGATGTTACTTTTTCTATAATCCTATCTTATGATCAATTCCAAGTCAAACTGGGTGTTCCTTGGCTTACCTCCATGAAATCTATAGCCTCTCCTATCCATAAATGTTTGAAATTCCCTCACAATGGACAAAACATGACTATTAATCATAGTATCTATCAGCCTTCTATACCTTGAGAGTTTATTGATCTTGATTTTGTGTGGCCTTCTGCACCTCATCCCACTCAACCTCATAGAGATAACCTCTTTAGATCATATTAGAAATACAAAATCTAAAATATTTGTTAGCTTAGTAATCCTAAGGATGATCCATCTCATCACCCTGGACATGGAAATCTCTCTACACCTCCTATATATGCTTCTTTTCCATCTTCTATATCTTATAAACATTATGGTAATGTTATCTCTCAACCTATGAGGTTCCTTTTGTTCGTCCTCCTAAGGAAGAAAAGGACTCAATATTGATTCATTATGAACCAAACCCAATTTCTAGAAAAACCAATTATAACTGGTGTACTCATTACTACCGCCACAAACATCATGCTAGAGCATGTCAATGTGCTTACTAAAACCCTTCTTCACCCAAAAAAACTATTGATGCTTTCATTCCTTTTCATCAGCCCATTTGTAGATCCCAAAGGAAGAAGTTAGCTTGAAAAAAGTGAAATTTAACAAACATGATAATTCCATTTGTATCTTGGATTCTATTATAATAATTTGGATGAATATATTCTTGATGATGATACTTTTGATGCAACTAATGATGATATTCATGCTAGTGATTCTAATGATATTTATGTGCTTATTGATTTTAATCATTATTTACCAACTATATTTTTACAATAATTATCTCTTAATCCAAAGTGACAAAATAAGCAACACATCTTTACAACATGGTCCTTGTTTGGAACTAGCTATTGTTCCATCTATTGTGCTTGATATTTCTCATTTTTCATGTTTCCCACCTTCCCTAAACACTACTAATAGAGATGGAGTGGTAGGCGATATGCTTGACTAACTCCTCGTGTGGTAGATTTTGTGTGTTTTCTTTTTATAGTGTGCTTCTCTTGTCATGTGCTACTTTATACATGCTTTATTTAGATTTATTTAGATGACCCTTTTTGCTCCGTAGGTGCAAGTTGATAAAGGAATCAAAATGTCATGACATTCCTCTATTTGTATCTCACTTCTTCTATATGTTGTTACATGTTTTTTAATTTATGTTCTACTATTTGTAAATGTCCCTTTGTGTTATCTAATTAGGGATGATGCAAAACAATAACTACCTATTATTTTTGGCCTATGTGATGCCGACCAAAAAAGACTCTTCTTCATAACTCTTACATGACATTCTCCCATTGTAATTGTAGTTCTACTACCTTTAAGGAGTGATGACATTTCATTTTGATATAATATCTCATGTATTATCACATGACCATACCGACCCCCAAAGTTAGTTTATCCCTTCCATTCTCTCTTTTGTCATGTGTTCATTTCCCTTAGTTTGTCATTTCTTGGGGGAATCTCATAGTGGAAACAACATTTTTGGATGTATGTATGCTCCATTGAAGTCATTTCTCCAGTTGAGGCATTTTCAATAATGTTAGTGTGGGGGTATACACTCCGCTTTGTATTTCACATTTTACACACACACGCATGATTCAATGCAATCCCTCTTTTAGATTTCCAAGGAGACAATTCTTTCCTTGTGTTCATATTTTTTTATTGGATTCCTTAATGGAGACAATGCTTTCCTTAAGTAATTATCCTCCTTTTATCCCTATGGAGACAATTCTTTACTTCAGCTTGATCATTTTTCTATATCCCTTAATGGAGACAATTCTTTCCTATTCTTGATCCCTATGAAGATAATGCTTTCCTTAAGCCTGATCATCCTTGTTGGATCCCTTAATGGAGACAATGATTTACTTAAGGAATTATCCTCTTTGATGGGTTGAATATCATAACACAACTTTCTAGACATTCAATTCCATCTTTTACAACACTTTTACCTTGTTGTGATCCATAGTAAGGCAATCCCTTACTAGGCTAGGCTAGTGGTCATCTCTCTCTCTCTCTCTCTCTCTCTCTCTCTCTCTCTCTCTCTCTCTCTCTCTCTCTCTCTAGCAATGCCTCTTTTATCTTGGTTTTGGGAATTTGTGAAGGCTTGAGTCACTTGGGAGCTTGATGATTCTTTGTCTCCTTGGCCTTGATAATATTGTTCTTATGCATTGATCTACTTTATCATAAGCATGGGCTTGTCTCATACTCCTGCTTGAGTGGGTGATATATATATATATATAGTCCTAAAAAGCTATCACCCATTACTGGATACGTTACAGGACCTATTAGACCCCATTTCAGCAATTTCGAGGTCTGAGTGCCCGGTATGCTTGATACTAGCAAGGTTTCTTTTCCCCTCTCACCTATTTTCATCCATCCCATTGTCACCTCCAATTTTTGGCCCATTTCCTAGGCTTAATAATGCCTAGTGCTCTATCACTAGGACAGAATGCCAATGCCAATCTGTGAAGGAATTTGGGGCCCAAACTTTGCTTAGGGCCTAATGTCAGGGCATTAGTAGAATTTTTTAATTTATGGTTAGCTTGGGTCAAATTTGAAACCCAAAATTATGGATTAAACTATAAAATTACCTTATCTCTCCTCATTTTTATATCATAACTAAGTGCAAGAATTTTGACAATCAAGCTATCAATTTTATTAATAATCAAGAGCAATTAAGCATTTGGATTCAAGATTTGAATGCAAGCATCCAAGTTTGAGATCTCCAAGTCTCCATTTCTTTAAAGATCTTTTAAAATGAAGGCAATATTCTCTAATTGAAGAAATTTTCTCTTCCATGATGACCAATTAGAGGAATTCTCAATCAATCAAGAAGACTTATCATTCATTCCTTCTTCTCTCTCCCTCTTTGCAAGTGTTTCCAAGCATATCAACATTCAAGATCTAGGAGTGGCATTCATAGGTCCATGCATTTTGAAGGTTTCCTTTATTCTACATCACATTCCAAGGTTAACTCTTTGGATTTAAATCACATTCAATCGTCTTCATGGGTATGAGTGATTTCTACATCTGTCCATGAGGGTTTATGCAAGGTAAATCTACCATTTGTCTTTTTACATACTTTCCTTTATGAAATTTCTTTCCATTTTCAAGGTTGATTCCAAAATAGGGGTTCAACAAAGGAAAATCACTTATAAAAAAATCCCTATTTTTTGTGGGCAGGAATAGGTTACAAAGCCACCAAATCAAGATCAAATAGATTAGGTACAGTACTTGAAAGTCCTCAGAAAAATTTAGCCAAAATTGCCAAGTACAAAATGTCATTGGCGATCTATCCCTAGGTATAGGATGGATTTTGGCCCGTCCTTGCCACTTTCAACTCAACTTTTACCCACATGTTAGTTCTGAGATCCTTTTTCTTGATCTGTACTTTTCTACTTAATATCAAACTATTTTTGTATATTATTTCCAATTTTCTGCAACTTATCTATTTGAGCGCTTTAATCACATTAGTACATCATTTCCATTTAGTCAATCACATATTTTAGTGAAGTAACTATTATCCCACTTATTATCCGAGTCTCCTCTTGAACCTGGTGGGGCATATTCCTTCTGAATGTGTAATTTCTCGTAAAGGGAGGTGATTTACCTATCTTTTGCATTGCTTCCCTTTTCCCATTATATACTAGATAATAAAATTAGTGGATGATTGTTTCTATAGTGGATGTAGCCCATATTGGGTGAACCATGTTAAATCTTTGTGTTTTTTTTCTTCTCTATTTTTGCATTATCTTAATATTGTTTATTGTTCATGTCTACCTAAACCCTAACATGGGGGATACATAGTCTCTCACCTTTCCTCCTATGGGCGTACATCATTTGTATCTTCATTACATCATTATATATTGGTATTCATGTGGATCATTGACTTTGACTTGGCACTTGATTATTGTTTCCTTGATTGACACATGCAACCACCAATAGTATCACTAAACTCGATCTTCAAGGACCCTATTTTTTCTAGCAATACATCATGCTTTTATGCCTTATTTTCTTTTTTTGAAAGTTATATTTATTTATGACTCATTTTTCAATTTATTTTGAAGAATCATCATATTACGTTATGGGTCTCTCTTTTCATCCATCATTAATTATTTTGAATAGGCGCAACTACAAAAAATGGTGAGATGGTATTGTCACTCATCTCAAATGCTTCATTTGTTGATACATTTGTATAATCTAGTTCCTCTACCTAGCACACCTAGTAGGTTACCTTCTTGGAATTACAAGAGAGATCATGTCCTAGGTTTCATTTTGTCTTTTGTTATTGATTGTGTGTGTCCTCATGCTCTTTTGAATTACATTTGGTAGTTATATGGAGATCTAGGTTTCATTTTGTCTTTTGTTATTGATTGTGTGTGTCCTCATGCTCTTTTGACTTACATTTGGTATTTATATGGAGATCTTGATAGTCATCCATTCCCCAATGAACCTTGTCTTTAATATGACTTTTCATACTTCAAAGAATGTACCCTATAATTGTTATACTATTAGGAAACTTGATACTTTGGTAATACTAAGACTTTGTATGAGGTTCAGGTTTCTTCTGAGCTTCCTAATTCTTTGTTAGAGGTAGTTGATCCACCTTCACTAGAGACTTCCATCATTCTTTATCAACGAGAGTATCATTGTCTTTTAGGATTCGCTAAAGGACACATTTTAAATTCTTCATTGCAAAAGATATCTATTTGTATTTTTTATTAGGATTCCTACTAGTCATACATTGATTCATTATTTTGTAATCTCAAATTTCAGATTTGGGGGACATAATTGGGTCGATTTCTTTCCTCTTTGATGACATTTATTTCCTTCTTGGTGTCACTTCTTCTTTATCTTTGAATCTTGTTACAAATTAATTTTCATCAGTTCCTTCCTTATCACCTTCTACTATGATTAGGTGTGTTTATGATTGGTTCATGTCATCATCTTCAAAGTTCCTCGTGGAAAATGAGCATATTTTACAAACATCATCATCCTTCAATTGTATTTTTCTTCCTCACAATTCCTATCTAGAGTGGGAATCATACCTACATCTATATGTAGTTTTATTTCTTCCTAAGAGGAGGCAAGTGGTTTGTAAGCATTTGATCAATTTTTGTCTTCAAACACTTACCATTCTTGTAGGAGACTATTCATTATGGGGGGGCTACATAGGCTCTCATCTTTCCTCCTATGGGGGTACATAATTGTTTCTTTGTGATGGATGTATTTCTTGGGGGAAATTGGTGTTGAGACCTCTATTCATCACTACATTATTTGTATTATCTATTTTTTAGAGAGGATTTTTGTCCCATGAGGTTTTCTCCTTTTATTTGTTTTTAAGAGATCAGTTGCATTACATTGTACATGGGTGCCTAATATGGCCTAGTTGTTGGGACCCATCATCATTATCATTTTACATTTTGTATTTTCTCCCTAAGTTTCACTTAATGGGGGTGTTGGAGGAAATATTATTTTCTCTAGATAAGTTCTACTAGGTACATATTAGTTGTAAACTATTATTTCCTCTTTTTTGTAATATCCTAAAATTTGATCATTATCTAGACCTCATTTTAGTGTTCAAGGCTTCCATGTCCATTAAACTTGATTCAACCTTGACTTCACACATGTTTTCAAAATTCTTATATCAAAATTGACCTTTGACTCAAATTTGAGCCTAGATTGGCCAATATAGGGTACCTAGGAAGGTATGGGGAAAGTTTACTTTCTGTATACCTTGGGAGTCTCCCTATACCCTATAATTTAGGGGGCCAAATTTAAATGTGTAAATATAAAATGTTGAGAAATTATTGGATGTAGATCACTCACCAAATAATATTATGCATTAGAATACAAACCCACCCTTAAAAAAATCTTATTAGCACAACCCAAAAAGGATGAAGGAGTGTTAAATGCAAGATCCAGGCAAAAGGGGGATTTGGGTATTCCTTATTGAATAAAGTGTGGTTATATGATGTGAGTGATATGTAAATAATGAAATAAGTATAGATATGACATGTAAAAGTAAGTGGAAGGAGAAAATAGGAGGAATGAACTCACCTTGAAAACAAGAAGAGGAAGATTGACCTTCAGATCTAATTTTGATTGTTGTAGAGCTATCAAAATCAGGTAAGGTTCTAGATCTAGAACTCTAATGCTTACAACTTTTAACTATGAAAATATTAGACCCAAAGGAAAATTCTGACTTAGTCAGCCTATTCCTAGACATTGTTCTATAGTTTTATCCTAGTCCTTTTAACTCCAAAATTGATGCAATTTACAGAGACTCTATAACTGGTTCTGATAGTCTTGAATATGGTTCTAAAACTCTCAAAACTATACCTGCACATAGAGAAAAATGGGAAATTTTTTTGGAAAGGGGCTTGCCTCTATCAATCCCCTATTTAGGAAACAACCTTGAAATGAAATATAAATTGCATAAGGATAAATGGAATCTAGATCTGAATCATAAATCACCTTATACCTCAATGATGCAAATGCCTCTATTGAGATGATCACAAGTCTTGATGCAATAGCTTGGACTCCACAAAAACCCAATAGGAAATCATAAAACCAAACCATTGAATGATGGATGTTTTAGCTTTCCACAATTTTGGATTGAGGAAGAAAGAGAGAATGAAGACTTGGTGGATGAATGTAGGTCTCCTCCATTTATTGAAAAATCCTTTGCTTGACCTCCAAAGGGGGAAATAATCTAGATCTATGGAACAAAATTCCTTGAATACATTATGGAGATGATGAAATGAAGACTTGAAATGCTTGATGGTTTACTTGCTCTTGAATGCTTGATGATGGATGCCTTTACTAATAGATGCTTTCTTGCACTTGAATCTCTTGAATGGACAATATTTTTATTTTAGAGGATGTCTCTTGATCATGAATTGTAGGTATGAAAATGAGGGTAAGAGGTACCTTTTTATACACATTTTAGGGCTCAGATTTCATAGCCCAACCCCAATTAAATATCTGGAAGATAAACCCCCACATTGGGCCTAGAATCCACTTTGTCACAATGCTCTAGGACAAGGCCAACTTAGTTGACCTAGTCTCGACATTTTTTTTTCAAAGTTTTCCTAGGTCTAGGGGAGTGTGCTAGAAAGGGGTGGGTGAAATCCACAACCTGCCAAGAGATCAAGGCCAATCCCAAAATCTAAAAATGCATGCAAAGGACCTAGGTAGAAGATGAATAATTTGATAAGATGAATAATTTGATAGGATGAAAAATGGGCAAATCATGCATAGAAGTTAGAGCCATTCTCAAGTTTTGAACAAATAATGTTGATTTGAAGAATGCATAAGTGCTAGAAGGATGTATAATCAATGTGGGAAACCATACATACTAAAATGGGGATAAAAATGATCATATAATAAGGTTTATTAATTTTTAGGATGGTACATTTATCCCTCACTTTAGTGGGAGTATGATTCCACCCCATGCTCATGGTAAAGTAGCAGAGAGAGAGAGAGAGAGATCATGGGAAAACTGGAAGGAGATAAGACAACTCTAATTATTTTAAGGACATAAACTCCCAAGATAAGGATATTAACTTGTACATCCATATTCAAGGATACATAAAACAACAACAAAATCCTAGATCTTACTAAGATTCCAAGTCAAATAGTTGAAGAGACCTCGCTAGAGAAAATGTCTCAACCACAAATATCATACTCAGAAATCTATTGCAAGAGCACAAATAGTCACCTAAAAAGAGAAATAGCATACATTAAAGATAAGATAAGACTCCGTGAATTGATCAAATAGAAAAGTGTACATTATGTTATGGAACCATGGAGGAGAGATCAAGACAATCGTGAATGACACATGCTAGGAAATTATGTTGCACTAGGAGATCCATGAGATAGAAAAGGGTGTGATTGAAAGCTCTAGCATGTTGTTTTATGATATTTCAATCCATCAAGGATATTTCCTTAAGGAAAGTATACCCTTGATAGGGGATCCAAAAAAGAATGACCTTTCCTAAGGGAAGGTAAGCATCCTTAGGGATCAAAAAGAGAGGGAGGATATGTCCTTAAGGAAAGTGTATCTAATAAGGGATCCAAGAGGTGGTCAATCAAAGGAATAAATGTGTGTGGTCAATATAAAGACCAAGAGTTGATGGTCTATAATTGTGTTACACTAGTCAACTCATGAAAAGGATAGGTCAAATGGTCTAGAAAAATGTGTTATGTTAGTTAACCAATCCTGAAAATGTGAAAAAGGAGAGTGATCTGGCCCTAGAAATTTGTATTATGATAGTGTAATCTTCCTAAAAATATGAAATAATAGGTCATATGGTCTATCAAATTGTGTTATGCTAGTCAACCAATCCTAAAAATGTGAAAAGGGAGAGTAACTAGCACTATAAATTTGTATCATGCTAGTGTACTCTTCTTTTCATGATTAGAGTGAACCAAATATATGCAATAAGGAGGCTATGTATGTCCCCCCTTAAGATGAAAAAAAAAGTGTTATTTTGACATCTTAAGGAAAATAAGAACAAGGATAAAGCACTTTAAACACAAAGACATTATCCACAAGCAATACCCAGTCCAAACCAAAGAGGTCACAACTCCTATGAGGTCATGGAAGGGATGAATGCAAAAAAATGTCATGAAAGAATGTAAAAGAATCCTTTGGAAGGATGTTGAAAATAGATCATAGATAAGAAGGGAATAATACACACCTTCTCCCATTGATAGGAAAATGGATTCTTTAAATAAGGATGAAACACTTGTAGTCTCCAAGATAAAGGACCTATTTACCATGGAAACCCAATAGCAAATAATGAAAAAGGTTATGACCGAGGATGCATATCCTTAATTCAAACCAATATTTCTATGTAAAATTGGACATCGCATGATAGACAAATACTGCTTAACCAAGGGAAAAGTGGATCCTCGAAGAGGATGAGAGGGAGTAATATGATACCCTTGCCCCCCAAGTGTAGAGACAAGGAAAAGGAGGACCTAATTTGATACTCACATAGTATGATCACACCATGCATGATAATGAGCCCCCAAGGAATGTACTAACAATGTTACATAGTGTGGAGTAACATAATAGAGATTTAGATGTTATTCAAAGAAATCAAGATTGAAAAATAACTCATTGCAAAAAATTATGTAAATAATGCTATTACCAATGAGTTTCTTAATTTTGTAATGTAAGGCTTGACATTCATTAGTAGAGTGATCATGATATCAGTGATACATGTAGAAAGGAAGATTCATAAGAATTTGACTATGCTTATTTTTTTATTTAAGTCGAGTAATCACCT
Organism: Chamaecyparis obtusa; assembly: GCA_027943335.1. NCBI lineage: Eukaryota > Viridiplantae > Streptophyta > Pinopsida > Cupressales > Cupressaceae > Chamaecyparis > Chamaecyparis obtusa. Next base: position 628,392 of record BSBK01001465.1, on the reverse strand, counting down.
TAGTACGAATAAGGTTAAGCAAAATTAATTCTTGTTTAAAGCTAGATATAGATAAAGGAGAGGATGTGGACATAGAAGGAGACTTGAAACCAAATGCTTTAATAGGTTTCTCACTATTATCAATGCTTTGTTACACACGTCCTAAACCATTTTTTAAATTATGAGTTGAATTGTTTTGAGAATCATATTGAATTAATGACACAATTTAGGTTCCTTGAAGGATCTCATGTTGTCATTAGGAAGTGTGCATTCACCTAAAAAAGATGGTGTAAAGTATAATGACCCCTAACCATCATCTAAAAGGGCACTTGTAGGAGAATAAGTATCATTAGGAGGAGATGTGTTGTGTTTAACTATTTTAGGGATATAGGGGGAATTAGATTTAGTTTTTAAGTAATTATTAGGCCTATCATCAACAAGAAGTATGTATATTATGTTATTGTAGATGAACTTAACTTTACGATGAAGATTTTAAGGAATAACTTGCATGACATGTAACCATGGTTTCCCTAAGAGAATATTATAGCTAAGAGGATTGGACATGACATTAATAGGTGTGGGTAAAATAACATGACCTGACCAAATAGGAAAAGTAATAATACCCAAGGATTATTTAGAAACATTGGCAAAGCCATAGATAGGAATAGAATCAGGTTTGATAGTTGAAATATCAGCCTTAATTTCATGCAACATGTCAATCCTACAAACATTAAGTCTTAAACCATTATCAATTAAAGTTATTCAAATAAGATTACCATAAAAATGAGAGCATAATATAGATCTTGGATTTGTTTAGAAGGAAATTCATCTTGAGAAAAAACAATGTGAGTTGGGATAGGAGTAGCATGCATACATTCCAAAAAGGAATTGATGTTGTCTTGATTAGGTGGTCAATTTGGAAGAGTGGTTAAAGCTTTGTGCAAGGCTTCATGATATGTAGGAGAAGTATGAAGAAGTTCCCAAAGGGAAATCTTGGTAGGAGTAGCATAATATAGATCTTGGATTTGTTTAGAAGGAAATTCATCTTGAGAAAAAACAATGTGAGCTGGGAGAGGAGTAACATGCATACATTCGAAAAAGGAATTGATGTTGTCCTGATTAAGTGATGGATTTTGAAGAGTGGTTAAACATTTTTGCAAGACTTCATGATATGTAGGAGAAGTATGAAGAAGTTCCCAAAGGGAAATCTTGGTAGGAGTAGCACATAATTATTCTATTAAATTTAATAGATGTAAAATGGATTCACCTCTATTCAAATGTAAAGGGGGAAATATGAGATCTATTCCCAAAACCCAAATTCCCCAAAGAAGAGATCCGATTTGATCAACCAAAAGGTTAATGCACAATCGAATCAATTTTATGGAAAAGAGTAGGAAGAGAGTAAATCTAATATTTCCCTAAATGTGGAGGATTATGTTTAGAATATAGAATAATTGAAATACAACTACTAACCTCAAAATTAGGGTAGATCTAGAAAATGTTGAATTCTGGTGTCTGTGTGTACTTTTAGGAAAATTTGAAACTTGTCCTAGACTGGAAATGTCGAGACAGAGAAAACCCAGAAATCTTTCCTCAAGATGGCTCAGCTTGGGTTTGACCCCATAAAAGGTCAAATACCACATTCTTTATTTGAAGTTCGATTCAAATTATGTTCGCATATCCCAGAAGATGGCCGAAAAGGGTATCCAAATTTGCTCTCAGATCTGAAACTCCACACCTGTACCTACAAGAAAATGGGGGGTTTTTGTTGTATGGGGGGTTTGCCTTGTTCAAACCCCAATTTAGGAATTAACCTTTAAATTGAATTGAAATGTATTGTGCATAAACAAAGTAATTGAAACAAATCACCTCGCTTATGTTGAAGTCCTTGTAGAGGATTCGAATCCTCAAATCCACAAGTAGGAATGCTTCAATGGATGTAGGATGTCTCCAATCAATGGTATTTGATCTTCAACACCAATCTTGAATTGATCTTTTCATATGAGAAGGCTTGAATGAATGAAGAAGGATGGATCATCAAAGGGGGATCCAAAGAGATTGAATCCTTCAATAGCTAACAATGGATCTCCTTGATGAATGGATGCTTGAACACTTGAATGCTTGAAGACTTTCTTGAATGCTTGAATTCACTTGCTTGCACTTGAGAGCTTGCTCATGAAATTGCTTGAGTGTAAATGTGAAAACTTGAGATATGAAAATGAGAGAGGAAGGCCTCCTTTTATAGTGATCTAGGGCACACTCCTCTAGATGGGCCACCTTGGAGAATTAAATCCCAATTAGGTCCTCACCTTTAGAAAATATATCTAGATTAAATGCAATTAAAAGATTTACCATCCTGAAACTCGAAATGGCCGACCCGAAAGTGGGAAAATAAATTTCCCGAAAGCCCGAAGCCTAGAGATTCTAGAATTTTAAATTTTGGAGAAAGGGGTCAAAGTCAACATTGACCCTGACCTAGTCAGGGTCGACCTAAGACATTGACCTTTTTCTTAGGTTGACTCAAAACTGAATTAAAAGGTCCCAGGGATGCCCAAAAACCTAGAATTGATGCCAGAACAGGACAGAATGTCAGGAATAGACATAAAATCCTATGATTACTGAAATGAAGGCCAAGAGGATCCATTTCTAAATCTTACCTAGAAAATAGAGCCATGGAAGAGAGAAATTCAGGAGAATCCTTAAGATCCTAACCCTAATTTCACCTAGAATGAAGAAATCAAGTGCCAGGAAGAAGTGGAAAATGGGGAGAAAATCCAAATACATGCAAAGACCCAATCAAGGTGCTTAACATGACCCCAAACCACCTACTCAGAGGGATAAATGCTCTTATCATGGAAGTGCTTCCATTTTAAGATGATACATAAATCATACTCTTTTCCAAGATTTTAAGGAAGATGGGGAAGAGGAGGAAGCACAGGTTCAGAAATAAAAGTTGGAACAACCAAATTAGTAGGTTGAGGATTATTTATTGTGTAATATGTGTGAGCCACCACATGAAAATTCTTAATAAACTCTAAAGGAATGTTGGATTTTCCTTTCACATTTATAATTGGCTTGTTTGGAGTTTGAAAATAACTTTTTTGATTATATCCTTTAACTATAAGCAAAAGTGTAGTGAAATTTTGAGAAGAGTGTTGAGGATAACCCTTAACAATAACCATAGGTTTGTTAGGTGTTTGAGTGCATCCTTTTTCAGTTATCACAAAAAAATTGGCTACCATAAGTTGAGCATGAATAATGACTTTAGGTGTTTTGTTACTCAAAACATTGACAAAATTATCTTGGTCAAGGTCTTTATTCTCCATGGTTTCATCACTAGAAGGGAGAGAATTAAAAAAATTCATAATGATATTATTCTCTTCTTCCAAGATGTCTTTAGAAGAGGGATTAGAAACTTTCTTTAATGCTTCATCTCTAGAAGGAGTTTTGAATGAAGGTAAAGTGATATTAAGAAAAGTATTTATAATGTCTTCCTATTTCTCTAAAATATCCTTATAAAGGGGGTATGTCTTAGGAGAAAGAGAAACATCAAACATGAATGCATAATCTATAGAGGAAGTAGAATAAATGTCAATCATTATATCATCTTCCTTTATGAAGGTTATTTCACGAGGAAGAGAGTAATCAATGTATTTGTCCAAGGGTTCATCCCAAATATGAGAATCATCAAGGAAGGAATATATGGATGAATAGAGCACACTTTAGGAGAGGAATAATCATGACTCAAAATGTATTCATGAGGGAGAGAGTAATAAATATCCTTATCCAAGGGCTCATCCCAAATAGGAGAATCATCAAGAGTAGGAACATCTTTATGAATAAAGCACACTTTAGGAAAGTAATAATCATGACTCACTAAAGATTGATCCCTAACGGGAAAGTAGGGCAAAGTATCATTTTCTTGCACCAAAATTTCTTCATGAGGGAGATATATTTTAGGAGAAGGATCAACCCCATTTTTCAAGATCTTACCCTTTGGAGGGAGACTCTTTGAAGAAATGCTAATAGACTCTTCTTGTGCTAAAATTTTCTCATGGATGGGATTGGTTTTGGGAGGACAATAGTGTGATTATGGATGAAATTAAGAAATAAGATATCATCACATGCATGAAAGGAAATATCTTTAAAGTCTTGAAATAAAATTGAAATTGAATTAGTAAATGATGATATCAACTCCATTCATATAATGAAAGTGAAAATACATGAAAAATGCATAAAATGAAATGTTTTTTTTATTTATTATTATTTTGAAAAATTTAATCTTGAAAATGAAATGCAAGAATGCAATGGATCTATTAAGCAATTTAATGCATGAAAAGAATAGCTAAATGCAAAAAAAGGGGCATCTAACACCAAAATCATAATGGAAATATTATAAGTTGGGTTCACCAAAATGTATAATATAAAATGGTGAGAAATGCTTCGATGTAGATCAATCACAAAATTAGATCACTCATTAGAATACAAACCCACCCTTAAACCAATCTGATTAGCACAACCTAAAAAGGATGAAGAGGTGCTAATGCAAGATCTAGGTAAAAGAGGGATTTGGGTATTCCTTATTAAATAAAGTGTTATTATGTGATGTGCATAATATGTAAATGATGAAAGAAATATAGATATGATATGTAAAATTAGGTGGAAGGATAAAATAGGATGAATGAACTCACCTTGAAAACAAGAAGAGGAAGATTGACCTTTATTTTTCATTTTGACTGTCGTAGAGTTGTTAGAATCGGGTTAGGTTCTAGATCAAGAACTCTGGTGCTTGCAAATTCTGACTATTAAAATATCAAACCCAATGGACAATGTTGACTTAGTCAACCTAGTTTTGGATACTGTTCCAAAATTTTGACCTAGTCATTTTAACTCCAAAACTGATGAAATTTACAGAGATCCTGTAGCTAGTTTTGATATTCCCAAATCTGGTTTTGAAACTCTCGAAACTACACTTGCACATACAGAAAAATGAGAAAATTTTGTGGAAAGGTTCTTTTTTTGGTCAAGCCCCTGTATAGGAAACAGCCTTGAAATGAAATAGAAATTGCATGAGGATAAATATAATCTAGATCTAAAACATAAATCACCTTATACCTCAATGATGCAAATGCCTCTTTGGAGATGATCAAAAGTGTTGATGCAACATTATGTGTTAGTTTACCACAATGTTGGATTGAGGAATAAAGGGAGAAAGAAGACTTTATAGATGAATTTAGATGTCCTCCCTTGATTACAAAATCCTTTTCTTAACCTTGAATTAGGAAAGAAGCTATATCTATGGAAGGAAATGCCTTGAACACATGATGGAAATGATGGAATGAAGACTTAAAATGCTTGATGGCTTCCTTGCACTTGAATCCTCAATGATGGATTCCTTCACTAACGGAAACTTGCTTGTACTTGAATCTCTTGAATGAACAATAGCTTTCTTGTAGAGGATGTCTCTTGATCATGAATTGTAGGTATGAAAATGAGGGGAAGAGGTATCCTTTTATACACATTTTGGGGCTCAAATTTCATAGGGTTGACCCTGATTAAAGATCCAGAAGATAAACCCCCACATTGGGCCTGGAGTCCACTTTGTCACAATACTCTAGGAAAAGGTCGACTTAGTCAACCTTGTTCAGGATGAGGCCGATTTAGTCAACCTATTCCCATAAATATTTTTCAATTTTTTCCTAGGTCTAAGGGAGTGTGCCAAAAAGGGGTGGGTGAAAGCCACAACCTTCTAGGAGATCAGGGTCAATACCAGAATCCAAAAATGCATGCAAAGGATCTATGTGGAAGATGATTTGTGTGATAGGATGACAAATGGGAAAATAATGCATAGAAGTTAGAGTCATTATCAAGTTTTGAATAAATAATGTTGATTTAAAGGATGCATAAGTGCTAGAAGGACATGAAATCAATGCGGGAACCCATACATACTAATATGGGTCTAAAAATGAGCACCTAATAAGGGTGCTTACTTTTTAGGCTGATACAAAATGGTACAAATTTCTTTATATTTTAGTAGGATTTCTCAAGCCCCATTGGCCTCCTTCAATTTTAGAGCCATACAATCACCAGGTGAGCTATAAAATAAAAGCTAACTCCCTTATTTTGACATCTCTTATCATTATATGCATTTAAAAAATTAAGCTATCAATTCAAGGAGCCATTAAGGCAATTAAAAAAATCAAGTCCAAATCCATCAATCAATGAAACATCGAGAATGGAAGATAAGGAGTAATGTCTAGAACTAACCATGTGAGATGACATTAATGTTCTTCCTATCCTAGATTAAATGTCAAGACAACAAAAGTATCTTCATGATCAATTTGACACCATGAAAGATCGTTAAGTTATAAGCATCTTATCAAGCCTTTGATACTAACAAAATGCTTCCCTTTTATGTATTTATATTTTTATTTATAGGTGAATTCCTCTACAAGTGTTAAACTAAGGAAACCCTCTTTCCAAAAATATTTACCCTATTTTCTATGTGCAGGTGACATGTGACCTAGCTACAAAAAAGGCTATATGAAAATTTAATAGAGTTACAAAGTGGTATAATTTTCATCACACTTTGTTGGGAATAGGGTGATTGGACTTTCCATAGACCTTCAATTCGTCTCAGGCCCTCTAGGTTACCCCATACCTACCATTCCAAAATAAAATTTGGCTTACAGGTTAGTCATTATTTTGGCTTTCCAAATCTGGCATCAAAATTGGGTTTATAGTCTATTATTTGTTTGCATACATATCATTTATTCTTTCCTTGTATTCTTCCCCTAGTTCTTTCATTCCCATTTACACTTCTATTTCTCATATTCATCTTCAACTCAAGAGAAGGAATTTGTACATCCATTCAACACTTAACTCTCCTTGATCCTAGTAGATCAACTTTTCTTCCAATGTAGTGAAAAAATGGAAATAGCATGGGTGTGATATTCCTAGTTTTTCCATTCATTCTAGTGATTGTCGCTCACATCCAACCCATCTCCATTTTCTTTCAATACATTTTGTAAACCTAAATTTCTTATATCTTAATTCTGACTTGTTATCTAGATTTGATTTGTATGCATTGCTTTGTTACATTTTATGGATTTAGAAACCTTATCACATATTACTTCTTATTTGGATGATTAGATTTACATGCAATTCACTAGGTCATATTTCTTTCATGTTGGATCTTTCTTGCAATATTTAAATGATCAATTAATTATTACTTTGTAATGTTTAAACATTCCTTTCTTATCTTACATAGTGTATGAGTTTCATAATCTTTAGTTCTACATATAGCATACCCATGAGAAGAATTTTTTGGCTAATGGGTTCCTTTAAAGGGGTAGATTATGAGTCCTCTAACATATTACATGGGATGTAGATGATACCTATATGCCTACCAATTATATACTTAAGATTGTTGAAAATCACTCTTCTCATAATTCACATGATGAGGATGAATCCACAAGTGTAAGGATCATGCCATAATAATAATAATAATAATAATAATAATAAAGTTAATTCTCCAAAATACACATAGACAACATAATTCATAAAAATACAAAAAATCAAGTACACATTTCATTAGTTCCACGTGTTCATTACACAAGTAGAGATACATTACATTTTATTTCAAAATCAAATGAAGTACACAATTCAAGAATAATGCTACACATAAGGAAACATTTTACTTACAATGGATCACATGGTCGAGTACAATGAGAACATAGTGTACTTAAAGGAGATGACCATCATGATAGGAACTCCTTACACCTGTAACCCTAAACACAACGTGGGAGAGAACATTTTTGGAGTGCATTACCACCCTACCTTGAAGCAATTACACTTTCCAAAAATCTTTCATGACAAAAAAGATACCCAGTCTAACATGAGGAAGTTTAACAATGTGAAACTGACATGAATAATAGAATTCATGTAGCATGATATATCCCAATACAAATATAGAAAAAAATTGGACACACAAAATGCATATATCACAATAATCCATTAGAAGAAACAACCTTTTCTTCACTATTCTTTTGAAATATCATTTCCATCTTACTCACATGAAAAGAAAAAATATACATGATTTCATCTTAAGTAGGGAAAAGCACAAAAATGCATGCATACATAAGCATATGAAACTAAATGAACATGAGAGCACCTAAGAAAACTTTATGGCATACCAATTCAAAGATCTATACAATTTTATTATACGGGATCTTTCAAGATCTCGGGCTAGACCAGAGGTTTTCTTTACTTTGTTCTTTCCTATCGGTGCCCGCACTAAATGGAGTTTTGATTAAGTAAAAGTAGGTTTTGAAAGGACCTGAAACCTTTTACATAGTTCTTAAAGATAAACCATTAAAATCTCATCAAAGACTGTGCCTTAGTACCCTAGAATAGAAATAGACAAAAAAAAATGCACAACAGTTTCCCATAAACAAAAAGTTGCACCAGAAGAAATGGAAAAGGACAACATAACAAAAAGACAGGACAATAGAAAGTGACAACTAAATACTTTTCATAAGGTCCCCAGCTTGGACCACCATTATCTACATGTGATCAACATATTTCTTGAGCTCTTTCATCTCCTTGTCATCTTTGGTCTCAGTCATCTTGGTGCTGGCCCAAGTTCTCTTTCCAAGTCTCGTAGGCTTCTTCAAGTCCTTCACCTCCTTCTCGCCTTTAGCTTGCTCCATCTTGTTGACCAGGATCCTTACATGATCAACATAAGCTTTCAGGATGGCATGACTTTGCTCCCCTATTTTCCTCATTGTTTCCTCTAATTTTTCCACTCTATTTTCCAGAGTTCCAAGCCTACCCTCAAAGTCCCCTTCATTAACTTTGGCCTCTTTCTCTTTTAGGATTTTTTCCAAATTAAAAACCTTATCAACCATGGCAACATAAACATCCACTTTTCCAACAACATCCCTCATTTCGTCAAGGCACACAGCAACTAGTTTATCTCCTATGCTCACCTTCTTGAGAATATTAACATCACACATCATCATACATATTTTCTCTTTGACCATGCCGACATCATCCACCAGCTTCCCCAGGGTACAAGTGAAATCCACAAGGTAATTTTTATCTTTTAGAGCAGCACTAACCCTGATATTCTTCTTACCCACACTGAACGGAGTTGTATTACTAGCCCAGGCCTATTACCTCTCAAAAAAAAAGATCTATACAATTTCACATTTACTTTTAAAGTGTTTTTATTTTTATTTTTTTTTATAATTCCATTCTTAATTATTCTAAGATAAACCACATAGACAATCAATATTTCTATAAGAACCATATAAAATGATTATCATTTAAAGGTATATTATTGTTTAAAATAAAGGACCAAATATGTCGTAAACTGGCAAATAACCTTAAAGTTGGAAAAATATAAGCATCATTCTTAGTAGTAAGGTTGGTTGCAAGAGAAGAAAAATTATTTCTTATATAAGGTGTTCCTACCCTAAGTTCTTTCTTATATAAGTGAATACATGCAAGGCACACATTGGTGCAAGGGCACCAGGGACATCTAAGCATGTCGGGAAGGCCATAAGGACCTACAAAAAGAAGGAGGTTCAATTAGACCATGTGAGACCAAGCCAAGTCAATTGGGCCATACTAAAGCCTCTAATGGCTTTTAACTATATGTAATAGAAATGAAAACTAGAAGTTATTATAAGTCCTCAATGGACCAAATCTTATTTGTAATGGACCAATAGAGTCCAAGCTTGAATTATGCTTTATGAGTCTAGAATGGATCATGGGATTAGGAATCATTTAGGTAGTGTTAAAGTGTTTAATAAAGCCATTTTCATGGTCTTGAAATTCAAATATCAGCTAGTTTAGGGGGCAGTTTTTAGTTTAAGTCTTAAACATTCAACTCAACAATAAAGTTGGTTGAATTAGTTTCAAGAAGTTGTCGGGGAATCATATATGTAAAAGATAAACTCTCTGTTGGGGGGACAGGAGATATTGTCTGGTGAATAAACAGTGATAAATTTATTATGTTCTGCAATTTGATTCTTTTTGGTTTTATCTCAACTTTATTGGTTTTGAATTCTTATGCATTGATAGGGTTTAAGTTAACCGTTTAACTATTTATTGAATGAGTTTTAGTTTATTTTTGAGCCTGCTGTTGCACCAGACACAGTTGTAAACAATGGTTCTATGTTTTGAGTTTACTATTGCTATAGGAGTCTAATCAATGATTGAAGTCATTCCATGAATAAATAGGCCCGATTCATGGAGTGACATTTATTGACATGTATTATAACATGATGCTAACTTGAATACATGCAGACCCGCATGAGATGAATGAGATTGGTTTGTCCATTTAAGGCATATATTATATGTTATGAAATGATTTGATAAGATAAATGAAGAGTGAAACCGTAATCGAATTGGTTTAAAAGAGTGCAGAGATTGGGTGCTTGAAGAAACTAATAGAGAAGGAGGCTCAGGTATGACAGAGGGTGTACTGTCCACACAAGGTATAGAAGTGTATGTTTGGAAACAATTACTTGTGGATCTAGTCTTTTGAAGTCATCTTATGATTTTGCCGTGAGTCTAGAAAGGTGAAGATAAACGGAAAGTGGTGGTCCTTTGCTAAATTGGGCATTTTCATACATTGAAAATAGGGCATTGGTCATGTTTAATAATGTCTATCCAAAATAACAGTAAGAGAGTTTTGATATATTATTGAACACTATAAAAAGGTGTCTGAAAAGTTACCAATTGGTCATTGGCTTTGAGAGAGGGTTATGCAGTTTTAGTTACAAGTTTGTTGAGGGAATGGTAGACTGGTTTTTATACCTCTGTAACAATTTTAAAATAACTTTGTGAGTTTGGGAAGCTGAATTGAAATCTTAAGACCTCTGAAACTAAGACATTGAAAGCCCATATAACCAAGTACATCATTGTGTAATGTTCTGGAGTCTTTAACAAGTCAAGTCCTGTAAACATTCGAGGTTGGTGGGTCGGCTACAGTGCCTAAACCTCTCAAGTTTCTAAACTTATTTGGGCATTTGATACCATCACCCTTCCCTCTGCATCACACATGAGCATGATATACCCCAAAATATTTCTAAAAACACTTAAATAAAATTTCCCAAATTATCATATTGAGTAGAGAAGAAGCAACCTTAAACTTTCAATTGTTTAGGTGATGAGATACAAGTATATAAAATAAGAAACAAGAATAGAGAAGTACTCAATCCATCTAGCCTAGGGTTATGGTTATAGTAAGTAAAGTAATTTGAATACCATTTTGAAATATAAGAGCCTAAAATTGATTTTTATCATGAAATAATGGATGACTAAGCTTAAGATCTTTTTTGGGGGACTGCATACAAGAGATCTAGAATTTATACAAGCCACACTCTAGTAGGCCTCATTGGGGAGAAAACATGGTGTAATCCAAATTTTTGGATCTTAGATAAATCATTGTCGAAATTATTAAAGACTCATTTATCTTTTAGGTGGTTTGAATTTTAAACAAATTAAATGTGGTAGATTGAGAAAAGTGGAATGGAAATGGTGGTGACTATGATCACTACATTGTTTTATCATTATCTAGCTTCATCAAACAAAATAGCTTAAACCATATAAAGATATGTATAATTGATAGAGTCTCTTCAAACTTTTAACAAAGATTTATAAGAATGTGATAATGTTAAAATAACACACTTACATGTAACTTCTTCCTTCTCCTCACCTACTAGGTGCATTACACTATCCCTCACCTTCATTTATCTTGTTCATGCACCATCAAGCTAATGATCACTAACAATGAGCTAAAAGAATCTATGGTATGGGCTTGATATTATATGTTAATTTGGTTTGTGATTTCAATGGTGTGACATTACCTAAGGACTTATTCATGATCTTTTATTCCTCTAATAGATATCACGCTGATTTTTAAAGAAAATCCTTTCTAAAACCCTATGCTTATTGTTTGTTAACTAACCAACCACTCCCCAAAATTTTGGATGATAATTTAAATCAAATTATTTTAAACTTCATGTAACTGAAGGAACATACAATTTATTTGACCAACTTTTTGAATTAAACCTATGTGCATCCTATGTTATTGTTGCAATTGCCCTAAACATTATGCAAAATTTGTGGAATCATAAAAAAATAGATCTAAATTGTTTGGTTAAATACCTCTGAAAGATGTCATCCCATGGAACTCATTTACCCACATCCTTTCTACTTCTAACATCCTTGGTAATAGTGAAGGAATCCCCAACATGTGATTCCCAGATGTAATACTCTTCATCATCGTGATTTGTAGTCACAACCACTTCCTCTACCACCATATAAGGAGAGTAAAACCCCACTCCAAACTACTCAATCATGCTTAGATCCATCCCATCCTACAAATCCTCCATGAATTCCTTCATTCCCAAACTTGTAATTGTACCCATGTTGTTCACTAGATCAACCTAGGTCATGTTGATTCTATTATCTACAATGTTGAGGAACTTATAATCCTTGTCAAGAATAATTCAAATGAAAAGCTTTGGTTGAGCATCCAATTTTCTCTTATCTATCAGTACTTCAAACCAAATTTTGTCCAAAGAATAGTAATTTGTTTATTGCATTTCATGTTCTTCATGTTGAGACATCCTTGAAACTCTAACATAGAACTCAAAATCGAACATATCATTATATACGAGCATAATGAAAGCATTCATTTTTTAAAGGCCATCATCAACCATAGATCTGCTAACATTTTTAAAGATCTCATACAAAGCTTCAACCTCATTCACACTAAATACTATTTCAGTTACAAGGGCCACATGGTCCTCACACCATCTGGACTGATGAGTAAGCCTTGAACTAAAGCAACCCATTTAGTCAAATTCACTTCTAGTAAATTTTACCTTTAGTATTTGTAGAAAACCTTGTAATACCCCAAGATAAATGTGCGATAATAACATAATACAAAAAACTAATAAAGTAATAGATTCCCTTTGTAAGTTCTTCCTTCATGAATTTCCTTACATGCTTCATAAATAGGTGAGTGACCCCACAATAGTGTGTCCCACTTTTTTGCACATCTTGGTTTTTTGTTGAAATCACACATTTTTAAGAAAATATAATGATTTAAGCCTTGAGAGGTCCCATTTGAAGAAATTAATTGAAGAGGGTTATATCGAAGCCTCTTAGATCAAACTCTCTTTGATGGATCCTCTCTACTCTTCAATCATGCCTACAATGGAGTCTCCTTTGCACCTATCAAAATGAGGACAAAAATTCAGTTTGGCATTATCTTTTGGGGGATCAAATGAATTGATTTGGAATTTTCAATTTGTAATTTGGTGCTAGTGAAAATGATTTTTTTAATGATTATGATTTTAATATATTGATTTTGTTATGACTATGTATTTTTAGTTTTACTAAACATAGGTTTTTTGCCATATATCAACTTCTCTATTCTATTCTTATGAAAAAATAGTAAACTAAGTTTAATTTTTTATGTAAAACATCTAGGCACTAGGTATTGATGCCCTCTTTCCAATTAAAAAATTGAATTTTTATACATACAAATGAAGTTATGATTGATATAGTGAACCCATGTCTAAACAACAATTAACTCCACTTTAAATCTTACCAAAATAAAAAGTATTCAACATATTGAAATGAAGTCAATTGCAATCACTAGTTATCTATGTTAGAAATCTAAATTCGAAAGAATCATACTTTAATCCCTTTTAGAATAAAAAGTTATGTTTGATATAGTGAGTGTCACTCTTTAAAAAATCAGTTTGCTATTAAAAACTAGTTTTCGAAGGAGATAGACAATTAGATACAAATCAATTCCAAAAAAATAGAATCTACACACAAAAATGCTAAAAATCACTACTGTACATCATCTTCAAATTCCTAATGATTCAATGGCAATAGGTGTTCGAATGGGAAGATTTTTTTCAAAATGTTCATTTCATAATCAAAGTTGGCAAAAAAGTGGGACACACTATTGTGGGACCACCCAAGCACAATCTCCCTTCTCTCTTTCTATTTTTCCTAACCCCTTGCCTTATTACATGCATGCAATAATAAATGTGCAGTGTCAATTATTCAAAGTCAAACTTCACCCTTTGATTTATTTTTGTTTAGACTAAATATTTCATGGAAAGTATCAAATTCTATATGCATGTTTTAATAAATCTAAGACTTAAGCTTCTACTTATTAAATTAAGACTTTAGTCTTTCTTCTTTTTTAAGGAATAAAGTTACTAGTCATTTTATCCTTATAGGCAGGGAACTAATGTTTTCGATTGAGCACTAGTCTATTAGTTGTTCAAATACTGAGATAAATTTCTGGTCAAGTATAGTTTTTATATAGTATGAGACATTTACATTTCGAAAATACTATTTTCTACCATTTTGTAAATTAGTTGATTGGTCAGCTATAATTTTCTTGGTAGTTTTTTAAATTTTTAATATGGAAAATTAGGGGAAAAAAGACTCCATGTGTGTTATGTCCATAATACATTTACTCTATAGTGCATTGTTTCAGATATGATATTTAAATGTTGACAAAATATTATTGGTAGAGTTATATTTGATGAGATTTATTTCATCTCCCATTATTTGCATATTCATATGAACTAGGCATCACAAGAAGCAGAGTAATAACTAAGCAAGAGGCATAAAAGGTCTTTAAGGTATGATGATTGTTTTTTTGGTTTCATTTCTTGGTTTATCTATGGCATAACTTGTTGTTCAAAGTGTTCATTGCTATTTCTTGGATGTTGAAATGTTTTATGTTTGATTCTTGTTTTAGATATGCCCAACTGAATATGTTTAAGCAATTGTAAAATTTGTTGATGGTGCAAAGAAAAATATGGATTAGAATTGTTTGTAGCAACTAGAATGAGATGGGTTTCATATCTTTGTGCAATTGCAAATTATTGTTCAATCTATTGTATAATTTTGAGCACCCACAATGATTATTTTATGACGTTTACAAGTTTTTTTCTTTAAGAAAACTATGAGTTAGTATTGTTGCTAGTGATCAAAATGAGTTGGGTTTTAGAGGTTGGTCCAATTGCAGGGTTCTGTTTTATTTGCTCTACAATTTTGAGTGGTTTTGCACACTTCTTTTTGTAGTGTTTTTGTTTGAACAAGATCTTGGAAAGATTGGAGCAAGGGCTAAGAAAGGGCTAGGTCAATGCTTAGAGGTGGAAGGAAATAGTGAATGATACTTCTAAAGAGTGGCTAAAACTAGAGGGGTTTTACAATTTAATATAGTTACAGGTCTTTGTTGAAATTGAGTTTTGCTTTTGCAGGTCTTTTGTATTCTTTTGCTATGTGTTTTCTTAAACCTGACCCAGTGCTTGGTTTTCTTATGGCCAACTGAGTATGATCGATTATAGCTAGGCACCCAATTCAGTGCAATTGATGGTCTTTTTTGAAATTGGATTTTGGTTATGTGGGGTTTTTGTGGGTTTTGGTTATGTGGGTTTTTTATATTCTAAATGCTTATTTATTGTTTGAAGCTAACGTAGTGCTTGGTTTATTTATGGCCAGCTGATTGTGGGTTTTTACTATTGGTTTGATGTACACTTATTAAAATCTCATCTAGTTTATTTTGGGTCCAGGATGGTTACTAGTGACTTTGAAAAGATTGAAGTTTAAGTCGTCATTTATTAAAAGTAGAGAAAAAATTGTGAAATCTTGCTATAGTCTTGATATGATATGCAACATTTAGATTTGGAGGGCAAAATTCTTGGTGATTTTTTTTATTTTGTTCAAAGTGGTCATAAGTTCCCTGACGGTTTTACCCTTTTTAGATGTGGCATTTTATAGTTCATAAAATATCCATGGCAGAGTTAAATTTGATGGGATTTGTTTGAACTCCCATCATTTGGAGTGTTGCAATTTCAAAGCTTGGTTGAATTTGTTTTTGGGTTTCGTGAGTTTTTGTATCTTTTTGTAATGTTTTTGTTTAAACCTACATGGTGTTCCATTGTAGTATTAAATTTCATTGTATTTGTCTCAACAACCATAATTTGTAGTGTTGTTTAAATAAGGGTTGTCAAATATCCAAGTTAGTGTATAGGAAAAGCTAAGCAAGGGCTTTGAGGTATGGTGAGCTTTAACTTTAATATGATTTTATTGATTTGCCTCGAGCTTGAGTTAGCATTCAAAATTTTGATTGTCATTGCTTTACTATGAAAATAGTTTATTAAATGAGGCATAGACTATATCATATTTAAATAAATACACGACAAAAGGATACAAAGACACAAGACAAAAAAAAAAAGAATAGTTGGAGCTTTGAAAAATTAAATATTAAGCTTTGTGCAAGAAAAACAAAATAACCAGAATTTAATAAGTTCATAGGAAGTCAATTTAAAAAACACACATAGTCACTGTTAAATTCAATTTAATCTCTTCATTTTTCTTTGGTATGAGTTGTTGTACAAGAATGTTTTAGTTATTGTTTTGATTTGAAGATTTTTTGTTACATTATAAATATATTGGATTAGATTCAAATAAATACATTAAAAAAATGATTAAAAAAAACACAAATAGAGACAAAAAAAAAAAAAAAGCTAAGAAGATTTAAATGATGAACTATAACTGATTTAGAACACTGAATGAAGAATCTGTGATTGAAAGATCACTGAGGAGTTGCTGATTAGATATGCAAGATGATTAAATCAGTATTATGTTGTCATTGATGTCAACTAGCTTGACAATACTTATCTTGTAAGTTACTATACCGACACATCTGAAGAAAGGTGAAAGAGATGAAGAACAGAAATATCTACATGAGGAAGATGTATATATCAAATGAGGATAAGGAATACACTGAGTAACTTGTTGATGAGTCTATGACTTGATGAAATTGACTTTATTATGTTGCATTCATCTATGATGAAGAATAGAGTTGAAAGACACAAAGCAGTGTTGTCGGTAAATAAAGCATTTCAGTATACACCGACGGAGTGTAGTGTATACCGAGCGTAGTGTTAACCGAGCTTGTGTTCATCGATGCATTTCTTTGTTAACCGAGTAAAATAGAAAGGAATTAAATGATCAGTTTAGCCGATAAAGTGATGAGTTGTAAAGTGTATGAAATCGAGGTAACAAATAAAGTTTGTTATGAAGATCGATGACTAACATAATTCAAGAAGGATCTAATGGAGTAGATTGAAACATGTTACTGACACATCAGTCAAAGAAGGTTAAAGCGAAAAAATCAATGAATAAGATTAAGCAGGAAAATCTGATTGAAGAAAAGAAAATGATTTACTTGTCTATATAAGAGACATTGGTTTCATTATTGAAAGATGTCAGAAGAAGAAGATACTACAGAATTATCGCATGAACAAGTTTTCATGCATTTTGATCATACTGGTTAATGAGAACCGAGCTACATAATAATTACCGAGCTATAAAGAGTAATTATCGACAGATGGTAAGTTGATATAGTATTGAATCTGAAGTGGTATATTGATCAGAAAGATTTGAATGAGCTGAACATTGATTTGTAAACTACAATTGAAGTTTTTTCAAGGTAGATCATCTACTGTTACATATTTAACCATTGTACATAGTCAAATCTCTTAACCGAGTGGACTAAGAAAGTCTTTTGATGTTTCATTCATAGAGTGAACATTGTCATCCTGTCAACCCTAGAGTGACTACTAGTTGGATGATAACTTCTGGTCTAAAATCCTCTAACAAGGTCACACCTAACAGTGTGTTTGTAAACCTTTAACAAGGTTGGGTCTTCACCGATGTCACTTCAGAAGAGTGAACATTTTTGGGTTTCCGGTCCCAGGTGGTTTTTCCCTTCACATGGTTTCCACATTAAATCTCTTGTGTTATGTGTTGATTGTGATATTTGTTTGTTATCATACTTTGCATATTACATGTTAGATTTGATCGGTAACTACTACAAGTTTTAGACTGACAATCGATAAAAACACAGAAAGTGAAAATATTTTATGTTTACCAAGTAGCAAAAGTTGAAGAATTTGTTTTGGATTATAAATTTTGTATTGGGACACTGGATAACTGATTCACCCCCCTCTCAATTATTCTAACAATTGGTATTAGAGTTGTGGTTGCTTAGAACAGAGTTTTAAGGACTCCAACAAAAAGGTCTCAAAATGCATAAGAGAGAAGTGTCAAAGCTGAACAAAGAGAACTTCGTAGTATGGCAAAGCTAGATGAAGTTGCAAATATCTAGAATTGGGAATTTTGCACTAGAACTGATGGAGAAAGGCTACATTGAATTGACACCAGGTCCCCTGACACTTGATCAACTAAAGGACAGGCATGAATACAATATTATTATGATGGAACTTGTTGCTACCTGTACCGATGCCGAATTTGAAGACATTAAGGGATGCACAACTGCCAAAGCCATGTGGGATAAACTGACTCTAATATACAGTGGAGATGCAAATGTTAAGAGAGCTAGAGCAGAAAGCCTAAGAGGTCGATTTGATGATATGAAGATGAAAGAAGGTGAGAACATTGTGCAATACACAAATAGACTAAAAGAGGTAGTACATGCTATTAGAGCATCCAATGGAGTTATTGACAATGAAATAGTGATAAGCAAGATTCTCAGAACTTTGCTGCCAGTTTATGCGATCAAGATCTCTACAATTCATGAAACAAGGGATACATCCAACCTTACTCTTGACACACTGATTGGTAAGCTTACAACCTTTGAATTGAATAACTTTGACAATAGTGTTGTACCTTCTGTTGAATCCACTTTCATGTCCTCTTTGAAGATTGGTAAGTCTAGTAGCAGGAATAGTAAGAATAATGATAGTGATAGTGGTACCGATGATGAGCTTGATGAGCTTGAAGCTCTTATGGCTAGAAGATTACCCAAAGGTAAGGGAAGGTATAGAGGTAAGCTACCCTTAGCATGCTTTAATTGTAAAGAAGTTGGCCACATCGCTTCTAGATGTCCGAATAAGAAAGATGATGATAGATCCAAGGACCGATCCGAAGGAAGCTATGGGAGAAGAGTCAACATAGGCTACCGACACAACAACAGAGATAACCAAGATAGCTATGACAAAGGGAAAAAGGTATGTTACATAGCCAAAGAATTTGAATCTGAATCTGACACTGATGATGATGTAGAATTAGTATTTGTTGCTATGAAAGATGATTCAGAGGAAGAAGAGAAACATGAAGAAACAACACTAATCTCTAAAGTAAGTAGAAATGATACATGGATCATAGACAGTGGCTGTACACATCATATGACTGGTGATATAGAGAAATTTGATCTACTTGATGAATATGATGGAGGATTTGTAAGGATGGGAAATGATGCACCCTGTATGGTGAGAGGTAAAGGCTCATTGATGATTAATGATAGAATAAAATGTGAAAATGCATACTGGGTAGATGGACTGAACTATAATTTGTTAAGTGTGCCACAACTAAATAACTCAGGCCACCGACTTGCTTTTGAGAGTAGAAAGGTAAGAATCTATGATGATGGAGGAAGACTTGTCGGAACCGGTACACAATCTAGAGGTAATCTATTTTATCTTGATATTGATTAGTCTTATTGTTTATTAATGAAGGATGAAGATGCATGGTTGTGGCATAAAAGGTTATGCCATGTGAACTTTGATAACATGATCAAGATTAGTAAGAGGAAAAGAGTTAGAGGGTTGCCTAACTTATCAAAACCGGATCATGCAATGTGTCATGAATGTCAGAAAGGTAAGATGACTAAGTCTAGTTTTAAAAGCAAAGACTACTCAACAAAGAAGATACTTGAGTTGGTTCATACTGACCTATGTGGTCCTATGACAACTCAGAGTTATTATGGAGATAGATACTTTATTCTTTTTATTGATGACTACACTAGACTGATGACAGTTATATTCTTAAAAGAAAAATCTGAAGCTTTTAAAATGTTCAAATGGTATAAAGCTAAGGTAGAAAAAGAGACTGGTAAAGAGTTAAAGTGCTTAAGATCTGATAGAGGAGGTGAATTTATCTCTGATGAATTTACTAATTTTTGTAATGAGCATGGTATTAAGAGATAGGTCTCTGCACCGAGAACACCTCAGTAGAATGGGATTGCTGAAAGAAGGAACAGGTCAATAATTGATTGTGCTAGAACACTGATGATACAAAAGAATGTTGCTTAGACATATTGGAGAGAAGCTGTCAGTATAGCTATATATGTGCTTAACCGAGTACAACTGAAGAAGGACACCAACCAGACACCTTATGAGCTATGGTTTGGACACAAACCTACTGTAAGTTATTTCAGGATTTTTGGAAGCAAATGTTTTATTCTGAAAGATGAGAGAAATGGGAAATTTGATTCTAAAGGTGATGAAGGAATATTCTTAGGATATTCTACTAAGAGCAAAGCATACACATGTTTGAATAAGGTTACAAATAAGATGATTGAAAGTACTAATGTTCGTGTTGATGAGTTTGATGACAAGAACACTGAAAAAAGAAAGGAATTAGAAGACTATGGTAGATTCACTTACATTGAACTTCCTGATTATCTACCAAAGTCACAACCTATGATAATTGGTCAATAGGAAAATATCCTTGAGGAACAGGAAAGGGAAACCGATGAACAAGATGGAGCTACTGAGCAAGCACATGAACTTGAATAGGATGAACAAGAAAGTAGAAATCAAGTATTGGCTAGTTTTTTCAGAAGACATCATCCTGAGACACAAATTATTGGAGATAGACAAGCTGGCATGCAAACAAGAAGCAAAACAAGACAAGGTACATGTCTAGTTTGTGAATTTGAACCAAAGAATGTGAAAGTTGCATTAGAGAATGAAGAATGGGTTAATGCAATGAAAGAGGAAATATAAAAAATAGAGAAGAACAAAACTTGGTCCTTAGTACCCCGACCTAAAGATAAAAATGTTATCGGTACTAAATGGATATTCAGAAACAAACTGAATGAAAATGGTGAAGTGACAAGAAATAAAGTGAGATTGGTAAGCAATGGATATGCACAGGAAGAAAGCATTGACTATGGTGAGACATTTGCACCTGTTGCTAGATTGGAAGGAGTTAGAATGCTACTTGCATATGCTACACACAAGAAATTTAAGGTTTATCAAATGGATGTGAAGTCAGCATTTCTGAATGGTATACTTGAAGAAGAGGTCTACATAGAACAACCTGAGGGATTCATTGATCCAAACAATAGAAACATGGTATGTAGATTACACAAAGCTTTATATGGTTTGAAGCAAGCACCGAGAGCATGGTATGAAAGGCTGCATACTTACTTGTTAAGTATTGGATTTGTAAGAACTAGTGAAAACAACAATTTGTACATGAAAGGTGATACTGATGACACTATTCTTATTGCTGAAATTTTTGTTGATGATATTATTTTTGGAGGTCAAGATCATGTATGTAAATCTTTTGCTAATGACATGAGGAATGAGTTTGAAATGTCTATGTTCAGAGAGATTAAATTATTTCTTGGATTACAAGTGATTCAGCAGAGTGATGGGATATTCATCACATAGTCCAAGTACATAAAGGAAGTCTTGAAGACATTTGGCATGGAAGATGCTAAACCTGTGGGAACATCGATGGCTACTGGATGTAAACTAACTAAGGAAGATGAAACTATAGAGGTAAACCAGACACTTTACCAATCCATGATTGGTAAGCTAATGTATGTAGTTCACAGTAGAGCAGATATATCACATGCTGTGGGAATTGTTGCTAGATTTTTTGCTAATCCTAGAGAATCACACATGATTGCTACTAAAAGGATCTTAAGATACCTGAAAAAGATAGAGGATTATGGTTTATGGTATCCTAAGGAAGGTAAATTTGAATTGATGGTCTATATTGATGTTGACTGGGCTGGAAATGTGGATGACAGAAAAAGTACCACCGGAGGAGCATTCTTCTTTGCTGAAAGACTTATAACCTGGACAAGTAAAAAGTAGGTGTGTATTTCTCAGTCTACAGCTAAAGCAGAGTATGTTGTTGCTGCTACTAATTGCTCAAACATTGCATATATCAAGCAAGTGTTGGAAGGAATGAATGAGGTAATCACTAACCTGGTGATTATATACTGTGACAACACAAGTGCTATCAATATTTCAAAGAATCTAGTGATGCACTCTAATACAAAGAATATATCAATTAAGTATCACTACTTAAGAGAACAAGTGCAAGAGAAGCAAGTGAAGTTAGAATTTGTTACATCTAAAGAACAACTTGCAAATATCTTTACAAAGCCTCTACTGAAGGACACATTTGAATACTTGAGGACTAGACTTGGGGTCTGTCCCCTGTCTATCAGTCACTAATGTGATCTAGATGTTGCATCAGCTTACACTTATCAGATGATCACACATGTTGATGCAGCATAGTTCACACTTTGGATATTGTTCAAGGTTGTGATTAAGTTTGACAAATTGAAACAGATTGGGATATCAGTATACAAAGATACAGAGACTGTATTGGATAACAAAGAGTTACTTAGCTACTACAAGAGCTGATTATTTATTTGTTTCTTTGGCATTGTTGTCAAAGGGAGAGATAAATAATATGAAAAGGAAAGAGATAGATATGCACCGATGAGAACTACCTAAGGGAGAGAATGA
This sequence comes from Chamaecyparis obtusa, assembly GCA_027943335.1. Lineage (NCBI taxonomy): Eukaryota > Viridiplantae > Streptophyta > Pinopsida > Cupressales > Cupressaceae > Chamaecyparis > Chamaecyparis obtusa. The sequence continues at coordinate 605,776 of BSBK01001465.1, read as the reverse complement.
CAAAGCTGTATGTTATAATGTTGTTTAGTAATGTAGTGATTAAACATATTAAGCTAGGGAGAGCTTGCACAATATTTGATCACAAAGTTGTAGAATACATGTTTGGTATGTGTATGGTACATTTCATATTACTTGAGTTGCCATCAATGCCAAAGAGAGAGATTGATGAACTACAACTGATTTAGAACACTGAATGAAGAATCTGTGATTGAAAGATCATCGAGGAGTTGCTGATTAGATATGCAAGATGATTAAATTAGTATTATGTTGTCATTGATGTCAACTAGCTTGACAATACTTATCTTGTAAGTTACTATACCGACACATCTAAAGAAAGGTGAAAGAGATGAAGAATAGAAATATCTACATGAGGAAGATGTATATATCAGATGAGGATAAGGAATACATTGAGTAACTTATTGATGAGTCTATGACTTGATGAAATTGACTTTATTATGTTGCATTCATCTATGATGAAGAATAGAGCTGAAAGACACAAAGCAGTGTTGTTGATAAATAAAGTATTTCAGTATACACCGATGGAGTGTAGTGTATACCGAGCATAGTGTTAACTGAGCTTGTGTTCACCAACGCATTTCTTTGTTAACCGAGAAAAATAGAAAGGAATTAAATGATCAGTTTAGCCGATAAAGTGATGAGCTGTAAAGCGTATGAAATCAAGGTAACAGATAAAGTTTGTTATGAAGATCGATGGCTAACATAATTCAAGAAGGATCTAATGGAGGAGATTGAAATGTGTTACTGACACATTAGCCAAAGAAGGTTAAAGCAGCAAAATCAATGAATAAGATTAAGCAGCAAAATCTGATGGAGGAAAAGAAAATGATTTACTCGTCTATATAAGAGACATTGGTTTCATTATTGAAAAATGCCAGAAGAAGAAGATACTACAGAATTATCGTGTGAACAAGTTTTCATGCATTCTAATCATATTGGTTAATGAGAACTGAGCTGCAAAACAATTACTGAGCTATAGAGAGTAATTACCGATGAACAATAAGTTGATATAGTATTGAATCTGAAGTGGTATATTGATCAGAAATATTTGAATGAGCTAAAAATTGATCTATAAATTGTAATTGAAGTTGTTTCAAGGCAGATCATCTACTATTACATATTTAACCATTGTACACAGTCAAATCTCTTAACCGAGTGGACTAAGAAAGTCTTTTGATGTTTCATTCATAGAGTGAACATTGTTATCGTGTCAACCCCAGAGTGACTGCTAGTTGGACGATAACTTTTGGTCTAAAATCCTCTAACAAGGTCACACCTAATAGTGTGTTTGTAAACCTTTAATAGGGTTGGGTCTTCACTGACCTCACTTCAGAAGAGTGAACATTTTTGGGTTGCCCGTCCCAAGTGGTTTTTCCCTTCACAGGGTTTCCACATTAAATCTCTTGTGTTATGTGTTGATTGTGATATTTGTTTGTTATCATACTTTGCATATTACATGTTAGATTTGATCGGTAACTACTATAAGTTTTAGACTGACAATCGGTAAAAACATAGATAGTGAAAGTATTTTATGTTTACCGAGTAGCAAAAGTTGAAGAATTTGTTTTGGATTATACATTTTGTATTGGGACACTAGATAACTGATTCACCCCCCTGTCAGTTATTCTAACATTAAAGGCAATTCTTTGTTAGTGCAAAAGAAATGTATTTTCATGCAAAGAACTAATATGGTATGGTTGTTTATATTTATCTACCACAATCTGAATTACTATGATTAGCCAATTGAGTTGCAAAAAATTATGGCATATGTGATGCAGTTGTTTGTATTATGCCATTTAGTTAGAATTGGAGCTCCTATAAGGTCATTCATTTTGTATGTTGAATAAAATGTAACAATTTTCATATAGAGTTAGTGTACATATACATTTTTTGTATCTATGGGCATTGAAGTAGTTCATCAATTGTAAATTTATTTCAATATAGAAGAGTCTTCTTTCATTTCTTATTGTTCATGTATGTATATTGTGGTCTTTGTAATATGTGGCTTGGCTTCCATCCTTTGAATGTTTAATCTTAATAAGTTTTTGAGGCCGCACATTTGTCACCTTTCTCTTCTTGTTAATTGGGGTGTATTGTATTGATCCTCTTCATGCTTAGATCAATTTGTAGACACTAGCCTTTACATCCTTTCTATACATGGGAATGTAATAGACCATGAAGATTCTTTTCTCTACTATTTTTCCTTTATTTAAATAATGGAGTGTTCTATATGAGGTTTTTATCCTTTAATAAAGAGCCAATTAGTCATGAGTACTCATAATGGACCTTTGATAGGGGTGGTTCTATTCTAGACAAATCCACTGCCCACACTATGTCTCTCACTTGTGCAAGTATTATGCATGCAAGTATCCCCTTACCATCATTTAGACCCTTGCACTTGCATCATGTCTACCTTTAAGGACATATCTCATGGAGACAAAGGTTCCAAATTTCTATTGAGGTTTCATTTCAAGCTTGCAAAATGTTGAGAAAACCTTGGAACATCACCTTGTAGCGTAGATTTATTTTTTTGTTTCTTTACCTTTTTCTCAGTGTAAGCAACAAAGAGTCAGCTTCTAAAATCCTAGAGGTTTCTTTGATTTGTACATTAAGTCCCCCATATGTAGAGATTCCCAATTACCCTTATTTAGGAATGAGAATCAATAGTTTTTTTTTGGAACACCAAGTAGGACACCATTTGATATTGCTAAGAGTTAGTACTCTCCTTGGAAAATCAACTTTTAGTGAAGTCTCTATAAAACACCTTATGTTTCATAACAAATAATTATGCAAAAAGTTAAGCTATTTTTTTGAGTTACATGGACCAGGATGATTGGCACCATTCCATCACACAACATTTTAGTTGGAGCTATAAAGCTTCCCCATGGCTCGTGATGTCCCCTTTTCCCTACACAAAGAGATTTCATGGTGATAGCACGTAATACATCTTGTGTGACTTCTAGTAAGAAATGATGGATATTGACACAAAGCACCATTAGTACAGTCCCAAAGACCTATGACCTATGCCATGATAATGTCTAAGATGCATATCCATCAACAAAGATGAGTTGGCCGATTTCAACCTAGGATATGACATCCACTGCTTTTAAAGAAAGCATTTGTATGCCTCACATAGAGGATTTATTTCCACCCTCAACCCTCCTCCTTGAAGGGCTCTCCTTGTACAAGGGCGACCCAGTCATCTGGCGCAAAGAATGCCCTAAGGAAGAACAACCTTCTACTATTTATTGCATCACTCAGGCCCCAAAATTAAAATCTATAGTTTAATAAAAGGTTGAAACTACCAGCAAGATGTCACTATGACATATGGAATATGTATGGGAGGAAAATGATGTTTAGTTCTAGGATGAGCTCAAGCTTTTCTGCACATCATTAGATCATGAATCACCCTCGAAAAAGGAAATAGAAGAATACACCTCGAGGATGTCAAATTTGATCCCCAAAAACACAAGAAACAATGCCTCAACCCAAGTCCCCATCCAATAATGTCTACTACCAACACATGGATGCCCCATCAAGCACACATCAATTTTTTTTAATCACCAAATCAACCTAGTTGTGTCCATATCAGGAGATGAGGTTAGTACCTCAATGAACTAATTTTTCTCTCATACTCTAGGAGACAACCCCACCATGTTCATTTTTGTAGTTTTTTCTAGAGAAATAAAAAATAAATTGGCAGACCCCTTCTTTTCTAGGGCTTGTCCCAAAGTGTAAAAAAGGTCATGCCAAGAACATAAAGTTAGGAAAGAAGGGAAAAATATTTTTGAAACCCAATTAATAGATCACTCTAAAAATTTTAATTAATAGGTTAGGTTAGAGTAGGTAGGTGTTTTCTTACCCAAAGTAATACAACACATGGCTCTCCTTTTGGAAAGTCCCATGTACAGTGAGTTCCCTAAGTGCTTTTTCCATGTGCTCTTGCCTTAATATGTGATAAGTGGAAAGTTGTTTTTGGATCAGTATCATCATGTGGCCTAGCATAACAACCTTGACATAATGACATATGTAGGCAATGGTTTCATTACCTTACTAAGAGAAAATATACAAATTCTTGAAGCAACCACACCAATGCATCAATCATCTTGGATAGGTATTTTCTAAAACAACATTGGTTTTGCATACAATAGAGTTTCTTTCGTAGCCATTTTTCTTTAAATAATGGTAAAGAAAATTATTTTATTTATGCTCATGAGAAATAGCAATTCATAGATATAAAACACCTTCCCACGAGTGCTCCCATAAGGAAATTAAACTAAAGAAAAGAGAACACAAAGCCCAAAAAGTAAACACACATAATATATAGATAATTTTTATATTTATATAAGATGATGTACATCATTTCTTACACTATCATCATTTTTTTTTTAAAGGAAAAAAAATGAGAGTTTAGTTTCTTTTCACATGGATTTCACAGCAAGCCAGAGGTTTGTAGGTGAGGTTCATGGAGGGTCATTCTCTACATCCTCTTTGTCCTCAGAGGAGTCAAGTTCATTGTTTCCATCATTCCAATCTTCCTTGAAGATTACCATGACATGTAATTTGTCCATCCATCCCCAGTTAGTTGAACCATTTCCAACCAAGCGCTTCAGAAAATCTACTCCATAATAGGCTCGCACCCTATGCTCAGTAATTGACATGGTCTATAAATTGGCCACAAAGGATGACTAAGTCACTACCTCATCTTGATTCACAAAGGTACTAAGATCAATATCCAATGGGAGACCAATCCTCAGTTGTGCAACCTATAGTACCTCCTCAAGCCCTTCACAATAGGTTTCTCCAAATAAGCTTTTTACCATATATTCAATAATGAAATTTGTCTCTCCTAAATCTAGTAATGAAGTCACAATGTATGACACAATATCAATATTTACTCAATATATTTTCTTTCTTTTCATAAATTCATCCCCTAGCACCCATTTTACACCAACCAGGATGAATTTATCATCTAGTCCCATCAACCTAGTAAGCCTAGCATTTGTAACCTTGCCTAAGAAGAAACTCAAAGCCTTGGAAGAGGTAATCCTAACAAGGGTGTCCGTGGCTAAACTAAGCTACTCTACTAACACTAACACCCAAGACCCATAATTAGAATATATTTTCAAGGGTGATAGTCCCCATTTATAGCCAAATGAGGAAGGTCCACATGAGATTGCATTTATTAAGGTTGGCTGATTCCTTTGAGAAGTGATTGTCATCGTAACATAATGCCCTTCCCAAATTTTTTATTCCTTGTGTAAGTAATTACTTCACACATACTAGTAGCTCATCCACATAGCTAAGTTGCATGTTTGTACACCTTGATTTGCTAAAGGATTTAATCCATTTATTTCATAGTTTAATGAATAATATTTCGATGGGATGTTAATCTAATACCCAAGAAAGAGGTAAATATTATGCATCATTTTAGGAAGAGGTGACATTATTATTCATTTAAAATTTTCATTAATAACCACTATGGGCATGGATGAGGTGGTAAATCCCAACACATTAAGTGAAAATCCTAATGGTAGCTCCTGCTACCACCCTATCAAGTTATGTCATCACTATTCTTAGAGAGAAATTTAAAAACTAAAAAAAAGAAAAAGAAAAGAAGGAGGAAGGAAAAGTCAAATGACTTGGACCCTAGGTGATGTCAACATCTCTATCGGAGCTATAGATGCTTGGTTGGTAGTAGAGAAATGTTGATGTAAGTGAATAGGATAAAATAGTGGTTAATTAAAATGAATAGTGGAAATATAAGATCTACTTCTAAATCCAAATTCCCAAGGGAGAGATCCAAATTGATCAACCAAAAGGTCAATACACAAAAGAATCAATCTATGGAGAATATGAATGAAGGAGAAAACCTTATATTTTGTTATGAAAAGTATATGCTTGAAATCTGAAATAAATGAAAGGCAAATACTAACCTCAAAATAGGGCAAATCTAGAAAATGTTAATTTCTGATGTCTGTCTACAATTTCAGGTAATTTTGCAACCTGTTCCAGATTGGAAATGCCGAGACAGAGAAAACCCAGAAAACATTTGTCTTTCTGGCAACAGGTAGTCTTTAACCCCAATAAAAGGTCAAATACTACTTCGGAATTCTGAAGGTCATCTTTGATTTTGTTCACAGATCTCGAAGGTTCGCCGAAAAGGGTATCTAGATCCAAGCTCCAATCCGCAATCCTGCACTTGTACCTACAAGAAAAGGGGTTTTTGTTGTTTGGATGGGGGGTTTGCCTTGGTCAAACCCCAATTTAGGAATTAACCTTGAAATTGAATTGAAATTGTAATGTGCATAAACAAAGTAAATGGAACTATTCACCTTGCTTATGTTGAAGTCCTTATGGATGCTCCAATGAATGTAGAATGAATGTAGGATGTCTCAAATCAATGGCATTAGATCTTCAACACCAATCTTGAATGGATCTTGCATAGGAGGAGGCTTGGATGAATGTGGATGGAGAAATATTCAAGGGGGCTCCAAAGAGATTGAATCCTTCAATGGCTAACAATGGATCTCCTTGAGGAATGCTTGAATGCTTGAACACTTGAATTCTAGGCTTGAAGATGAATGAATTCTTGCTTTCTTTCCTTCTCCTTATTCCTTGCTTGATTGCACTTGAGAGCTTGAGAGATTATGAGATGAGATGTTCTCACAAAACTTGATGGAGAAAATGAGAGAGGAAGGCTTCCTTTTATAGTGATCTAGGGCACAAACCTCTAGAGAAGGCTGATATTGGAGAATTAAATCCCAATTAACCTTAAATCCTAGAAATGGACCCACATTAAATGCAATTTAAGGATTTACCATTCTGAAACCCAAAATGGCCGACCCAGAAGTGGGAAAAGAAATATTTCTGAAACCCGACATCCCGTAATTCTTGAAAAATATGAAAATTGGACCTGGGGTCAAGGATGAGGTAGACACCACCCTAGGTCAGGTTCAAGGTCATCCCTAACCTAGGTCAGGTTCTAGGTCATCCTTGACCCTACCAGGTCGTCTTTGACCCAGACAGTCAAAAACTCCAGATTCTCAGAGAAAACTATCCAGAAAAGGCTAGAAATAAGGAGGAGAGAAGTAGAATAGGGGGGGAATAGCCAGATACATGAAAAGACCTGATCAAGGTGCTTAACATGACCCTAGACCACTCACTCGAAGGGATAAATTCTCTTAACATGGAAGTGCTTCCATTTTAAGATGATACATTAAGCCCCCACTTTAGCAAGAGTATGGACTTGATGCAAACTCTTGGTAAAGGAGATCAAAATGAAAAGATAATCTTATCGTAATCAAAGGGACAAAGAAAACATCAAGCCCCTGGGGACTCAAGTCTTTGTCAACTCAAAGATTACAATAAGAGAGACATCTCTAGAGAGAGAGAGAGAGAGAGTGTGTGTGTGTGATTATCTCACCCAATGAGAACTTATATCCCATTGTGAACCACACAAGGAAATGGCATAGCTGCAAAGATAAAATTGAACCACCTAGTTAATGTGGCTACTCACTAATCAACCCATCAAGGATTCACCCTTAGGAATATTCTATTTCATAAGAATAAAACCAAAAGCAAAATAGATCCAGTCTTAAGGACACCTCCGACCTTAAGGGATCAAAAATTTGAAACTGGCGGGATCAAGAGATCCTGAAATATAAATCCATGGTTTAAGGATTAGTCACTAATCCAAAAAGGGAGAAAAGGTATCTTAAAAAATGTGTATTGAAAAGTGTGTGTGTGCAATAGGTGAGCAGAGCGTATGCCCCACATTAAAGTCATTGCTAACACTTTAACATGAGCAATGGCTTTAACAGAAACATAAAAAACTCCACTAATTATGTTTCCACTACAAGATGCCCCCAGACGAAGACAAATCAAGGGAAATACCACAAAAACATACAGAGAACACAGAAGGGATCTACCTACCATGGGGTCAGTATGATCATAACATAATATATATATGATATTATTGCAAATGAATTGACATCATTCCCCAAAGAAAGGAGAACTGCAATCACAAAGGAGGAAATATCACATAAGAGATACGAAGAAGAATATTTTTGGACCATGACATGGAGACCAAAAATAATTAGTGCTACCACATCTCGGATCCAAGCAGATTACACAAGGAAACATTTACAAACAATAGCACAAGTACAACATAACATGAAACAACATATAGAAGAATAGAGATACATATAGAGGAATTGTACAACAAGTTCAATTCCTTTATCACCTTGCACCAACTAAATAACAAGGGTCATATAAAAGAATCTAACAAAATTTAGCAAACACATCATGGGAGAAGCACAGTACAATAGGGAAACACACAACAAAGCTACCATAAAGGACAAGCCAATCAAGCATGTTGCCTACTCTCCCCATCTCATTTTATATTATTTAGGGAAGGTGGGTAACTCGTAAGAGGGACTACATCCAACATAGTAGGAATAATAGCCAGTTCAAAACAAGGATCCTCTTGAGAATCACAATGTTCAACACTAGATGTAATAGTCAATTGTGATGAAATAATATTAGGTAAATCAATGTCAATGTCAATAGTCTCATATTCATCATTAACATCATCAAGAGTATCTTCTTCATCCAGATTAATCAAAATAGGATCTAAGATATGAATAGAATCATCATAATCATGCATCTTAACATCATTATTAATAACAACTTCTTCTAACACATCATGCATAGGTTTATCCAAAGAAGGTAGAGATTTACGAGCTTTAGCTTGAGCACGATGCTTCTTACAATGTTCATTAGCAAATCGATTATGTTTTTCTTTACTTGAAGTAGGTTGAGAACTAGGAGGAACAACCACATGATCCATCATAGGTTCTTTAGGAAGATCAATAGGATTATTGACAATAGTAGGAACTTGATTAACAAAACTAGAAGCCAAAGTTAAAGGAGGTATAGAAGGTGTAGGCAAAAGACCATGATTAAGATCCATAGGAAGTACACTTAATTCGAGAATCTTATGATGCTTATAGGCTTGATATGAATGGAAAAGATTATCAGGTTGAGAAGGACATGAAGTAGGTAATGAAGGCCAAAAGAAATCAAGAGCAACACAATCTCTAGGCCTAGAAGGTTGATATAACTATGATTAACCATCTTCACTTCTTCATAATGAACAAATTTAAGAAATTTATGGATAGGTGAAGCAACAACATGCATGGAATTTAACCATGACAAACCAAGCTTAACTTGAAACTGATCAGAAGTAGGAACAACAAAAAAGGTAGTGTTCACAATTTTTCCACAAAGTTCAATCAGCAAGTTAATAGAACCAAATGATGGATAAAGAAAACCATTACAAGTTTGAATCCACACATCCGATGTATCATAAGAATCACGTTGCAAGTTTTTCATAAAAAGATTTTCTTCAGTAATAACATTGACTAAGGATGTAGGATCAACATGACAACCATGAGTAGGTTTCTGAGAAATCCTAGCATAAATGTAAAGGGGACCATCAAGAGCTTTAATAGTCTCAGAAGCACCAAAGGAAATCAAAAGTTCCTGAGGTCTTTTATTCTTAGGTTTTTGTCGACGTTTAGGTTGAGTTTTCAATTTAGGCTTAGGTTTTGGTTGAAGTTGAGATTGAAATTGAGGTTGAAGCTGAGGTTGAGGTTGAGGTGGAGATACAGTTTGACCAACATGATCCACTTGATTAACAATGTGATTGAGATCATCCATCTTTGAATCATACACAATCTCCATAGAAGATGGCTGAGCAATGGTATTAGTATCATGCATAGGTAAAGAATTTGTATAAATTTGAAGGTTTTGATTAGGAGGAGAGACAGATTTGTTCCCACTACCATCAAGATTATCAACAGATAAGGCATTAGAATCAATTAAGTCTTGAACCTTATGTTTTAAAGAATAACACTTCTCAGTATCATGACCATTCTGACGATGATATTGACAAAAAGCTTTAGGATCAAAAGATTTAGATGCAATCGTAGCAGGTAAAAGAGGTCGAATAGGAGGTAAAGTAATCATATTAGCAATTAAGAACCTATTCATAATAGAATGTAAAGATTCAGAAAGAGGAGTAAACGTACAATTTAATCGAAAAGCAGTGGATGCAGAAGTGGCATTGTGAGATGCAACACCAACTTGATCAACAACTACATTCGCTTGTTTGTTTATCTTGACATAGTTGTTGAATTTTTTAAATTTGTTTGGATTAGGAGCAACATCACTTTTATCAAGTGGAACAGGAGCCATTGGAGTGTTGCTCTCAAATTGACTCACTTGTAATTGATAATGATGAAGCACTGCACAAAGTTGTTGAAAAGAGGTAAATTCAGTAAGCAGAATCTTATCTCTAATATCCTTTTGCAAATTTGAAATAAACAAATGTTAAATATCAATATCAAGAATAGGATAGGAAATCTGAGCATGCAAATGCTTAAATCTACCAATAAATTCAATCAATTTTTCCTTAGCACTTTGTTTACAATGCATCAAATCAGTCAAAGACACTTGCGAGCCAATTTTGTTTTGAAATTGTTGAATAAAGGCATTAGCAAGTTTTGGAAATGAATCAACAGAATAAGGAGGCAAGGAACAATACCATTGTAAGGCCTTGTCACGGAAAGTTCTAGCAAACAGTTTGGCTAAAATCCTATGGTCATGAGCATAATCACTACAAAGGATTTGAAATGTTTTAACATGATGAATAGGATCTCCTTTTCTGTTGTAATTCTCAAGATGAGACATATCAACTTGTTGAGGAACAGGAGTATGAATGATATCTAGGGACAAAGGACTTCCCATGTCACATGTAGGAATACTAAAATTGTTTTGAGTTATGGAAGCAAGTTGTTGTTGTAAGGATGACACAATTTGAGCTAAACTAATTATTGTTGAATCATTAGAGGAAATATGAGGAATAGCAACATTAGAAACACTAGGTAAAGTGTAAGAAGCTACAGGAATGGAAGATACAACTGGAGGAACACTAGGAACTACAATTGGAAGCGGATTGGAATAAGTAAAAGGAACATTATGATATTAAGGTTGTGATGTAGGAAGGGACACAAGAGGAACACTCATAGGAACAGAGGGAACCGTCACAGTCACCAAAGAAGGAGTATAGGTAGGAACACTAGGTAAAGTATTAGAAGAAGGTTCTATACTAGTGACAGGAGGAATCAACCCTAAATCTTGAGCTTCTTGAGCTAAAGGTTTAACATTTTAATGCACGAGGTGAGTAATACCACGAAGAAGATTAACACCTTGATCAATATCACAAAGAACTTTCTTAAGAGCCTCTATAGCTTGAATAGAATCTTGATTATGGTTTTCTTGAATAAGCCAATTACCCATTTTATCAAGTTCAATTGAAATTTTTTGGACTTGTTCAGGAGGAAATCTGAAAGCATCATCCTCATCATGAGATGAGTGAGAAGAGTTTTGCTCCATAATAGGATTAGAATCATGAAGAATCAAATTATCATCCGAGACCCTAAGGAAAGGAGAGGAAGACTCAGGATCAAAGGCACCCATAAGTCTATGACTTCGTCTAACCGAAATATTATAAGTAGGACTAGAAGTAGTAAAGCTCATAAACCAATACAATGCAAATGAACTAAACTATGAAAACATAAAGCATGAATTTTTTGTATTTTGAAAGAAATTTTGCAATTTTTTTGTATTTTTGAATTAGAAAAGCAAGAAATCTAATTAGCATGCAAGATTTAACATAAAAGAGAAATCTAATACCAACAAGATAATATAAAGGGATATCTAACACCAAAAAGAAAGAGAGTAAGCTAGTCGGGTTCACCAAAATGAATGAGATAAAATAGTGGTTGATTAAACTGAATAGTGGGAATATAAGATCTACTTCTAAATCCAAATTCCCAAGGGAGAGATCCAAATTGATCAACCAAAAGGTCAATACACAAAAGAATCAATCTATGGAGAATATGAATGAAGGAGAAAACCTTATATTTTGTTATGAAAAGTATATGCTTGAAATATGAAATAAATGAAAGGCAAATACTAACCTCAAAATAGGGCAGATCTAGAAAATGTTAAATTTTTATGTCTGTGTATAGTTTTGGGAAATTCTACAACCTATGTCAGACTGGAAATGCCGAGACAGAGAAAACCCAAAAAACTTTTGTCTTTCTGGCAGTAGGTAGTCTTTGACCCCGATAAAAGGTCAAAGACTACTTTAGAATTCTAAAGGTCATCTTTGATTTTGTTCGCGGATCTCGAAAGTTTGTCAAAAAGGGTATCTAGATCCAAGATTCGATCCGTAGTCGTGCACCTGTACCTGAAAGAAAAAGGGGTTTTTGTTGTTTGGATGGGGGGTTTTCCTTGGTCAAACCCCAATTTAGGAATTAACCTTGAAATTGAATTGAAATTATAATGTGCATAAACAAAGTAAATGGAACTATTCACCTTTCTTATGTTGAAGTCCTTATGGATGCTCCGATGAATGTAGAATGAATGTAGGATGTCTCAAATCAATGGAATTAGATCTTCAACACCAATCTTGAATGGATCTTTGCATAGGAGGAGGCTTGGATGAATGTGGATGGAGAAATCTTCAAGGGGGCTCCAAAGAGATTGAATCCTTCAATGGCTAACAATGGATCTCCTTGAGGAATGCTTGAATGCTTGAACACTTGAATGCTAGGATTAAATATGAATGAATGCTTTCTTGCTTTCCTTCTCCTTCTTGCTTTCTTGATCGCACTTGAGAGCTTGAGAGATTATGAGATGAGATATTCTCACAAAACTTGATGGAGAAAATGAGAGAGGAAGGCTTCCTTTTATAATAATCTAGGGCACAAACCTCTAGAGAAGGCCAACATTGGAGAATTAAATCCCAATTAACCTTAACCGCTAGAAATGGACCCACATTAAATGCAATTTAAGGATTTACCATTCCGAAACCTGAAATGGCCGACCCGGAAGCGGGAAAAGAAATATTTTAGAAACCTGACATCTTGTAATTCCTGGAAATCTAAAAATTGGACCTAGGGTCAGGGACAAGGTAGACACCACCCTAGGTTAGGTTCGAGGTCGTCTCTAACCTAGGTCAAGTTCTAGGTCATCCTTGACCCTACCAAGTCATCTTTGACCCAGACAATAAGAAACTCCATATTCTCAAAGAAAACTATCCAAAAAAGGTTGGAAATAAGGAGGAGAGAAACAGAACAAGGGGGAATAGCCAGATACATGCAAAGACCTGATCAAGGCACTTAACATGACCCCAAACCACTCACTCAGAGGGATAAATTCTCTTAACATGGAAGTGCTTCTATTTTAAGATGATAGAGTAAGTCAGGGCGATAATCTTGTCAGAGCTATAGATGCTTGATTGGCAGTAATCTTCTATCTAGTCGGCTATGGGGGTATCCAAACTACATAGCTTAATGTGAAAAGTTTTTCCCATCCTCAACATCTCCTAGATGGAGGGTAAATTCAAAGCATGTGCACACATTAATGAATTAGTGACCCAACTTGCTTGATAGATTTTTTTAGCCCAGTATCTTGGAGGAGCTCTAATGAGCGTAATGTTCTTTCTTAAATATTTTTCATTAAAGTATTGAGATTTTTTCATTTCTTCCTTTATTAAATCTGGTGAGCACCCTTTTTGTTGACCTTTTTTACTTGTGGCCACTAACAAGTTTGGTTATTTTATGTAGGGCTTATAGTTTTACCTGAAGACACATCTTTTGACTTCTCAACCTCCTCTTCCCTATGCTTTTCAGTCACTTGATGTCACTTCCATGTGTTATAAAATTAACTCTCTCATGGCATTTTGTTCATAATAATTCTCATATTGATCCTTATTGGAAGGAATGGGTTTGCTCCCCCAATGTTTTGGTCTAGATGAACTTGTAGAGATAACCAATCTGAGACTCCCACACAAGCCCAATAGACATGAAATCACTTTACAACCAAAGATAGTTGGATACAAACCATGTAGACATGGTTCCCCTAAAGTCACCAAACTATATACCATTTTCACAATGGTCAACCCATGAGTATGAGCTCCCCATAAAGTCATAACCAAGACTTGTGAGCCTCACTAACTATTGTTTTCCCAGACATGTGGCATCACCATGCACCTCTAAAGAATCTTAAGCAAGAAATTGTTAAGAATGTTCACCAAGCTAACATGTACCCTACATGGTTGTTCCTCTTTCAAACACAAATTATGGGGCCCATTTTTTAATACACCATATTTGTGTGGCTACATCAAGAGAGAGAATCCTAGGAGAATCTTTTCAAAATTGGAAAATGTCGACTCCACAAGAAACAAAGGACCACTACCATCCCCATATCAATAAAAAGACAAAAAATAGTGTGACTAACTTGTGTCTCCCATTATCAATCAAAATGTAAAGGCTTGCATATGTCGACTTTGTCAGATTGTGTTGGATATCAAAAAGCACACCTTGTCTAGAACCAAGAGGGAGAAGACCTATTTAAACCCCAAAATTGTAAAAATAAAGGGAGATGTACATATACATTTTTGTATCCACAAGCATTGAGTTGGTTCATTAGTTATAAATTTATTGCAATATAAAGGAGCCTTATTTCATTGCTTATTTTTCATGTATGCATGTTATGGTCTATGAAATATGTGTCTTGGCTTCTAGCCTTTGCATGTTCACACTTAACAAGGCTTTGAGATCATGTCTCTATCACCTTTCTCTTCTTATGGTGTACTATGTTGATCCTCTTTACGCTTAGCCCAATTTACGAACACTGGCCTTTACATATTTTCTATACATGAGAATGTAATGGACCATGTGATTTCTTTGCTCTTTCATTATGCCTTTGTTTAAAGTATATATTATAGCATATAAGGTCTTTATCCTTGAATAATGAACCAATCAAGGATGAGTACTCATAATAGACCTCTAGTGGGGGTGGCTCTATTCTATATTGAGCCACTACTCACATTGTGTCTCTCACTTGCATTAGTCTCACGCTTGTAGGTATCCCCTTACCTTTGTTTAGACCCTTGCACTTGCATTGTGTCTACCTTTGAGGGTAGGCTTCCTAGAGCTAAAGGTTCTAAATTTTTGTTGAGGTTTCATTGTGAGCTTGGAAAATATTGAGAAAATCTTGGTGCATCACATTGTACCATAGATTTCTTTTTGTTTGTTCCTTTACCCTTTTCTCAATCTAAGGAATAAAGAGTCAACTTCTAATTCCAAAAACCAACCAGTTGAAATCCCCTAAACACCTAACTACTATATTAGCTACTATAGCATCGTAAATTTCATCCCTGCACTTAGGCCCTATTTTAGCATGTATGGCCTCGTATACCCAATACTAGCATGCCAACTCATTTTTGCATTAAATTTTGGCATCTCCTTTCAATTCCAAACCTTATGACCCAATTTGGACCTTGCATTGGAGGGAGAAAGTTTCCTCGGGCAATCCGCTCCCCAATGTTTGGGATCAAATTCAAACCACTCAATGGTTAGCTTGTAGGAACAAGAAT
Source organism: Chamaecyparis obtusa (assembly GCA_027943335.1). NCBI lineage: Eukaryota > Viridiplantae > Streptophyta > Pinopsida > Cupressales > Cupressaceae > Chamaecyparis > Chamaecyparis obtusa. Next base: position 590,244 of record BSBK01001465.1, on the reverse strand, counting down.
TTGAAGCCTATGTTGGCTTGATTCAAAATTAGAAACCAAAATTATAGGGAAAGATATAAAAGAAAGCTTACCTCCCTCATTTTGACATCCAAACTCAAGAATTCAATTACATTCACAAGATCAATTAGTCAAGTATTCAAGCATCAAGCATTTAAAGAATTTTATCCCACCATATTCTTCAAATCTAGCATTGTGACAAGCTTCAACATTCTTCATGAAAGCATGTGTTCATGAATTTATTTTTAAATCTCATGAAGTCATGTTATTGCATCAACATTTGTAATCACATTCAAAGAGCAATGCATCAACGAGGTATAAGACATCTTAATTATCAGATCTAGCCTCTACTACATATCAACACACTTATGTTTTTATTTCAATTCATTTTAATTTCATGGGTAATTTAATAACTAGGATTTTACCTAGGTAGACCCATTTCTATTATAATGTCTCACCAAGGAACCCTCAAAACAAGGATAAAAATGCACTAAAATATACGAAATGTCTAGAAAAATATACAAATATTTACTACAAAATAATTACATTTAATTTACATCACAATAACAACATTATACATAATATAGAGATATCACAACAAATAATCTCATAAATGATAATAAGCAGAAGACTACAATTACTTCCAAGGTCTACAATAGAAAAAGGGAAGCAAGGTGATTGATCCAATTATTATTGCACAATCAAAAGGAAGATGACCCAATAGGCTCAAGTGGGACTTAAGCACTAAATGAGTGCAATAATTCTTCACAATTATGAATTAAGGAAAGTTAGATTTAATGAGAAATTATATGATGATGCAAGATAGGAGACCAAATAACAAAAATTGACAAGATTTGGGAAATATAGACTAACAAAAAATAAAATAGACAACTACAATGATAAAAAATGGGAATTTAAGAATTGTACCAACCTGTGGCTGAAATTTGAACATAGTTTTGAGGGTACAAAACACCTTGGGAATTTTTTTACTAGGAATAAAAAGCCTGGGGAATTTTGTACCCAAGGGTTTTGCCTAAAACTTTGACAATTGACCCCACAAATCCTGAACTTTCCAGAATAGTTCTAACAATTATGCTACCTATTCTTGCACATAGGAAAACAAGGAAAAGGTTGTGGAAATGGGTTTGCCTTGGTCAAACCCTTATTTAGGATTCAACCTTGAAAATAAAATGATTTTTCATAAAGTAAATATTGTTGATATGAAATAGCAGCTAGATCTGAATCGTAAGTTACCTTATATGTTGATGGCGCACTGCTTCTTTTGATGTGACCACAAGTGTTAATTCAATAGCCCTTGACTACACACAAAGCCTAAAAATAAATCATGAAAGACAAGATCTTGTACCATGAATGTTGTATATTTCCACAACGCTTGATGATGGAGAAGAATGATGCTTTGAAGGCTTGAATACTTGGCTGCATGAAGACTTTGATAATGCTTAGATGTAGAAGACCCCTTGAAATCTTGATCATGAATCTTCTTGGTTAACAAAATGAGGAGAGGTGGACCACTTATATACCTCTCACACATTTCAAGATTTAAAATTAGCCTAGGTTGATCATGGGATCTAATTCCTCGCCAAAATACTACAACCAAGCTCCAATTCAAATTCTAGCTAAATCATGGGGGAACAAAAAGCCTTGGGCATTTTTTACATAGGAAAGTGAGCTAGAATTGAAACAAAAGGTATGGGAGATAAGGTGGATGCCAAATTAAGAGGCACAACTAATTTTTAGGTTGAGAAGAAGTACAAAAGCCATAAATAGTAGCATAAGGCCCATGTAGGATAATAAATGATTAGAATGGAGAAATAATAAAGAAGAGTGCCTATAAATAAGGTCTCATATCAATATTTGATGAATTTGAATTAACACATGACTATAATATTAATTTAAAGGCATGATAAGTGTTAGAAGAGCATGAAATCAATGTGGGAATCCATACATGCTAAAATGGGGATAACTTGGGCATCTAATTATAGGTGCTAACTTAAGTATACAAGTTCCCAACCAAGGATCTTAACTTGTACAACCATGTGCAAGGACACACAAAATAAAATAAAAGCCTTAAGGTTACTCAGATTCCAAGCCCACTAGTTGAAGAGACCTCGATAAAGAGAATGTATCAATAGTTAGCATCATGCTTGAAAAACTATTACAAAAGCATAAGTGGTCACATAAAAAGATAAAGACAACACATCAAAGATAAGATAAGACTTCATGATTCAATCCACTATAAAAGTGCATTATGTTATGAAATCATGGAGGAGAGAAGAAGACAACCATGGATGACATAGTCTATGCATTTTTGTTGTGCTAGGTGATCCATGAGAGAAAGAAGAGAGAGGGGAGAGGGGGAAATGGTCTAGAAAATTATATTATTCTAGTTCCACCCATCAAAGAGAGTGTAAAGATGGATTCAATGGTCTAGCGCATGTTAGTCAACTCATAAAATTATGTGCAAATGATAGGTTGAATGGTTAGAAAATTGCATTATTATAATCAACCCATGAAAAAGATAGGTGAAATGGTCTAGAAAATTATGTTATGCTAAGTCAACCAATCCTAAGGATAACAAGGGAAGCATTATATCCAATGAAATCCACCAAAAATGTACAAAGGAGAGTGATTTGGCCCTAGAAAATTGTATTATGCTAGCGTACTTTGCCTGAAATGCTTGAAGTAATCATAATGTTTTTCAATAAGGAGACCATATATGCCCCACCTTAAGATGGAAAAATAGGACTATTTTCACATCTTAAGGAAAGGAGAAACAAGGATGAAACACATTTCACAATAAGGAAGTGTCCCCCAAGTAACACCTAGTCCAAGACAAAGAGCTCACAACTCCTATGAGGTCAAAGAAGAGAAAAATGCAAAGAGATATCATGCAACAAGTGTAAAGGGATCATTTTGAAGGATGTTGAAAAGAGATTTTGAACTACAAGGGAAGAATTCACACCTTTCCCATTCCTAGATAAAGGGATTCTTAAGGAAGGATGACACAATTTTAGCCCCAAAAAATAAGGGATTTATTTATCATGGATACACAATTGTGAACAAAAAAGAGGTTATGATCAAGGATACATACCTCTTGTATAAGAGAGAATCCCTAATGTAAACAAACATTTCTATGTAAGATTGGACATTACATGATAAAAAAATACCACTAATCCAAGGGAAAAGGGATCCTCAAGAAGGATGAAATATTGGAAAACTATCTTTTCCTCCCAAGCGCAGAGATAAAGATAAGGAGAAAATTGAATATTATGTTTCTCAATAAGTTTGATCAAACGTGAAATTGTAACACCATGAATGATAATGATCCCCCAATGTATAGGCTAACAATGTCACACAGTGTGGAACAACATAATAGGAACTTAAATGTGATTCAAAGTAATCATGGTTGAAAATTAAATCATTGTGACATGTTATGTGAATGATATAATAATCAATGAGTTTCTGAATTTTATAATTTAAAGCTTGACATTCATTAGTAGAGTGGTCATGATATCGCTGATACATGCAAAAATGAATATTCACAATATTTTGACTAGCCTTCTTCTTTTGTTTAGGTTAAGTAATCAACTCAGCACAAAGAAGGTTTGGAAGAATGATTTCTTGATTAAATTTAAGTATATAAGAAATTTTAGATGGTGAGGGAAGGGATGTAGACAAAGAAGGAGGTTGGAAATGAAACCCTTGTAGAGGGAAGTGCAAGGTAGGTTTCTCGTGAATCTCATTGCTTTGTTGCACACATCCTAAACCATATTGAAGATTATGAGTTGGAATTTGAAGAGAATTGGGTTGAAAAAATGACACAATAGGTCTTTTAGAAACCTTATATTCATCCACAAAAGATGGTGTAAATTCTAATGACCACCAATCATCTTCTAAAAGGGAACTTCCAAGAGAAGTATCTTTAGTAGGAGAAGATATGTTTTGTTCAAATGGTGTAGTAATTTATGGAGAATTGGATTCAGTTTGTAATCAATTTTATAACTTATAATAAACAACAAGGGTATACATGATGTTGTTATAGATTAACTTCACTTTGTAATGAAGTGTTGTAGGAACAAATTTCATTGAATGTCTAGCCATGGTCACCCTAAGAGAAGATTATAAGTGAGAGTATCAGGCATGAAATTAATTGGTGTGGGTAAAGTAACAAGACCTACCTTAATTGGTAAGGTTATAGTACCTAAGGTATTTTTAGAAACATTTTCAAAGCCACAAATAGGAATAGAATTGGTTGAATCAATGAAGGAACCACCTTAATTATATGCAAAAAATCAATGCTACACACATTAAGACCAGATCCATTATCAATTAAAGTTCTTCAAACAATATTGCCATTGATAAGGAAAACAACCATAAGAGAATCATGTTGAACTTGAATTACTTTATAAGGTAACACATCTTGAGAAAACACAATTTGAGCTTTATTATTAGTTGCATTCGTACATTCAAAAATAGAAATTATATTAGTTTGCATAGGAAATTGAACAAACATGTTTTTCAAGGCTTTTTGTAATGCTTCATGGTATGTAGGTGAAGTTTGAAGAAGCTCCCAAAGAGATATCTTGGCAGGAGTAGCATGGAGTTGATGTTTAACTAAATCATATTCCTCTCTAAGATTTTGAGGGAGATGGGGTGCAGGAGGAATAATAAGTTGAGAAGCAAGAAGAGAAGGAGGAAAAATTGAATTGGTAGGTTGACTATTATTTCTTGCATTATACATGTGATAAACTACATGATATTAAATTTGTTGAGCACCTTTTACCACAATGACTAGTTTATTTTGAGGTGGAGGGGTATGTTGACAAAGATGGACAACAACCTTAGGATTTTCACTACCCAAAATATTGACAACATTATCTTGACTAGGTTCTTGATTGTTCAAGGTTTTATATATAGAAGGGAGAGTGCCAAGAAAAGTGGTAATGACATTATCCTCTTATTCCAATATATCCTAATGATTAGGACACAATTTAGAATAGGGATTAGGAATTCCCATCAATGCCTCATCTCTAAAAGGGATTAAGAAAGGTATTTATAATATCCTCCTCTTGATCCAAAATATCATCATAAAGGGGGGACATCTTAGAAGAAGGTAATATCAAATCTAAATGTGTCATCTATAGAGGGAAGATCACGAAAATAAGTAGAATAAATGTTAGTGACAATATCATATCCTTTTATTAAGGTTGCTTCATGAGGGAGAGAATAATAAACATCATTGTCTAGTGGCTCATCATTTTCATGAGGGGGAGAATAAAGAAAACTTTAGGAGAGTGATAATCATAACTTACTAAAGCTTCATCTTTAAAGGGGAAGAGATTGAAATGAAAGTAATGTAAAATACCCTTCTCTTGCACAAAATTATCATCATTAGAGAGGTAAATCTTAGGAGAAAAATCAACATCATCCTTCAAGGTCTCATCCTTAGGAGGGAGATTACTTGAAGAAGTGTCAATAAGCTCTTCTTGTGCTAAAACGTTCTTATAGGTGGGATCAATTTTGGGAGAGGAAATATTATGACTATGGATGAAATGAAGAACTAAGTTATCATCCTATGAATGAAAGGAAACATCTTGAAATTATTAAAAAAACTTGAAATTGAAATATAAAATGAAGATAACAACTCCATTCATACAATGCAAATGTAAATACATATAATAATGCATGTAATAAAATATTTTTGTGTTTTTCAATTGTTTTGAAACATGTAAGAATGAAAGGGAATGCAATAATGAAAATAGATTTATGAGAGAAGCTAAAAAAAAAATTATATCTTTTTTATCAATGAATGCATAAAAAATTGGAACTAAATGCCTAATATGAAATAATGTAATGCATGCAAATCATATCTAGACACCAAATCAAAATTGGAAATGTTATGAGTCGGGTTCACCAAATGTACAATAGGTGAACCTAGATATCCAAATACATAAAATTTAGAAAATATATGATGTAATATTGACTAATGCAATGCATAAAAAGGATATCTAGACACCAAATTAGAATGGAAATGTCATGTGTCAGGTTCACCAAAATGTATAATAGAAAAAGGGAAACAAGGTGGTTTATCCAATTTCCTATTGCACAATCGGAAGTAAGATAACCCTATAGGCTCAAGTAGGACATAAGCACTAAATGAGTGTAATGATCCTTCACAATAATGAATTGGGGAAATTTTTTGATGAGAAATTATATGATGGTGCAAGATAGGAGACTAAATTAGTAAAATTGACAAGATTCAGGAAATACAGACTGATAGAAATCAAACATATGGCTATAATGATCAGAAATGGGAATAAGAGAATTGTACCAACCTATGATTGAAATTTGAAGATTATTTTGAGGGTAAAAAATACCTTGGGAATTTTTCTCTTATGAACAAAAGGTCCGAGACATTTTGTACCCTAGGGTTTTTTCCTGAAACTTTGACAATGGACCCTGTAAATCTGAATCTGATAGCTACACCACCTATTCTTGTACATAGGAAATGATAAAAAGGTTATGAAAAGGGTTTTTACTTGGTAAAACCCCTTTAGGAATCAACCTTGAAAATGAAATTAATTTTCATAGAGGAAAGATTGCCAATATGAAATAAAAGCTAGATCTATATTATAAGTTACCTTATACCTTGATGGTGCAATGATTCTTTTGATGTAATCACAAGTTTTAATTTAATAGCCCTTGAATGCATAGAAAACCTCAAAGTAAATAATGAAATACAAGATCTCAAACCATTAATTTTGTAGTTTTCAGCATTGCTTGATGAAGGGAAAAAATGATGCTTTAAATGGTTGAAGATTCAGAGAATGCTTGGGTATAGAAGAGCTCTTGAAATATTGATCATGAATCTTTTTGGTTACCAAAATGAGGAGAGATAGGTCACTTATATACCTCTCACACATTTTGGGATTCGAAATTAACCTAAGCTAATCATAGGAACTAATTCCCCACCAAAACACCACAACTAAGCCCTAATTCCAATTTTAGCCAAATCTTGGGGGAAAAAATAGCTTAGTCATTTTGTTCCTAGGAAAAAAAAGCTTTGTGCATTTTGTACCTAAGAGAGTGAGCTAGAATTAAAATGGAAGGTCGAGGAGATAGGGTAGATGTCAGAATAAGAGACACAATTGATTTTGAGGTTGGGAAGAAGTAAAAAGGACACAAATGATAACATAGGGCCCATGTAGAATAATAAATGATTGTATTGGAGAGATAATAAAGGAGCATGCCTATAAATAAGAGTTCGCGTCAATATTTGGTGAATTTGAATTAACATGGGACTTATGATATTAATTTAAATTTCTAATAAGAATTAGAAGAGCGTGAAATAAATGTGGGAACCCATACATGCTAAAATGGGGATAACATGGGCATAGAATTATAGGTGATAATTATTAGGACAATACACAAGGGTTCCATGATGACTCACTAGCCTAGGTCATCTAAGAGAATCAATTAGAAAGGTTCTTGCACTAACCAATCATATGAATAATCCTTAAATCACAAGCTAAACATGATAATTCAAATAATTAAAACAACACAAAAACAAGATCAAACACTAAGCATCAAACCATAGACTAGCAAAAAAACTGATCCAAATTATGATTCGAAGTACAAAACCTAGTGTATAACTTGGGGTATTGACAAACCTGTTTACAAGAACAACAAAATTTGACAAGAATTGATAAAAGCCAAAAGTAATTTAATTCCATTAAAAAATCAACTTATACATTATTTTTGAGATCTCAATGGTCACCATAATCCCCTAGGATTAAAAAATGAGCATTCTAGAATATTTATTACAAAATAAAAACCAAAATTTATAAAAAATAGCAAAATAATATGTACAAAATTTAGTCCAACTTTGAAAAGCCACAACTTTTTGCTTAAGGCTCAAAACTATGAACCGTTTTCATTGTTGCAAAGATATCCAAGAGCTCTAGTTTCAATCCCTTATGCATCTACCTATGAAAAAACTCATAAGGGACCATCCAAAGTTTCAAAGGCAAAAAATTCTTTGAAGACCTGTGAAAATTCCAATTACTAAAACCTAGAAAATACCAAAAATTATATTTTTAATATTTCTTGTGCCCACACCATATGGACACTCCTAGATTTTTTTATGATCATTCCTACCCCTTGATAGGAAATGGGCCCTATTGAATCAACACTTTGTAGCAAGTGATAAAAATGAAGTTGAATCTATTCTTGAGTAAGCCACTTACCCCGATGAGAAAACTGACTAGTTCGAACCACTCGATATAAATGAATAGTTTGTTGGTTCAAGTTCTTTATAGTAGCCTCCATAACCCAATCACTTTGTAGTGGAGTAGAAGCTTTTAGATTCAATTTTATATTACTATTTTCCTTAGGAACATCTAATAGTGGGGGAAAGTAAGGTTTCAATAGTTCTACATTGAAGATTGGATGAATACCTAGAAATGGGGGCAAGTTGAGCTCAAATGCATTGTGACCAACTTTATTGATGATCTTATATGGTCCATAATAAAGAGAATGTATCTTCCTATTAGTACCTTGTAATCTCTTTTTTTGAACATGCAACCTCACTTTATCCCCAATTTAAAAAGTATGAGGAGTCTAATGCTCATCATGCCTCTCCTTGTATTTCTTAGTGGTGTGTTCCAAGATATCATGAACCTATTATTACATGTGATGGATTCTATTAGTAAACCCCATTTCCCTATCTTCCTCCTTATCTACACTTGAAACCAAATCAGGTTGAATGATTCCAGTATGGCAACATTCATGGATGCTAATGGATGATAACCTAGACAAACTTCAAATGGATTATGACGTATCAAACTGTGAATGGCCCTATTATAGCTATTTTGAACATATGGAAGACTTTCATCCCATGCGTGGGGATGCTTTTAATGATAGATGTGTATAATTTAGATGATTATTTTATTTACTCTCTCCATTTGGCCATTTGTTTGAGGGTGGAATACAATAGATTTTGTTAATTTGGTGTCCATTTTTGTCCATAGTGAAGACTAGAACTTACTAAGAAATATATTATACCTATTTGAAATAATGTTGTTTGGAAGACCAAAATGAACCCTAAAATGCTCAAAGAAGAGCTTTGCAACGTCCTTTGCAAAAATGATCTTTTTACAAGCCACCATTTTTTCTATTTTTGAAAATCTGTCTACCACTTAACATACACATAATCATGTCTTTGTCTAGTGGTAGGAAGACTAGACATAAAATCCATAGAAACTAAGTGCCAAGGTTTTTATGGATTAGGAAATGGTAAATATAAACCTAACTTACAACTTGTAGGCTTTGCAATAACACATGTTGTACAAGATTGAATGTATTAAATTACACCATTCTTAATTTTTGGCCAATAAAAATATCTTTGGACTAAAGCAATAGTCTTAGCTATTCCAAAATGACCTAAAACTTTGTTGTAGTGAGCTTCCCATATTAACTTGTTGAGTTCTACATTAGGCACACAGATTTGGCCAAGGTGACAAAGCATTCCATCCTACAAATAGAAACCATTCACATGTCTACTTTTCACAAGCTAATTGTAAACATCAGAAAATTCATTATCATGGCCATACAAATGAGCTCAAGTTTGTGTTTGGTAACCACATGATTATAACACCATACTTATAGCTACAATTGGAGGCCTAATCAAATAATATTCTACTTTATTAGTGCTCCATTTCTTATGGAAATTATTGAGATGAAATTGTTGAATATAAGCTGACCATCTTTGGTGTCTATCATTCTATAACTTTTCTTGTGTTTGCAAAAATTGAAGAGACTTGTGATATGTGGGGATGCCAATTTCCTTGCCCAAAATATAATGCTTCCATTTCTTACAAGCTTGAAAAATGGCATATAGATCTTTATCATAGGTGTGATATCTACACACTATATCAGAAAAAAATATCATTATGGTATGCAACTGGATGGTCATGTTTCATGGGTATTACTCCTAGATCATACTTTGATGTATCAATTTGTATTTCAAATGACTATTTTAAATCAAGAAGAGATAAAATGGTGTATAACATAACCTTTGTTTTAACTCCTTGAATGCTTGTTATTGAGAACCTATCCACTTGAAATTTACTTTCGCTTCTCCTCATAATGATTGATTTAAAGGCCAAGACAACTATAAAAATCTAAACACAAATCTATGATAAAAAAATTTCCAACCCAAGGAAGCTATGAAACTCTATGAGATTTCTAGGAGAAGGCCAATCTTTAATCATTTTTATTTTTTTAGGATCAACATGAACGCCCTCACTATCAATGACATTTCCCAAATATTTAATACTCTACATACCAAAGGATCACTTTTCTTTATTTGCATAAAGTCCAAGGTCTTGAAAATATTAAAGTGCTTGTTCCACATGTTGCAGATGATCCTCCCAAGTTTTTTTGAAGATGAGTATATCATCCAAGTATGCCACTACAAATGAATCAGTGAATTTATGGAGTACATCATTCATCATCCTCATGAATGTGGCTAGGGCATTTATTAGGCCAAAAGGTATCACTAACCATTCAAACAAACCCTACTCAGATTTAAAAGTAGTCTTCCACACATTTGTTGGGTCAATTGGTACTTGATGGTACCTAGATTTCAAATTAGATTTGGTGGAGAATTTAGCCCCTCTAAACTAGTCCAAAAGATCATCTATTCAAGGAATTAGACATCTATTTTTACAGTGATTTTATTCAATATCTGATAGTCAATACAAAGTCTCCAGATTTCATCCTCTTTCTTTGCAAGAACAATTGGACTACCACAAGTTGATGCACTTGGGTGGATATGTGCTCCATGAATCAATTCTTGTATATTTATTTTAATTTTATCATTTTCTAAGTTGTTGACCTTTGGTACATAGGTTCATTAGGCAATAGAGTTCTTGATATCAAATCAATAGAATGTCTAACTTGGAAGTGTGAGGCTACCCTAGCTGGTAACTCAAATACACTTTGATATTTTGTCAAAATATGATCCATGGAGATTTTTTACTTTTTTGTGGGGTTCATAGTGGTTTGGGAATTATAAACTAGTTTTCTTTCTTCCTTGGCTAGAATCATCAATAATACAAATGTTCTGGTTTGGGCAATCAATCTTCTACATTATTTAGCACTAATCAAAGATGCAGAGTGTGCAAGACTTACCTTTGGTATCTGATACTTTTGTCCACCCAATTTTATTGTCACATTGTGTGGCATAGACTCATATACACCATGATGTTCATATATGTATGGTTTTCCCAACAAAATGTCACAAACATCAAGAGGAGCAACATCACAAATGATCTCATCTTGAAAGGGCTTGATGGAATATGGAAGATGATATTACTTGTTCACTTGAATATCTCACCCTTTTCTTACCCATCCCATGGAGTAGGGTTGTGGTTGTGTTTTCAAATTCAACCTTTTTACGGGCTCAACAAATATTAAGTTCTTTTGGCTACCACTATCAACAATAAAGTGCAAGGCCTTTCCTCTAACCCACATCTATTAATAGAACAATATTTCTTCATTCTCTCAAGGAAATATTTTTGTAGTGGCTACTATGGCATATGGGCCAGTCTCAATAACTTGTTCATTGTCTTTTTCTTTGCAAAAAATTATCATCTCAAGTTCAACATTGTCTTTATGTGTTTCCATCATTAAATTATTTATAGCTCTGCAATCTTTTGTATTATGAGAGGGAATTTTATGGACATCACACCACATACCTATATCTTGTTATGTTTTCTTCTCACCCCATGCCTTATTTCTTGGTGAATTGGGAAATGACTCTTTGGCTATTTGTTTTTTTGTAGGTTTTCTACTTTCACCTTCCCATCTGTTATTTACAAAATTATCCCTCCTCCCTTTTTGCTTGAATTTCTCCTCAATCTTTGAAGCATACTTGAGAGTACTATATAGAGTCTCTATATTTAGGAATTCAATCTCAGTTTGGATATACTTATGAAGTCCACTTTGATATTTCAAAACTTGATGTTTCTCTAAGTTTTTCATGCCAAGTTTTTTGAGAGAGCACATGAAACATGTTGGTATACTCTTGAATTGATTGGTCCTTCTACCAAAAAAAATTCCATTGTATATATTTTTGTTCATATGTATCCTCCAAGAAATACTCCTCTTTTATGTGTTGCATGAAATCTCCCCATGTGGGTTTTCTATCAAAAATCTCAAATTCTTGGTCGTCTTGGCTTTCCTAGATTGTTAGTTTAATTTCCCATGCTAGTTTAACATGGGTCTCAATTTTGCGGATGAAAAAGGTGTTTTTTTTCTATACCTGAGAAGTTATTAATAGAAAATATCTTTCTGACTTAGATAACTAGTTATCAACATCTGCATCGATTTTCCCTTAAAATGTTGGAATGTCAAAATTCACCTGCACTTTGAAAGGGGTGTGTTTGCCAAATATGGAATTTGTGGTATTTGTCCATGAATCTCAATTTTCAAGCATCTGATAAAATTGCTCCACCATTTCCTCATGTTTCTTGTTTAATGCTTCTTCCATCAATATTTTTAATGGTTCATCCATTTATCTTTCCATCTACAATTGTGTGCATCTCAAAGGTAGATAATTTGAAGGATTCCTTGTTTTTCACCCAAATCTTTGGTAAGATGACCATATAGGATGGGACATACAAGAGTGAAAAAGCTCTAATATCATTGATCTGAATCATGATTTAGAGTACAATACTTGGTGTATAACCTGTGATATTGACAAACCTATTTACAAGAACAAAAAAATTCAATAAAAAATGATGCAAGCCACAAGTAATTCTATTCCGTTCAAACATATATTTATACATTGTTTATGAGATCCCAAGGTTCACAAAAATCCCCTAGGATTAAAAAATGAATAACCTAGAATATTTATTACAAAATAAAAACTAAATTCTATAAAAATATCTAAATACTATGTACAAAATTTAGGCCAACTTCAAAAAGCCATAATTTTTCACTAAGGGCTCGAAACTGCAAACTATTGTCACCATTAGAAAGATCTCCAAGAGATATAGTTACAATCCCTTATGAGTTTCCTACGACAACACTCATAAAGGACCATCCAAAGTTTCAAAGGCCAAAAATGCTTTGGAGACCTAAAAAATGCCAATTACTAAAACCTAGAAAATATCAAAAAATTATATTTTTAATAATTTTCATTATTTATTGTGCCCACTCACCTTCTAGACACTCTTGGATTGTTTTTTTTTTATCACAAACATACAACTAGCCTGGGTGGAGACCTAAAAGGTAGGCATAGATGTTGATCTGCATAGGCATCGATCTAAAATTGGAGATGTCGATTTTAGATAGAACTTTGGTGTAATTGGGTTGTCTCAATCTAGAGAGGCAAAGGTGTTGGTACCTGGGCAAAGACATTGATTAGCGCAAATGTCAAAGAATAGGTGCAAGCGTTGACTTGGAGGTTTCTGCCAAACTTAAAGTTCTTTCGATTGGGCCCTTAGCCATCAAGGGCACTTAGCCCAATCACTAACTAATATGAAAACCTACTAACATTAAAGAATGACTAAATCATCTTTTGAGCCTACTCAAATACATCTAAGTTCATTTTAGTGCCCTAATGGAAATGTTCCTATGATAACCATTACTATAAATATATAAAAACTAAGAGCATAATAAAAGAAATATTCATCAATCATGTTCAATACCAATGTTGTGCACATAATTCTCTACTACCATCCAAATAAATAGATGCATCCTAGAATATAACATATATGAGATACATAAACAATCATACCAGAGATACATAGAAGAGGAAGAGATGAAGGTAACTCTGATGCCACATCCTATTGTAGAAGATTGGGTCCCCAATGGTGGTTGGTCATGCCACATGAACACATGGTACCCTCATGCCCACCTCACCATGCTAAGGAGATGAACACATTATCCAAACACAAAAAAAACAAGAATACACTTGGGTAAAGGCTTACACACATGCCATACACATAAACAACACTTCATCACATGGTCGAGGAGATTCATCATCAAAATAGAATAAAATACATTGAGGGTACTTATCAAGCTATACTACGTTAGGTGATGGGGAAATAATAGGTAAGTATCATCATATAAAATGAATAATGCTCGTGAAATGGAAAGACCTTTCAAGAAGATGAGGAGCCCACTAATCATATGTCACCTCTCATACAAACACACACACACACACACATACACACACACTTTCATTTTAATTGTAATACCCCAAAAATGGGCTTCAGAACCATTGACCTCCTACATCAACAATTTGATGAAATCAACATAAAAGTCCTAACTAAGGCACATCGGCACATCAAATCATCAAAACCTTAATCGATCCTATCCTAATTCTGCATCCAAGAATATTCCTAATCTATTTTAATTATCTTTAATTAAATATTATTTGGTGATAAATGACATTATTTATCCTAAAGTTAATTAATTAAATATATTGAATATTTGATTAATTGAATTTAATCTTGCCACTTAATTATTTAATTAGATTTAATTACATTTATTCCTAATTAATATTATTTTTATTTGACAATAAATCAAAATACTGAAAATAATCAATTGAATATCTATGAGTTTATTAAATCAAATTGTCAAATTTAATGATCTATTTTTTGGTATAAAGTTTGATTAAATAATTGATTAACCCATAAATCAGTTATTTTTATTCAAAAATCAGTTAAGTTGAGGATAAATCACTTGAATTATTAAATAAATTCGTAATTATCCATGCACATTCAGAAAAGAAGTTAACTCTAAATCAACAAATCAATTTAATTTGTTAACTTTTCAAACTCAACATGTGATTGTGAGTTGAAAAGGTGATCTGAACTCCTATTTGAGTTAAAAAGCTCCTTTTGCATGATTTTGTGAGTTAACTCTTTCTGATTTTCTAATAACTCAACAATCAATTTGAGTTGATCAGGGAGAGATTTTTTGTTTTCCATGAATTCTCATAGAACCTAGATTTCTATATAAATGAGGCTCAATCCTTCACAAACAATCACCCTCTTGCGAATCTAGAGAATTTGGCTTGTGCGATCTGGCGATTTTGTGAGATTGTGCTGATTTCTTGAGATTCTTGTTGTCATTTGGTTTCATTTTCATAGCAATTCATATCATTGTTAGATTAGATTGCATTCATTTCAATTCAGTTTCTAGATCAATTTCATATAGTTTTCGTCCATATTGCATAGAAAAATAAAAAGTATAGACTAATCTGCATTTGATTTTCATCCATCTTTCATCATTAAATCCTTCGTTTAGGTGTTGCATTGTCACTATTCTCAGTCCAATTCTGAGAATATCAAACTCGCATATACTTTAAGGCAGTAAATTGCCTGGTTAGCCATATTGTCTTATTTGCAGATTTTTTGAATTGTTAACCTCTAATGTTTTACTGAAGTGTTGTGTTCCCAGCTAGGTATAATTTCACACGCACATTTTTGGTGCCCATCGTGGGGCCTGATAGCGGGTTTCCATTCTGATTTTATCATTTTTCTGACATTGTCATTTCAAAGTGTTAGAATTTAATCTTTCCTTGGTATATTTGTATTTAAAGGATAAACCAAGGTATCCTAATGTATTCGTCCTCTAGTCCAAGTGGGAGGACATGTAATATTTGTAATTTCCTTTATTAAGGAAAATAGATATTCCTCCTTATGAGGAATCCTACACTTGTCTCACACACTAGTGAAATGTGGCATACACAGAAATGGGAGTTACAATGTAACTCCTTTCTCATATATCTATTAAGAGATGGCTCTCTTTCTCTCATCTAATGAGATTCTTCTTCTTCTTGACTATTTTGTATGAGCTTTGCTCTCACTCTCTCTCTCTCTCTCATTCTTAGGCATTTGTTGCCACTTTCATTAATATCATGGGGTTTTTTTTATGCTTTTCCCCCTTCAAAATCTTGTCTCCTTGTTGCTTGGTTTTGGTGAATGCCCCTAGTTTTTGCATTAATTCATGGGAAATTTTCCTATTCCTAAGCTCATTGATTAAACAAGCTCCTATTTGTCTCTATATTTTGTTACTATTTTAACACAAAGCTTCAATTTTTATTTTTGTTCCGTACAATCTCACACAACATTCTATAGATTGTCGTATCAGAATACTCTGTCTGTCGTACAATAGATGACAATTTGGCTTTGTCATGCTGGTTATATTAGTATTGTCGTATGAGAGTTGAAGTGTCATGTGTGCATGAACCCACTGTCGTATCATACCAGAATTGTCATATGGGAGGTAGTATATTCTTGTATGAGTTTTGACTCCAGTATTGCATTGTCGTATCAAAATTTTTAGTAGTCTTTGATATTTGGATTTCAGATTTTGACTGAAAGCTAACCCTAACAATTGACGCTTGCTGGTTTCTGATCATTTTGACATCCTAACACATTTGTGCAAGATGAGAGATGAAGATTGAGCATAAAAACATTCTTTAGCCTCTTCTTGTCTTGACTTCTAGCCTATCTTTTGCAGATAACCTCATTTTTTAGAAAAATACTGGTCAAAGACGCTCAATCAACAAAATTTATGACAAGTGGTTTTGCAAGTTGCCTAATATTATTCAAGAAAATATTGTGTTTGCCTAAATTTCATTTCATATGCAATTAGCTAAATAGGTACGTGCATCTGTTACCATTGGGGAATATACTAAGGGGATTATGCTCTTCTCCTTCTTAGGAGAATCAGAAACCCATAAGGTCTCTTCCTTGGTACCAGTTTGCATACTGTCTCTGGATTAATCTTCTTGGTGTGCCTTGGATAGGGAAAATGACAAGGTTAGGGGATTATGCTCTTCTCTTTTTAGAGAATTATAAATCTAGATCATGTGGTCCCCAACCTCACATTTGCTTTAAACCTTTAGAGGGCCTGCCAGAGAGGTAAAAAGCTCCTGGGAATGACCCAAGTGGGGACAAGTCTTACGCCGACTCTTCCACCCCACTATAAAATTTAACGCTTCCTTGAGGTTAAAGCCTCAGAAGACATAGTTGTGTTTGTTCCTTGGCCTCGTGCCATGAACACGCTTTGATTTTGTGTAGGGCAGAGCTGCTTAAATCTTGCTTGCTAGACTACACTTGTCAGAGTGAGCATAGGGTTAATAGCCTTAATCCTTCTTGCGAGACTATGGGAGACAGTTTTGAATAGATGCCTTGATTAAAAGCCTAAGCTAGTTTTTCCACTGATCCACTCCTGAAGGATTTGTAGTGCTTGTGCGAGGTGAATATTAATCACCCCAAGAAACTCATCATATCAAGCCCTCTTCGACCCCTAAACTCAACTAATATGAGCTTCAACATCCATTGTGTATTATTGGACCTGCATATTCTGAGGAGTCTATGAGTGTGTTCCTAAGTTAATGAGAAAGTAATACATCTCTTCTCCTAGCTAGGGTAAGATAGGTGTGATTGATTCATTGATTCAGTTCCCTTTGTTTTCTGTGATTGTGAACCTACTGCTATGTTAAACAACTTGAGACAATCCAATACACATATTTTATAAACCAAGAACAAAGAAATTTGCAAACAATCTGATATTGAAAACACCAAACAGCTGAAAACTTGAAAAATCTAAAAGAAAATCCTTTTTTGGTGTAAATTGTCATCCTGGAAATCCAATTGTCATATGAGTCTTGCTGTGAATTATAATTGTCATATTAGAACCCCCAAAAACTCATATAGGAACCAGTACTGTGTCGTACGAGTCTTGTAAGAAAACTAAAGCAAATAAATATCCTGGAGTCATTTCTTGTACGAGTCTCTGCAATTGTTGTGCTAACCCTGATTCTGTGTCGTACGAGCCTGGATAAAGTCGTATGAGATTTGACCAAAAATTGTCAGAAGATCTTTGTTTTGTCAGAAAATTAACCATTTGTAGTCATCATTCAGATTCTATCAGAAAATTCCCTGTGTTAGGAACATAGCAGAGTCAATAGAGAATCCAACTCATTTTTCCCAAAGTGGTCTTTTTAGCTTGATTTTGTCTTCCAATTCTTGATCTAAATCCCATCTCATCTTGTGTCAAAACCTTGTCAAAATAATCTCAAAATTTATCCTCAAAATGGCTAAGTGTTGTGAGCTCGTGTTCATCATCTCTTGGGCATCTACCCATACACCTAGGGCACAGTATCCTACACTTACGTCCAATCAGTCTTCTCACCAGACCTTGACAAGGTTGTGTCATTTGATTTTTCCTAAATCAGATCATCTATCATTTGTCTTATCTTTCTCTTCTGATTCACCCAAGGTTGATGGTGGAAACTAGATCTTCCTCACACCAAAAACCAAGAGAAGAACCTAAAACGTTAGCATCATCTTCTCTAATTGTTTAGACCATTCATCAGCCATACGATACCAATTGTTACGAAGAAGATGCCCTAGGCAATCTACATCTAAGACAAGGTTTCTCTAATCCTCCTCATTTTATCCTAGAGGAAAATCAAAATGCCAATATGTCTCAAAGAGGAGCAAACCAAGGCTCCCAGGGTCACCAGTCTAATCATGGTAGAGATCCAGAACCCACACCAACTGAAATCAAATAGTTTCATGAGGATGATCTCTTTAGAACACTGATGAGACACTTCTTACAAGAATACAAAGAGACATACTTCCTCAAGTTGGCAAGACAAGGAGCCAAGCTTCCTCCCAACTTCAATGTTGAAGACATCACCACACAAGAGGAAGAAACTCCCATAACAGCTATGATGAAACAAATGCATGCCATGCAAATCAAACTTAACAAGCTAGAAAAGGAGAAAGAACCTAAAGAATTCTTTATGGAAGCCTTATGTCCATTTCCATTCGATCATAATTTATATATGCCACTCTTCTTAAAAAGAGTGGAGCTCCCCAAATATGACAAATATGATGGAAATTCTGATCCTCAAGATCATGTCAGAGAATTTTGTACTCTATCAATGGAGTTTATGCATGAACCTACATATTTAATGCATCTCTTCCCTCAATCTTTGGGAGGGGCGGCCATCAAATGGTTCTCTAAAATGCCTCCAACTATCAAAACCTTTGAGGAGCTAATCAAACTATTTTATCAGCAATACTCCTACAATATCCAACATCCAGTCACCATGATCAATATCTCTAATCTGAAACAAAACTCAAGAGAACCCTTCCTGACTTTCCTCAAACGCTGGAGGAATAAGTTTTCACTCTATGCCCAACCAATTCTGGAAAATGAGAAACTAGAAATCTTTATCAACAATCTGATTCTGGAACTCAATTATCATTTGCAAATGCAAAATCATTTATCCTTTAATAAAATGGTAGAAAACACCATAAAAATTGAAAATGTGCTTGTTCATAAGGGAGACATGTCACTTCAAAAAGAAAACAAGTATGATTCAGGATCTAGTTCCAACAAAGACAAAGGCAAAATCTAGAACAAGAACAAAAACATTGTTACAGATGGTGTTGTTGATCATATCAGTGCTCCATCTAAAGCACCAGCATTCAATCTCACCATTGGCACCCAAGCCATAAAGACTTCCAAGATGAAAGCCATTGAACTAGCTAAAAAGTCAACTGATTATAAACCTTGGGTTACAAAACCAAAGCATGAGTTCACTCCTCTATGTGAGTCCTTGGAGTCTACTATGAAAACTCTATTGGCAAATAATATCATCACATTGCCTGAAATCAAACCATATGACCCCAAAGTCAAACCTAAGTGGTGGAAAGAGACCGATTTATGTGATTTCCATCAAAACAAGGGTCATAAAACCAATAACTGCATGCATCTGAAACATCTCATTCAAAACAAAATTGACACTGGGGAAATTATGATTTATAACCATAAATCCAATAATGATCATATGACATTCACAGAACCTTTTCCAAAGCATAATCAAGGAGATTCATCTTCTAAACCTAATATGGGTACCAAAGTTAATTATACTTACTCTGGTAGCAATGCTGGTATCAACATGGTAGAACCATGCCTATTTGAACACTGCAATGTCATCACTATTGTCAAAAAGGACAGAGATAACCAAACTACTAATGCAATTACTCGATATCAAACTTAGGCAAATATCCAAGGATAAAACTCGAATTCATCAAATACCCTGAAGGTCCTATTCAATCTTGCATCAGCATCCAAACAAAGGACTACTTCCAAATCTTCCAATTCTAAAGATTCCAAAGAGGTATCATACAACATCATCCAACAATTGCAATATACCAATGCCAAAATCTCTATATTTGAGTTGCTTCGCATCTCTCCTACTCATCGTGCAATCTTGGATAAAGATCTGATTGGCTCTAATGTTCCTGAATAGTGATCTTGACATATTCCAAACAATGGTAGGTCACTTGACACCCCCTCAGTATATATCCTCAGAAGAAGAAGATGACAACTCGTTGAGTCACCCACATAACCATCCCTTGCATATTGAATTCTTAATCCAAAACCATCATGTCAAACGTGTGTTGATAGATGGAGGCACTGGTCTAAATATCTACTCTTACAAATTGGTTACACAACTGGGATTGTCAGAAGATGCTATTGATCCTAAAAAGAAGATAACCATAAAATCATATGATGAACAAGAAAGAAATTCCAAAGGAGTCATTATGCTACCTATCAGAATGGGACTTGTCATCAGAGATATTACCTATCAAGTACTGGATCTTCCCCTGGCCTATAACATTCTTCTAGGAAGACCTTGGATACATGAGATGCAAGCTATTCCATCAACTTATCATTGATGTCTAAAATTTCCCTATGATGGAGTAGAGGTCACTATACCAGCAGACACATCAACATCTTGCAATGTGTTGAAGGAAAGTGCAAATAAACTTGTTTCACACAATAGAGAGTCTCCTACTAAACAAATAGACATAGCTTCTACATCTAAAATGGAATACCTATCAAAAGGAGTCAAGATCAAAGACACCGGCATGGGAGAATACACAATGGAACCAGTCCAATCTCTCACATCTCTCCCACTTTCACCTAAATCCTATGGACAACCTTCAGAAAAGGTGAAAGTGACATCTAAAGAATCCAAGGTCATATTTGATGGGATTTTTTTCACAAAGAAAGTATCAAAACAAGAATCAGATGAGGAAGAAGCTATACAAAGATGAATCTTAATCATAGATAGTTCAAAAATGTGATTCTAAAACACCTAAGATTCCTATAAAATCATATGGGTCGGGTCACAAGTTAATGTCTAAAATGGGATATTCAGGAAAAGGACCTCTAGGAACAAGAGGCAAAGGCATCATAAAACCCATTGAGAATTGTGGAAGAACAACAAAGGATACTACCGGTTTGGGGTATCACAAGAAGTCTTTCCATCTTGGTGGAAGTTCTACACATGTCCTAAAACAAATAGAACCAAATATTCAGCAAAAGGAAGAACTTAAACACTCAAACAGTGATGATTCACATACAACTGATGTTTTTCCTTATGAATGCATACCTCAACATATATTAGACCTTGAAAATGAAAATGAACCTAAAAGAATCAATGTAGTAGACACACAAGAACCTGCTACTAAACAAGAAACAATCACAAAACAAGAACTGACTGATCCTGAAAATAAGAAACAGGAAGAAGGTGAGACTATAACAATAGCTAAGCAATTGGGACACAACAATGATTCTAAGACAGACTCCCATGAATATGAATTCCTCTCAGACTCTGAAGGTAATACTACTTGGGGGATCTGTCCTGATTTCACACATGTTCTTAATTTTCCCAAAGCTCCATATGAAGAATCAAATGACTATGAATGGGGAATTGTTCCAGAAGAAGATGAGCTTATAACAAAAAAACACATAGATGTCATTCATCGATACGCACCTATGTTTGAAATGAGTCTAGAATGAAATGACAGACCTCGTGAGTCTGATTCACTTATCACTAACATAGGATCTGACGATGACATTGAGATGCTTAACGAACTGAACATTATGAGTAGTAGTATCATCCTTGAATTTGAGAGTCGAATCAAAGTCGATGATGACAACACTGTATGCATAAACATAGTTACTCAATCCTTTCCCACACTTACCATCCAACACCCTGATCTTATCGACCAAACATCTACTAATCCAAGCCAAGACATCCATATCTTCCAATTAGACTATGCTCTTGCCTGCTACCTAAATGCAGTAGAACCCATGACAACTTCCATCAGCAAACCTATTGTCAACATGACAGAGTGAGATATCAAATATCTCAGTCAAAAGAACAAAAATAAAAAGAAAAGGAGTTCTGAGGGTGAAAACCACTATGTGGCAGTCTCATAACCTAAAATAGTAAAAACAAAAGACATATCTGAAGGTGAAAATCTCTCTAAGGTGCCTAAGGATGAGATATTTGATGTCCTTCTGAGTCATTTATAGGATAGATCTCTAGTATTGATAGAACCAACTCAGTCTATCAATTTGGGCACCATAGAAGAACCATAGTTGATTCATGTAGCACAATCTCTGTCAAATGAAGAAAAACAAGTATTTACAAAATTCCTAACAAAGAAGAAGATCAACTTTGCATGGAAATATTCAGATATGCCTGGGTTAGATCCCGATCTCATAATTTATCGTCTCTCTATTACTCTAGGAGTCAAACCAATCAAGCAAAAGTTGTGTAAAATGCATCCTCATGTGGCACTCCTTGTCAAATCTGAATTAGAGAAACTGCTAAAGGTCGTATTTATCCGAGTTATAGATTATGCTGAGTGGATCTCCAACATAGTTCCAATTTCAAAACCAGACAAATCTACAAGAGTATGCACAAACTTCAAAGATGTAAAAAAAACATGCCCTAAGGATGATTTTCCACTACCAAACATCGATATGATAGTGGACATGACTGCGGGCTTTGAAATGTACTCTTTAAATGGATGGTTTCTCTAGATACAACCAAATCAATCTCGCTCCACAAGATCAAGAGAAGACAACTTTCACTTGTACATGGGGTATTTTCTGTTGGAACGTCATGCCATTTGGTCTTAAGAATGTTGGTGCTACATATCAATGAGCTATGACATCAATTTTTCATGACATGATGCATCGAACTATGGAGAATTATGTTGATGACACCCTAGCTAAATTAATGATGAGATCTGGACATCTAGCTGACTTGAGCAAAATACTAGATAGAATGGAAAAATTTAGTCTCTGACTAAATCCTAAGAAATGTGCTTTTGGTGTCACTTCAAGGAAGCTTCTAGGGTACATTGTTTCAAAGAAAAGAAATGAAGTAGATCCAGCAAAGGTCAAAGAAATCATGGAGATGCAACCTCCTAAAAACATCAGTCAAATGAGGACCTTACAAGGAAGAGTACAATCAATTAGATATTTCATATCTCAACTAGCGGACATATCACAACCTTTCACAAAGACATTACATAAAGGTGTGACCTTCGCATGGAGGAATGTGAAAAGAACTTCAACCACGTCAAGCAATATTTGGCAAATCCACCTATTCTCAAACCCCCTGTACAAGGGAAGCCTTTGATATTCTATGTCTTTGCTATAGATACTTCACTGGGGGCATTACTATAAGCGCAACATGATGAAAACAAGGAGAGAGCTATCTACTACATCAGCAGAACATTGGTAGCTTATAAGAAAAACTATTCCATGATAGAAAAAGCATGTCTAGCTATCAGCTTTGCATCACAAAAGCTAAGACACTACATGTTAGCTCATACTACGCAATTAATAGCTAAAATTGATCCACTGAAGTATTTATTAAGAAAAGCTACCCTCACAGGTAGACTAGCTAAATGGGTCATGCTACTAAGTGAATTTGATATAGAATATGTTGAAAGAAAATCTATCAAAGGACAAGTAATTGCATATTAGTTGGTTGATGCTCCAATGTTTGATGATCAACCAATGCAAATGGAATTTCCAGATTCTTCTATCATGCACCTATCTTGTAGAATGTGGAAATTATTCTTTAATGGATCCTACACATAGAACTAATCTGGAGCAGGCATATTGTTCATCACACCATAGGGTTACTCTATTCCAAAGGCATTCAGAATCATATTTCCTTGTACCAACAACATAATTGAGTATGAAGCTTTATTAAATGGTATGAAAATGGCACTCAAATGGAGAGTAACAAAACTACACATTCATGGAGACTCACAATTGGTCATACACCAAGTCAATGATGTGTATCAAACAAAAGATGAGAAACTTGTTCCATACAAATGCATGGTAGATGACCTAAAGAAATATTTCATATCTATCACATTTGAATAGATTCCTAGAATGGAGAAAAATGCATGTATCATCTTTACTATAGCAGCCCAAACATGAGCTAAGCTACAAGTTCCCGGTGGAAGCACTATCATTCCCTACCTATGATTGTCTAGAAACCCAAATGATCTGCAATGTTATTGATCATGATTCCTCTCGCTACAAAAATATATACTCCTACCTTTGAGACCAAATCATTCCCGATACCTTTAACCACCATGAAAAACATTACCTAATCTGAAATGCATCATGGTATGTCATCATTGGTAATGATTTATACAAATGAAGTCTAGATGGTACACTTCTTAGGTGTTTATAACGTGAAGAGTCACAACGCACATTAGAGGAAGTCCATGAAGGTATTTGTGGATCACATTCCAATGGTTTGACGATAGCTCAAAAACTCATTAGGGTTGGGTACTATTGGCCAGACATGGAAAAAGAGGCCATAAAATATGCTAAGAATTGTCAAAAATGTCTCAAGTCCACAGAAGCTTGATTCATGCACTAGAGAGAGATTTAATTCCCTTTACAACAATGGCCTTTCCAACAATGGGCATTTGATCTCATAGGGGGCTATCTATCCTCATTCTTCTAATGGTCACACCCATATCATAACAACTACATATAATTTTATGAAATGGGTAGAAGCAGTTCCTTTGACATAGGCCACAGGAAAACAAATATCAATGTTCATCCTGAACTACATCATTTGCAGATATGATATACCACACTCCATTGTCATAGATAATGGAGGCCAATTCAAGAACAAGGACTTAGATTCCTTATGCTCAAAATTCAAGATCACATAACATTGGTCATCTATTTATTATCCTCAAGGGAATGGACAAGCTAAAGTGTCCAATAAGAACTTATTCAAAATCTTGCATCAAACAATCAACAAGACATGAAGAGACTGGCACCTGATGATAAATCTAGCTCTTTGGGCCTACAGAACGAGTATCACAATGCCCACTGGGACTACTCCTTTTACTTTAGTTTATGGGTCTGAAGCGGTACTACCTATTGAGGTTGAAATCCCATCACTACGAATCAGAATGCATGGTTTGGTAACTGATGATGACTACAAAGTGTCTAGGTTGCAAGAACTTGAACTACTAGATGAGCACAGACAAGTTGCGTATGATCATATCGGGGTATATCATAAATGAATGTCTAGAGGCTACATCAAGAAATTTAGACACAAAGAATTTCAGGTCAACAATCTAGTCTTGAGAGAAAATCCTAAAAATCAATCACACCGAGAATGCAAGGGGAAGTTTGAACCCAACTAGTTGGGTCCCTTTGTTATCACTACTACTTTTGGCTCTAGAGCCTATCAACTCTCAACGACTGAAAGATAACAGCTCCAAGAACCAATCAATGTTCTCCATCTAAAGAAATTCTATGCCTAAGGCATTAAGTTTGTGAAAATGTCCTAAAAAAAATTCATAAAAATTTGAAAAAGTCCTGAAAAAATGATCATCCTGGTGAAAACCTAGCAATAGGCACCACCTTGATGGTTCACAAAAAAAATTGAAAAGATGAAAAATACAAAAAAAAAAGAAGAAAAATAAAAAGTACCTTGGTGAAAACCTGGTAAATAGGTGCCTTGGTAGCAAAAATAGAATCTCTACCAAGATGGTGAAAACTGGCAAATGAGTGCCACTTGTATAAAAAATGCTCCATCTATCGCCGCAATCTTGGTCTTTCCCAGCTTTCAATACTGTTTTAGTTTGTGCATATCTCCTGGTTTTATTTTTGCGTCCTATTTTCAATAAAGTCGATCTGTGCACCAAAGTAAAAGTCTCTACATCCTATCAACATTTCAAACTTGGGGGCAACCAAAGTCATATCCTATGGTCCTCAGTATACCTCAGACGGGTCATATCTAGTCAAAGTCCTTAAAAGCCATATTTGAGTCAGTTGTATGTCTCCCTACTAGAAAAGGATTTTGCACACCAAACAAACTACAAACAAACAACAACAAATATTTGCACAAATGCTTTTATCTCCTTGTATGCTAACTGATTCACATTAAGATTTCTGCATATTTTGTCCCCTTGAGCTCTTTGATGATGTCCTTTATGAGATTTAGATAGTGATGACTAGGGGCATAATCTTTTCTTTGTCTTCTGTTTGTGAGTGAAAATATAACAACTTTGGAAATTCTTGATTGAATTGGTGTCCACTATAAGTGCCTCCATCATGAATTGGATGGCCATGTGTACCTCGACCATTGATACCTAGATGCTTCAAGGAAGTCTGATCTAACTATTGTCTTTTGAGTGATTTCTTACTCCTATTGTGGAACACAATTCTACCCAAGGATGTGAATGATAAAGGGTCACTATGGGTAATTCACATTGGAATTAGAATGATCTCCCTACTGCTTGGTGTGTTTGTATGTAAGGCGTATTCAGGTCATCACAACGTATATGTTCTGATGCTTATACAAATTGTAAAATCAAAATGGACATGATATTCTTGTCATCCTGGCTTTTGTGGCTCGATGCTTATATCTAATCCAACATTTATGACTCAAAGTCAATATTCATATGTCCATGGTTGTCTAGCCAGTGGACATTGTATCGACTATCCAGCTACCTAATAAATTCTAAGATGATAAAGATCGACACATGATCAATGACTAAGTCCTAGGTCTTACATTTCATTTTGCATTTTCCACTTTGCATGGTTACATTTCTCATGGCTTCAATTCAGATCAATGCTTGAATTCTCCATATTTTCACTACACACAACGCAAGAATTGAACATCATATGAAGGTCCCCTTAACTAATCAGAAAGTAGTCACCATCCTGGGTCACACATCCATTTTAATAATGACTGAGCACTTGTCTTCTTCGCGTACCTGCAAAAACATATCATGTGTATAGTTTCATTTACATTACATTTCATATCATAATCATTTCATAAATTCATTACATACATACATGTACATCCATAAATTTATACATTTACATTTATTCATCTACTATCTATCATTGCATTGCATATTCATACATTTGAAAGAAAACATTCATTACATAATCCATACATTCCACAATAAAAGAAGCATGTCATACATTTGCATCACCTGATATTACATCATAAACTCAAATGACAAGTGCATTTGAAGTCACAACCAAAAAATTGATCTCATATATTCATAATGTCAAGATAGTACAATGGGGTGCACTACTGGCACAATATACAAAAGAATGAGCTACAATGAGCTATTAGGTATAATAAAAATGACAAAAATAGAGGAATGTCATAGATCAACTGTCTGCCTGGTCCTCTGCATCAAGTGCTCCTCCTCCTCCGACAGGTGCATCTGGTGGTGGATCAACATGAGGTGCCCTAGCTCCCTTTGATGCTAGCATATACTCTAAATAAGAAGTGACCATCTGGCCAGGAGGAACAACTGTAAAATATGTTGATATATAATATGAAGCACGACTAGTCTAGTGGATCACCTCAGCCTGCAAACGTCTAACATCAACCTCTCGATCTCACAACTGTCTCTCAGGATCTTAAAGCTGAACCTCTAATGTCAGGCTATGGGTCCTCTGATCTCTTAGCTACTGCCAGAGCTGCCTAACAATATCCTATGGTGTTTGCCTCAATCTGGGATCTGCCTCAGTTGCTACTGTCTTCACCTCCTCCACGGGCTGATCTACACATGTATCTGTTCGTGCCTTATGATGATGAACCTCAGAACCCAAGTCAAAATTAGGAGCATCATGTGCCTCCTCCATCGGTGCATCCTGCTAGGCCCCTAGTACCTCATAAGCACTATCAACTCTACCTAAAGTGCCACTCTCACCTCTAGTGTACCGACATTGCAAAAATATCAGCCTACTTGTTGGAATTGAATGTGGTCTGGGAGGTCTCATCTAACCTACTAGCCTGGGAGGTGTCATCATTTCTCTCAGCCTTGGTGGTGTAGGATGCACCATAGGGATCTAAACATCATGCCTCCTTTATCCTCTATCCATAGGGGCACCTGTAACATCCTCGGCCTCCTCCATAGTGGGAATCATCTCCGTGGGATCCAAGAATCTCCTCATGGGATGCTTTGCCATATGAGAAATGTATGCATCAGTCATCCCTGCATCAACTACCTAAGGATAGTAGTCCCAATCCCTAGTGACATAGCCAATATACTCCTGATTGCACAAAGCATATGATAATTGAGTTGTCCAGCCTAAACCCATCTCTCGCACCTGTCATGCATATGAAGCAAACTCCTGTGATACATCCTAAATGAGGCCATACTGATGCCACACACCAGTGATTAGAAATCTCTCTAGAATAGTTGTTGACCATCCTATCAATACATGACTCTGGCAAAAATACCCAAACTAGGCACTCGTTGTGGGCCAAGCCTCAATATGCAGATAGGGTCTCCACGTAACAACTGTCATGTCATCGAGCACCCGCTGCCAATACTTAGTACGAACCATGTGAACTTGTGTAACAAATCCTAAATATCTATAAATCAGTGGCTCCTAAGTCTGTCGATCATCACCACAAATTGGTCGGCATATGGATATGTGCTCCCATGCCCAAATTTGCAATACTAGAGCACAAGATGCAAATGATTTCACCTCATGATAGACGATCTTGTGCATCTCAAAGAACATATGTGCCAGCATACGCTGGCCCCATCCTAACTCTGTGGGACTCTCCATTAGGTGTTGAATCATCGGAGCCCACCCCATAAGAAGACCGTTCTCCTGATGATCAGACATGATGATCCCTTTGATCATCCCTGCAATGATACACTGTAATCTATGGGTTTGCCCCTACCGATGTACCAACATCTCCTATGAGATCTGCTGTGTAATCTACTCCTATGCATCAAATACTAAATAGAATGTTGCTAGACCTAGGTTACCCACACTAATGTAGTCTGGGAGAGGTCCAAGGAATGGAATATAGAGGATCTTGTAAACATCCTCTGGTGTGACTGTAATCTCCCCTGTCGGGAGATGGAATGTCTTGGTCTTTGAGTGGAATCTCTCTACAAGCGCAGTGATCAAACTGTGGTTTACCCAAATATCAAGCAACCAAATCAGATACTTGAATTCACACGTGGCAAGGTGCACTCTCATCGATTCAAGTAAGGCCAGGCATAGTCTTTGAGTCGCAGGATATGATATGCAGACATGAACATCTAGGTACAGGAGCTACACAACACAAAAAAATAGGGATGACTATCAGAAATTGGATAAAAAAACCAGGCTATAAGTTTAGAAAATATAAAATTGAATACTTCAAAAGGTGCATTAAAACCTATGAAAATCAGCTATCAAATCAAAAATTTGGAAAAATTGACCTAGGGACTTCAAATTTGGTCAATGTTTTCCATACAATAGTTCAAGAAATTAAAAACTAGTATGAAAACTCGTACGACAATATACACCAACCCATATGACACTTCATGCATATATGACTTTCTAAGGGTTCGTGTACGACACTTGAAGGACCTGATGAAATATTGTACGACAAATGGGTCCCTCTCATACAAGTTACTATAAAGACAGGCACGACACTCTAAGTTGGACTGAAAACTCATACGAGCCTAAGTAGACTGTTGTACAAGTTTATGTGAGGTTAAAATTCAAAATTTCAACAATCATCTAAAAATCCTAAAAAGCATGAAAAAAATACAAATTTGAATTCACAAAGAGGCACAAAGGTCCACTTACCGGATTACCATATTGTTGCGGTCTCTGATATCGCCGACTGCACTCAAAACAGTGAGATGTCACTGGAACTTGCATTTTTGCTCAGAGGGCTCCACAACGTTTTACAAAAGTCAAAGGTTAAAATGAATTGAAAATGACCCTTTTGGGCCTTATATAGGTTTTGACCTAATTTTTCAAAGTTCTCCATTTTGCGTGAAAATTGCACCCCTAGCTAATTTCGACATTTTGAACCCATTTTTAGGATCAAAATCAAAATCTGAGATCTTTTATATTGTCAAAATAGCAATTTAAAATTTTTGGACCTAGGACGATCGACTGCTTGCAAAATCGACCTTTGAAACATCACAGGAATCCAATATTCAACTTAACTGATTATCATACATCAAACTCTTTGAATTTCAAACTGGTCAACCATGGTCAAACCTAGTCAAACTTGGTCGACGGACCAAACGATGTAGAATGTGTCTCCAAACGTGTACAACCACTTCTAAAATTGATTACATCACCTCTAAACTGATTCATGCTGGTTTTCTTGCTAGATTTTGATTTTCATCCCGAAGGGGGCATGGTATTACACATCATTAAGCAAATCTGTAAATCAAATTTCTTTCAGTAATCAAGACAACAACCAGGTCTAGTTGCAGATTCATCAAAAGTCCTTGTCGCTTGGGGCACATCACTTGGGGCATATCAGATTCATTAAAATCCATATCAATCTGGTGTTCTCCTAAAACTTTTGAACTATATTAGCTCTTCATAACCATCAGTTTAGTCTTGTTATTTCCTTGATTCTTCGTAACTGAAGGGTTCGGATTTGGCATTCTTTCCTTTGGACAATCAAGTCTGGAGTTAGGACAGTCACTTCCTCATAATCACAGGTTCAGAATCAGGTGTTTTGACACTTCTTCATAATCACTGGTTCATTGTTGATATAGTTAACATCATCTCGATTCTTTGGTCAATCAAGACCTGAGTCAACATCTTTAAATCTATCGATTGGTTTCTATCTCGGAACTGGTTAATCTTTCAAGATCAGTTTTTCCACCACATAATTGAATCTACATCATCATCAGAAATAGATTAATCTTTGAACCTCTATGCTTCGCACAATAATTCAAAGAGGGGCAAAATGTAATACCCCAAAAATGGGCTTTAGAACCATTGACCTCCTACATCGACAAATCGATCGAAATCAACATAAAAGTCCTAACTAAGGCACATCGGTGCATCAAATCATCAAAACCTTAATCGATCCTATCCTAATTCTGCATCGGGGAATATTCCTAAATATTCATAATCTATTTTAATTATCTTTAATTAAATATTATTTGGCGATAAATGACATTATTTATCCTAAAGTTAATTAATTAAATATGTTGAATACTTGATTAATTGAATTTGATTTTGCCACTTAATTATTTAATTAGATTTAATTACATTTATTCCTAATTAATTTTTTTTAATTTTATGATAAATCAAAATTCTAAAAATAATCAATTGAACATCTATGAGTTGATTAAATCAAATTGTCAAATTTAATGATATAGTTTTTGGGATAAAGTTTGATTAAATAATTGATTAACCCATAAATCAATTATTTTTATTCAAAAATCAGTAAGTTGAGGATAAATCACTTGAATTATTAAATAAATTCATAATTATCCATGCACATTCAGAAAAGCAGTTAACTCTAAATCAACAAATCAATTCAATTTGTTAACTTTTTGAACTCAACATGTGATTGTGAGTTGAAAAGGTGATCTGAACTCCTATTTGAGTTAAAAAGTTGATTTTGCATGATTTTGTGAGTTAACTCTTTTTGATTTTCTGATAACCCAACAATCAATCTGAGTTGATCAGGGAGAGATTTTTGGTTTTCCATGAGTTCTCACAGAACCTGGATTTCTATATATACGAGGCTCAGTCCTTCACAAATGATCATGCTTTTGCGAATCTAGAAATTTTGGCTTGTGCGATCTGGCGATTTTGTGAGATTGTGCTAATTTCTTGAGATTCTTGTTTTCATTTGGTTTCATTTTCATAGCAATTCATATAACTGTTAGATTAGATTGCATTCATTTCAATTCAATTTCTAGATCAATTTCATACAGTTTTCATCCATATTGCATAGAAAAATAAAAAAAATATAGACTAATCAGCATTCGATTTTCATCCATCTTTCATCATTAAATCCTTCATTTAGGTGTTGCATTGTCACTGGTCTCGGTCCAATTCTGAGAATATCAAACTCGCATCTACTAGAAGGCAATAAATTGCCTGGTTAGCTATATTGTCTTATTTGCAGATTTTTTGATTTGCTAACATCTAATGTTTTACTAAAGTGTTGTGTTCCCAGCTAGGTACAATTTCACATGCACACTTATCACTTGCCACATTTGTCTTTATCCACTTATGTTCTTTACTCTTAATGGCAAACGAAGTGATTACTCATACTTGGTGACACATTAAAAGCCATTTACCAACTGTCCCTATCATCTCCACCCAAAACTCATTAAGCTCTACAAGTGCACGAAACAAAAATAGAACCACGTGCAATATCATAAGTTAGGAAGCACCATAGATTCCATGCGACACACTTATAATGTCTCATTTCTCTCATCAACCAAATAAATAACACAAGATCTATACCTCTTTTAATTCTCATTAACCGCATTATTTACCTCATAAAACACAACAATAGATACCAATGACTCTATCACCTAAGAAGACATGACCATGCATCCAAAATTTTCAACAGCAACTAAAATAATCAAGAAGATAAGCTCAAGATAACAATCACTTTTATTTTCAACAAGCTCATTTACACTTATCACAATTACACTTACCATAAGACATCAATTTCATTTACACACAAGAAGACATGAAACTAGCATACAATTCATTCATTAATAATAAATTCCATCATTTCAGTATGCCATTTCTCTTTTAAGATACTCCTCTAATTCAAAGCCCCATTGACAATCTTTCACTATTCATGCATATTTAAAAGTAGACATCCACATATGCCTCTAATCTTAAAATTGTCATAACTACATGAAAATGAACTCAAATTGAATCAAATAAGATTTTTTTTTAATATAAATCCATTATTCCACATAATAATATGTCATCAAAATATAAAAGTTCTAACCTTCAATTTTGTCAAATTTCATATGCAAAATCAGTAGCATAGGTAACCTCCATTAATGGAGCTAAGAAAAGCTTGAAAATTCAAATTGCTCTAATTAAAAATCTGAGAAAACCATTGGTCTAAATGCGCCCAAAAACACAAAAATGTAATAAAAATCCCATTACAAGCATCCCATAAAATTATGGCATCATTTTCTTAAAAAGCCACATTTTTTAAAAGACGAAGCAAACAAATAAAATACTCATTCAAATTCAATTCTACAAAGATGAAACATTCCTAGATTCATCCTATAAATCATTTGCAACATATTTCAAGCTAAAATATCAAGAAATAAGGAAGTTATGTGTTGTCCTACCTCTTTTTTCCTCCAAAATTGAAATGCAAAGAACCCCACATACCAAGTGAATTTGCAAATCCTTTGGGCAGTTTGAAGTTATTCAAATTCCTAATCCAATGCATCCAATCTCACACAAATCCATTCACATATCACATTTTCAAGAATCAAGCAAGAAGAGGTTTTTCTCTTCACAAAAATGGCCAATTATCAAATAACTATATTTTCCCCCTTTTAAAATTGCATTACCATTCCATTTTGAAAACATTTAAAATAAATAAATACTAAAATATTTTTTCCTCATTTCCAAATGTCCAATAACACTAATTATGTAATTTCAGTTAAAACAAGCATAAATATGCCATATTAAGATATTTAAACTATCAAATAAACTCTTTAAATATTTAATAAGCATATACACTATAAATTTAACATATTAATAAATCATAGTTAAAATAAACACTTACTCCCCTTTTAAGCCTGATTTATTCCAAGAATCTCCAAACACATTCAGACATCATTTATTCATATGGAAATTATTTAAAACTCATTTAATCATAAATAAACATTAAACTAAAAAAATACTTAACTACCATCAAATCAGAAAAGTCATTAATTTAGACATAAACTAATAATTGCAATACAATTCCTACAAAATGCATCTAAACACAAAGACACTTATCATGGGGTCTCCACACGGGGTCAAGGTAACCAGACACTACCAATAGTGGTAGCCAAAGGGTGAATTACTACTCTCATTAAAGACAAATCACACTCTACTGAGCTGGACAAGGCTAGGCTTAGGGAAAGTTGGCCAATGTGTCATCTCTAAGTAACCTCTATTGGAGAAAGTAGGTGCACTTAGACCTATAGATCCAGGTGAAGTTGATGCATGGTACCTGTCCATGTTATCATAATAACCAAAGCACACATGCATAGATAAAATATTAAATAGTGATAAATAGTGAAGGGGATAAGACATCGCGTGGGCCTCACGAGTGAGTAACTATGACTTCGTCCCTCTTCATACTAACACATCAAATAAGATTTATAAGAATAGTTATATAATAATAATAGTAACCAAAATATCAATAGATATATTAATTAGTACATCGGTAAATTATAAACATGCGAGTATCCATCATCATATATCATAAGGAAACATATAAACTAATCTTGTAACATCGTCTAGACTATAATGAAAAGCATCCACAATTACCATAGAACAATGTAATTTATCATGAAGCCATTATCTAACATTAACTAACATTAGGCATCATTTAATCACAAGACCGAGCATAGCATAAATTTACTGATTATAAGCAATTAACAACTTCATATAATTATTTAACATCATAGTACTCCACTTAACACTAATGTATGCTCATAGCTATATTAACTTGTACTTAATATAAAATATACTTACCTCATTTTTCTTCCAATCCATGTTCCACCACCATATTACCTCCTTTCCATGATGGGATTGGTGTGGCACTACATTAATCCATCATTTTCCTTATTTTGTGTGTAGGAATAAGTGGTAGATGCACAAAAAATGATATTGATTAAACATTCAGAGATCTACATTTTGCTAGTTGTTACATCTGAAACTGTCAAGAGCCAATCAACCCAACCAACTAAGTTATGGTTTTTCCCAATATTCATTTCGTAGACCTGGGTATGTACAGGATCATGGTGGGCCAAATTAGGCCCTTATATGGCAATGAAATTTTGCAAAAATAAAGTTAGGCAACTTGACGTAAAAAATTCAATAGGTTATCAACCTAATATAAAAAAATATGTAAGAATAGTATCTATAGAAAATTTAATGTAGTTTGTAATCTACTAGTTGATTTTTGAAAAAAAAATCTATTTGGTGAAAATTTAAAATTTCAATGCAATAGTACAAAATATTACAAAAAATACAAGAAGTAGGTATATGTCTAACCACCCTAACCATAATCAGATGATAATATTTTTATTATAAGATTTTAGATATAAGTAGAAGACTCATGTTTGGATGTGACACATATTTTTTCTGTAATTTTTTCTAAGTAAATAATTAATTATGATTTTTTCACTACATTTTTTAATATAAAAACTCATGTGTATGACCACAATAACTTGGTCAAAACTTTATAAT
This sequence comes from Chamaecyparis obtusa, assembly GCA_027943335.1. Taxonomy (NCBI): domain Eukaryota; kingdom Viridiplantae; phylum Streptophyta; class Pinopsida; order Cupressales; family Cupressaceae; genus Chamaecyparis; species Chamaecyparis obtusa. The sequence goes on along the minus strand of BSBK01001465.1, from coordinate 554,577 downwards.
TTTTTTTTAATCCTATATTATGCGAAGTATATAATGTAATGCATGTTTTGGATTCAAAAAATATTATACCATTTAGAAGTGATAGAAGTTTTTCAATCGACCCGTCAATCAAGACTTTAGACATAACTCAATTGGAAAATGAATAATAATTATTTATTAAATTCAAAATTAGATAGAATTTATATTGATGGAAAGTTGAGAATCTCCTTAAGTAACTCTTTTCATTTCTTCAATTTTGGGTTAAAAAAGTCATCAACTACATGGTCGAAGTCTGCAAATGCAAGGAGACCTCATAAACATGCTTTTTGGGTTGACTTTCCAGCTTTGACATCCCAAAGACAAATCCTATAGCAATCCTGAGGCAAATCCCAAGACTACAGATTTATGTCAAAGATATTTGATATTGGATACATATAAGATATTCGATACATATTAGACAATAGATATATCTTCGATGTGTTTAGTATATTATTATACTATATAATATATCATATAATATATAATACTTTATTATTATTATTATATATATTACTATATTATAATATAATTAATATAATACATTATAATATCTTAATATATAATTAATATAATGCATTATAATATCTTAATATAATTTATTCTGATACATAATATATAATAAACTAAATTATTATATTACTATTATGTGTATGATGTTATATGTTTTATTTAATATAGAAATCAGGTTAAATACTCTCTCTCTCTCTCTCTCTCTCTCTCTCTCTCTCTCTCCTCTCCCTCTTCCTATCCCATTCTATCACTCCCTCCCTATTCCCTATCCCATTATCTCATTATCCTCTTTTATTCCTATCTCTCTTGTCTCCCTCTCTCTCCCTCTACCTATCCACTTCTCACCATATCTCCTTCTCTCTGTCTCTCTCCCTTGCCATATCCCACTATATAATGTGAATTAAATTATTATAAATACATATATACATTATATATATGTAATGTTGTCCTGTATTTTGTCACCACAAAATGTAGGTAACAGTACAAAACTTTTGAACTCAGTTTAGTATTTCTCTATGTTGATTCACTATTTAATTGGCCAATATTGATCAATCAGTTGATCTCAATTTGATTAGTGAATCCTTATGCTGAAGGTTTTTGTCAAGTCTTTTCCATTTTTTCAGTTTGTCTTCCTATACTTGATTTTTGAATCCTTCGGCATCCTTTGGTGTGTTTTCGAGTGTGTTTTTAGTTGCTTTTGGTCTTTTTGTTTTGTTCAATCTCTTGCTTTTAGTTTTCCCTTCGATTTGATCTATCTCAGGGCTTAATCAAACTTGTCAATCAAAATATATGGTCATATAAGTGCCCAAAAAGTGGACTCTCCAAGCTTAACTGCATATTTAAAAAATAGATGTTATTTTCTATAGTTGAGTTGCACTTTTTGAAAAATATAACATGAATTCAATTTATGTTATATTTTTAAGTTACTTTATCACTTAAGTGATTATAGTGCACTTTATGATATATTTTTATGTTGAGTTGTTTTTTAATTTTTCACTTAAGCGACTTTATTACTTTATTGTTCTATTTTAATGTTGAGATTTACTTTATGTTTAAATCAACATATAAGTTAATATTACTTTATAAAATAATGTTTGCACATTATATATTTATATATATAGTGTAAATAGTTATTTTGGACCCTTTAAGTGATATTACACTCAACATTTAAAATAGACATGTGCTTAATTGTTCACTAAAGTTGTGTATAGCAATAACATGTCTACAATCTCCTACTTTATATGTAAGTGCATCTCAAGAGTCCACTTTACATGTGAAAACACTAAAACTTGTTTTAAAATATGCCTTTGCATATATGCAATTCTTCTTCAAGAGTCCACTTTACATGTAAAAAGGCTAAAACTTATTTTAAAACATGCCTTTGCATATATGGCATGTAAATGACTTTTTCACTTTTATTGCATTACATGTAAATACTTCTCTAGAGTGTGTTTTACACTTGGGGTTGCATTTAAGTGTTTTTATGCCAAAAATAAAACATGTAATTGCATCTAGAGAGTGAGCTTTGCATATAAAGTAAAAAATAAAACATGTAATTGCATTTAGAGAGTGAGCTTTGCATATAAAGTAAAAAATAAAATATGTAATTGCATCTAGAGAGTGAGCTTTGCATTTAAAGTGAAAAAAATGACATGCTATTGCACTCCAAGAGTGCGTTTTGCCTGGGAAGTGTTTTTAAAATGTTTTTATGCCAAAAATATGTCATGCGTATGCACTCCAAGAGTGTGTTTTTGGTTGGGACTTGTTTTGAAGTGATTTACATGCAAAATAAAACATGTCTTTGCATTCCAAGACCCCATTTTGGCTTGGAGACTTTATCCAAGTCTTCCACAAGCCAAAATGTCACATGCGCTTGCACTCCAAGAGTGCATTTGGGCTAGGAGTTGCATAAAAATGTGTTTACATGCCAAAACAAAGCATGTTATTGCATCTAGAGACCATGTTTTGACTAAATGCATCATTCCAAGCAAAAAATGTGACATGCATTTGCATCTCAAGGGTGTGTTTTGGCTTGAAGTCTTTGTTCAACCTCATTTGATGATAAAACATTACATGTCTTTGCCTCTCTAGAGTGTGTTTTGCAATACAAACATGTTTTCATGCCAAAATGTGACATGCTAGGGCATCTATAGAGTATCTTTTGGCTGTATGTTATCATTTAAAGTCATTTCCTCTCAAAAATAACTTATGTTATAGCATTTAGAGAGTGTGTTTTGGCTAGGAGTCTTCATCAAAGACATTTGCATGAAAAACAAAGCATGTATATGCACTTGTAGGCTGTGTTTTTTTCTTGGAATCTCAACAAAGAGTTTTACTTGAAGAATAAACCATGCATATGCATCTCTAGAGTCCATTTTTACCTCCATATGCATTCTTCATCTTTCCAAGAATAAGTTTTGTGCATTCTCAGCCCAAAACAACTCATGGAAGGGCATCATTTGAATGAATTTCTTATCAAAAACACCCAACAAGATTGTTCTTGGTAAATCTTTGTGCTTTGGAATGATTTTGCAAGTTGTTTTTGATCAAATGCAAGTAAAAACGTGGCTTGTTGTTGTATCTTGAGATCACTCTTTGCAACTTAGAAATGGTCAAAGGTTTTTGAGTTGTTGGATGCAAATACATCACTAGAGTCTAATTTTGGAGAAGACAAAGACATTTCAACTTCTCTTTCTTCCATTTTTGGCTCATTGAGCTCCAAGTAAGTATATGTATTTGATTTTTCTTTTGTTTTTCTCTTATTTTCCTACAATGTTGCATTTTATGGCTCCTTTGTATCCATTTGTTTAAATGCAGCCCATGTATTATGTATTTTTGTGCTTAAATAAGTTGAAATCTTCACTTTATCAATGCATAAAAATCCCCCTACACTAAAAAACAAAATTACATGTGAAGATTAGTTTCAAGTTTTTTATATGTTTGAGTCAATAACATGAGGTGTGTTTTGTGTTTTTCTTTCTTGTTTGATTGCTTGTTTGTTGTTTTTTTTTAAGAAAGTTAAAATCTTTCCCTCAAGAATGCAAGTGCATCCATTCATGCTAATTCATCCTTCATTCTCTAATGCATGCAATTACATTTCCCAAGTCCATTACATGTGAAAACATGTCATTCTTCATTACATGTAATCACCTCTTTAGAGTCCATTTTTGGTAAAAGGTCACTCTTTTAATACCAAAATTACCATTTACATATTTCCATGTACTTCCAACTTGCATTCTTGGCCACACAAACAAATCCCCACATGTAACCCATCTTCACAAGTTTGGTTTTACTCCTATTTTTCCATATACATGTGCCTTTCAATTCATTTCCAACCAACATGTGTGTTCTATGAGTATCTCATCAATACTCTGAATACCTTGTTCTTCATAGATCCATCATTGCAAGCCAAAGCTTAATCCTCTCATGGATCCAATCTCTTTAGATGATGTATTTACTCTTTTGAATTTTCATGTTGCAACACAGGATATGTCAACATTGACAAAAGCTAAAGGAAAAATGAAATATCAATATGATAAAGAGTTCTCTCATTCTACAGCCTCACTCATTTCATCATCCTTGGATTAAATTACAGATATAAGAATTAGGTATGTTGACATGACCAATTTCTTGCAAAGGCTTGAAGATCCTACCAATAGGGAACTATGGCGCATCAAGAGGAGTAATATTCACTTGATTTCTACTTTCCCTATGGCTGCTCTGGAACCCGAATTTGTCTTTGAGTGTGCATGTCATTTCAATCCCAAGGGAAAGACAGTCAAAGATGCAAATGGAAAAGTAATTTTCAGTTTGGATCTAGATGTCAATGAACAAATTTTTAGGATTCCGCCAAGCCCTAAATGTGGAGACTTGTCCAAGGACATATCCATACAGCTGTAGAACCATAATAAGTCAAACTATCAAAGATACATGAATGACCAATGACTGGTTAATAAAAGGTCAAACTTCTCCAGATGGCCAAAGACAATACATAGATCTGACTTCTCTCCAGAAGTTAATGATCTGATAACACTCCTTGGTAGAATTTTTGGTCTCAAGGATTCTTGTAATTTTGAACCATGGATGTAAAAATTCATTTTTCAAATTCTTGAAAATAAAGAACCTATGTACTGGGGGGAGCTCATAAGCATGACATTGTGTGAACAGTTGAGCCATGTGGGTACATCATTACCTTTTTATATGAATTCTTATTTGGTCCACATTGCTGCAGCCATAGGGACATTTTTTGGACTCTCCACTAAAGGTGATCGATCACTGGTACCCATTTGGGAATATCATGATCAAATCACATTTACACAAAGAAAATATCATTATAGGAGGGTCCAATATGCATTCTTTGGGCATTTCAGGTACCTGTTTGATAAAGAGTTAGCAATCAAGAGACTGTCAGATGAAGTTTGGAAAAATGTAAATCCATTTGGTTGCATCTTCTTGAAATTTCCAACTTTTACTTACTTGAGAGTGGGTTATTTCCAAGGAGAACCATATACCTTGCTAAGGTATCCTACTGATATGATCATTCTCATGGAGATGGTGAGACAACTTATGGAGGTGCAATCATATCAAAACAATTTGCATAGGCTAGGTTTTGGTATCACCATTGCCAAACCTCTCCAAATTGGTCGATATACACTTAACTCAATGTATAAGGCAAAAGCAATGTAAGCATAACTTCAACTTATCACATTGAAGAAATTCAAAGCTAGGTCTAACTTTGATTACAGAGGGATGCATTCAAAAATTAAAAGAGCCTTCACCCATGTTCATCACATGGAAGATAAGTGGATTGATTTACACACTAAGGTGGATATCATGAAAATGGATTACTACAGGCTCACCTTGAAGAAAATCATTGATCTTAACATGATCAAAATTCCAGAAGGTTTTGAGATTGAAGATGGTAGTTTAGTCCTGGATCTTGAGTATCATAATACTCAGTTTGAAAAGCTTGTTCCTTTTCCCATTCAGTGGAAATGGAAAGAAGGAAATTCTATCTTTGATAGATTTTAATATATTTTGTTGAATACCAACAAGTGGCTAAAAAGAAAAGGTCTCAAGAGAGCACATCCAAAGGTTGGAGTAGACTGTAATCATTTTGGCTCTATTGGAAAGAAATCACAGGTGGAAATCAGAAGCAATGATGAGTCTTCTTCTTCTCAACTAGTTAAAGCTATCAAGTTTACACTTAGAGGAGAAAAAAGGTTGAATCCACCCTTAGATCCTATTCAAACACCCCTACAAGAGGAGGAATCAGATGAAGAAGAAGGAGAGATAATGATCCTATCTCCTCCTCATTTGCCAAATAACAAGGACCCATATAATCAAGAAGAGTCATTTCTACATATGGTAGATAATGACATGGATTCATTTTCTATTGTACTCACTCCCGTTGTTGCTATTTTAGAGGTGAATATGTTTGCATTTCCTATCTCTTTTGCAACTCCTATCCTCACAACAAGACATTGTGAGAATTTGGCCAATGTTTTTGGTGACTTTCTAGCTCTCATGGAAGGTCAAGTTTCCCAACTTGATACTTTGGTTACAGGCTTTGAAGCATTCATGATAGAGTCATCCCAAAGAACACCTATGGTTTCTACTGTGCAAATAGAGGCATGCACTATGACGACAGAAATACAATTAGGATCAATGCCTACCATGATCACTATTTCAAGTCCAGCAAATGAGGGTTTCAGTTTGCCATCATGGTTGGGAAAAATCACCATGAAAAGAAGAAAAGTCACATTACCCTTGGAAGATTTCTCTACCAGGAAAGGTAAATCTAAGAGCTCAAAGGCCAAGGTTGTCTCAAGAATCATTATTGATGATGAGAAAACCAAATATGTTGAGATTGCAGAACCCCTGGTAGACAAGCCAACTGAATAACTTACTTGCTCTGATTACAAGTTCACCAAGGTAGAACTTGGAAAAAAAACATGATTGGGATGTTTGTAGGATGCTCAAGATGCACTCTCAAATGTGTCTAAAAGAAATCATGAGCTCTGAGAGAATAATAACTTGTTGAAGTAGGAAAATGCTCGTCTTCATGAGATCATTTGTCAACAAGCATCTCAATCTATCACTATTTCATCACAAACGACCTAGGTGAATAGGAGAGCAGAAGCAGTGAAGGCTTGGTCTGAAGAAATTGTCTCAGAAGGAGTCCATTCAATAAAAAATGCACACAAAGTCCTTGAGTGTATTAGAGAGGTTGAAGAAATACTCCATGACATGATTGCTTCATTCATCCAAGACATCAGTAACCTGAGAGAAGACCTAGGCACGTGGGATCAAATGGTTGATGGTGATTTAGAAGCTCTTGTCTCATGTGACATCATTCTGTCGGATAACATGTTCTACCAGAATCAAGGACTCATGAATTAAAAAGTTCAAGGAATAGAAAAGCTTTTGACAAAGCTACATGAAGCATTAGAGATTTTTCAGGCAGTGGAAGAGGATATCACCAATAACCTCAGGCAATTAGGCTGTGAAGTTCTTACACAAGATGATAATCTCTTTACTGAAGAAGAAATGACCACAGGGTATATTGACAGGATTAATACTGATTTCTATTTTGAAGAATTTGGAGCCTAGAAAAAGGATAAATTTTCTACATATAAATTTGTGGCAAAACACTTGAGGGATTCTCTTGCAGATGATTACAAGGTTGTGAAATCAGCTAGTACGGGTGCAATTAGAATTGAAGCCATTTTAAAGACCATGAAGATTTCAGATCTTCCTCTTATTCATGATTGTATTGCTAAATACAAGGCTTTCCTTGATAGTTTCAAGGATTAATTCTCCTTTCTTCATCTTTCCATTTTAGTTTTCATGCTTTTTAGATTGGAGAAGATGAATTACATGCAATGGAATTACATGTAATTCGATTACATGTCCTTATGACATGTAATCCAATAATTCTTCTCACCTAGTTTTACCAAGTCAAAGTGGTTGAGTTGCTCCCAATTTTTCCTCCTTTTTCTCATTTCTTTTCCTATAAAAGGAATGAGCCTTTCATTGTAAAAACCATCTTTATTTTATGCAAGAAATCTCTACCAAACTTGTGCAAGCACAACTATGATTGTGTAGTACTACTTTGGAGTAAAATAAATAGAAATAAACAATTGGAGCTGAAGCTGTGACTGAGTGCAATTGTGATGAATCAAATTGGAAGTTGTGACTGCAATTTGGTTTTACTGTCTTTATATTTATATGATTCTTGTGTTTTGTTAAGAGAAAATTAAAAATTAGAAACAATCGGAGTCGAAGCTATGACTGGGAGCGATTGTGGTAATATAAAACTAGAAGCTGTGACTGTAGGTTATATTACCATCTTATTTTCATGCACTTTGTTATAATAGTTAGAAAATCTCTACTTCTAGAAGTTTGTGTGCCCCAATGGTAGAGTTATTCCTTATATAATAGATAAATAGGTCTTAGATCCAAGCCGGTACACTTTTCAATCAGCCTATGAGTTGGTGTTAGTTTATCGGTATCACTGTTTCTAGTTTTTAGATAGAAGTATATTTTAGAGATTAAATATTTTCCCATTACTCATTCTTGAGGTAAGTGGATTCCTTCTTGCTAATCTCTTAACTTCTTGCTTACCTTGAGTTGATCCAAGGAATGGTGAGAAGGGGGAGCCTTCCCTTTAAGGTAGGAGAGACATTGTCTCATACGCTGTGGATAGTATCCCTGTTTTGTAACTGGATTTTTCCCCAAAACTGTCAGTTGAAAAGTATCCACCCAACATGTAATATATTATATACGATGCATTCTATGTGTATATGAATAAGTATCAGATATCGGATAGAACTCCAATATCTAATACTTTTCCATAAGGGTGCCAACTGTAAATTCTTGGCACCCTTGTGAATTTTTTGACCATGTTGAAAATATGAGATATTTGATATTTGATACCCGAGCCACAAAATAGAATAGTGGGCCATTTTATGCATTCAAACAATCCCCAAATTCTTTTTGTAGGCGAAAAACATGGGGTTTCAAACAACAAGAAGAAAAATCATACTTTTTTAGCATCTTTTTCATAAATTTATCATTGACAATCATTTTTTATCATCTTTTTGGAGGTATAATGGGAAGCGACAATCGTCAATATAAAAAACAAAAGAGAAAGCTTACAAAATACCAAATTGAAGCATATAGACAAAGAGATAGAGAATTTCATCGAAAAAGGAGACAAGGTATTTTAAGTATTAGTGTGGGTGAGGCCTCTAGTCCACCCATAAAACTTATTTCAAGTGAAGAGGGGATTGAATTTGAAAATATTGAGCATTATTTTGAAAATGGGTATGAAAATATCGATATTAGGTTCATGAAAATATTGCACAAGATATTCAATTTTAGAATGAAAATGTTGAAATTAATATGAGTAATATTGGGATGGGCATAGAAAATGAGAATGTTGGAATTGGCATAGAAAATGAACTAAATGAAAATGTTGAAATTGGTATATAAAATGAGATTGTTGGAGTTGGTATAGAAAATGAAAATGTTGGAATTGGCATAGAAAAAGATGTTGATGAACCAAATGAACATTATACAACTCCAAACTCCAAATTACATGAGAAATAAAGTCCTGTATGTGGAAGAAAGACAAATTCCAAATTCAAGACCTTCAAGAACTCCAAAATAGTTATTGGGAATTGATGAGAACATTATAAGAAATTTTGAAGGCAAGAGATCAACAAGAACCTTTGGGTTGTGGGCCATTAAACTTCTTAATGATTTTTTTAGCAACAAGACAATGACCGAGAAATGCCAAATTTTTGTACAATTGCTAAAGATACAAAAGATGAGACCTATCCTAACAAAATTGAAGATTTGTGTGAATACGAAGATGAAAAATGCTATTATTGTCAAAAAAAATTTAATGCTCTCAATTCTATTAGAAAGAATATAAAGGAAAAAGATAAGAGAGAATCTCAAAGAGTTATTACAACCTCCTTAGTAAGTCATCATTTGAGAAAGGCTTTCTTTATGACATAAAATTGTGTTAATTTAAACATAAATTATAAAACTTCAGATATAACACTTGCAAGAAGAAAAAGACTTAATGATCCTCTTCAAAATGATACATGGGTTTTTGGTGGGAGGCTTCCACATGTTGATAAGAAGCTAACTGATAGTGCGAAGGAGAAAATTCAACTATTTTGGCACTCTAACTCAAGAGTGTCACCCAATGTTAAGGATGTCTTGAAGTTAAGAACTGGCGATCAAGATTGCACACCACATCCTAAACATTATTTGGAAATAAGTCAAACAATGTTGTTCAAAAATTTTGTGATACACATCCAACATTGCAAATATCACAAAGGGATTTTGAATCCTTTAATCCATTTTACTATGTACCTCTTAAGATTTGAAATACTTTTTGTTGCAAATACCATGTGGAGTTTTCAATGCACCATGAAGTATTATGATACATTTGTTTTACTTCATATACTAATGAAATGTTGCAGGAGTGTGGTGCAAGTCAACTTCCAAAATCATCAAGAGACTTGCTGGATCAATTTTTATGTCATAGAGATGATGGTTGTTTCTTCTATAGAAATGATTTCTTAAATGAGAAGTGCTTACAATGTGGTGGCTTGTAAAAGTTTGTTTCATATTTTCATGAGGGAAATGAACATGAATTTGGAAAGAAAATTATTCAAAAAAAGATATACAAGACAATCAAATATACTTTGAAGATTAGAGGTGATGGTTCTAGATACGAGTTGGTTACAAAAGAATGAAGTGTTGCTAATTTTATTTCAAATTTCAAGGAAAATATTTTCTACAAATATGCAAAGCATAGTAACCCATTAATGGATGTATGAAGATTGATCTTCAAAAGGGGCATAGGGAAGTGGTTCAATGGAGTTCTCCAGATGAGGGATGGGTCAAGGTGAATTTTGATGGAGTTGCTAAAGGAAATATGGGTTATGCAGGGGCAAGGTGTGTAGCAAGGGATGTCAATGGCAATATTATTTCCATGGAGAAGAAAACATTGGGAGTAGGAACAAAAAATGAAGTAAAAGTACAGGCGGCCTTGTTGGGGGTTGATTTGGTGCAAAGGTTGCATGTCGAGAACTTGCATTTGGAAGGGGACTCTCAAATAGTTGTAAATTCCATTGTGATTGGAAAGATGCATGCGTGGCGATTACAGAAAGTGGTTGACATTATAAGGAAAAAACTAAGCCATTTTCAAAATTTAAAAATCTCACACATCTATCGAGAGGGAAACACACTTGCTGATTCATTGTCTAAGTTGGTAGTCGATGTGGCAATGACATAGAGGGAGAAGTATAGTGACATCATGGTGATCTTTAGGAATAGATTTAATATGACTTGATGAGTTGGTAGATACTTTGATTAGCAATTTAGGTGGCATGATGAGGTGGACAATAATAGAGCTGATGGGGGAGGTGACATCATATAACCAAATTGGTATCGTTGATGTGATGGTTGGGGAAAAAGAAAAATTTCATTTGATTTTGGTGGCCAGAGATGTATTCATTGCGGGAAAGGTGGTGGACGTTTGTTCTCCCTGAGGATGTCTTTGTACATGCCAAATTTATTGACCATTAAATCCAAAGGAATGTTGGTACTATACATTCCTTGATATGTAAACCCAACGACACAATTTTTAAGAAATGAAAAAGACAAGTGGGTTGTGAGGTGGGAAGAGTGTGAGGTTCCATGGAAGTGAAATTTGTGTTTGGCACCACAAAGTAGCAGATGGACTCCAAAGGTCCTATAACAAAGGAGCAACTAAGTCACATTTTCATTTCACAACATCCATTCTTTATGGAGGTGATCAATGCTCTCCTAGGTGTGGAGTATGTGATATTAGATTTCTGGTGGCGTACAAATGCAAACATTGCTTCTTTATTCTATGCATGGGGGCTTCATTTTTCATCAAAGAAAGAGGTAAAACACATTATGGAGCAGTGTGTGTATGCTGAATGGTGGGTGGAAATGGATGAAATCTTGTGATGTGTGGTCCTAGGACATGGATTTGTCACTACTCACGGGGATTGGCTTGGTAATTCTAGGGGATCTACATCTTGTGCAACCATTTTTATGGCACAGAGGGTTGAGAAATAGTATTAAAAGAAAGATGGATGCTAGGAGAGTTTGTACTCTAGTTTTCAATTTTGTGCATGATTTGGGACTTGGAGCTGGTTGCCCCGTGAGACAAATAAACCCAGATGTATTTTGGTTAAAGCTGGTAGATGTTTCAGAGGACATGGACACCCAAAGGAGGGAATGAAGGAGAAATAATCAAATTATGAAAAGGGGTCATGAATGTGGGAGAGGACATGCTAGAGGTATCAGTGGGTATGCATGCAATGGATGAGCTTGTGAAAGGGGACATGTACTTGAGCGTAGAAGAGTTTCATGAAGGAGATGCAACCACTACTGAGGTGGATTTATAGTGGCTAGAACTAGACAGAATGATAGTACTGATGGTGCAAGGGATCATGTCTCAATTGGTGAAAGCATAAGTTAGGTTTTTTTTTTCGTGCATGGTCATCAATCCTGTCAGTTTTTTTTAAAATGTTGATAGTAAATTACACCTTTTCATAGATAATTTTATACACATATTTTTTTGTGAATTGGGCCAGGATGGGTAGAATTTGTAGGGCAAAATGTAAATATGGCCCTTGTTGTTTGGTCGATGAAAATAAAGAAATGGGGTTTGGGTATGGGTGGTTTTGGGTCCTGTTATAGTCAAAACTGAAAAGTCATATTACTGTAATAATCTTTTTAAAATATCAATATAATAAAATAAAAACTTTTACCGATAAAAAAAGTATGCAAAGCATAGTCATAGGTATTTGTAATTGAATCAATGATTTATAATGTGTAAGCAATCTTTCCCAATTGGCACTATTATATTAGTGGTTGATTTTGTAGAAAACCACACATTGCAACCATAAAATGATTTGCGTGCTCAATATTAAAATTCCATTTAGATTGTTATTTTGTCCACATGACATATAGATATGCCTCTTATAGTATAGAACGAGACATGATTATGATCAAAGAGTATAATTTTTATATGATTGATGATAGATCTCACTCCTTTGAGTACGTGCAACATTGTTTTGAGATTTTTTTTGAGTTCTTGCAAGAAAAAGATATTGCAGTTGATAAATATCTCCTTTGGTTAGATAATTGCATGGGTCTATTCAAGAATGCTCGTATATTTTATTGGCTAAGTAGAATGCATGAAAATAGGGGTGTACCTTAGATTTGGAGTTTTTTGAAGTTGGACATGAGGAAGGGGAGCATGATGGAGTAGGTGCATGTATGAAGAGAGCTCTAATTAAGGAGCAATTGAGAATTTCAAGTGCTACATTTTGTGATGCTCGTTCTATTATTGATCGGTTTAGTTTAGCATTGTTAGAGGGAGGGACACCTAATTTAGCAGTTCCTAGATTCTTTTGGTTGGTTGAAGAGGGCATAGTAGGAGACAAATTGAATTGTCAAATAGTTAGATATTCTTCAAAAATGTGTTCATTTCAAATCTTAGATGCAAGTACATGGACCATTTGGATATGAGAGTTAGATTATTTTTGTCACAATTATTTTTCAGTGTGATGGGGATCAATGCAATCAAGTAAGTGGGTAGATGCATGGGTTCCATATTATCTAACTCCTTTATCCAAACAATATCCATGCCAAATGATGACATGGAAAGTCCAGTTGAGTATGATTGTCTTTCATATCTTCTACAACCAAGACATGCTTTTGCAAGATGTTGCACCGAAGGAGAATGATGAGAGATAAGACTACTAGTTTGCATAATGTGTATAGGGAAAAAAGAAGCTAGTAAAACTGATGATAATAGATGATGTGTTTATGTATCCTATCAGTTTAGTTATTTTTTTCCAGAACATGGCTGAAAACATATATGATTAGAAAGAATGACATACTTTCATTTGAAGGCTATGAGAACCACAAGATCATTCTCATGTATTCACACCTTGTTATAGAAACAAATTTTAAGTTGTGGAAACATCAAGCCAAACTAAAGACAAAATAACTTTGGACAATCATTAATGTTGAACATGAAGCAATACTAGATACTCTAAAGTAGAGAGTTGACCCTTCATGCACGCTTGTCTAGATCATACCAAATGACCATAAGGTTTATTATGTTTTTTATATTTAGGTTCATTGTGTTCTTTAGTTCAATATTGTACATAAATAAAATATATGGTTTGAGGGGGATGAAAATGCAAGGGATTGTCCACCTTTTTTAATGAACAATTCAAAAGGAAGATATCCCACTAGGCTCAAGTTAGTTTCAAGCACTGAGTGGGACAATGATTCTTTCGTTGATATAATTAAGAATGAAATGGATTTGAGAAAAAAAAACCTAATGATTCAAGATAGAATACTAAATAAGAAAATATAAGTTGTTTCTAGAAATAAAGACTGATAAAAAATAGATAGGAAGTTATATTTACTTGAAATGAGAATTTAAGAGTTGCACCAACCTGTGATCCAAATTCAAAGAGGATTCACTAGCTATCTTAGCTTGTCATGAGGATATACGTATGTCCTTTGGAGGTGACTGTCTGCATTGAAGGTAAATTATTTCTATATTTCAGAAAGCTGAGTATGAAGTTTGTGAAGAATGCATTTGGTGTTGGGTGTAGGATGAGGTGGTTGAGGAAAACTATGTTGCAAGAAGTGTGTAAAGACTAGGGAATTAAATAGATTGGTATTCCACCTTGTAGTCAAAGAGATACTAAAATTGCTATCAGTAGTCGAAGAGATATTAAAAATTTCAAGAGCAGCTATTGGAACTCCTCATGGCTTCCAAATAATTCCAATCTCTTTGGCTACCACTCTGATTCTTTTTTACAAGGGGGATGCAGATTGGAGCATGGATGCTGGTACAAAAGATGGGGGTCTGGAGTCATCTATTCCCCTTTGGGTAAAAGTCTCAAAGTTATCCCTTGAGAGGAGAAATGGTGAGAATATTGTATTATGGTCTTCTCTACGTCAATAACCACCCATGGGTGATAATGGCATGGCTCATAGGCATGGTTGGATTTCTAGAGATATTCTCTACTCTAGCCCCAATGCTTACTTGTATATTGACTAAGTAGTTTCTCTTGAAGACAAAAATGGCGGCAACAAACTTTGTTGGGATAATATTATTTGTAACAGACTAATGGGAGTCAAAAGTAAAATATTTGTAAACAACCTATAGCTTGTTGCATTCTTGCAATTATAAAAGGAATACCAAGGTAATGTTTAAGGGTTTTGATTTTCATTCTCAAGAAAATATAATGTTGTGAAGTGTATAGCATAAGAAATAGAGTTTGTTTTTTTAGCAAGAATGTGTGTTCATGTATCAGTTCTAATATGTTTTCACATATAATGAATGGATTTGTAGAATTGTATCCAAATTATGTACTAAATTTTCATATTAATGATATTTTTAATTTGTCATTGCAAATTCTTTTGCAATTCTGTAATTTGTATATGGGTTTCGTTTAAGGAAGGAACTAATGTTGTATACATTTCACGGTGATCTTGAGTGAATAAGAAGGTGTTGGATATTGCTAATGCATGGGGAGGTGATTGAGACATTTAATATGTTGAATCACTACATTACTAAATGGGCACTCATACTGTTGTCATCTATGTTTTGTCACTAATGTCAACATATGTTTCTGTGAGGAAAACAAGTTGGTTATCACAGTGTACAGACACTGTACAGATGTTTCAGATGCTGCGAAGACAGATCAATGTTCAGGAGGGTGTTGTGATCTTATATCCAAGATCACATCATGTAATATTTCACATTGGATGAGTTGCAGATGTTTTGGTGAAGACTGGTCACTGGACTGTGACAGTGAGAAATGACAAAGTTAGTCTCTGTGTTTCTGGCATATCTTCCAGATGATATGGATTCAAGGTATGCAAGCTTCAGGGACGACAGACAAGATATTGAATGATGTTCATTGGTCGGCATAAGGTACATATCACTTGGTGACATCAGTTGTGGCATGTGTTCTGGAAAAGACTTAGTTGGAAGCCGACTCAGGAGATGTAGCATGCATTTTGTTTTGAAAATGTGAATTAAGAATGTTGGTCCTTAATTGTTGTAATGAAATAATTGTATACTTGTTTTAGATACCGTGTGTATCCTAGCAAGGGTTTATGTAATTATTTGTAATTAGGAAAGGCTTATGGGCCGACCTAATCATGAGAATTGTAATATGGTATAAATGAAAGGTCTTTTCTTTGGAAAAGATATGGATGGAAAAAAAGGCGATATAAAGAAGTTGTGAATGCTGCGAGCTTGTGTGTGTTGTATGTAGAGCAGAGGTTTACTGGTGGACTTCATTGGAACTGATCAAGCAAAGATAATTGCTGTCGAATAGTTCAAAAATATTGTGTATTTCTTCATATACATTTATGTTGCAAACAAAGATTTCTGAAGGTGGATTTAACCTTCTTTGGACAGTGAGCCTTGGGTAGTGAGCCCTCCCTTTCTTCTTGACTCTTAACAGGGTCTATCCTCTAACAAGAATGATGTACTGTAATGTTTCAATAAGCTCCTAATAGGGCTAAATCTTCTAACAAGGATACTATACTCTCAGTACATCATTTGTGGGTGCTAATTCCCACCTGAGTTTTTACCTTTGACAGAGTTTCCCCGAGACCAAAATATTATGTTATTGTATTGGCATTCATTGTGTTCATTGGATCTGATATTGCTGCTACTTAAAGTTTAAACTTTAATAATTTTCCATACAACTAATTCACCCCCCCTCTCAGTTGTATTGTGGATTGTTATTCCTAACAGAAGGATATATAACCATGATTTTGTAGTTGTTCAAATGGATTCATTTATGTAAGGCATAAATGTCAACATTTTGATTGGAGTAATCTTTGTTATATGAACACATGTATGATCCGAAGCTTGACTCTGTACACTGTGGATTACACATTGATCTAATGAAGTTTCTTAGGTTTGTCTCAAATAATAGCCAGATTTAAAAGTTATTTTACTTTCCATTGTAGGAGTAGGAGTAGTGTAGTTTTATTCTCAGTGTGTTTGAAGCTAAATAAAACTGTGATTTAATGATTAGGAAAAATATAAAACCCATTAAATCAAATCTGAGAACCATTCACCACCATAAGTTCATAGTCTGTTGTTTGAAGTGAGTTTGTCATATGTGCAGACTTGTAAATTGGGAATACCATCTTGAGTTTGGTGAATCTTAAAGGGAAGAAGGCTATATGCCTTTTCGATGTTACATTTCTCTTGTCTTCAATTGGTGAACATAGTTGGATAATTTGTCTAAGTTTTCCAATCATATAGTCCAAGTCTTTTGAATTTCACCCATGATTGAAGGTAGCAAGAAAAATAGCTAACAAGCCTTGTTCAGGGGTGAACCCACAATAGTGGGTTACACTTTTTTGCCTAAACGGACACTAAACTCTACATTTTAAAAAAATCTTTCAGATTCAAATGCATATTGTCGTTAAACCATTTGAAATCAGAAGATGAAGTAAATTAGAGTCTTTTAGTATTTTCTATCTAGGTTCTAAATATATTTTTTATTTTTATTTTTGAATTGATTTGAATGATTTTTTATTTCTCCCACAAAAACTGGTATGTTGCTGAAAACATCATTTTCAAAGAGCTATATTGTTTTCATAGAGCATAACTTTTTTTCTAAAATAGATATCAATGTGCTTCTTTTGAATTCAGTTTTGTAACATCCATACGTAGGGTATGCAATTGGTTTTATGATATTATCATGATTATTGCATATTTTATTAAGGTTCGAAGTTGACAAAACCGTAATTTTGACATACCTTGACTACATAGCTTATAACTTGTCGTGTATTTGTCCAATTTCATTTTTATTTCTTTTGATAGAAGGAGAACTTCAATACCTAGGGCATAGATATATATATATATTTTTTTTCTCTGATTTACTATTTTTCCATAAGTGTCAAACATAGAGGTAGACATATAGTGAAATATCTATGTTTAGTAAAACTAAAAATACAAAGTCATAATAAACTTAATATATATTAACATTATAATCATTGAAATTTTTTTTCTCAATAGTACCTTACTACATAGATAGGTTTTTCAAATGGATTCATTTGATCTACTAAAAGATAAAGTCGAAGTAATTTTTTGTCAGCATTTTAATAGGTGTGAAGGAGACTCCATTGTAGGTATGAATGAGGAGTATAAATGTTATATCAATGTTTATTTTTTTTTTATCTAAGAGGCTTTGAGATAACCATTTTTAATTAATTTCTTCAAATGGAACCTCTCAAGGATTAAATCATCATATTTTATACACTTTCATTTTGATACACTAAAATGATTTAGGGTACCTCTCTCTCTCACACATAGACACAGACACACTGATTGGTTTTGAAGAACTTAACATCTTACTCATTAATGTTTATTTTTGTTTGCATTTGAGAGTTGTCTTCCTTTCTTGTTTCTATTATTCAATTTTTGCTCCTATTTTCTATGCATGTTTAGTGATTTTTTTGTGTGTTCCTATCCCCTTCTTTCATCCAAACTTCTTTAAATTTTTGCCTCTAAAATATCTATTCCCTTGCTTTGATTTTTATCAAAGCCTTCTTTAGCTCATTCTCCTTCTCAAAATTCTTTGCATTCTTTCCTAACCTTATCACTATCTCATTCAATTCTACTAGTTTTGACTCTATCTTGTTCTCTCTCTTCAAAGATGTTCTTGAAGTTCTATTTGTTCTAGATTTTTAATTTTTTTAATGTAACTTAACTTTTCACAAAAAAGAAGAGATGTGAGTGATTGCCAACCCAAAATTTGTTCTACCAAGCTTTGATGAGGGGTCTTAACTTCTCATATTTGAATCACATGTTCTCATATATGATAAGTCGCCACTCATGATGGTTATTCGGTAGGTGATATGAACTTGTAAATCAGAGGATTGTGGCTTCATGCATCATGCTCATACTACTCCAATCATTAGCAATAAAAAATGATCTATCTTTTTACAATATTTGTGAATCTACTTCTCCTGATTGTCCATGTGAATATCATGTTCTTTGTTTGGATATCTCTCAACTAATTTTCCCCAACAAATTGTTGAAAGTTGAGTTGTGTATGTGAGATATTAATTAAGCCTTGAGCGTTTTCTCTAATTTACCTAAGGAGGCATAGAAATCTTCAGCCACTATCACCACTTCTTCTTGCAAATCTTGAAGAATTCTCACCACCTATTGTTGCACCTCCTTCTCCCTTGTATGGACTGAACACTATATGTTCATGGCAAATATTATTGCATTCTTTAGTAGGATCCCTAGTTTTACCAATTGCCAATATTGTCTCTTTTCAATGCATTCTCCTATTATGTTGAAAGGGTTTCAAATCAATCCCAAAACACTCGAGGCTTCGATTGCTCCCACAAAGCATCTGAGTAATTGCCTCTAATTCTTCATCCTTCTCTCACTCTCCTCCAAGCTCCATTTTGTCTCTTGTAGAAAAATTGGATATTTCTTCCCTTTATCAAGATGCTACTTAATCAAGTTCCATTTGTTAGGGGCACTAATTAGAAGTTATTGTTCCTCAGGAAGGAATATCTCCTTCTCGTTTCTCAACCTTTTCCAAAGAGACAGGAATAAAGGGCAATATAGAGAGATAGAAAGGGATAGAGACTAAGATAGAGAAATAAGGAGAGAGATACAAAGGTAGAGAGATAGAGGTAGAGAAATGTATGGATAGAAATAGAAAGTGAGTGGGAGAGAGTGTAGGAGAGGGCAATATAGGAATATAAAGAGGGATAATGAATAAATAGGGAGATAGTAAGAGAGATAGAAAGATAGAGAAATAGAGATAGAGATAGACAAAGATACAAAGAGAGAGAGATAGAGAGGAGTGGAGGAGTGAAAGAGGGATAGATAATTATTCTATTAATATTCTTAGTTTAAGATGAATTGCCTCATTAATTATCTTTTAATATGTTGATTATGCATTTGAAAACATAAATGGATATCTAGATAGATGTATGCACATGAGCTAGATATTTGGTTCACATGCATTAAATACATGTCACGTTGCAGATGCTACTAACATAGATATCTTTAATACATCTTTCTAACAGATGCGATAGATATTAGTCTCAAAGCGCATATATGTTCTATACTATTTCAAAATAAATTATGAAAATTATCTATGCTAGTTCATTATATAAAGACAATTTTAAAGACTAATATAAATTTTTTACTTGTTTTTGTTTTTTCCTTCAGCTCTCCTATATATTACACAAGATGTATCTTGCTACCAGCATTACCATTGCTTTTTATCTAAGTGCTAACATTTTTTCTTTCCATTTTATTTAAATTCCTAAATAATTCTTTTGTATATGATCATCTTTTGACGTTCCTTCCAAAGTAATCAATTCTTTTGGCTGTACTGAGCTTTGAAAGAAAGACGCGACCATAAAATCCCCTCAAAGCGCGCAGATTCTGTTTGAAAGATTTAGATTTGTATTGTGAAATAAAGTTGTCCAATAAATCTAGTCTCGAGTGTAACCTGTGTTTGTTGTCTGCGTTGGTATTCAATTTGGCGTTAGTAATGCTAAGACTAACTGTAATTCAAGTTTAGAATAAGAAATGGCGGGATTGCTGGCATGGGCCGCAGATGTGGTGGGAGGAAATGGGGATGGCGAGGAAGCGTATGAGTATGAGATTGTACCCAAGTTCAGCCCCGAGGAAGAAGATTTGATAAGGCGGTTGAATGACAGAAGTGGCTGGCTCGAGAAGAAGTTGGAGGAGCTGCGGCGTCGGATCCCCCCTGGGACTATAGCACACACTTTACCCCATCTGCACAGAGACACCCTCGCCTCCTCCTCCGCTCTCTCCCTCGAGCGAAACGCCCACCAAGCCACCCGATTGCAAGTACTTTTCTATGCCCATTCTTGTGATTCTGTGTTTTTGTTTTTCTTATCAGATTGGTTTTACTATGAGCTTCACGTGAATTGCTTCTTAGTTAGGAGAATTAAGGATTGTGGGTCAACCTCCTTAGCATTCGATATCAGTTTATTAATTCGGATCCTCTCCCTCCATCGTAAAGAAATTGTTTAGACTCTTGGCCACTGTTTAGGTTCTCTGCTACTCCATCCTAGGGATAGTTTGGATAGGAGACACTCACTCGAAGACAAGGGATTAACCATGGACAACCCACTGATTCAAAACAAAAGATTAGCTTTTTTAATTTTTCATATAATAGGCGGATAGTTTCAATACATATGTTGATCGTGTAAAATTTTGTAGTTGTAGCTGTACAGCACTGGATGGATCTAGCAGAAGAAAAAGAAGAAAAACTTGCAGATATAAACAGAGAAAGAGAACAGAGCAGCTAAAGAATAAAATGAAATTCTTGTCATTATCCATTTACAACCTGCAAATAATGCATGATTTATCCAATGTTTCAACTACCATAATGACTGAAATTATGGTGAAGACCTTTAATTGGCTTAGGAATCATTCGTTACTCACGAAAAGAACTACTATTGCAGATAGGAGTTAATGGAGAGAACTACCAATGAGAACTACTGATAAAACTGAAAGAGGCGTTATGAGCTGAACCCCACTTCTCCATAGTTAGCGTAATGCAAACAAAGCGTGCAACGGCAGTTATCCATATATCACATGAGAAGCTAGAGGTTAAAGTTGCGCTTACACTCCCCCTTAAGTCTAACTAAGGAGAGATAAATCTAATGAAAGGAAAGAGGAAATAGTGAAAATCCAGTGGGAGCAAACCCCTCTTCAAAATTTACACTAACTCTGCATGGCAGCTACTATGCTGCAGTATCCTTCACTGTTCACAAAAGAAATTGAAAAGAAGCAGCGTGGAAGGACCAAGTATCCACCCACAATATGCAGTCAATGGTAGATGCTCGAAACTGGATGTAGAAGATGGCCTGCAATTGTCAAACAACATTCCTTCCCTTAGGAAGAAACAAAACCAAATCCAAATGCAGAAATGCTTCCCATTTTGGATAAAAATTGGTTGGATGTGGAATCTAAATGTATGCCATTGTCTTTGAAAATCGCTTAGTAGACTCCATGGCGATGCTGAAAGTTGTCATAATGAGATCAGTTGTTCTAAGCCACACTGCTGAAGATGAAAACCTAGAATCTGACGAAGGCCAAAGTAGACCATAGTTGAAAGACAAAGACAACCCCTTCAAATGCTACTCAGATGGCCAATGCCAAAGTGTGGCAAACGCTGATAAGATAAATCAAGTACCATAGAAGATTCAGGTACAGTGACCATGGATGTATGGTTAGCTGGACCAATGAGAATCTAGTACTGCCACGATAGAAATAAATAGAGGCAAAGAGAGAACAAAAGAGTCTGAAGATGCACCCATAACATCAGAAGAAGATATATCAACTCCATAGAAGCTGTCACAGAAGAGGATATGAAGGTCCCCAACATTGTCCTCCAAGTCAGCAATGTGGGACTCTACAAACAATGATGAAATGTTTGGTAGAAATGGATCCCAATCAAGAAGACAGAGATGAATTATCCTGCTTAACAGGAATAAGAGTTGCAATCAATGAAAGTACAACAACTGTCTTTGTGGGTGGAGAAGGAGCAACTTGAGATTTTGATGCACTCTCAAGCAAGATTTGAAGAGCATTATGTGAGAAATTAGGACACAGTTCATGCCCATGTGATTGCTCCCACAATATTTACATCTACAACCCTTATACATGATTCACTACTCAAGATAATCTCCAAAATGACACAAAAACAGAAACCTTCAATGCAATGGAAATTCCATTCAAAATAGCTCTAATCTTCAGTACCTGCAAATAATTGTTTACACTCCTTAGCTTCCGTGCTCTTATTCCATGTAAAACTTTGCAGCAGTAGCTGCACAACACAGGATAGATCTAGCAGAAGAAAAAGAAGAAAAACGTGCAGATATAAAACAGAGCAGCTAAAGAAGAAAATGAATTTCTTATCATTAACCATTTACAATCTGCAAATAATGCATGATTTATACAATGTTTAAACTACCGTAATGACTGAAATTATGATGAAGATCTTTAATTAGCTTAGGCATCATCTGTTACTCACAAAGGGAACTACTATTGCAGATTGAAATTAATGGAGAGTACTACTGATGAAACATAAAGACGTGTTATGAGATGAACCCCACTTCTCCATAGTTAGCTTAATGCAAATAAAGCATGCAATGATAGTTATCTATATCACAAGAGAAACTGGAGGTTAAAGTTGCGCTTGATATCCAGATTGACACAGATTCTTGCATACACCAGCAACAGCCTCACCTCTTTTGACTTTGCCATACTTGTGAATTTCCCCAATTCATTTCCAATCTCCAGTAGTCTTTGTGGTATGCGTTTCCTTTAGAAGACAAGGAATTAACCCTGGATAACCCACTTACTCAAAAGCAAATGATTAACGATTTTTAATATGCAGATTAGAGATAGAGTGAGTCGCTTCATATGTTTCTCAATATCCATATTGACACAGATTCTTGCATATAGCAACAGCCCTATCTCTGTGGGCTTTGAATGCATACAGATCTCCCCAATTCATTTCCTATCTGCAATAGTATTTTAGATATGGGTTTCCTTTCAAACATATTGTTACTCTGCATTTAGGACTAGGACTAGTGCTCTCATATTATTTTGGTCATTGATAAGATAAAGTTTGGTTATCAAATTGAGAAATACAGAGATTGGTAGCACAATGTCAGTATTTCTACTCGAACTGATGGTCTGGAGCATAGTAAAAAACCTTGTGACTCAGCTAAACTTAGCTGCCCTAAATTTGAGTCAGTTTCGGCTATTCTACAAAATTTATTAACATTGAATCCAAAGCACAAAAAACTGCTCCCGGGTTTTCTGTAAATAAGCAGAAAACTTAAGCAACAAAAAACATTGATTTGCATAATTGTTTATCTAACCCTTGTTTTATTTCTTACAATCAACCATCAATTACATATACAAATCAAATTGCAGCAACAAAATCCTAAATCACTGAAAGTTTCCAAGCACAAAACCATGGTAAAATCATCATGCTTTTGCAACAAATGCATAGTGGAGTCGCAGGATTGTGGGCAGAATAATGCCTTTTTTGATTTGCAGTTGAAAGGTTTTTTAAAATTTGCAGTCACGAGGTTTTTATAATTTCCAACTGCAAGGTTTTTTTTCTTAATTTGTAGCTCTGAGTTTTTTTTTGAAATTTGCAATTGCAAGGGTTGTTTTATTTGCAGTTGCAAGTTTTTTTAATTTGCAGTCACAAGTTATTCAGTGGATCTTGCTTACATAGAACCATGGATCCCTCTTTTATCATTGTATGCCTTGCAGTAAAAAGTGCTGATTGTTTTTCCAGATTGCAAATTAATGATTTTAAGCCTAGAGAACAAAAACTGTTACATTTACATGAATTTCAGGCCCCAGCTACTTCAGGTTAAAAAACTCATTTATTCAGTCTGATGAACGAAACTTGTTTATGGGAGAGAGATGTGAAATGTATGACATACATCATCTGCAGGATTAGTTTTACGGATTTTTCTTGAATGGAAGGTTTTCTTTGCCTTTTGCTTCAGTTTTGTCTCTGCCACAAGGTGTGGTACAGTTGTATCATTATCTTGGTGGGTTTTTTTATTGCTTTTTGTCCAAGCCTCCCACATTTTTTTTAGTTGTTTTACATATTTGCTTTTGAGATCTGCTCTGCAGTTTTACTTTGTAGTTCCTTGAGCTTTGTTTTCTGTGGGTCTAGATGTGGGTCGGGCAGTGTCTTCTTGAGCTTCTCTTCATGATCCTTCTCATCTTCAGAATTTTAATCATTATCTTTAATTAGTTTCTTGTTTTTCTCTCAAAACAAATTTGAAAACTTTATTTCTGATATGAGCCTAATTTTAAACTTGCTATGACTGCCGTTGACCATACAGAAGACACCCTGTCTAAAACTATAAATTTGAACTGAGGAAATAGAAATTTGAATTGCAAAAGCACACTGAGTTATTGTTTTTGAGTCTGGAAAAAGGAGATGCTGATAACAGATGAGAAATAGAATTCTACTAGCACTATTTTGGTTTAGAAGTAGGAAAAAGAGAAAAGATTCAAGAATATTTAACTAATGGAATGCAAATGACACCTAATTACCAAATGATTCCCACAAAGAACTGTTTTTATGGTATTGAAGTAAAAAGTTTCTAAAGGGTATATATGTCCAAATGGGCAGTCAAAATAGTACAAGATATTCATAAGTCAAGGTAGCAGGCCAAATTAATAAAGCACATCATTGTTTAATTGAACTATAAATGTCTCACATAGGCAGTTCAGTAAAGATCGAACCAGAGTATTTTTAAAAGATGGGAACAATATTGAAGGGTGATCAAACAGAACCTTCAGAATTTATCTTCATCCATGGTGGCAGGGTGGCAGCAGTACCACCATTGTTGCCATTTTTAAGATAAGGTCCCTGTGAAACTAACTCAAGACTCTTTGCATTAGCTGTCTGATTGATCTGATCCCCAGGATGATTTATAAATTCTATCTCTAATTTGAGTTACAATTGACAGTAGCAATCATCTCTTTTACACTGTTCAAAATGGCCTTTGTCAAATTTGGAAGGATATTACCCATAGCCTAAGTTACCGATTCTCTCCCTTCAACCCAAGATGCAGATGTTACAATTAGCGGTTGCCGTTGCACCAAAAGATCGACCTATTAATGCTCGATACAACCACTAGACTTATAGAAGACACAGGACGCTGTTAAACCGTGTCATGAATCCTAAAGGGGGACGTTGGTGGTTAGTCCAACAATCCCCCCTTAGTGTTACCCGAGGGGATTCAAACCTGTGACCAAGCTCTGATACCACTTCCAGTCCATTAAACCATCTTCACCGGTCAACAATATGAGTCACGATCCTCAACATAGTATCTAGACATTGTTATCAATCATATCCTCTGACTGCTCCATACCGATTTGAGATAACATTCAAATTACTTACTGTTTGTCATTGATTGTTTTAGCAGTTACCCAGTTTGATTTCATTCACACATAACCAACTCAATACTTCATATCAAAAGTCGCAGTTACAAACTTAACATCACAACACATAACATATTCATCCATTAGAATAGCAACTTCAGAAACATACTGCAACTCATGATTTACTCACACAATATCTAGTAACATACTTGTTGTGGCCTTTGTTCCACACATCGCCCCATCAGTGATGGGGTCCCCCCCCTCTCTTCCTCCTGTCTAGCTTGGCCCTTTTTGGTTTCAACGCTCTCTCTGCAACAGTCTCAAACAAAGGCTCTGCCTCCCGATAATCATGGATTCCCAAAGTGAGCAGGGATGAAGGAGTCTTTGAAAGCAAAGTCCACCACTCCCTCCAAATCCCGCTCCAAGGATGGTGGAGGCGCAGGTCAATAAGGTCAACGGAGACTGCATAATGAATGAAATCCCTCACTCGCTGGAAATCCCGCTCCCACTCTTTGCGGAGCGCAATTTTGCCTTGGTCGCGGATTAATGTGCACGAAACAAATTCCTTCACCACGTGAAAATCCCGACTCCAGCTTCCTTGGAGCGCAAATAGCATGCACTCACGGAATGTGTGCTTAAGGAAAGAATCCTTCACTATGCCAAAATCCCAATTCCAGCTTCCTTGGAGTGCAAATAGCATGCACTCACGGAATGTGTGCTTAAGGAAAGATTCCTTTACCACGTGAAAATCCCGATTCCAGTTTCCTTGGAGCGCATTTGCAAGCCGCTCACGGAATGTGTGCTCCGGACTAATTCCGCTCCAATCCTCTTGTGAGTGGAGGTCAATTGGTCAACAAAAGGATTGCTTGAAACAAAATCCGGCACACGCTCGAGTTCGAAGATTGAGTTTTTTGGTTTTGGGTTTCAAATTTGAAATTGATTGAATATTAATTTTTTTATTAATATTTAATTAATTAATCTTTAAAAAATAAAAAAATTTGAAATAAAAGACATGAAGGAAATCGATATGGATTTGAAATGAAAATTAATTAATATTGATTTTTATCAATATTTAATTAAAACACAAAAAAAAAATCGATAAAAATAAAAAAGCAATTAAAGAATGAAAACTCAAAATTGGAAATTGCTTTAAAAGATTTTGCTTGATTTTATGTTTTAAAATTCAAATTGGTTAAATATTGATTTTATTAATATTTAATTAATTAACCTCTCCAAATCAAAAAATAAAAAATAAAAAACCAAAAAATTGAAAAATTTTGAGGAATAGGAAAGACTTCTTCATGAAGAAAAAGTGCTCAAATTGGTAGATTCCAAAAAGCGGGAGAAAAACACAGACAAGTGGTAGGGAATCTTTTCGAAAAAATGGAAACTTGTGTTAAAGCGGGGCAGCTACCTAATTTTAGCCTGCAGTCTTTAAAGCAGCTTTTCGAGTTTTTGAGAAGCTATAAGAGAAGGCTTTTCTCATTTCATTCTCACACAAATCGAGAGAGCATTCTTGAGAAGAGAAAGAAGGATTATTTCTAGGGAAGTGTGAAGAAGTTTGTGAAATTTTCAAACTTTTTTCAGTAAGTTGATCACAAGTAAAAATCTCCATGAGGAGAGAGAAAATTGAATTTCAGACAAGATGAAGAAATTCTAGCAGATCTTTGAATTTTGGGATGAAGTGCTTTTCTCTGCTTTTTCTTTATGCTCTTATAAGTTTTTTTTCTCTTCCTATTTTGCAGATGGCTGAACCCAGAGGAACTAGCGTAAGCAGAAGGCAACTGATCAAGAATGAACAGAGAGAATTCTACCCAGAATCCAAGATTGTCTCGAAGTGGATTGATGTGAAGGACATGAATCTTGGATGCCTCGATTTGAGCGAGTTCCAGAGGAGGATGTTTGGATACAAAGA
Source organism: Chamaecyparis obtusa (assembly GCA_027943335.1). Classification (NCBI taxonomy): domain Eukaryota; kingdom Viridiplantae; phylum Streptophyta; class Pinopsida; order Cupressales; family Cupressaceae; genus Chamaecyparis; species Chamaecyparis obtusa. Next base: position 527,077 of record BSBK01001465.1, on the reverse strand, counting down.
TCATCACCCGACACACCTGGCTGCTCGGATTGTGAACAGTGGAATTGTAGCTGCAGCCGGATTCCCTCCTGCCTTTTAGCATGTTGAGTTGATCGTGGAATGTGCAAAACATTATCATTCCAGTGATAGAATGATCAAGGACTCGGACGGGAATATCATTGCAGATCTCTCTCCTCCAGTCATTACTGAAGCATTCGGGATCCCTTCACCTCGGAGGTTGGTCTCGAAGACAAGGAGCAGGCGCACAGAGTCTACACAACAGGAGTTCAACATTGTGATGAGATCATCAATAGCAAATGGATGAGGAGGAATAAAACCCACTACTCTAAGTTGCCCAAGGAGCTTGTGTGGATGGATTTCCACCATGAATACAATGATCTAATAATGATGCTCAGCAAGATATTTGGCTTACCCCACTCTTCCCTGTTCAAGACATGGATGTGGTACTTTGTTCAACAGGTAGTAGAGGAGTTCAATCACATTGATTGGGCCGGGTTGATTAGCGACAACCTCGATGAGCAGTTGAGGAATTTGGAGCATACGAAGAAATTCTTCATGAGCTCATATGTAATAGATATGCTGGCACGAAATACAAGGTATGAAGGATTGGGGTACAAGGGAGTCCTCGGAAGTGGAAGTCCAAGGTTAAGGGTCCATGACTGTTACCCACAGCTGCATCTACATGCTATAGATGACTACACTCGAGTTAATGATGCATTTGCAATGCGCATCGTGAGAACCTTGCAGAAGGGATTGCATATGAGATTGTCTTCAGAGGCAATGAAGCTGGTGGAGGAATTTGGGGCATGGTTCATTCAATTTCCCACTTTCTCCTATATCAAATTGCAAGGATTCTCTGAGCAGCCATTCAAGCTTCCATGGTACCCTACCGATAAAATGGTCTTGTTGGAAGTCACTAGGCAGTTGACAGCTTACGACAAAGTCCTAAAGAAGAAGAAGAAGCTAGGACTGGAGTTCCCCTTGTCCATTGGAGGTGATGGAGTTGAAGTGTGTCCTTGTCTTCCAGCAGCTGAGAGGTCATCTGATGAGCTAAAATTCTTTCGTCTACCACTCTATCTAGGAAGGTCGACTTTTGACCCATATAATAAGATTAGAGTAGTGGCAGGGATGAGGCATCAACACAAGGCTCACCTTGAGGATTTTTGGGCAAGTGCAGTTGATGAGAATGAGGTCAGGAAGAGGATGTCCTCCCGATTGCCCTTGGACCTGATCCGGGCATGTAAGATTGTCCATGTTCCTGATCAGATGGAAGAGGACCCGAATGTACTCTAGAGAGGTTTTAACCCAGATAAGGAAAAGGTCATTTATCCTTACGATTGGCAGAGGAAAGAGATCGTGGATCTTGATGTATTGACGAAGCCAGTTGTGGACTTCACAAGGTGGTGGGTAGAACGAAAACTTGAAAGGATGACTGTGTCGAAAGAAGATTGGACCTACAAGTAGATGGGTCATCCACAGCTGTGAGATGAGAGACCAAGGCAGCCATCTGGAGGAAGAGTAGAAGAAAGAGACATCCCATCAGGCAGTATAGAACATAGAAAAGAGAAGGGTGCAGCTCAGGAGATGCATATAAAGAGGAGATTAGATCTTCATGTTGAAGAACCACATCAGAAAAGATTAAGGTTTGAGGATGCACCATCTTCTCCTAGCCGGACTCCCAGTGTGCAGGAAATTGGAGCATTCACCCAGCAGGTAGGAGAAGCAAGTGAAAGAAGAACACAACAAGGAGAGCAATGCATGACTAGACCGGTACAAGATAGATTGAGCATTAATGCCAATGAGAGGTTCATGCCAGGAATAAGCAGGGAACAAGATGTGACAACAAAGGAGAGTCTTGGTGTCTTCTTTAGGAAGATAATTGAGGAAGAAATTCCTGAGGTAGAAGCAGAGGCCCCAGTGGAAGAAGAGGAGATCCCTACGACAAAAGCACCTGCTCCTGAAGCAATGGCAAGAAGTCCTGGAGCTGAGGAGATTGATACTAGAGCAGTGCAAGGACAAGAAGAGCTAGCAGTACAAAGGGACCCAAATACAAATGTTCCAGAGTGGCTCAAGCAGAGGATTCAGAGAAGCCAGGAGAAGGAGATAGACCCTGCAATTGAGTTACAAGAGATTCTCGATCGAATTGACCGATCAGGAGAAAAGGGAAAAGCCAAGAAATTTACTAAGGTTGTCAGAGGAGAGTCCGGATCCAAAATTTTGCAAATAGCGACTCCAGCAGTCGACAAGACCAAGGATCAAATTGCTCTTGAGGAGTATCACATAACAGAGGTAGATCTTGGTCAGGCCTCTCGAGCACAGGTCATGGAGGAATTTGATGATTCAACACAAGCTGTTAAGGATAAGATGAGGAGGCTGGAAGAAAAATATCAGAGAATGAAGGAAGAGAACAGGGCTTTATGTGCATACATTGATAGGTTGCCTCGCCCAGTTCGAGAAGAGGACCCGTCTTTTGTTCCACCAACCACTGTTCCAGCCGAGTCAGTTGAGGCCATTGACGAGATTAGGAGGATTTCTCAGGGTGCAAAGACTTGGATTAAGCGGATTGAGGATGAGGCCTACATCCACGCTGAGGAGTTAGTATGAATTCATGATAAGGCGTTGGCCATTCTTTCTCGAATTCGTTGCATAGAGGAGACTTGGGAAGATGAGCATATCTATGAGGATGAGGCAATCTCTGACTTGCAGGAGCTGATGGAAACCCCTAGGCAGGTCTTGGTTGACGGCAAGGTCATTGGAGAAGGAGCATATGATTCCTCTCGGTGGTATTGTGCAGTTCTTCTGGCAAAGGATATGTTTGAACATTTCAGTAAGGAGTCAGCTCGATTGAAGGGGATAGTTGAGAATATCCGGCAAGAGCTCTCCAATACCATTGCATCATTGTGGTTGCAAAGGTTGGCTGAGGAAATAACAATAGACAACATGAAGGGGAAATTGGAGGAGTTCTTTAGGCTTAACTCGTTCATAGGGGATGATTTTGAGAACCTCTCTTCCTTCTCAAACAACATGCACGCAGCCCAAGATCTATTGCCAGAATGGGAGGATAACCTGAAGAGGTCAGAGCGAGCAGTATTGGCACTGGAATTCAGATAGGAATCAGCACCGAGTGTCAGCATTGATGAGTTGGAGGCCATATTGGGTAGATTCCAGGAATTCAAACACGGAGGTCAACGGTAGATGCATTTAATGCATAGTGGACATTCATGTAGTGATCATTTATGACACCTCGCTCTATTCTTGAGCATGCATGCATAGTGGGCATTTATTACCCACTACGGTAGTGGTTTCTTCCTTGCATTAATTTAGATTCCCTCTTCTATGCCCTAACCCTAATTAGGGCTGAGGTGGCAAAATCTTGGCCATCGGTTATTGTTTTGATTCAGGCCTTTTGTTATTTTTGAAGACCTATATAAAGGCCTCTTCTTCTCATTTGTAAGGGAGCGAATTTTGAGGTTGTTGCTTATGAGCTATTGAGACAGTAGAATTTTCATTGAAGTGTGGTGAACATTTGATGTGTCTTAATACTTGCTTGGTTTCATTATTCTCTCAATTAGATTAAGTTTAGTAGATGAAGTGTTGTGATTGTTTTTGGAGAATATAATGATGTTTTGATGAGTTCTCGTGGTTCATACTTTTGATGTTTTAGTGATTCTAAATCATCGTGCAAAGTTAGCCTGAACCCCTTATCCACATGCTTAAATTCAATCATTCGTACAAACCCTTGAAGATTGCACCGGTCTACGTGTAGTTGTAGCTTGACTTGGTGAAGCGAGACTTGGTAAATTAAGGAACTCGTCCATCAGCATACTTTCCTTGGCCATCATTACCCTTAGGAATAGATTAGAATCTCTGAACCCTAAACCCTTTTAATTTCTGCATATCTGGTGAAAAACCCAAAAATAGCACTTAATTGAAAATCTTTTGATAGTAACCATATTCATCATGACATAAAGGATTGAAAACGTAAGGCCCCTTGTGATCATCAGCAAATCACATCAACACCGAGCATATCCACGAGTCGAGGAACCTTGGAGCTATCGTATGATCTTTTTGCAATCTTAGCATACGCAATACTTTGTTCGAGAGAGGATAGGATATTTGGTATTTTGTTCTACTGTTTGGTGAGTCATAAAACACACATCAACAATACTGAAAACACTAAGTCAATCAATTGACATCAATGACAACCTAATAACTGATTCACCTATCATTAAATCTGTACCAATCTTCATCAATGCAACACTTAGCATCACTGCATCAATTATGCTAACAACGGAAGTGGATCCGTTTGGAGGCGGAGGCAGATGCTCTCTAGAAGTGCCTAGGAAGCGCATCCCAGGGCTGTGGATGTCCTGTGGATGCGTTGGAGGCATCCACAGCCCTGGGATGTGCTTCCTGGGCGCCTCCTACGCACATCCGGGCAGCAAATGATTTAATTTTGCAGGATTTTGACCAGGTCAATTATGCCTTGGCAGCAGTAAGATTAGTCAAGTGAAAAACATTGCTGAAACAACCATGAGTACGCATCCAGTTCGGCTGTTATGTTCATCGGGCATACAATTCCCGCAGCCTTTGCTTCTGGCAGGAAGGAAATCATAAGTATTGCCGCCATTGTCACTCCTGCTAAGATCTTGTGCTCCATTTTGCTATCCCTGCCAAAATGTTCTGTGAGAGAGTTTATTAAGAGGGCAGAGATGTGTTGATGGAATAATCAGTGGAAGGAGAAGTGCACACACAAGATACGATCAGCTCACTAACCCATAATTTAATTAATCGCTTGGATAAAACAATGTAGAATAGAGTCGTTTACACCAAATAAGGTGTCCCAGAGCAGCCACCATAAGCAGTTATGAAAAGATAGGATTACATTTACTATATGTCATTACTGTTGCTGCGAGTGTATTCTCAAAGAAAGTCTATAATGATATTTTTTTTTTTCCTAATGGTCCCTGCTGGAACAGTTTATCTCAGCTTTGAGCCATTTGCAATCGATTAGGAGGACTGTCTTTTCAAGTGATTGAAATTCTGTGGCTTGTCAATGTTTTACTGGGTAATTCAGCTTTGAAAATTTGGTGCAATGGATCTTTCAGCTTGGCTTTTTAAATCTAAATATTCTAGTTTTGACAAAATGTTTTATAAGATTTTGATTTTTTTGAAGGTATAATTAAAGTGGTTATTTATTTCTGGTGTACTTGGTCTCAAATGAACCTTTCGAATTTGAATGTGCTTAATTTTGAAAGATATTCAGGTGAGATCTTTTCCTTTAAAAAAATATAATTTTATTTATTTAATATTTATCTTGATCAATGATGAAGTATCATACTATCAAATGATTTAATTCTCTCTCTCTCTCTCTCTCTCTCTATATATATATATATATATATATATATATATCTATCTATATCTATATCTATATCTATATATCTATATCTATATCTATATAAACGCATCCAAAACCCCCCAAAAAGTTTTTTCGTGCATCCGCACACCCAATTCTCGCACCCGCATTCACATCCACACCCGAATTGGCAACTTAGCCCATAACCTGAAATAGAAAGTGGCACATCTACCAAGAAGAGTCAGGTGAGAAGGTAAAGTCTGATTTGGATTTATTATCTCTGTTCACCAAGGAAATGAGGCCTGATGTATAACATCAACACTATCGCCTACTCCTTTGCCCCCATGATAACCCAAAGGAGTTCCAACCTTGATGCAGTCACGTTCAGAGGGCCCAATGGAGGACTATCCAGCCATCCAACCTAACATCAAAATTTGTAGATGACAGACATCTTGTGGAAGACAATAACACATTCTCATTTATTTAAGCTTGCATGATCTTGCCAAGGTTAGAACTTCTCACTTTGCCACAATGGGCCTCTTAATGGCCGTTTCATTACTATGATAGTTAAGCACAAATCACACTACTGAATATCCTCAACTTTGGACACAACTCTAATGAACTTGGCTATGGCACTTCATTAGCTCCTTTAGGATTGTACTCCACATTGTATTCCTTGTTCTCCACTCACATTTCCCATCTCACACCTCACTGCTTCACTTTGCTTTTCTTCTTCCTCTACGTTTTTTCCTGTACTTCTTTATTCTGTCTTCTTCGCTTACTTCCTTTCGATCCAAGATCCAGTATATATAACATCTACAAGTTTTTCCACTGATCTATGTTGGCTAGAAGATGGTGCAAAGCTCAATGCCACATGTAATATGTTGTCGGTCAAAAATACAGACTTATAAGTTCAAATGAAAAAGCAGTGAAGACTCTCCATGTGTTACACTGCATACATCCTCATTTGCTACACAAATCCTTAACAAATTGAAATATTCTTTTGCTGGTGTGAATTCCCAATAAGCTGCCGCAAAGAGAAACAATCACAACTATCAACTATGCATAACTATCCACCTGTAGATGCTCTCAAGCCAATTTACAATCTTTGCCTCATCCAAATCATCTCATATGTTTTTGATTAGGGGTAAAACAGGTTTTGAAGGGACCTAAAACCCTGTACAAACTACAAACAGATTTTGTTGGGATCCGAAACCCAAAATCAGAATGCTGCCAAAAAATTGATCTCAGACAAATAGCAGCCAACCTATAGCCAATCTACAGCACATCAGAAGATAGAAAGCATAAAAAATCCAGCTGTCACAACAATAGGCCTAAGCCATCAAACAAGACCACTCAGAAAATTACCAAAATCAGATTGCTGCAAAAATATAAATCTCAGACAAATAGCAGCCAACCTACAGTCAACCTACAGCACATCAGAAGATAGAAAGCATAAAAAATCCAGCTGTCACAACAATAGGCCTAAGCCATCAAACAAGACCACTCAGAAAATTATCTCAAATGTTAATATGACATTCCTCAACATCAATCCAACTGTGCTCAAAACTGCAAGAGCCAATTTCAAAGTGTGGTGAAAAGCACCAACTTTCTCTTGTACAGAATGGTAACCATAACCTCACAAACATTCAAAGAGCTAGACTAAACCACAAAATCCACCTTTCCATGATGCAAGATTACCGCACAACCCAAGAGTGCTCTTGCATCAAACCTCCACCTCTGATCCTTGTGAAATATTGTCCTTTTCTTACCAGCATTGCTATGTGATCCTTTGTCTTGTGAGTCCACTTGCTCATTATCTTGTTGCTTGACACTCCCACACTGCTTTGTGTTTGTACTGTTTTGCACTTTTTCTTTTTCACTTCCTATCTATCCTGACCAATGACAACACTAGGAGAGTGTAATATCCAGTGTCCACATTCCAATATGGAATTGGAAAAGATGGTATATTTGGCTTGTGCTCCTTCATTTCCATGAATCAAATATATTCTGGCAAGGTTCTCACAATCTATAATGATCTTTTGCATTTCCATATAGGTAGAGCTTCAAGTCTACCTTGCTATGTATGGTTTATAGAATCTCATTGAATATTTATGACATTTGGTGTAATGCCCCACCAAGGAACCCTTAGAACGAAGGGTCAAATATGCACTGATAAACTTTTTTTTAACATCAATATAATCATCATGACATAAGTGCATCATCTAACTTAATAGCAAAGCAATTAAGGAAACTTACAACTATTCTTACGTGACCGAACACAAGCGAAAGACTTACAAGTACTTCAAATGGTTGCATGACAAGCCCTAACTCATACTTGGAATGAATGTACATGTTCCACAAGACACCATACGGAGGCTCGGACCATGTCCTATGAAACTCCCAAGGCGAGACTGGACAACCATCCATGGTCGACAATTGATGAGACAAAATCCATCCTTGGCACAAACATCCCTAGGTTCATTTTTAAGCCCAAACGAAAAGTGAGTTAAACTGTATCAAACCATATCGGAAAATGGAAAGTGAATAAATGAAAATGATCCTGAGAACACAAGGAAACCAAATCTAAGGTCCATTTTTACATGGACCCTCGAGAACTACAATCTTTCATAAATGCGCAGAAAAACAGAATAAATGTGTAAATTACTAGAAAAAATGCATAGGAGATTTGAACATATGCACAGGAGATTTGAACATATGTGCAAAAATAGGTACATATGTGTAGGGGCAGTAGATGCTTGCGCAGGACTGCCTAGAAAGGTTAAATTTGCAAAATTACAAGTGCTGATACTAACGCACAACCTAATATTGAGGTCATTTACACTCGATTGCATCTATAAACAGCATAATGAACATAATTGATCTAATCTACTAAGCATATCAATATATATCGTAATTAATGAAATGCAAATACAAGGGATAGAAATGTGCACATCATGCTCAGTACTCTGCCCTGGAAGTAGCCCACCACCTGTACACCGGTCCCTAGCAGTGAATGCAACACCATCCAACCACGTGGTACCCTCAAGCTCACCCTACCGTGCTTGTAGAGATAATCACATGGCCCAAACACACGAAGTACACACACAGAGAATGGCTAACACACGCCAATCAATGCAGTAATTAGGGGATGGTACAATGATCCCAATGCAAACACTCATATACAGATACTAGAATGCTAGTACATCAAGGTCGCTACTCAGATCTAAACAGAGGTTGGATGCAGAGACTCAAAAGTGGGAGTGTCATCGCAAGGTACATTATGACCTCTTTAGATTTGAGCAATCCATCTCATCAAGGACAGTCTACTTAGCTTATGATCGACGGCCGTAGATGGCCAAGCTATCAAGTATCTTCGATCAACGTCCTCAGACAACCAGATATTGTGTCTTCGATCAATGTCCTTAGATGGTCAGACACTATGCCTTTGATCAACGTCCTTAGACGACCGAGTAGTCTTATTAGTTCTCATTATGAACTCTTGTAATTATGTGTAACCCCATTCATTTATTTAGTTATTAGTTGTAATTATGAACTCTCCAAGGGTTACCTTGGTGATTCCTTTGTGTCCCAACCCGCCTTAGAGAGCCACTCCACTTTTCTACTCCGACACCAACCAAAATCATCTCGTTATATGTTATTGTTTGATCAGATTTGAGTATGTAATTCCTTTTAAAATTTGAGGTATATAATAGATAATTTCTCACTAGAATATTATCTAATCAATGTTGATCTCCAATTGATATATAACATTTATAGATAATTTCTCACTAGAATATTATCTAATCTATATTGATCTCCAATTGATATGTAATATTAAATCTCACTATTTAATATATATATCAATATCAATATGATTTATATTGCTGTCTTCTAATTCTTCACAAATATATAAAGAAGACTTGAATATGTATTTCACTGATATGCAAAAAAAACTGAATGTGTATTGCTATGATTATCAAAATGAAGTGGATTTGATAATACTTATATCTTGTATTTCTCACGAAGAGGCATACCTCTTCGTGAGACCATAGGTCTCACGAAGAGTTATGTCTCTTCGTGAGACATCCCATTAATGTTAATCATAACACAAGTCGATGTTATCGACTTAACCATTGTTATGATCATCATTACCTTATGACAGCTGATATCAATATCGGACTACAACAATGTGAATATCGAACATAATGAAGTTTGGAGATTAGTTGATATTGGTCGATGATGTCATTATCAATAATGATAATCATAGTTGACATTATCATTATTGATAATGATCTCAGTCATAGTTGTTAGTAATTGGCAATATCATTTGATAATGATCTCAAACATAGTCGATATCATTATCGATAATGATAATCATGAACAATAGTTGATATCATTATCGATAATGATAATCACAGTCGATACTATAATTCAGATTCATTTTCAGTCGATACCATAATCGACTTTAGGTAATATCATTCATGGTTTTGATCGATACCATGATCGACTATATTATCAACTTAGTAATATTAAGTTGTTATCAACTTCATTAATAATTAAAGTTGATAACAATATCAAATTAATAATATCAAGTTGATATCAACTTTGTCAACAATTTATAGTTGATAATAATATCAACTGTGATATCGATATTACCTTAATAGTATTAGTCATCATTAATGATAACTATTATCAGTATACTAATGAATCTTGATGAATTCTACAAATGGTAAGATCATCATATTATGAAATATATAATCACATTATATCTAAAGAAGGAGAGATATCAAATGCTTAAGGCCAATAGGCCAATTAAGCATTTGATTTCATCGGTTAGAATAATTTGACCGAAGCTACAAACATTAACATTATACAACGAGGACCATGCAAACAATGCAAATAAGGACTCTAAGTCCAAAACCAAGATGAGATAAAATAAGCTCCATTGGCCTCAGCCAAGAGCACGGGTCCCTCAAGATCCCTTCAATTGGGCACAATCCCACTATACTCTGGGATGCTGTCTCAACATTGTACATCCGCATATCAAGTGATCAAACACAATAGAAGGTGGATCAACAAAAAGCAATGCAATGGCTATAACCACAAGCCATGAAAAGACAAGGTTTTAGCTCTACTCGGGAATTGAGGAGCACTCAATTGGGGCTCGTCCAAGAGTGGAGATACCTCATGATCCTGTTAAAATAGACACGACTCATGATGGCAAGGGTGTGGTCACACTACCAACTCTTAGTAAATCACAAAAGCCATGAGCAAGGGCACAAATAACTCATAAAACACAATTAGGAGCATATATAAGGAATACGTTCACGTAGCTTAAAAACCGAGGAAACAACCATGAATACTCTTGGAATTAAAATTCCATACACTAATATCATGACTCCACAAAATAATCCATCGTTAGAACGAAGAAATTCCCATTTTCAAAAAGACACTTTTGGGATCATATCTAGGTCAAGGCCAAAACAGCCATTGAAGCCATGAAAAAACTTGAAAAACCAAAATATGAAAAACAAAATTCTAAGAATACCCTTTTGCTTCTAAATTGCCCTACAATGCAAAAACATAGTCAAATTAACTTTCCAAGTATCCATAAAAATTTGAGCAGCATAACATTACATAAACCAATACAAGCCCAATCGGGCAATGAAACAATATGAAAAGTGGGGGAGTGCTAATTCTCAACCCATGAACTAAAGAAATCAACATTGCATCAAGAAATGAAGTAAAACGGAAGATCGAGGGAGCCCTACCTCACCAAATGGTGAAACCATTGAAACAGGGAGAAGAAATTGCAAACTCCACGAAAACACTTGAAACACTTGGCAAAGTGGAGCAATTCCGGCAAGATTCCAATGAGTCAATACCCACAAAATTTTGCAAAAGCCACTTAAATCAAATCTCAATTAAAATGAAAACAATTGAAATAATTCAAACCCCCAAATGGGTTGATTCAACTCAATTCCATTAATCAGAAATGCACTTTGGTGCACTCACTTTAAAACGATAAAAATAAACCATAAGGGTTGAAACTAGCAATAAAACCCCTAACTTGCCATAACAACCACTGACAATCTATAATGCACATACAAGTATAGTTATACCTATAGTAATGCAAACGAAGTCTGGATTTTACCCACACAGTATTGGAGATATAATATATCAGTACAGATACACCACCCATACAAGGGCGATATTGGCTGAATCATGAACGGCCAATGTAACTGTCCTCTGTGCTACTAATGGGGATAAGACACACTCAAACCTGCAGCTCAGGTGGAGTTAATTATTAGAATATTATAATGTTTCTTTAATGGTCATCTTAGTTAGTCTTTAGTTTAATAGGTAGTTTCTATTTCATTCCTTAGTTCACGATTGTTTCTTTTAGAAACGTCATCTTTATATAAGGAGCTTTCATCTCCTTTGTTTAATACAACATCGATTTAGCATAACATGGTATCATAGCAGGTCGATGGGATTTTATAGAAATTGGTGAATTTTTAAGAAAAACTCGAGCCTCTTCTGATTTGGAATTTTTTTTTTAGAAATTTTTTTTTTGAATTTTTGAAATAAAAATCGTTGGAGGTATTTTATGAAAATTTTGTGGTTCATCTTCTAAGATTTTTGCTGAAAATTGCAAGCCTGGTTGAGGGTTTTGATTGTGTGATTTCCTGGTTTGAGCAAAAGTCATCGGTTTTTTATGGTTGCATGTACTTGCATGTTTATTGCATGCACTTTTTGTGAGTTGCATGTTTTTGCATGTGTTGTTTTACCATGCGAAGTCTCATGTTTTGTCGCATGAAGGTTTATCTGATGGGTTTTTATAATTTTTTCCTCAAAAATTATCTGTTGGGTTTATAATTTCCTCAAAAATTATTTGTTGGGTTTATAATTTCATAAAAAATTATTTGGTGGGTTTATAATTTTTTTCTCAAAAATTATTTGGTGGGTTTATAATTTTTTCCTCAAAAATTATCTGTTGGGTTTTACCGTTTTTTCCTAAAAAATGAAGCTCTGTATTCTTTGATCCATGTCTTGGATTCTGTTGTCTGGTTTTGATCGATTTTTTACCTCAAAAATCATGTCTTCTTTTCCTATTTTCTCCTAAAAAAATCATGGCTTTTTGCAGTCTGTTTTGGGGCATCATGCCCATCTGCAAAATTTGGAGGGTTTGCTGATTTTTCCTCAAAATCGTGCTAGCTGTTCACAGTGTTTGTCTTTGTCTCCAGGGAAGAGCAGCTCCATTATCCAACATCAGGTTTGTTTTGTGATGATTTCTGGTCAAATGTTTTGCTGATTCTGGAAGGGTTAGTGGTAGACTCATCTCAGTGGCAGAGTCAGTGGTAGGCTCCTGTCTCTTTTTGCAGACTTTCTAAAGGAGGCACCCTTCTCTGTTCTTTTTTGGACGGATTTTGGCTTCTTGGTCATTAACATTTTGCAGATCCAAGGAGGGTCTCAGTAGCAACAAAATGTTTTGAAGAATTTGTGACCAAAAGATAACAATTAGACGACCATTAAGGGAGGGTATTAGAATATTATAATGTTTCTTCAATGGTCATCTTAGTTAGTCTTTAGTTTTTTAGGTATTTTCTATTTCCGTCTTTAGTTCATGATTGTTTCTTTTAGAAACATTGTCTTTGTAAATCTATATAAGGAGCTTTCATCTCCTTTGTTTAATACAACAACATCGATTTAGCATAACATTAATGTCTGGTACCTATACACTAAAACATGCACACATCAAGTACAGCTGTCCACAAGATAAATAGCCAAAGCACATACATGTAATAATTCAAAGTGCACCTAATGAAAGGAAATTTTAGCAATGTAATCATTTGTTTGTATTTGAATGTTACAGAACCATCCCTTTCATATTTAATCCTCAATGTACACATAGTAAACATTTCATTTAATTTATAGCATTAAAATAATCATTTTACGACATTTAAGGCATATAATAGTGGAAACTCCAAATAAGATATCCATCGACATAAAAGGCACAATAACATAGGAAATCAATAATAACATCATGATAGTCATAATCAAATGTTTTCAAATACAAAATACACCAGATATCATCATAAAGCATCATGTCATATCACAACTGGATCATCATGCATCAAAACGATAAGCACAAGTAAAATCTAACATCTACGTCAGTTATGATACTAATAAAACTAAAATAATGTACTGTAACCAAATGCATCTCACAATGCCCACAATATGATCACATCATACGAATAGTCTCGGGATAAGGAATGAGTCTAGCTTGGATCAAAATAATACAAAACAGAATACAACCACGGGAGGCACTACATCTGGCAAAATTGGTTTGCAATTTACATTACAGGAAATTTGTTTCCAATGCCCTTGGGTGATCCATATAGTAATGTTTGGAACAAAGATGAATCATTTCTACACAGGAAGGCGTTATCCAGCTGGCAGAAAGCTCTGCATCTTTACAGATGTGATACGAAGTACCAAGGTCCCTTGTTGACAAGCATTCTTTACAATAAGACAAAGAAAACTGAAAAAGGAATATTGAAAGGTCAAAAGATGAATTCTAGTATTATCACCCTTAGAAATAATACACATCAAGAATTGATTACACACTTAGGTAGTAGTACTGCTGATATGTACAAATCCAGAAATCAGTTCAACTGATCAGCAACTCCAGCTAAACTCACGTTTCTCAATTGTTTTGTAAAAGTTGATTGACCTGGCTTCTGTGGTTAAAAGGGTGTGACTAGGTTCATGACATAGACCATGGACCAACGTCTGAAATCAACTGATTATTTATTATGTCTTCCAATTTTTAAATGCATTCCTTTACTTTGTAGAGTTTCAGTTGTAGATTTTCTAATACATGGGCCAATGTCTGAAATCATCTGATTATTTGTTTTGTATGGCTTTATTTAAATGCATTATTGTACTTTGTACAGTTACAGTTGTAGATTTTCCAATGATTGCCTAAAATTGTAATAAATAGAAACACATCAATTATTTCCATAAACTTTCTAGTTTTAATTGTTTATCTTTTTCTTCATGCTAAATTTTTTGCATCTCAATCAAATATTTATACTATTTGTTACAGTTTATGCTTCTGAGCAACGTGGATGCTGTTATAAAATGGTGAATTGACTGGTGGATTTGTGTTTAGTCATATGGCTTATTTGTTCCAGAAAAAAACTTCTTTTCCAACTTATTTCAAATATCATTTAATTAGTTATTCACTCTTTTTCCATTTTTCTTCTGAAGAAGTGGTATTTCCCTGTTTGTCCAGGCACAACTAAGGGGGGCTTCATTGCTAGAAGAGAATAAAGCATATACAAAAGCAATTGCAGCTGGGCAGCAACAAATTCAGGAAAAGTCTCATGAAGCTCGTCAATTGGAGGCTAAGCTGAAGGTTTCTTGATTACATTTTAAATGCCATTGCTTTCTAGTTTCTATGATTTCAAAGTGTTCTGATTCTAATCTTGGACCTATTTACAAAAATCTAGAACTGAAAACCCAAACAGAAACTCTGAACTTAAGTCCAAGATCACTGAAAATTTGAAACCAAACTGCTGAAAAAACCAAAACACATGGAAGTTATAACACTCTTATGGTACAACTTACTAAACAACATATACAAATTGCATTAATCTGATCTGAAATTTTCTTAATTATAAACTATATAAACATACAATATGATGTATACTGTAGAATTGTAGATGACTACATTCATGCGATTGTACAAGATGTAATATTTGGTACCTTGTAAACTAACATATCCAAAAATGCACTCTTAGCATTTCTCACAAAATACTGGTCAATCCATCATACACGAAAACTTAGTCAATGACTATTCATTTTACTAAAATGGGCTTTAGATGTAAAACTCACACCCTGATGTTTTTATGGCAACTCTTGATTTTTAAAATTGGCTTTATATTGAGCTGAAAGGCTTTTTCAGAAGAATCTACTTTCTTATAGGTCACAGAGAGCTAAGACCACTTTTAAACATCATGAATTGCTACTATATTTTTATATTTACAAAAGTAATTTTGAATTATGAAGAAATACTTAAATATTTATTTTAGAGGATAATAACTTTGTGGAAATAACTTCTGACTTTTCCCTTAGCATTGGCAACCCCCCAAACCAATTTGAATATGCTACAACAGGATAGCATTTTTAACTTGGATAACATTTTCCTAGAGGGACTTAGATGTGTAGTGGGAATTCCAAAAGTTGACTCCGAATTAACCATTTCTATGTTTAACAAATTAACCCTCATAATATGCTGTTGTGCTGTTGTAAATAGAATTAATTTGCAGTACCAAATTGCCAGTTTAAAATACAAGAGAGTATAATTGAAGGTCAACTAATACTAATCATCTAAGTCTTATCTGAATGCTGTACAATTTTTATTGACTGTAAATTCACCCAATGCTAATCCAAAATTGTAACTCTATTGCAATGTTCATTATGCAGTTTAGAAATGAAAGAATGGTCTTTTATATAATTTCGCACTTGATTCAAGGGTCAAGGAGTTTGAATACTTTAAGATCTTAACAGTATAAAAGAAATGGATTCTATTTTAGGGCTTGTTAAATTGTAACTATCCAGTAAAGATCTGATTGTATGCCACTTTATTTGGAAACTAAGGCCAGCGAGACAACATGAAGAGAAAGCAAAAACGGTATGATGTCATTGTGAATGTTTCACAGTTGATTCAACTGGGGCATTGGGGGGTTTATGGTAGCTATGGAACCCTAGTTCCATTCGAGAAAATCTTTTGGAGGCTAAGGATAACTTGTTGGCAGTATTTGCAAGTAGGTACACTTGCAAGGACTTGACCATTGTCATTACTATCAGTGTATTTGTATCATTTTATAGAAATAGGAGGAAATCATGCACGAAAGAGATAACTTCTGTCAAGAACCAACACTTGCAGGATAGATGTATTATAGCTGTGTATTTTAATTCAATTCTCAAGTGCTTTAGAAAAGTTTTGTTGCCCAACTTGGTTTCCTCTGCTTTAGTCCACGAATGATTTTGGCAACTTAATTTTGGAGAATAGCATCTAGGATTTTTACAACAAATTTTGGTAACTTAATGTGAAGCAACAAATTCGCAGTTGAGACCTTTGTAACCAAACCATTAGATTTTTGGCGTATCATAGATTTTTGCTAGGTACCATTGATCTAGAGGCTTAAATATTGACCAAAATCACGTCAAAGCATTGGTCAATAAGTTTTTGCAAATATCTTCTGATAGCTAGTTTAAGGGATCAGCTTAGCGTCTAAACTTATGTGGATGCTGGACCCTAACTTAAAACAATTGGTTCAGGAATGATAGGTTTGGCAATTGAAAAGCTTCAGAATGTTTGTTATGGCATCAAAATTAAAGAGGGTCAAGAGGGAAATTGAAGGCTGGAACAGGAAATTGTTTTGAGATGTTGATTAGCAGAAAAACAGAAGAGGACTCGAGTTCTTAGACATTTAGCACGCCATTGATAAGGAGGGGCTAACAGAAGAAAATCATCACCAAGAGAAGGTAACCCTATTAGAACATCTAAACTCCTTACAAGTGAAGAGATGTCTTCGATGTGCAAATGTCAGGCAAATTGGTTAATGGATGGAGAAGTACCAAGTTTCTCTACCTTTTTACCATCAACCCTAGGTAGAACAACCAAATCAGCGTACTAGTGAAGCTTGATGGAGAAATTTGAATTCTTGCCCCAACATATCCCAAGTTCAATTAGTCAAGAAGACAATACTCATCTGATGGATGGTGCAAATCCCAAGGAGGTAGGTAAAATTGCCTTTTCCTTCAACAGGATTAAAGATCCTAGCATGGATGACCTCTAGTAGGTTTCTTTTAGAGATATTTGTATATTGTGGGAAAGGATGTATTTAGTTCCTCCAATATTATTTCTTTTCTGCAAAATTATTGACTGCATTTACCTAAATATTGGAGGAATTAAATAACATGTTCTTAGCTCTTCTTCCAAAGTAGACAAGATGCCACTTACCTAGACATGTTTTGGTCGATAAATTTTTGCTATATGATCTGCAAAATAGTATCGAAGGTAATTGGTAATAGATTTAGAGATCCTTTATCCATGATATTGTTGAGCAACTTGGAGGTTTTATGGGTGGATAATATTTTTTTGATGGGATACTCATTGCCAATGAAATACACCACCCACTAAAAGTTGGCAAGAATAGGGTATGCTAATAAAATCGGATTTGCAGAAGGCATGCAATAAGGTCAGAGGGCCTTTCTTGGATAGCTTCTTTGAGAGGTTTGGTTTTAGAGGAACATGGCAGAAATAGACAAACAAGTGCTATAGCATTCTCAGACTTTCTGTAGTACTTAATTGTAAATGAATGTAGTGCAGGACTTTCTCATTGCTCTTTAGGGTTGTTGATAAGGGGATCCTGTATATCCCTATCTCTATCATGATAGTAGAATCCTGAGGGAAAAGTATCAGGCAGGTCAAAGCTTTAGGCACAATTCATGGAATCGATCTATTTAGTAATGCAAAACCTGTGTCACATTTGCAGCTTGTTGATGGCAGTCTTATAGAAGAGAAAGCCATGATAATGGAGCCGAAGGAACTCTTTAGGATGTTGGCTGACTATGAGGATATGGTGGGTCAGACATAATAAATCAAACCAGATTTTTTAGGGTTTTTGGTTTTGATGTAATGCCCCCCTTTGGGATATACTTAAATGTTGCCCTAAAATCACAAGTTCAATTAGAAAAGAGATATAGTTGATTAAAATACAAAGTTACCAATTAAAAAATTGTCTTTTCAACATAAAATTGGTTTAAACCCTGCAATAAAGTTAGTCAACATTTCCAATAACTTATAAAAGCATATCAGTCAAGTGCATTAATAATTAAATGGTATTCTATATCCAAATCATTTAATATCAATTGAACTCTCTAATTTCTCCAATAATCAACCATACTATGGATTGGGGAAAAAATGATAGGGTGTCCAGAGACTGTTTGCCACAACTAAGCCCATGTGCGCGGAATATCCAACCAAGACAATTCCATTTAACTTGGAGTGGTGTGCTTACATTGTAGGAATTGGTCTGCTACACTCCTTATAATGCTTAATTATTAATCCATATAGGATTGTTTGTAGGGAAAATAGAAATGCTAAATTAAAAAGTTTAAACAGATTAATAATTCCACCAGTATCTTAAATTTAAATACATAATAATACCAATTATTTCCTAGATCACTGGTTTATTGAATGCAGATTGTATAAATATATATCAGATCTGTTTATTAACTTCTTGATCTGCATGTGTTACCTTTTTAATCTGCTCAATGATGTATTTATATGTCTCCTTTAACAATATGTATTCATATGTCTGCTGTAATAACATGTATTCATATGTCTGCTGTAATAATGTAAAGAGCCTGCCTAGCTCCTTGCTAAGAAAATAACTTTTCTTCCTGAATACTTTGCAAATGTGTTTTTGTTTTGACAATGTTTGAATTTTCTAGTATCTTTTCCGAAATAAAATAAAAACACATAGCAATTTTATTCCATTTCCTCAAGCTCACCAATCCAAATTAATTTCATACAAAACATTGCAATCTTTAAAAACAATACAATTTATTTCAAGTAGGCACCTGGCAAGTAATTTCGTCCTCACTAACAATGATGCCAGCTGATTATAAGTTGACGCAGCCTAAGAAGGAGATAACGTGACTTAAGAAAGTCCACGCAGCCAACGAGAAGTTCAAACGCAGCCCTTGGGAAGATTGACACAGCCTCCCAAATTGATACGGCAGCCACCAAGATGAAACGTGGCTCTTGGAAGTACTCACGTGCTTCACAATTCAGAATCACAGCCCTTCAAATAATTAACGCAAGCCAAGGAAAGAAGTGACACAGCTCTTATTGGATCAAACATAGCCTTCACAATGTCAATATAATTGACTGGAAGATACAGCAACCTTCCAAGTCTCCAGAACTCTTGTAGAAAAATCGAACCAGAATTATGGAACTCCAGAACAACAACAATGAATTAATTCTTCTTCAATTTGGCATACAACAACACCAAATTGATATCCGCAAATTTAGAAGTGAATTCTCAGAATTTCAGTAGCAAAATTCACCATTAACACGTAATGATTCAAATTGCAAAATGAGGAATCAGTCTTCAAACCCTAGCCATATTTCTCCTCTCTCCAACTTCAATAAATAACATAAGTCCATGAATGAATTCCTTTTTGCCCAAAGCATTGCTTTTATAATAAAAGATATCTTCTCTCACACGCTTTTCACTTACAAAAGACTTTGCTTTATGTGCACATTTGAAATATAATAAACTATTATATTTCTCTTCACTTTAATGCTGAAAATGACCCTTTTATTAAAATAATGCTATTCTAACACATAGGGTCCCTGTTTTATGAGCTCAAGGTTTAAAACTTCTCAACCCGGTTCCAATGAGCTATAACACTAAGATGCCCATAATACATTGCCAATAAAAATGACAACTTTATCTGATTTAATTAATAATAATCATAATTCACCCATCTTGCAAAAACAACTGAGGAAGCATCAGAATCAAAATTTGACAGCACAAGAGTGATCCTGATGATGAAAGATGATGAATGAACCTGATGGGGTGACTTACTAAAAATAGGCGCTCCCTCCAAGAATCTTGGAGTCCAAACCGGAAGTCGAAAAATAAAATCTGAAAGCATCATATAACTCCTCTAAATCCTCTGAGCTCAGTAGAACCATAAGTTGACTTACTATAAATAGTAAGTCCCTCAAAAGGGGTCAAAACCCACAACAAGGTCTCAATATTAGCCTACAAGGACCCAATGATAAGCTAAATCCACTAACTCCAATGCTAGCTCAAAATGGGGACATTACAAATAAGCCTGCTCTAATTTGTATGCTACTCCTTCCCCCTTCTTCCATCCACTTTATATCTTTAAATACCTTCTTCATGCCTTTTCACAAGAGAGATGATTCTTCCCACGGGTCGGCCTTGTGAAGAGTGGTGTTTATTCACAATTAGTCAGCCATCCAAGCAATATAATTTTAATTTATTTTTAAACACCCAAATAGGTCGTAACTAGAGAAGATTAATTTCTTCAAAGCAATGATCATACATGAGGAGGGTCAACCTAAGGAAGATGAAAATCCCTTACGGCGGTCGGCCCTAACAAAAACCAATAATACATTATTTATTTTTGCCTTTATAAAAGCAATACTTTAGGTGTAATATTAGTGCTAGACAATAACTTGAATGATGTCGACCATTTAGAGTGCTTCCATAAATAAAATGAAGTTGACCATCATATAAATTTGAGTTTTTGTAGACTACAAATTTTATCGTTACAAGGTGTTAATCTCCTTTACTAGTAGGGAAATGACAGTCTGCCCTTCCCAAGATTGCTTGTCCTCAAGCAATGACAGTTTAATTTTGTTGATCAAATCTTTGCAATGTGAGGGTCCCAACACCAACCCATGGAGATTTGTAATCCTTAGATTTTCCATGTGATTTAATTAGCTTCTGTAACCCTGATATTGCTATAAGTTGCAAATCTGAACTAAAATTCACAACATAATCTATAGTTGGAAATTGGCAAGGTTCGTAATTTTCTCCCATCCTCATTTCACATCACTTTGTAAATGTAAGAACTGGTTAGGTTGTCCCATTTAAGGTTAATGCAAGAATTTATATATTAAGATGAGGATTTGAAGCATGCCACATATTTATGCAATGTTCTTTGTCAAGAAGGTTTTGGGAACTGTCTTTTTTTTTGATTCACAATCTTGTCCGTTTGCGCGACGAAATTGGATTGGCAAGGGTGTGAAGTTAGACATGTTTTTGGGATAGGGTAATCTCGATTGAAAATTCTCATTAATTTGAAAAATCCAAAGTTCATCACCTAGTTACATATGGGATAAGCCCAATTTGGTTTATATCTAATCAATTTTTGTATGGCAATTTTGAGTGAATCCCTTTAAGTCTGCCTAATATATAAAGCTGAATGAGTACCTACACTAGTGACTAGAGGCATAACAACTTAAGTTTATTAAAAATTTGCTATAAATTGAAACCTTGATCCATGATTACCTTGTAATATGTTTGCATGACTTGTTACCTTTGATGTGGCATCTCTCTAATGATACCATGCATTCGAAGGTCAATTAGAGCTGAAAGCTGTAAATAAGATTGGATTTTCTTATTGATGTAAGTACTAATCCTGTTTTTGCTTGTCTAAGCTAGTGACAAAAATGAATGGCTGAACCTTAGCTGCCCATATGACATGAAGTTGAAGATGACTGTCATGTACATGCTATTTCCTCGTGAAGTAAGACTTGTTGAGGCTTACTTAGATGAGATAATTTGTTTAATTCTTTCCTTTTGACATGAGAATTTAGAGGTTTTGGATTTTATGATTGATAAGATCTCAATTGCTTTACCATTAATCTCTGAAATTTGGTATATCCTTTTGGCTATGCAGTTGTGAATGCATATATCAAGATTACAGTTATGGTTGGATATTGACATATTGGTAAACGTAGGTGGTGGTTGAGATTAAATGCAGTCATGACCAAATCTGCGTAGAGGATGATACTATTATTATAGACTGCTCCTTATGTGATGTCCCTCTCTAATTTGCCCTAGAATTTGCCTTAGAATCACAAGTGCAACAAAATAGGGGTACATCTTACCAAGTAAATGCTTTTAATGTCTCCTTTCTATTTTGTCCTAAATAACAATTGCACAAGATTAGGGTTAGGGTTTATCATATATAGGGTTTCTTCGATTTTGTGATTCCAACTTGAGACCTTGCAACACAGTTAGGATTCATACATATTCATAATGTCATAGTTAGATTTCTTAGAATTATATATAAATAAGGAATTTAAATCAATCCAATAGATGTTTGGAGTTAACTTGAGGACGACACAACCATAGAAATGATAATGTAGGGTGACTTGATGAGGTTCCGTAGAAACCTACTACCCTCGGACCAAGAGCAGATACATTTTTCCCCCTTGGCCTCATGTGGCCCTTGCCATACATATGAGGTGGGCTACCTAGTGTGGGGTCCTCTCGCTGTTCTTCATCTTGCCATTCCTAACTTGCTTCTAAGGATTGAACACCCATTCACCATGGTAGGGATTGTGAGGAGCATTCACAATAAGGTGCCCTGAAATCCTATCCTTCATAAGCCCAAAGGCAGTCCACTTTGTCCCCCTTTGGCCCCTTGGGGATTCCCCAGGTCACAACCATGAGGTGGTTTGCTTAGAAGGTGGCCTCATTGCCACTCTCCCAATCATGACTACTAGACTTTCCTTACCATGATTAATTACAACAGTTAGAAAATATAAATAACGTTTTATACATACTTTTTATATTAAATCATTACACCAATATTATACTTATCATTACTAAATAAGATAATTACGAAATTCACGTTAAGTTATTAATATATATATATATATATATATATATATACACAAACGCATATAGAAATGTCTATATATATAATTACTCATTGTGATTTTGATCTAATACACAAAGTCTAGACAATATTAATCATCAAAACACTTCATGTCAAGTATTTGTATAAAATGGTGTGCATACCAAGATGTCGGTAGCCCTAAAACCATTTCTTTTTCCTTTTGTATTTGTTTCTCTCTCTACCGATGATGCCCTTTGAATGAATTTGAATGCCCTTTTATATCAGGTTTGGAATGATAGGGCACAATGCCAAAGAGACATGCCTTAACATCAACTACCAATTGCTGCATAATCCTTTCATCGATTAGTTTATAGGTATTATTCTTGCCTTAACAAATATTACATAAGTCAATGGTTACTGTTCGCATCCATAACCCAAAGTCATATTTGGTTAATGTTAACAATAGCTCACACTAAGTGTGAATTGGTTCAATTCTAATAGGCATTGGAATGCAGATTAATGATTATAACTTGCTTAATCTGTGATGTACAATGTTTGCGATGAAAGCTCCCAATAGATGAGTTACGTCTGAGGCTTTCCGTTTGGAGTCACCAAGAACGATGACTTCCTCCGACCCTGCCATTAGTGGCGCTACTAGCTATATCTCATTAGTATTGTGTTCACTCGGTTATGTTTCCTTGTCCAACAATGATCAATGTATTGCACTTCTGACGTGGGTATATCGTAATTAGGGTTCCAAACAAGGGGGGCATGACAATCCTCCCCTCCCAAAATTGCTTGTCCTTGAGCAATTTCAATTATATCCAAGTCTTTAAACCAACCTTTAGGATTTACTCTACTATTGTCTCTAGTCAAGACGAGTTTTCTATCACTTGCATAATTGCATGACTCCCTCATTGAATTGTAACAAAGGTGCTCTTTTTGCACACTAGGGTGGGATTTATGACACACATCTATGATCCCAAATGTAACAATTTTATATCTTTCATTTTACTCCAATTATCCTAGATTAACCAAAAATAAAACCAACACGGAGCATACACAAAGTATACACATGAATGCATAAGCATATCTTAATATTGCAATAGTCTATTTTGGAAATTGGACAATTTTATGTGGTCGCTACTAGAGCTGCACCTCCTCAAAGCCCCATCGGTTTTCCATCCCTTCATTCTTTGATTGGATGCCTTTGAGATCTCCTTAATCATACTTTGTTTTCTTGTTCAGTCTTCTTTTGTTTCCTTGTCGAATATTGCTTCTAATTTGTGGGCTTGACCCCTTTTTCCACATATGTACCCCGACTCCCATTTTTCTCCACACTTGAATCACATCTTTCTGTCTTTGGGTTAAATAAGTGTCCTGGCTTCCATATCTCTTTATTGTGTCTAGGTTCCCATTTCTTTTTGCAATCAAATCATAGCCTTTCCTCCTTAGCTCCTCTTACTCACTTTTAGGTGGGAAAGCCCCTTTTTTCATCCTCCCCACGTAAGTGTCTATCTTCTTTATGGAGATGCTTGGAGTGTGTCTTTGATTCAAGGGTTTTGGATCTATCTTTGGTTGGATGTGTATCAAACTTTAGTGTTTTCTGGATTGCCTCTTCCAAGTCTGTTGGGTCCAAGGCGCTCACCATACTTTTGATCGATTCTTTCAATCCCTCTATGAATAGGTAAGTCAGCCTTTCATGAGAAACCTCTGGTACCATGACTGCCAACCTTTCAAATTCGGTGGCAAATTATTCAATTGATCCTTCTTGCTTAAGTTGGGTTAATTATTTAAAGTGCCATTGTGGGTGTCTACAATCAAATCTCTTTATGAGTTTTTGTGTGAACTCATCACAAGTGTTTATTTGTTGGTGACCTTGGGTGATAAGGCCACGATGCCACCATTCATGGGCTGCCCCTGTTAAGTGAAGCATTGCAAATTTAATGGCATTTTCTTCCGTCATGGGGCTTAATGAGAGATAGGTGTCTAACTTTTGCACCCATGAACATGCTGTCATTCTCCCTAATCCTTCAAAGTCAGGAAGGGTTATTTTATTCACTCTTTCTTGTAGGTCTTTATCTTGTGGTGTCTTTATTTCCTTATTAGAAGAGGATTTCATCTTAGCATCACAATAATCCTTAAAAGAGATATCCTTTCTAAGCTCGAGATCAATTGTAGAGTATGCCTCTACAATTTCATCAATATTATTCATTGGAGCATTTGTTTCTTCTTCTTCCTTCTGTCCCTCCCTATGTAGGAAAGATGGTCTTACCAGATTCAGTACCCTAGGGGGGCCATTATTATTATTTGCAAAATGATTGGAGTTATATCCCTTCCATTGTTACTCATGTTTTGATTTACTTGAAGGAGTTGATTTGTTCTTTTGTTCCTTTCATTTTGCTCCATGAGGGCTTGGGTGGTTTGGGTTGTTTGTTCCATGAAAGCCCTCAATTCATTGCTCATTTGATCACTCATGGTGGCGAGTTTCTTTTTCTCTCTTTCCAATGCTCTTTGAGCCCTTTGGCTAGTTCACATCAACAAGCTTTCATAGGATGGCAGGAAAGATGTTCTGATACCACTTGTAATGTCCCCTTTCTATTTTGCCCTAAATCACAATCGTACATGATTAGGGTTAGGGTTTACCATATATAGGGTTTCTTCGATTATGTGATTCCAACTTGAGGCCTTGTAACATAGTTAGAATTCATACATATTCATAATGTCATAGTTAGATTTCTTAGAATTACATATAAATAAGGAATGTAAATCAATCCAATAGATGTTTGGAGTTAACTTGAGGATGACCCAACCATAGAAATGATAAGGTAGGGTGACTTGATGAGGTGCCCCAAAAACCTCCTATCCTAGGTCTAAGAGAGGATACATTTTCCCCCTTGGCCTCATGTGGCCCTTGCCATACATATGAGGTGGGTTACCTAGTGTGGGGTCCTATCGCCGTTCTCCTACATCTTGCCATTCCTAACTTGCTTCTAAGGATAGAACACCCATTCACCATGGTAGGGACCGTGAGGAGTATTCACAATAAGGTGCCTCGAAAGCCTATCCTTTATAAGCCCAATGCAAGTCCACTATCCCTCTTTGGCCCCATGGGGATTCCTTGGTTACAACCATGAGGTGGCGTGCGTAGAAGGTGGCCTCATCCCCTTTCTCCCAATCATGACTACTACACTTTCCTTACCATGATTAATTACAACTTAGAAAATATAAATAACGTTTATACATACTTTTTATATTAAATCTTTACACCAATAATGTACTTATCATTACTAAATAAGATAATTATGAAATTCACATTAAGTTATTAAAATATTATATATATATATTTATAGAAATGTCTATATATAATTACTCATTATAATTTAGATCTAATACACAAAGCCTAGACAATATTAATCATCAAAACACTTCATCTCAAGTATTTGTATCAAATGGTGTGCATACCAAGATATCGGTAGCCCTAAAACCATTTCTCTTTCCTTTTGTATTTATTTCTCTCTGTTGATGATGCCATTGGAATGAATTCGAGTGCCCTTTTATATCAGGTTTGTGGAATGATAGGGCACAATGTTGACGGGACATTCCTCAACATCAACCACCAATCGCTGCATAATCCTTTCATTGGTTAGTTAATAGGTATTATTCTTGCCTTAACAAATATTACATAAGTCGCTGGCTACTATTTGCATCAATAACCCGAAGTCATATTCGGTTAATGTTAACAATAGCTCACACCAAGTGTGAATTGGTTCAATTCTAATAGGCATTGGTTGGAATGCAAAGTGACGATTATATCTTGGTTAATTGGTGATGTACGATGTTTGCGATGAAAGCTCCTGATAGATGAGTTACGTCTAAGGCTTGGCGTTGGGAGTTGCCAAGAACGATGACTTCCTCCAACCTTCTCGTTAGTGGCGCTACTGGCTATATCTCATTAGTATGTATTGTGTTCACCTGGTTATGTTTCCTCATTCGACAATGAATTATGTATTGCTCTCCTGATGTTGGTATATCATAATTAAGGTTCCAAACAAGGTGGGCATGACAATGTTCTTTTTAAAATTTTGGATTTGAATCCTGTAATCATAACATAAACAACATATACAAATATATATCTATATATCTATTCAATGATTAGGATTAGATAATATCACATCATAATCATTATACTATCGAAAACATTATGCACGCATATTAAAGATTGGAGGAAGAAATATGATAGGTCTGCCCAAATCCATTTCTACACTAAGCCCAAGTGTGGATGTATACTAGAGCCCTCCTCTTTTCTTGCTTAGTGGCTTGCTTGTACCTACTTTCCCTATTAATGTTTCGTCCTCGCAAAGACACATGCCACCTTGCAGAATTTGGGCTGAAGTTGTAAGGGGGTTTCTTGGTCCTATGTAAGTGCCATGTTAACTTCCTTACAGGATGCAAGTGCTCTCTTGGCCCTCTCACACAATGTAAGTGCCCTCTTGGCCTCCTCACACGGTGTAAGTGCTCCTTTCAGCCTCCTTACATTATGTAAGTGGCCTCTTGGCCTCCTTTATGTCTTGCTGATCATACTTCAATCTTCTTTGGTATAATTATATTTTTGTTGATTGCTCGTGTTCGATTATCCTTGCTGACTGTGTTTTTCTTCTACTGTTCATCTTTGAATGGTTGGAATGATTTCTCCTTTATACTTTATGGTGAAAGGGTCACCACCTTTTATAAGAATTGAGTCACCACTTTTCATTGTTGCCTTTGAGAATAATATTTAATCCCCCTCTGTCACATCCCCATGTCAGCGCAATCTGATGGGGATCTTAAATGAAGAAAGTAAATAAAATAAGACATATTGAAAGAATTGTCAAAAGTATGAAAGGGGATGAGAAATAGTTATTAGGTATGGCAATGGAGAGGGAGAAAGGGGATAGGCAGCTTGCAGGGCATGGCATCCCTATCTTTTGATAGTCCTTGAGAATGACCGGAAGTCACTTCCATATAGATGGGACTGCACCCCATAACATGCTGGAGGAAATTTGAAAGGAAAAGTAAGAACGTGAAAGGAGAAAAAAAGAAAGAAAAAGGCAACTGCAATTAATAGGGAAGGTGCATTCATTCTCAGAGTGCTCGAATGAGTAGTAGGATAGGGCATCCCTTCCCTTTGGTAATCTAGTACAAAGGACTAGAGGTCAATTTGGCATGGCACAAAGATCACATTTTGGGGAGGTGTCTTGAAAAGTAGTTCACATCCCTTGCCTATGCTCCCATATTTTGCAGACAACATAACACCAACTATGATATCTGAGACAAAATCCCCCTTCCTTTATGCTTATATGGATGTCCAACCCTATTTCAAGTTGGCCATTTTTGCACAGACAGGAAAGTGCTGGTAAAGTATGTGTGCCATTGGTGGTGTTGCTATGGAATTGGAAGTGGAAGGGATGGGGTTGGATTCAGATGGTAGAACATTCTCTAGCATGCAAGAAATGTGGCATGAGGAGACTAGAGGAGAAGACAAGGAAGAAGAATGGTGTATATGTAGATAATTATTATTTAAAGGTGCATATGTAGATAATTATTCCAAGATCTTTTACTCAGATTCTATTAGTTGTCTTACGGGGTTTGGGAAACCTAAATCTTAGATGATTTTTGAAGGGTGTATTTAGCATTTAAAAGTCTTTCATTCTAACTTTGTGTATGTGAGTTAATGAATTGTCATTAACAAATGGTTTATCTAAGGCTTGAAGGAAATGAGAGGGAGGATAATGGCTTATCTAACTTAATAATTAGACCTATGTTTTCTTTTATCAACAATAAGAGTCCATACAATTGATTATATATTGTTAATAATTGTATTAAGCAAAATAGGTCCCAATTTTTATTATGGTTTGAAAGCTACTTGAAAGCGTTGACAACTAGCATGTGTATACAAGATTTATGATAATTAAAACCAATGACTTAGTAATGGGTTTGATTTGACAGATCGCCCCCCTTATTGCATTTTGGTTCAATTATTAGTGATCAAGACTAATATGTTAAAATTATGAACCAGAATATAGCAATTTCAAAATTTGAAATGCAACACACAAATAAACAAGAAACTCAGAAGATTTATCCTGGGAAAACCCTCCTCTTGAGGGTGAAAAACCCAGCCCACAAAATGATGATCCCTTTATTTAGATATCAAAACAATTACAATGACTTCTCACATATGATTGAAGATATTAAGCAATCAATCAAATGCCTTGTTGCTAAATGACGAGATGCACAAATGACTTTACGATCTCAGAGATACACTCACAGTCTCTGTATAATGGAGAAGTCGATCACATGTAGATTTAGCATTCAACAGAGATATAACACTTGTCCCCAAAAATATTACTATCACTGTAATATGAATTCTGTCGCCGAAGCTTTGCTAAAGACATAATAACTTTTCTCTGTCCTGAAACACTATCACGACACCTTCACGATGATACATCACTATGCTAATAGAATTGACATTCAACAAGAGTTTTCCTTAGAAGATACACTAAGGCTGGAATCCCTAGCATCACCAAGAACTGCCGTAACGCACATAAGAAAAGACAACGGATGACAGTTACCAAGCATTTAACACATCGCATAGCCTTGGACGGTGATCGTATCCGCATAGAGATGAACACATAGCATAGAATGTGGATTACATTTGCATAGTGTTGAATGCATAGAATTGAAGAGCCTATATGATTCATCGTAGAACAAATGTCTATGAATGCTGCCCAGAATAAAGCACGAAGCTTATTCACAGCATTAGTCACGAGACACCTCAACATAACGGTGAATAGAAACAGCTGAATCATAACAACACCGCTCAAATGTGAATAGGAACCTTGACAAAATGCTCGAACTCAATACATGTGTTGCTAGAAACAATACGACACGGATACAACTTGAGTCCAGCATAATCTCAGATGGAGCCAATAACAGAAGATAAAATCTCATGCAAAATAAGAAGCTTACGATCCCAACAGAGAACAAGGAGCACAGGAGAACAAAAGAGGTATACAAGATCTCTATCGCAACTACTTATTTCAACACTCCCTCTTGAGAGGGAATCGAGATCATCAATATGTCATCACATGACAAGTACACATAGCTGCAACCAAATAAAAGGTGTCAATAACAAAATCTCATTATAGTATTGTCATCTCAGCATGACATTCACCATGGCTACTCCTAGAGGGCGAAAGAAGAAAACTAAGTCATGGAATCTCACACATGACTTCCACCATGGCTACTCCCAGAGGGCGGAATAAGGGTTCTCACCTTAAGCTTCTCTCGCAGAGAAGAATGCATTAACAAGGGATTGCACCTCGAACTTCTCCCTCACAGAGAAGAACTCATTAACAAGGGATTACACCTCAAACTTCTCCCTCATAGAGAAGAACTCGTTAACAACATGTAAAAGAATTACTGAAGCTGAGACTCTCTCTCAGCAAGAGCATCATTCTCTACAATACCAAGCTTATCTCTGAAATAGAAAAACTTCACTCTAGGAAGTGGCTTGGTGAGAATGTCTGTTGTCTGCTCTTCTGTGCAAATGTACTTGAGCTCAACAACTTTCCTTTGAACCATATCTCCCAAGTGGTGATATTTGATTTCCACATGCTTGGTTCTATCATGAAAAACAAGATTAACCGAAAGCTTCACATAGCTTTGGTTATCACAGAGAATCACTGTAGGTACCAAAGGCTGTCCAAACAATCCTGCAAGTAGTTTGTGGAGCCACACTGCTTCTCTTGCAGTCAAACAAGCTGCAACATAATCCGCTTCAACAGTACTCTGAGCAACACATGATTGTTTCCTGTTGCACTAGGAAATCATAGCTGAACCTAGGCTGAAACATCCTAAAGTACTCTTCCTGTCAGGCGCACACCCTGCCCAATTTGAATCAGAGAGCCCCTACAAGTTCAGCTCTTCACAAGAAGAAAATTTAAGACCATATCCCACTGTACCACATACATATCTCAATATGTGTTTAGCTGCAACAAGATGAATCTGTCTTGGTTCACACTTGAACTGACTTAGAGTGTTAACAACATAACATATATCAGGCCTACTAGTAATCAGATACATTAATGAACCAATTGACTGCCTGTACATAGTAGGATCAACTAAATCTGAAGTGGCTGCAACCTCATGTAACTTTTTCAGATATGCTTCCATAGGTGTAATTATGGACTTACAGTCTAACATACCAAACCTTTTCAGAATATCTATGACATATTTCACTTGACTTAAAATAATCTCATTTGGTCTTTGCCATACTTTAAGTCTAAGGAAGTAGTGCATAAGACCGAGATCTTTCATTTCAAATTTAGAAGCTAACTTCTTACATTTAACAATTAGATCATCTTCACCAGTGAGAATCAAATCATCAACATAAAGTACTAGGATTAAGGCTTTATCCTCAATTACCTTAAAATATAAATTTGGATCAGCATCAATCTTTAGGAAGCCCAAGCTCGATAAGTAATGATCAATTCTCTCATACCAAGCACGTGGAGCTTTCTTAAGACCATACAAGGCCTTTTTCAATCTGCACACATGTGATTCCTTTTCATGAATTACAAAACCCTTTGGCTGTTCTATGAAAACTTCTTCAATTATCCCATTCAAGAATGCTGTCTTCACATCCATTTGATGAAGTTTCCACCCCTTAACTGCTGCAACAGTTATAATAGTTCTGATAGAAGTGTAATGTGCTACAGGTGCAAAGGTCTCTTCATAATCTATACCTTCCTTTTGAGAAAACCCCCGAGCAACAAATCTGGCTTTATGTTCCTCTACACTCCCATCAGCTGCATGTTTTATTTTGAACAACCACTTGGAAGAAATAACACATTTACCTTTGGGCCTAGAAACAATGTGTAGACATCATTCTTAATGATGGATTGATACTCCTCCATCACGACATCCTTCCACACTTGTTGATTTGAAGCCTCCTCATAACTTGAAGGCTCAGATGCTATAATGTGACTCATCAAAGCAACATATCCTACAAACTTATGAGGTCTTTTACTTTGCTGGAAAGTGCCACGTGGGGCTGCATAGCTTTCAGCCTCTTGCATAGTATGCCTAGCCTTCAATGGTCTCTTCTTATCAACTGAAACATTACTTGGACCAACAGAAGTATCTATAGGATCAATTGGATCAACAAGATCAACATAATCTTCTAACTCTGTAGTCTCCCTCTAAATCTCAGAAGGGGAATCAGGAACAACCATATCCATATCTTGAAAAGGCTCAAGATCTTCTCTTACAATTTCCATATTAGAATCTTTAGATCTTTTGCAAGCTACATCTTCGTCAAAGGAAACATCTCTGCTAAATTCAATCTGCTTTTGACCTAGAATGTAAATTTTGTATGCTTTTGAGGATTCATCATAACCAACAGAAATACCTTTCTTTCCTGAAGGTTCTAACTTAGTCCTTTTGTCTTTTGGAACATGAATGTAGACAAGACATCCAAAAATTCTGAGATGACTAATATCTGGTTTAGAACTTGTGAATGCTTCTTTCGGAGTCATATTGTCAAGGATAGAATGTGGACTATATTTCTGAACATATACCGTTGTCCTACAGGCTTTTGCCCATAAGAATGTTTGAAGACCTTGATCATCAATCATGACCTTTTCTGCCTCAACAATAGACCTATTATTTCTTTCAGTTACACCGTTTTGTTGTGGATTATAGGGAACACAAAACTCCCTCTTAATCCCAGCTTCAATAATTTTATTTTGAAATATATCAGAAGTATATTTTTTTCCATTATCATTTCTTAAAGCCTTGATCTTCTTATTTGACAAGTTTTCAACAAGAGCTTTAAATTCTTTAAATCTAGACAACACTTCATCAGACTCTTTAGATTTTAGAAGATAAATTCATGACTTATGAGAGAAGTCATCAATGAAAGTAATATAATACCAAAAGCCACTTAGAGAAGCAACTGACATAGGGTCACACAAATCAGAATGAATCAGCTCTAGAATATTCTTTGCTCTACTTTCACTACTATGAAATGGATTTTTAATGTTCTTACCTAGAGAACACCCTTTGCAGACGCCCTCATGATCTTGATTCAGCTTTGGAAGGCCAACTACCACCTTCTCCATTGAAGACAAGTTTCTGAAATTTAGATGAGCAAATCTTTTGTGCCACAGCTCACTTGAACTTATTGAATCATGTGCAAGGACTTGAATAGAATGAGCTGAATGTCTATAAAGGCTGTCATGACAAACTCCAATCTCTTGTGCTGTCTTAATTCTTGTGTTCTTCCATACAAGGACTTTTCCATCAGCAAATGAAATATTATAACCTTAATCTTCCAATGCAAAAATGGAAATCAGATTCCTCTTAATTCCAGGAACAAACAAAACATCACTTAGATGAAGAGGAACTCTTGAATCTAGCTGAAATGAAGTAGAACCAGCATCCTTCACAGAGTAGCAAGCATCATCACCAATGATAACTTGTAGGTGAGTCTTTTTCTTCAGGTTAGAGAGATGCTCACGATAACTTGTGATATGACGAGAGGCTCCACTATCAGTAAGCCATGGATCACTATTAGTAGGAACATTACTAGAAAGAGCAGAAATAAATAAGAATCCTTCTGAGTTTTCACTTGACTCTCTAGGGGGAGAAGCATACTCAACATTAGCGGTAGCAACTTGATGCTTGGGTGTAGAGATATAGTCTCTAGCAAAATGACCATATTTATCACATTTGAACACTGAATCCTAGATAGATCCCTCTTATTTTTTTTGGATTCAGGAGCTGAATCAAAATTCTTATCTCTGAACCTCTTGAAGTTACCTTTCTTCCCTTTCCCTTTAGAAGTATGAGAAACAAGTACATGATCATCCTCATGATGAGTTTTACGTCCATTAGCTCTAGCTTCTAACTTGCATTCCTCCTGAATGCAATCAACTCTTAATCGATCAAACTTAGGAAGTTCAACTCTTCCACTGATACCCCGAATGAAGGATTCCCATGAGTGAGGAAGACTATTCATGGCCAACATAACAAGATCTTTGTCCTCAACGAAATCTCCAATAGCATTGAGTTGATCCTTTAATCCTGAAATCTTCATGAAGTAGGACACAACAGATTCTCCTCTAGCCATCTTAATATGCAACAATTGGCGTCTCAATGCTAGAGCTTTGCTAGTGTTGTTGAATTCATACAATTTTGAAGACATTCAAACATCTCCTTGACTGAATTCAATTTGGAAATGACGGGAACCAAATGATCCTTAACAGAATCAATTAGGATCTTTCTTGCCATAATGTTGTTCTTTCTCCATTGTGCTTTCTCAGTTTCATCAGTAGGCTCAGTTACATCAGACTTTACATAGTTGAGAAGATCATTTTCTTCGAGCGCAATTAAGATCTTGAATTTCCATGAAGTAAAGCTGGATGCTCCATCCAACCTATCTTCAACTTTCAAACCGTTCACCATTGTGAAGAGCTGAAACAAACAAAATTGAAAGAAGAACAAAGAGTAAAATGTACTTGACGATTCTGGTTCTGGGTCGTTTCCTTAGAGCCGCTCTAATACAATGTTAAAATTATGAACTAGAATATAACAATTTCAAAATTTGAAATGAAACACAAATAAACAAGGAACTCAGAAGACTTATCTTGGGAAAACCCTCCCCTCGAGGATGAAAACCCAACCCACAAAATGATCATCCCTTTATTTAGATATCAAAACAATTATAGAATTGATATTCAACAAGAGTTTTCCTTAGAAGATATGCTAAGGCCGGAATCCCTAGCATCACCAAGAACTGTCGTAATGCACATAAGAAAAGCCAACAAATGATAGTTATCAAGCATTTAACACATCTTATAGCCTTGGACGATGATTGCATCCACATAGAGATGAACACATAGCATTGAACGGTCA
This sequence comes from Chamaecyparis obtusa, assembly GCA_027943335.1. Classification (NCBI taxonomy): domain Eukaryota; kingdom Viridiplantae; phylum Streptophyta; class Pinopsida; order Cupressales; family Cupressaceae; genus Chamaecyparis; species Chamaecyparis obtusa. Next base: position 492,288 of record BSBK01001465.1, on the reverse strand, counting down.
TTACATATTAGTGAAACCCGGGGACTCGCACCTCCCCCAAAACCTCGAAGTACCCATCCCTGGGACATCCTCGCACCGGGTACTTGGAGTACCCGAGTACCCCCACCTCCGCCATTTCGCAACCATGCCGCCGTCGAGATGGGTACTTGAATTTCTATTTGAGTTTTGATTTTGGAATGTTACTATTGGGCATGTACTATGTTACTATGTTGAATGTTCAATGGTTCATGTTCATGTTGCAATTTTGCTATGTTCAAGTATTTCAATTTGGTATGTTACACTGAAACATTATTTCATAACTAGCATTTCAAGTTCTATATGTATAGTATACAACACCCCCCTCCCCCCGCCATCGCCCTACCATCCCGAAATTGAGGCCCTTTGTCCCCCCGTCCCAAAAACTTGTCTCGGCGTCCTGACGTACCCTAGCGCCGGTGTTACATTGTTACATATGCAAAGCATTGAACGCATAGCATAGAATGTGGATTACATTTGCATAGTGTTGAACACATAGAATTGAAGAGCCGTGTATGATTCATCGTAGAATAGATGTCTATAAATGCTGCCCAGAATAACGCACGAAGCTTATTCACAACATTAATCACGAGCCACCTCAGCATAACGGTGAATAGAAACAGTTGAATCATAACAACACCGCTCAAACATGAATAGGAACCTTGACAAAATGCTCGAACTCAATACATGCGTTGCTGGAAATAATACGACATAGATACAACTCGAGTCTAGTATAATCTCAGATGGAGCCAATAACAGAAGATAAAGTCTTATGCAAAATAAGCAGCTTACAATCCTAGCAGAGAACAAGGAGCACGAGAGAACAAAATAGGTTACAAGTTTTATGATAATTAAAACCAAGGACTTAGTAATGGGTTTGATTTGACAGATCAACCCCTTTATTGCATTTTGGTTCAATTAGTGATCAAGATTAATAAACATATACATAAAATTAAAATGGTCCCATTGGGGCATCATGAGATTAATTTTGTGGTAGTGTTCATATAGATAAATGTCCTTTGATTGGTGTTTGATGGTGATGTCAAGATTAAACTTATGTGTCATTTTTGGAATTATGCCTAGACATACAACTATGTAAGAGAAATCTAATAAAGTTAGAGCAATGTTTTGTTAACCACAAGAAAAGATGTTGATTGAATTCTTAAGTACATAACCTTCATATGGGAACTATAATGAGAACTAAGGAAAGGGTACCATGGTTATATTGGTCCAACAAATATACTATTACCAACCTTTTTAGTAAGACTTTAATCCTCACAAACCAGTCACCCAATACTTAAAGATTATAAAGAAAACAATTTAGATAGGGATTACGTCCTTGTAGAATGTGCATTTGTAACCATACTCATGCACAACATTACTTTGATAAATTCTATGTTAACAACCATCATTTGTATTAAGGGGTAGTTAGTAAATTAGGTTGTAATAAGAATATGGTATAATTGAATCTAGGGTGTGTATATCCTATATGAAGAGACGAGCCTAGCATTGTGATTGCCAAGAGTGTGGCTAAAACACTGATCATGCTTATGCAAGTTTGGAAATATTGACATATGTCTTGAAGAATTAAAGAGGATTTAAATGGCTCTATTAAGTTGATGTCATGTATTATTATGATACTTAATATTATTGAACCATACTAATTGGGTATTACTGTAAGTCGAGCTATAAGTATATATGTGGCCATGTACCTTATTGGCCTCAACATAAGATAATACAATAATGCATGGGCTTTAAAAAAAGAGTGTATCATTTCATCCCTCATGGGACAACATAAATGGTGGTATGCTTCTATATTGGGTATATATGTGATTGGCAATCTCCTCAAGTTGGAAATTTATTAGACATAACAATGTTGGTCAATTAAGCATGGAAAGTGGACATACATCCTTGAGACTATTATATTCTAGATTTTAATTGTGTGCGATAAATTAGGCAAGGTGAGTTATACTTGACCCTCAATAGGAAGTCTTTGAGGTGACAAGTGAGTAACAAGGTTCATAGAGTCTAACGTACATATATAGTTAAACTCGATTTTATTAATATCATCCTTGTACAAAAAGAAAATAATTATTTATGTTAGAACTAGTAAATTTAACCATGCACAACCTTGGAAAATAATGAATAGGGTTGTAAGGAACTAGTTTACTCTTGATTTTATTTAAATGATTTGTGTGAGCCAAGGGAACTTGGTGTTGAGGAGTAAGTCAAGCCCCTAGGCGGATGTGATAGACCTTGTATCATTTAGGTTGGTTGGTATGATGTAGGATCTCGATAACCTTGAAGGGAGTGTTATAGAATGGGTTGATGAAGTAAAAACTTGGTGTTATTTATTGAGGGAAAGCATTAATGAATCCTTGGTTATGGGAACCCGTGTGTAGATTCCTAAGCAACCTTGTGAGGAGAACTACATGTAACTTTGACTTGTTTGGAAGTGGAAACGTAGGCGGCACTTGGGTGAAGGATACCCTTGTGACCTCAAGTTCGTAGGGGAGGGTTTAGGGGGGGCGACAACTCTAGGGATCAAGGTTATTCCTTGTTTAACTTCAACCTTTCCTCTATAGTGGGCTTTAGTTGAGGTCGAAACGGGTAATAGGGGTTATGATAGAGTTAAGAAACCTAATAAGCGATATTTAATACATACTATGCTTGACTATAAATATAAAGGAAATGATTTGGGATGACTACCTTATAGTCAATATCTACATAATCTTGCATGTTCAGTTGAGGCCATAATGCATTGATTCTATGTAATTGTTGTGTTTGAGATGTTTGATCCTAGACTTATAAGAATTTGTGTATGACCTTATAGATCATTCAATTGTAATCTACTTGTTCTGAATTAGGATCCTCTCTTCTAGTTATAATGCTAAGCCAAGTATAGGTGTTGACTTTTACGGCTACGAATGGAGTTAGGACCCTACGAGGGCATAGGTAGAGGTATGTATTCCTCTAGCACGTAGACTAGTCTAGTCTATTCAAGGTGATCACCGAATGATAAATCCTATGACCCGCTTAAGATAAGCTTATTTGCTCGAGATTGACAGTAGTCAAGGAGCGTATTTTGCTGGTAGATTGTCAGTTGTACCCCCTAGCTAGCTGATGGTTACCGCCAGTTGCATGCAGGCGAGGGATACCTACGTTGATTTAGGGAATTGGTCTGATTGCGCCGAGAGCATGTGGGTCTGGGGGCCAATTTCATGCCGGCGATGGATGTCCCCATTGCTTAGATGTTCAATGGATTGTAGGGAAGAGAAATTCTAATGAGGAATGGGTAGGTGACAATTGGACCAGTCTCATGGTATGGCTTGGGGCTTAGTTTGATGTGAAGTGGTATACTTCACCCTGTTGGGTTGAGGACAAACCCTTGGTGTAGTATGGGATGCACCAAATCCTCGTCCCAAGTATCCGCTAGTGCAAAAGACCAAGGAAAGGAATGAGACCCATGGTGTAGAGCACAATACACCAATATTCCTTTTCTTTGGGATGCACTATGGACAAGGGATGGTTAGCCATTGATTATGAGCCAATTATTCTTTGTGGTGCCTAAAGAGCTAGTCATTATGCTAATCATGATGCTTATATGAGCCCATAACTATTGTCTTGTGATTCATTTATGAGTCTGTCACTATTGGTATTGAGATGTATGTTGAAGCTAATTTCTATGTATGTGATGTATGGCAAGCTAGTCAGCTTGTGTACTTATGATGTGTATGAATTAGTCCATTGTATATAAGACGTATGCTTGAGATAATCACTGTGTGTGATTTTTTATATGACCCTCATGCGTATGCATGAAGTTGCTAAATTGATTATTGATAATGATGGGTATGGAACTATCACCTAATTGCAATCGATACCTTTTATGGGATTGGACCAAGTTCGTAGAATCCCTTAATTAATAGACATGATTAAAGAGATCAAAGATCTTGTCAAGAGGAGAGAGTGAGTGATAGTCCCAACTGGTGTTGAGAGGGGAGGGGTGAATCAACACCCAATAAAACTTGAAGACACTCTTAGATCTACTAACTATTGCTGCATGCAAAACATATCCTATAAAAGAAATAATCAACACAAAATCACAACAGCGTAGAACACCAAATATATCACTTGGAAACCCAAAATAGGAGAAAACCATGGTGTGAGTAGGAACTTACAAATTTTGCACTTTTCTGAAGTGCGCCTTGTGAAAAGCCTTCCCTGTTAAGGGATTACAAACACACTGTTAGGTGCGACCCGGTTAAAAGATTTTGAATAAGGCCTGTTAAAGCCTGTCTTGTTAGAGGATTTTAAAACATCACCTAGATGTCACCTAGTTAAGGGATTTAATACAAGGGACCTGTTAATGCCCACCCAGATAGTGGGATTTGGCTATTGCAATTGTTAGAAAGCAATAGAAGGGTTGATCCTTTGAAATGGCTTTGCAGAGCCTAATAAGATCACTGTTTCATTCATTGAGAGTCATCACCGGGCACCATTGGTATGCTCTCCTTAGGTTACTGTGCTTCCTTGCACACTCTCCTCTTTTTCTTCTTCTTGTCTTCTTTTCCCTTTCTTTTGTAGTAGCTTTGATCAGCGTGCAGTTATTTCTTTCTTCTTGGCAGAATGAAGGCAAATGATTTTCTTCGCTAACTGAAGAATAAATACACTTCTGTAGAGCGTGGGACAGCTGTACAGAAAGAGAAAGATGCGCATGTCACTCAAATCAAATTTCGAAAGATCTTCCCACTCTTTGCCATTGCGATCTCTGTGAAGATCTCTTTTTGATCCACCATCTAGTTGTGTTTCAGTCATGAGAGGAAACATCAGATGCATGTCACAAGCTTTCCCTTACTAGAAGATCCACCATGAATCCGTCATTCAGTCGTCTTTCAATCTTTTATAGGAAACGATAGATGCGTGTCACATACTTTCTGTGAAGAGCCTGCCTAGCTCCTTGTTGGCAAATAATTTCGACCTCACTAACAATAATGCCAGCTGATTATAAGTTGACGCAGCCTAAGAAGGAGATAACGTGACTTAAGAAAGTCCACGCAGCTAACAAAAAGTTCAAACGCAGCCCCTGGGAAGATTGACGCAGCCTCCCAAATTGATACGGCAGCCACCAAGATGAAACGTGGCTTCCTAGAAGTACTCACGTGCTTCACAATTTAGAATCGCAGCCCTTCAAATAATTAACGCAGGCCAAGGAAAGAAGTGATGCAGCTTTTATTGGATTAATCACAGCCTTCACAATGTCAATACAATTGACTGGAAGATACAACAACCTTCCAAGTCTCCAGAACTCCTGTAGAATAATCTAACCAGAATTATGGAACTCACAGAACAACAACAATGAATTAATTCTTCTCCAATTTGGCATACAACAACACCAAATTGATATCCACAGATTCCGAAGTGAATTCTTAGAATTTCAGTAGCAAAATTCACCATTAACATGTAATGATTCAAATTGCAAAATGAGGAATCAGTCCTCAAACCCTAGCCATATTTCTTCTCTCTCCAACTTCAATAAAAAACATAAGTCCATGAATGAGGTTCGAATTCTCATAAGGCTGTATATATAATTTTTTTCTATAGCTTCTCAATGACACTTTTCACTTAAAAGCCACTTGCTTTATGGTTGCACATTTGAAATATAATAAACTATTATATTTCCCTTCACTTTAATGTTGAAAATGACCCTTTCATCAAAATAATGCTATTCTGACACATAGGGTCTCTGTTTTATGAGCTAAAGATTTAAAACTTCTCAAGCCGATTCCAATGAGCTATAACACTAAGATGCCCAAAATAGATTCCCAATAAAAATGGCAACGTTAGCCGATTTAATTAAATAAAAATCATAATTCACCCATCTTGTGAAAACGACTGAGGAAGCATCAGAATCAAAATCTGACAGCACAAGAGTGATCCTGATGATGAATGAACTTGACGGAATGACTTTCTAAAAATAGATGCTCCCTCCAAGAATCTTGGAGCCCAAACCGGAAGTCGAAAATAAAAACTGAGAGCATCATTTAATTCCTCTAATTCATCTGAGCTCATTGGAACCAATTGTTGACTTACTATAAAGAGTAAGTCCCTCAAAACAGGCCAAAACCCACATCAAGGTCCTCTAATCACCAAAATTAGCCTACAATGACCCAATGATAGGCTAAATCCACTAACTCCAATGCTCGCTCAAAATGGGGACATTACACTTTCCCTTAAAAGAAAATCCTCCATGATTTGTGCAATAAATCATGGTAAAAGAATCTCCTCAATAGCCTTCAACTGTGCCTTTCACCAGTCTTTTCCTTAACAGAAAATCCTGCATGATCTGTGCAACAAATCTCGGTAAGAGAGTCTCCTTAGTGTCCGTCAACTGTGCCTTTCACTGGTCTCAATGATATCTTAACGATCACTAGTGACCGGTTTACACCTTTCCTTACGCAATGTTTTGGTTTTTGTCTTCACCAATCACTTCTCTGTTCTCTATCTACATCAGTCACTGCTCCGGTCATCGACTTCATTGGTCAGTGTCTTCACCAATCGCTTATCTGAGCAGTAAATGAATTGCTGGACATCACTGAGCTCATCACCGTGTCACCGGTTTCCTAAACATTTTCTCTTGTCACTTGTTCCCTAGCATTTGGACATTGTTAGCGTAGACAATAATGACATCAGTGACAACACCACTGGTTATTACCAATGGTCTCTTTACCATTTACTGGTTGCATCCTTACCAGTAATGCCAACAGTGAGCTCCCTCTAAGTGCGAACTATGAAGCATTTGACTTCCCACGAGACGATACGTAGGCAGGGTCATCAGGAGTGATCCCTCAAGGCTTAGGTCTAGATCTAGGATGACCCTAGATACTGAAGTTAAACGCCATCATAAGTAAGCATAAAGTGTGATATCAAGTTGTTGCCACCATAGTGAACGAAGGAGATTTAAAATCACACTTCTTAAATTAAATGGAAGTTGATTGGTTGAATAAGTTGATGATTGATGTTAAAAAAAAATAGTAGCAATTGAGGGTAGTTGTGACACCCTCAAATTGATCTCCCTTGAATGTCCTCAAAAGAAACCTTCTCCCTCTTCATATCTTCCATTATGGGGGGGAGTCACAACTCTTCATCGTGTCTGCCCTTTGCAATGGTCACAACCTCTCACAATTACCACCCTTTAAAAGAGTCACAACCCTTCATCATTTCTGCCCTTTGAAAGAGTCACAACCCTTCATAGTTACAACCTTTTTAAGGAGTCACAACCCTTCATCATTGCTACCCTTTGAAAGAGTCCTTCCCTTATTTTCTTCCCATTCCCTTCTTCTCCTTCTATTAACCCTTTTTTAATTCCTATGCTCCCCTCTTTCTTCCTTCTTCCGTATGGCCTTTCAAATGAAATCTCTCTTTTTATATCTAAGGTTGAGGACGTCACAACTCTTCATTACATACCTCTTGACCTTTCATTAAACTTAGTTAACTTGTAATAATATTATATTATATTATATTATTATTTATTTATTTTTATATTTAAAATTCATTATTATTTATTATTAAATCTTATTTTAGAAAGGGGACATTACACCTTACATGATTCCATGGCTATTGTCCTATGACTTAGTGCCTTGCTGTTGTTTGCCATGACTATTATTTTAAACATATTTCCTTTCACATTTTATGACAATTTGTAGGCAACTTACTATACTCATCAAAAGATCTCATGCTATCACTTTAGGGTGTCTGAGCATTTATATTCTCACACATTCCTTCCTATCCTTTGGCATACAACCTATATATTTCCATGGCATTGCCATGTACAACAATATCTATGTTGTTTCTACTAATGTTACTTAGGGGACTGTGAGACCTGTGTTTGTAGAAGGACCTTGATAATCTGAAACATGCACCCCATTATAATTTGAATGCGAGAATAGGACTCTTGAAACACTTAAAATACTCATAAAACTCACATGTAATAAACTTGCTGAAAACACATCAGACATGTTGCAAAGCATATTCAAGACACAAGGCATACATTAGGAAGACTCACACACACATGAAGTAGTCATGGAGAAAAACAAAGAAATGCATAAAATGCGAAGCATATCCATAAATACACGTGAAACATAGACATAAATACATGTAAGGCATGGAGTATGAAGCATCCAAGTAAGGCATGTAAGGCATGAAGCAATACACTTAAATACACTTAAGGCATGAAGTATACACGTAAGCCACAAAGCATAAATACGTGTAAGGCATGAAGTATATACAATAAGGCATGAAGTATATACATGAATACACGTGAAGCATGACATATACACAGCATACATGAGAAGAGAACCCATGGAGTAAACATGCTGAAGATACATCAGTCATGAAGCAGACACATAAATACACCTAAGACACAAGGCATATGTATAAACACATTTCATGTTCCCTTCTTGAAATGGTATTAAATAATAAATAATAACATTTAAATTAAAAATATAAAAAAATAAGATTGAAAATAATTAAATATTAGTCAAGTTAAGCAAATGGTCAAAATGCATGAATGGAAAAGTTGTGTCTTCCTCAAATGGGAGTTATAAAAGGGAGAGAAGAGAACTTCATTTGAGGGGGAGAGGAAGGAGGAAGAGAGGATGGAGTATAAGAATTAAGGAAGAATTAAGAGACGAAGAAAGGAAAGGGAAGAAAATAAGGAAGTGACTTTCAAAAGGTGAAGGGTTGTGATCCTTTCAAAGGGTGCTAATTGTGAAAGGGTGTGACCATTGCAATGATCAGACATGGTGAAGAGGTGTGACCCTTCCTCACAAAAGATATTAAGGGGAAGAGGGATCGAATGAAATGGAGGCAGGGGGTAGTGGAGATCTACTGCAGATAGAGAGCAGAACTATAAGAGGGATTTGGATGAGGGAAAAGATCAGAAAATTATTATTTATTTCTGATCGAAGAATAAGAGATTGCAAAATACTAAAATATATTTGCTACTCTTCAAAAGGAAGAGATGAGAAAGGAAATGAATCATTTACATTGCTGGCAAGCATTGTGTGACAGAAAATTATGCTGTAACATTAAATACTGATTTACAGAATGATATATGAATGTTATTAGGGATAAGGAACCCCTATATGGTCATATATGTATGTATGTATAATAGTGAAATCAGAATTATATATCAGTTATATATATATATATATATATATATATATGTATTTTAATATATAAGTTGCTGGTTCAGGTTTGGGTTTAGACACGGGTTTGAAGAACCGGTTCACTGGTACGACAAAATTTTGAAATGGGGTTTGGGTTCATTTGGGTTCATTAGTACAAAAACTAGTAAAAATTATGTGTGTGTGTGTGTGTTAATAAGCATGAATTAAGATTAGAATGTTACATAATATCGTATAAACTATAAACAACAAAAACACCATAAACTTGTAATCGTAGCATCATGATCATACCATCATAGCATCATATACTTCAAGTTCAACGTCAAAATATAAAAATGCCAAATGATAAATCATAACATCTAGTTCAAGTATCATTGTTTGAGTTTCGAATTCAACTAATGGGTTAATAATTTATTCATCATCATCATCATCTTCTTCTTATTCTTTTTGTTCTTCTTCAATGACATTATTTGATTCACAAATAGTGCAAAGGCCCATTGGATTAGCTGCACCAATAACATTATCTCTGCCCAAGTCCTCCAACTCATTACTTGCAAGTTGAGAACTGGAAGCATCCAAGTCCGTATGCTCTGCATTGATATCCCGCATCTTTGTCTCCCCTTCTTTGTATTCATTTTGCTTGTGGGAAAGGAGATGCAAGTTGGAATGCACATATACTAAGTTCTCCACTTTTTTATTGCAACCTATTGCGCTTTACCAAGTGGATGAAAGAATATGTGCTCCAATTTCTTTCTAATGCAAATGAACTAGCTACCTATGAAGACAAGACAAATTAAACAATTAAAACAAAATTATTGAAGTTATAAAATTACTAGAAACCTATGTCATATGAAGAGAAAGTAAATTAAAATTATAAATAAAACCTATGTCATATGAAGACAAAGTAAATTCAAATTATAAATAAAACTTACTTGTGATATAATTTTGATTGCAAGGGGCTGTAGCAATTGGAATCGTTGGCCATGGAGGCACCATCAACTATGAGCATCCTTCCTAAGCCGAGATGCCTAAGAGCATCATTACTTAGACCTCTTGCATTCACAAACTCTATAGACTCATCTGTAATCGAATCTCACATATCATCATCAAGAAAGAGTCTATGCAATGCTGCCTTGTACCCATCAGACACTTCTAAATCTCTGTAATGTCCCCTTTCTGAAATAGAATTTAATAATAAATATTAATAAAATTAAAATATACAGCATACATAAATAAATAAATAATATAATTTATTATAAGAAACGGTAATAACTAGTAATAATTATCTACTCTTAATATTAATATTATAATATCAATATAATAATCACTAATAATAATATAATATTAATTACATAATATTGATATTGATATTTAATAAAATTAAAATATAAAGAATACATAAATAAATAAATAATATAATTTATTATAAGAAACGGTAATAACTAGTAATAATTATCTACCCTTAATATTAATATTATAATATCAATATAATAATCAGTAATAATAATATAATATTAATTACATAATATTGATATAATATCAATATAATATTCAATATAATATCAATATGACATCAATATAATAATATAATACTAATATCCATTCTTAATACTATTTCTTTATATTAATAATAATAACTGCTAGTTATATATTAGCTGCATTAGTCAGCGATAACTAAGAAAGACAAGTCAGGAAATGTAACGTGTGATCAATGTGAAGTGGCAAGCTGTGTCTAATACAAAGCAGTGACCTTACTAATCAACATTGTCTGAATTGACCGGTAAAGACACGATGAATATTGGATATTAATAATTGGCAATCAATTAATATTGGGTATTGGATGTTAGCAAACGATGAATACTGGATATTAACAACCCATGTCAAGATGGATTTAAGGAAGAACAAAATGTTAAACAAAAAGACACGTCTCTTCACAAGAAACAGCAATATCATAGGATAGGTTATAAATAAAGAAGTCTGTGAAACAGGATAGAGGAATAGATTACGAATAATAGAGATCAGATAATATTATATCATGGAATACGAATGATATAAATGGAATTGAAGGTATTAGTCCATATTATATAGTAGAGAGGAGATCATACAAATAGAATAGGGAATTATATTTAGTGGTGATGATAACTATTACTGAGGAAACTAAGACGAAACTAAGACTATATATAATAGTAATCAGAATTACTTATATTACATATTGCAGATATACATATAATAGTAATCAAAATTATATATAATAGATATTCTAAATTAGTCAGTGATTATGTGATAGAAAATAAGGCTGTGATGTAGCTATGAAAAGTATTCACTTACAAAATATTATATCTGAATCCTATATAGTCTATGTATGTATTATATATAATGATGACATCAGAATTAATTATACTATTTTATAATTATATATATATATATATTACAAAGGATATATATAGTAAGATCATAAATGTATAAACATATATAATAATATTTTATTATATATATATAAGTTAATAATAAAATCAGAATTATATGTATGTTTTATACATCTGGTGGTAATACATGAGATTTTAATTATATATGTCCATGTTCAGATTCGTTACTGTTTAGTATCTGAAGAGGAAAGGACTGAAGTGTTTCCAAGGAGAGGCCTGTCTAAATCCAGCCAATAGGTTGATTCCCAAGATAGGGTAGGGATCAACGTCCCTTTAAAACCTTGAGGACATAGTCCGAAGACAGGATAAGGGCTTGGATCTGTGAACTTTGAGGGAACCTATTGTGATTGGTATCTAAGCAACTTGGTTACGTCCTAATCTTCTTCTTCTTGGATTGAAACGGTAATAAGGCTAGTATGGATACTAAGGATCATAAATAGAAAGAATTACCTAATATGTTTGATAAATGAGTGATTTTCGTACTTTGAACTAAGGAATAATATAGACTTGAATCATTGTATCTTTGTCCAATCAGCTTAAGCTATAAGTATGTTAAAGAGGGGTTAATTCTGGTTATAACAGGCCCAAGCCTAGCAGGGGACATTACAAGATCTCTATATGGTGGCAGCCTTTCCAGTATATCAAGGTATTGGTTGCTATAATATTTTGCTGTCAATGCATAGGAAAACAAATGTAGAAGAGTGGTCATCTTGTTCCATCGTTCTATGACAATTGTTTACAATTGTTTGAAGGTCTTCTCGGGGTCTCTCTCTTTGTCATTTATGATTTTCTTCATCTTCTCAAGCATTGAGTCGATGCTATCATACACCTCTCCAAGGCAAGGCCTATCCATGTCAGTGTAGTGAAGCACGCTCATAATGGGTTTTGTGAAGCGAAGGAGACTCCACACATTCCCACCATGAGTCATCCAATATCCTTTACTTAATTTTCGTTGTCCTCTCAGTGTTGCTTTGCCTCCATATAGATCAATTATTGCTGACCACCATTTTGTAAGAGCCACTTTCACTTTCACAAGTGGTCTCAAGACAACTAAGTTTGATGCAAAACATGTCTCAACAAACTGTAATAGAAATTAGAGCAAAAAAAAATACAATTAAATAAAAACGAACTTTGAAGAAGAATACACAAATTACACAATCAAATTATGAAAATCAGAAAATGTAAAATACTAATTTTATTTATTTATAATTAAATTACTACTCCAAGTTCAAGTTTACTTACCTTCAATAGTTCCAAACTTGAGAATAATCTGAAAATTCCTTGAGTAATGTGGTGCTTTGTGACGAACATCTGGATGTCCTCAGCCTTTGCATACACCTCTTTGATCCACCCAATTTTGTTCCGAATCTTTTGTAGCATAAGATTGAGCAAGTGGACTGTACAAGGTGTCCAAAAGATATGTTGATATTGCTCTTCAACCAACAAGCCAATTGCTCTACAATTCTTTCCGTTGTCCTTTATGACTTGGACAACGTTTCTAGGTCCCACTCACACAATGACAGAGATGAGAATATCAGCAATAATTTGCCCATCTTTTACTTGCCCTTGACAATCAACAAATTTCAAAAACATTGCCCTTTAGGGGACACTGCTATGACATTGATCAAGGGACGATTTATTGCATCTTTCCACCCATTTGAAACAATCGATACCTCTGTCTCAATCCATGAATCGCTTATAGGCTTCAATGCATCCTCAACCCCCTTGACCTCTCTTTCTAACAAGCTAGTGCATTTTTTCTCATAATCGGGGCCCTTATACCCTCTTGGAGCTTCATTGACACTTTTCAACTTCTTCTTCCAATATGGGGAGTGAACAACACTTAAAGGCAACCCATGTGCATATATGCATCTTGCTATATCTTGGTCGGCAATGTTTTGACTCTCATTTTGAAATGAAGTTTCCAAAGATCCCTTTCTTTTGTGTGGAATGGGTGCTTGAGTTTCGGTTTCAGGCTTAGCTGCAGTACTATAAAAGAGGTCGTCTTCTATCTCAATATTTGAAGAAGGGGGCTGCATTCCCTTTGATTTTTTCTAGTGGTTATATTTTGTCTGTGTTTCTCTCTCCTCTTTTTCTTCATGCTCTGTGATATATTTTAATACCATTTCATTTGGTATAGGTGCATCTTTTTCTCTAGGGCATTTCTTGACTTCTCTTCCAGGGTATCCACACAAATGGCCTACCACCTAATAATATGGACTATTCCTTTCTACATCACAACCCTGACATTTCCAACAAAATCCACCACCTCTTGGAAGGGGTCTTATAATATCAACATACTTCCACAATTTGGATCTATTCTTTGTTGTTCATTATTGTCCACAAAGGAAGAGGTAGATGCCATTGTAATTCCTATGTCTAGAAATTTTATACACATTCAAAATAAAAACAAGAGAATGGAAAAAAAGGGTAGATCTTATGGACAATTAAAGAGAAATGAAAAAAATTTAAAATCTTAAACAAAAACAAAATCAAATGAAAAAAAAACTTACCTCTATCACCCATTAGAAGTTTGCAAAGGTGTAGGAATGAGACACACACTTGATGAAGATTCACAAATCAATCTTCCAACTCCCTCTTGGTCAACCAAACTTTTTCTCAACCACCCATTTGCTCCAACTCAAGAGAAAACAATCTATTTGCACACCAAATGAGCCATAAAACCCAACACAAGTCAATTTAAAACACCTTTTTAGGGAAATTTTATAAAATTTGCAAAAAAAATGTCTTAGCCATTACTTTTATGGCCAGGTTCGAATTTGGTTCGACCAAATACTATATGGTCCGCTCGGGTTTGATTGGTGTTGAACCACACACCATGGGCACGGACCCTATCCGGACCCATAGGCGTATTTGGGCTGGACTTGGACCCGAATTAGGCCCCTATATGCACTTACCAAGCTTCCTATATATATATATTCGTAATACATAATATATTAATATATACATAGCCTATGCTTTAATCACTCACTATAGCCTTTAACAAGATAGGTTGGCTTTGTCTGGGAGAGGCAGAGTAAAACCTCACAAGGTAAAGGGAATCCTAAGATGGGGTGAGGACATGTATCACAGAAACCTTGAGGGAGAAGTCTTGGGATGGGTATGAATGTGTGTACCAAAAACCTTGTGGGAGCCTACTTGTAGATTGGTGTCCAAGTGCCCTAAGGACAAGTAAATCCCCATCCCTCTTAGGGTTGATGTGTGGGAGAGAAGTAAGCATTTAGGGTTTAATTATGTATTATGAATCAATAATTGTTTCTTAATTTAATCTGATTTAAATGCATAATTATGGATGTTAATCTTTGGGAATTGACAACCTCCTAGTATGGAACGTTACAAATTGTCATTTCCAAGCGCAATCCAAACCGTAGTTGGGAATTCTAGGGTAAATCAGTAAAGTTCCGATAGGGGACATTACAACATACATGTTGAAAACAAGTCAAACATGAAGTAAAAACAAGGTATATATGAGGAAAAATACATATAAAACACCTATGGAGTAAGCATGCCTAAAACACGTTAGATATGGGCAGTTAAAGGCACACATAGAGAAATACAATGTTGATCCGATTGATTTTATTTTAGTTTACTTAAGAAGAGGGCCAAATAGCTAACCCTAATTGTATGGCGGTCAAAGTAAGTTTGTCCCCACAGGCTGGCAGGATTGATGCTCTGATACCAATTGTAATGTCCCCTTCTGGGATATACTTAAATCTTGCCCTAAAATCACAAGTTCAATTAAACTAAGAGATATAGTTCATTAAAATACAATCTTACCAATTAACAATTGTCTTTCTAACATAGACTTTGGTTTAATCCTTGCAATAAAGTTAGTCAACATTTGAAATGTAATGCATAAGGTCAATTATTTCCATAAGGATTAGGGTTCCAATAATTTATAAATGCATATCAATCAATTGCACTAATAATTAAATGGTTTCTATATTCTAAGCACAGAACATCCTACCAAGACAATTCGACCCCTTGGCCTTACGAGTGGTAGGAACATCCAACCAAGACAATTCCGTCCAACTCAGGGTGGCACGCTTACCTTGTGGAAACCAGTCTGCTACACTCCTTACAATGCTTAATCCATATATGATTGTTCGTAGGGAAAATAGAAATATTAAATTAACAATTAAAGAAAGTCTATATAGATTAACAATTCCCCTAGTATCTTAAATTAAAATACATAGGCACAATAGGCACAAGTAACTGATTATATAATCAGAACATGATAGGGCTAAAGTCTAATTGTTTTGGTTGATTTTGTCTTTGTTACCCTTGTTTTTTGCTTTGTTGGTCGCACTGTTTACTGTCCATTCACTGGCTCAAATCTTCTTTAATAATATTTTCCGAATTATGCATACTTGACAGGAAGTCAATGAACTTGATAGGAAGCAGAGGATTGAGTTTGAGGAGTTACAAGATTTAGTTCTAGAAAGAGAAAAGGACAGGTCCGGAAATGAACCTGAAATTGGTGGCAAAACAGGTTCCTATTCTTCATCACCTGTAGCAACAACAAAGGAAGAGGAGATAGAAGACAAGAAAAATGAGCTGGTTTGGCTCTTTTAAATTATCGTTTATGGCAAAATATTCATATTTTATTTGACATTAGGATACAGGCTCAAACATAGCTTACTAATATTTGTTTTTTTTTCCCCTAGAAATCCTGGGAGGATAAGTTGATAGAACTAGAGAAAAAGTGGAACACTTTGCAGCATAATTTATCTCGCCAGCTGTCACCAGGTATGTCTGTAAATGATAACAAGGCTCTCCTTTGATTAGTCACCTACAGACCATTTTGGCCTAAAGGATTATATAAATCGTATTATCTTATATGGACTTGATTCATGTCAAATAATTTCAATTTGCCAGAGTTTTATAAGATGTGAAGGATGAAAATGCTTTTAAAAATGTTCATGGAGAAATGATCCCTTGTTTATTTATCTAGCACAAAGGGAAAAGGAGCTGGAACGTAGACTACGGAGTTTGACAGAACAGCTAATGGCCAAGCAGGTATATTATAGACAATTGACCATTTTCTATTGAGCCTAGCCTTAATGACTATTAGTACAGATAAGACTAAGAATTAGAATGTTGGCGCTAAATTATAAATTTTCAGTTTTCAAGGTCAATCGTACTGGCTATGGATTGTCTAGGACTTAAATCCAATTGGTTTTAATTTTTTAGTGGAAAATTTTACTTATTGATCCACAAATGAAAAAACAAACAGGGAGGAAGGTTTCTAACGCATCCGAAATTTGTGGGATTATAGATGGATTTGTATGGGCTGAGGGAAACTGCATTGTTTCCCTGGGATTGTCATACATAAAATTTAAAAAGTAAAAAATTATACGGATGCAAACTTTTAATGAATGAAATCAAGTTTGGTCGGTTGTTTCCCTTTCTTACCACGCAACTAAATATTCTGCAAATCATTTGTCAAAATATAGAAATTCGCAAGGTTTATTTAGGCTACAAGGTTGTCAAAAGTTTCTTTTACGAATATCTATTTTAACTTGTTTGAGACCTTAACCCTGCAGACACAGTTAGAAGCATTAGCGAGTGAGAGGAACGCTCTTGAGTTCAGACTAGAAGATGCAAATGAGTCCAGAAGGAAACTGCATCTTGAAAATGGGGAAACGAACTCTAAAAGGAATAAAGTAGGGAGGTCTATATTGGCATCATCATCAGCATTGTTGCCTATAAATAACAGATATGATGAATCAAAGGCTTCAACTAGTGCAGCCCGTCCAAGAGTCAACAAAGAGGTCGGAGAGATTGGAAGCAAGCTAATACATGCTGTATCGGATGCTTTAGGCTTAAGGACAGGAGGCTATCGGAAATTTATGATATTACGTTCTTTAGTTGTTGGTTACATCTTAGGACTTCACATTGTTGTGTTTATGATAATTTCATTTGCAAAACTGGTTTGATGGCATTTACGTCTCTATAGAAGATGTTTCAAGCATGATGTGTCTGTCTCATGAAGAAATGCTAGCAGATTGTGGAGGATGTTACCCTGTTAAATCTTACTGTTTTTTTTTATATCTATACTTGGAATTATGGTCTATAATAAATGAGGAAAGCGACATGTACCTTTAAAGGCAGACACTGCGCGATCATTTTCTCTCCAGTGGAAATTTGACTTGAAAAATTGATGATTGGGGAGTTGGAGACAATTGCCGCGTTGAACATCTACTATTATGGGCGTTGGTTTGTATATGTTAATGGAGCTAGACTGTCAGCTATGTATTACTGGATACTTGGAAACTATATTATTGGATGGTTAGTATCTTACTTTGAACGACATAGCTGGATGGTGTATGCTTTGTTTGCTAATTTCCAGCTGTTTTAGGAGAAGATTAAGAATTGTAATACTCTAGATGTCAAGGCTTAGTCTCCATTGAGAGTTCGTAGTTGTTCATATCTAAAATTATAGTTTTGGTGCAGGACAAGAAAGTTAATGTATGAAAAGTATAATTGAGATGGAAATTTTCCATTGGGTAGTCAACTTTAATGTACATATTTGCTATAGAATATACACTATCATTTTCTTGTCATTCTTTGACTATCATTTTCTTGTCATTCTTTGATTGGTACCATCCCGTTGTCTGCTCTTAGTGGGAATTCCTAGTTCTTTCAAACTCTAAGGGTATATTTTTTTGAAGTGCATTGTAACTGTAGCATAATTAAGCCAAGGACAATCAATTTATGTTAGAATTAAGGTGCCATTTATCTAGCAATCCTATATTTATGTGTGTCCAACACTTTCAAAAGATGTATGTGGGTGCATAGGATGTAACTGAAGACAAAATTTGATATTTATTTTCTATGATTCTTGGCATTGTTAAAATATAGCTTCGATTTGATTGACTTATATAATTGAATGAATTATATTTATCAAACTCAATATACCAATCGACTATATATATATATATATATATATATATATACACACACACACATTATTATTAAAATATATAATAGTCGACTACATATAGTATATTCCATGTTGAATCGGGCTTTATCAAATATCTGTTATATGCATTGGAATCGACTTAGTTGATATTGGCACTGAGTAATAGTAATGTTACGATAACTAGTATCCAATAGTATGATGTGTTACGATAACTATCAGATGATAGTTATACGTAACATTAGTTTTGTTAACATAATGTAATGTGACTTAATACAATTGGTATTGCAGTTTCGAAAGGGCATGGCTATGTAAGACATGGCCCTACGTGGCTTAAGCCACATAGGGTCATGTCTCTACATATACATGACTCATAATATATTTAATATCATTCGTATGTGCTGAGGAAAGACATCAATAACAATGTGCATTTCTTCTCCTCTGACACATACCAAATATATAATTCAGTAAATACATATATACTTACATAGTTAGTATATTGTAACAACACAATAAAGAACATCAGATTTTCTCTATCTAAGATCTTATATTCCTAACATGGTATTAAAGCCTTACTAGAGAAAAATCATTAAAACTAATTTTGAATTCTATCAAGATCCATTATAAACAAAAAGGGAAATTATAATGGCCAACAACATTAAAGTAGAAGACAGACTTGAAGGTGCTTCAAACTTCTTCTCATGGAAAATATGAATACTTACATTGCTCCAAGAACTTGAATTAGATTCCTATGTTGAGGAAGATAAAAAGATGTTAGAAGATGAATCGGATAAATCAACTTGGAAAAGTCGTAACAACAAAGCAAAGAAGATCATAATTGATGTTGTTAAAGATCATATCCTTCCCTCCATAGCAAGGCTTAAAACTGCCTATGAAGTATTCGAAACTATTCAAGAGACATTTGAGATTAATAACACAAGTAGATTACTTACTCTCAAGCAACAACTTTTGAATCTAAAAATGAACAAAGGGGAAACCATCACATCTTAGTTTCTTTAAATTTCTGAATTAAGAGATCAACTATCCTCTATTGGAAATAATATTGATGACATGGAGTTAACATTAATAGCCCTTAGAGGATTACCCATCACATGGGAATCTTTTATTCAATGTATAACTAGACGTTCTTCTCTACCTGAGTTTGATCAACTCAAGAATGACTACACTCAAGAGGAATCCTGGTTAATATCAAGAGGGATTGGGCCTACCAAAGGAGATGAGATTCAAGCCCTCAATACTCATTCAAACTTCAAAGGCAACAAATGAAAGTTTAAACATAAGAAAGGAAACCATAACAAAAATCATAAAAACTAAGACTTCTCCAAAGTACAGTGCTATAAATGTGATAAGCTTGGACATACGCATAGGTTTTGTCTAGAGAGGAAGAAAATTCAAGCAACACTAGCTGAAGTCAAAGGGGTAGAAATATCTTTATTTTTCTTGGCCTTATCAAGTGAAGTAAACTCAAGAAAAAACACTTGGATAATCGATATCAGAGCATCTCGGCATATAACAGGATTTAGAGATCAATTTGAAACCTTAGAAGAAGATTCCTCTGAAGAAGTTACAATTGGAGATAACTCCACTTATCCAGCAAAAGGAATTGGGACCTGCTCAATCAAATTAAAATCATGGGTAACTCTACTATTGAAAGATGTTCTCTTTGTGCTAGACATAAAAAGGAACTTGGTCTCTATTTCAGGCTTAGCCGATCAAGGCTATCGAGTCACATTCCAAGAAAATAAAGTATTAATATGGACTAAGAAAACCAATATTAAAAATGTTATTTCTATAGGGTATAGAGATGGAAGCCTATACAAATTAGGAAATAGTCTCAAATCAACTCTATGTGATGAAGTATCAAACCCTAAGAACTTTGGCACATAAGATTAGGTCATCTTGGGTTTAGCACCCTTCCCTCCATTAAGAAAATTACTACAGGGATACCTAATTCAAAATGAAATCATATTAGTACTTGTAAAGGGTGTGCCCTAGGAAAAAATATAAAAAGATCCTTTCCTTCTAGTGAATATAAAACCAAAGTTGTATTAGCACTCATTCACACAGATTTGTGTGGACCTATGTCAACCCTCTCACTAGGAGGTTTTTCATACTATGTGATTTTCATTGACGATTACTCTAGAAAAACTTGGATTTATTTTCTTAAACTAAAAGAATCAAATGAAATATTGCTAAAATTCAAAGAAGTCAAAGCATTAGTTGAAAACCAAATTGGGAAGAAAATAAAAATCCTAAAATCAGACAATGGAGGTGAATATATTTATGAAAACTTCAAAGAATTTTGCATTTCTATTGGGATTAAGAGGGAGTATACTGTACCTTATAATACTCAACAGAACAGAGTAGCAAAAAGAAAAAATAGAAATATTATTGAAGTTGCCAAGGCTATGATGCATGATCAAAATCTTCATACCTCCTTTTGGGCTGAAGCATCTAATAGTGTTGTATACATTCAAAATAGGTGTCCTCACTCAATTCTAGAAAACATCACACCTGAAGAATCCTTTACAGGGAAGAAACTAGATCTAAGTCATCCAAGAATCTTTAGATGTCCTGTGTATGTTCACATTCCTAAAGAGAAGAGAACCAAACTAGACCCCTTTAGAGAGAAAGGGATATTTGTTGGTTACAGTGAAACTACTAAAGGATACAGGGTATACATACCAGGATAGAAATCCATTGACATTAGCAGAGATATCAAATTTGAAGAAGATATTGCTCTAAAAACCTCTACACTCACAGAAGAAGGGTCAAATGAGAACCAGCGGGAGAATATTATAGAAAATGATGAAATTGAGAATAAGAGGGAGAATACCTTCCTAGATGATGAGAACATAATAGAAAACCACGAACTTCCCTCATCTAATCTTGAAGATGTTGAAATTTCTAAAAACAAGAAAAGACCATTATGGGCAAGAAAAAATGATTGAGGAAAACAATGTTGAACCAGATGAAATATTTAAAGAGTAAAAGAACAAGAAATCAGAAGTGCTATCTTGCACTTATGGCAGAACTTACAAAGTCTGAACCATCTAATGTTAAAGAAGCCCTAGCATGTCAAGCCTAGAAAGATGCGATGATCGAGGAATACCAATCTATTGTAAAAATGATGTTTGGGAAGTAGTGCCTAGACCTAAAGGGAAAACAATCGTATCCTCTAGATGGCTATTCAAAGTCAAATATGCTTCAGATGGTAGTATTGAAAAACATAAAGCTAGATTTGTCGCCAGGGGTTTTTCTCAAAAGGCCGAAATTGACTACGAAGAAACCTTTTCTTCGGTTGCTCGATATACTTTTGTAATAACTATTATCGCCATTGCAACATCCAAAGGGTGGAAGATACATCAAATGGATGTAAAGACAACATTTCTGAATGGTGTTATTGAAGACGAAGTATACATAGAACAACTAGAAGGTTTCATCACCCATGACAATAATAGTTATGTTTGCAAATTGAAGAAAGCACTTTACGGTCTTAAGCAAGCTCCCAGGGCTTGGTATGAATGCACAGACAGTTATCTCTCCAAGTTAGGATACTCCAAGAATGAAGCCAACCCTAATATATACTTCAAAATATCCAAATGTGAAATGGTAATTTTAGTTCTTTATGTTGATGCTTTATTAATAATAAGAGAAGATCATCTTATTGCTAAATGCAAACAAGAACTCACAAATAAATTCTACATGAAGGATCTAGGGTTGTTACACTACTTAGGCTTAGAAGTATTATAGAAAGAAAACCATATTTTCCTAAATCAAAGAAAATACACTATGGACATTTTAACCAGATTTGGCATGAAGGAGTGTAAACCATTAACCACTCCGATGGAAACAAATCTTCATAAACTCAAAGATAAATCAACTAATTCAAAGCCTACAAATCCTTCATATTACTAACAACTAATTGGATCACTTATGTTCTTGGTAAACACTCGTCCTGTTATCTGCTATGCTACAAATGTATTAAGTCATTTCATGTGTGAACCTAAGAAGATCCACTTAACAACTGCTAAACATATTCTAAGATACTTATGTGGTACAATTGAAATGGGCCTAAAATACGAGAATGTTGAGATACAACTTCAAGGGTTCACTGACTCTGATTGGGTTGGAAATTCTATCAATTGTAAAAGTATTACAAGATGTTGCTTTAGTCTTAGATCAACAATGATTTCGTGGTTCAATAGAAAACAATCAGCTGTTGCTCAAAGTTCTACTGAAGATGAATATATGGCCTCTTCTATGGGAGCTTGGGAAGTAGTATGGTTAAGGAAGTTACTATTTGGATTGTTTGGCAAGCCTTTAAAACCTGCAGTAATTTATTGTGACAATCAAAGTTGCATTAAGCTTTCAGTAAATCCAATTTTTCACAATCGCTCCAAACACATAGAAATTCCTTATCACTACATAAGAGACATGGTAGACAAAGATATTATCAAACTGATCTACATCAGTACTGAAGAACAAAATGCTGATATTTTTACCAAGCCTCTTGCAAAGTTGAAAATCGAGTACTTCAGAAAGAAACTTGGTATGATTAAGTTGTGATTAAATTTCTGAGATTCCATCTCATAAATATGTAAATTAATGTATTCATGAATAAAATAAAATAAAATATTGCAATATTGTGTATTTTGGAAAGATGACGATCTTTCATGTGTGTGAGGTCACTATTGTAAGGTGATGACCTACAATAGTTTGACTTAATTAAGTTATCATTTAATCTAGTTCCGAATTTAGTCGGGGATTATGATAACTAGTGCTTCAAGTTTTGATTCAGATTGCATCAGATATCTTGACACCTATACTTATCACTAAATCCAATTCCGAATTGAGTCGAGGATTGTGATAAATTTCTTCTATTAGGTTGAGTACATTAAACTTGTATTCCGGACCATGCCGACAACCTTGATATAGAGTGATTAAGTGTTATTCTAAAATCCAGTTCCGAATTGAGTCTGGGATTTCAATAACACTCACTCTTGTGATTGTGAATCCTCTCTCGCTAAGAGGGAGTGTTAAATTATAGATTCGATATGATTGACTTATATAATTGAATGAATTATATTTATCAGACTCAATATACTAGTCAACTATATATATATATATATATATATATATATATATATATATATATATATATATATATATATATATATATATATATATATATATATATATATATATATATATATATATATATATATATATATAAAATCATTATTATTAATATATATAATAGTCGACTGCATATAGTATATTCCATATTGAATCAGGCTTTATCAAATATCTGTTATATACATTGGAATCGACTTAGTCGATATTGGCATTGAGTAATAGTAATGCTACGATAACTAGTATCCGATAGTTATCGTAACACATTTAATAAATGGTGTTATGATAACTATCAGATGATAGTTATATGTAACATTAGTTTTGTTAACAGAATATAATGCGACTTAATACGATTGGTATTGTAGTTTCGAAAGGGCATGGCTATGTAAGACATGGCCCTACGTAGCTTAAGCCACGTAGGGTCATGTTTCTACATAGACATGACTCATAATATATTTAATATCATTCATATGTGCTAAGGAAAGACATCAATAACAATGTGCATTTCTTCTCCTCTGCAACATACCAAATATATAATTCAGTAAATACATATATACTTACACATATAGTATATTGTAACAGCACAATAAAGAGCATCATATTTTCTCTATCTAAGATCTTATATTCCTAACAGGCATTTGTTGTTATATGAAATTATGAAGGAGGTGGAACACAACAGTGGTAGTTATGATTGACATTGAGGTCATTTAATCCACTTCTCATTCTTAGGTGCCAGTGGAAGAACTAGAGAATTTTGTTATGACGGATGGGTTACACATGACTTAGTGTACCCCAAAATGAAGCACTAGTTTTTGGGATGTGAGTTGTCAGGGAGCTATTGGTCAAAAACTACTTTTCAATTATGTTTTTTGTCTGGGGACTCATTGATTGAGCCTATCTGAAGTCTTATGATGTATTTCTTATCCTCAAAAGATGCTCTCAAAGGTGGGTTTAAGATTGCATGGTACTATGGTTTTGCTATTCATTATTTTTTGGTAAAACCATTTTTGGTTTTGGTCTCTCCTTGCTTATATATTGGAGTATGAAATAGTGGTTTCGTATCATTGTTCATAGTTACACAATGTTGATAAAGTGTAGGGTATTAGTGTGTTGATGATGCATCATGTACATTGGAGATTAATACATATTTGTCCTATTTTCTTTGGCGGAATTGTTTTGAAAGGGTTTCTCCACATAATTCATGTCTATAGGCTTTGCTGATTTCATTTTTGTTCATGTATGCATCTACAAAATATTATTTTATGGTAACCATGGGTAAAGACATTTAAGATTTGTGTACACTTTGTTGAAGATTTTATTGTAACAAATTCACATTTTTTCAACAAAATATTGTAACCCCTATTTCGACACTTTGACAACATGTAAACAATCTAAACCAAAGCCAAATTAATATTCCAAGGTGTTTATTTATAGAGTTTTGTCATTCGTCAAAAACAACCAATTCAAACTCCCCTCACAAGTAGCCAATGATCTTGAAATAGAATGCAGCTCCCAATGCATAAGAGTCCACCAACTTGCACACTCCACTTAGGACTCAATGAATATGCTCTTACACCTTTTAGACCTCTCTCGAAGATCGCTAAAAATAGTGGGTCGAAGGTTCCAGTCTCAATATTTTTAGGAACACTCTTCTTACATGTTCTCTTGTATCTATCTTAACCCCAATGGAACCTTAAGATTCTCCTAAATGTCACACCACATTTGAAGAGAGCCCAATATTACAACTTACTGCACAAATAATATAATACAATCATCCCTAAGAATTTACAAGGTTGTGAAGAATATAATCCTATTGAGTGGAAGCTGCAATCATAAAATAGGCAAATGAATGTACATACATTTACATACACACATCTTTGAATGCATATGTGTATTCAGAGATGTATGTATGTATATGTATCTACAGGTGTAGGTATACATGTATGCACACATGCACACGTGCATCCACACACATACATATATGATTTATAAAAGTTTGCATATATTCAACCTATTTCAAGTCATTACAAGCAAGCAATTAACTAAAGTTACATTTTATTAGTTGGTTGAAAATTGGTTTAAAAAGCTTTTGTAAAAGCTAAAATCATTAGTGTTTTCTATCTCAAGAAGGCATTGGAGGAAATAGAGGATGATGAAGCAACATTAGCAGAAATATAGTTACACACACATGCACACACACATAGCCTTCATAAAATTTATTATATATTTAATCTCTTTCAAGGCATTGCAAGCAATCAATTAAGTGAAGTTACTCATTTTTTATTCTTTGGTTGGAAAGTTGCCTAAAAAGAAAAGGCATCTGGAAAAACTAAAATCATTTGAGTATTTGCTATGCACGTCAAAAAGGAAATCCTCTAATAAGGTTTCATCTTCCAAGAATGAAGGAAATGATAAGACACTGGAGGAAATAGAGGATGAGGAAGAAACATTATTAGAAATAATAGTAAACACCAAAAAAAAAGATTTTTTACAATGATGCACTTGTAAAGGAGATAAAGGGGCTCATGAATGCAAATCATGGGATGACATAGAGTTCTATAAAAAACAAAAAACAAAAATAAAGGAATAAGAAGATTTTAAAATTAAATTGGCACAATTTGTTAGTGAATGTGTGCTTTTATATTAGATGATATCAACTACGTATCAATAAATTCAACCTAGTATGGTTCTTGGATCTTAGATATTGGTGCAATGTGACAAAGGAATTACTAAAGGTACTTCTTTGAAGAGTTTTATAAAAGACACACAGTCTTGTATATTTGGTCAATAAAAAATATTTACAATTTCAAAAGAAAGGACAAATTGACTCAAGTCACTAGGCCTTCTAGATTTCTTTCTCCATAATGTCCTCCACCTTCATCAACTAAAACAAAAATGATCCCTTTTAATCATTCCAAAAGGACACTCCATTTTTTTGGATGACACAAAAGTGATAATCAAAAGAAAGTGTGATAATACAATTGTCTTGATTAGCTTTTAGGAAGGAAAGTTGTTGAACCTCAAAGGCAAGCCTTCAATTTTAGGAAAATTCATTCACCTTGTTGAAAGGTCAAAGTTAGCAAGTCTTTTGTGGCATACTAGTTGTGACAACATTCACACAATGCAATAGAATATTGGTGTAGCTTTGTCAATGTTTCTCAAAATAATTAAATTTCCAAGTACACATATTGGTTAAAAAATGAAGAGAGCCATTTAGAAAATCAAACTAAAAAATTGAAATGGATTTGCAACTGATTCAATTTGATTTGTGAGTTCCAATATTTTTTTTCTTCTACTAGTGGATACATACTTTATTTTATGCTCATTGATAAGTATAACAGAATATCTTGAATCTATTTTGAAGCAAAAGCTAAGAGTCTTTTTGCAACTTTTCAAAGTTTAAACAATGATTGAACACGATGCATAATTCCATATTGCATTAAGAATTGACAATAGAGGTGAATTCACATCAAAGATGTTTGAAGACTATTAATTAAAATAGGATCAAGCATCATCTCGTAGTTCCTCATGCTACTCAACAAAATATAGTTGTTGAAATGATGAACAAAATTGTGATGAATATGGTTTGGTCAATATTGTTTTTTAAAGTAGCAAAGATACCTTTCTTGGTAGAAGAAAGTTAAACATAAGTTTATCTTTATAACAGGTGACCTTTAACTATAGAAGACTCTAGATGAAATTTGTTGTAGTTATCTTCCATCAATGCAAAATCTTTAGGTTTTCAATTCGATTTCCAAGGAGAAAAGAAACAAGTTATACCAAAAGAGTACCTTTCTTCTTTTTGAGATATCTTGAATCCTCAAATACCTATAGATTGATTAACGAGAAGATAATAAATTTCTAATAAGATGAGAGATTTTTAATACAATCAGAACCCACACAACCAACATTAACACAAAATTTGATTTGACGTGAAAATTTTAGAAAATCTAATGTTCTCAAAGAGAATAATATAGATATCTCAAACATTAAGTTGGGGACATAATTTTGAATCTATTGAATCTCTTTTGCCTCTAATAACATTGAAAAAGAAAGTCCCCTAAAGGATAAAATTGAACTTCTTTGAAAGATGAAAAATATTTTTGGAGCAAAAATTAGATGAAAGAGCTTAAAAAAGAAGGCAGTAATTATTATGCACATAAAAAAAAAGATGTCAAAATGAGCCACACAAACATTACAAGATATCAAACTTGATGAAGTTAGAAAAACATAAATTAGAAATACATAGTAAAGTTTACTGTGAAAGAGCAATTATAAGAAAGAAATCAATATTTCTTTTGATTCAAAACCAAATTCCTTAAAAACTTAAAAAAATTGATGCATAGAGAAAAGTAATGAAAATTGAATAAGGTGACTTGGTAAAAAATGAAAATTGAGTAAGATGCCTTGGTAAAAAATGACACTTATAAGTTAGATGATCTTAAATTCAAAAGACAAAGAAAGGTTTTTTGCAAAGAGATTTGCTAAAAAAGAAGAAATAGGCTATGAGGGGACCTTTGCACTAATATAAAAATGAACCACCATTTAGGCTTTGTTGGCTTTGGTAGCACAAAGTTAATAGAAACTATAGTATATGGAAAATTTAATCTAAAAGAAAAGAACTTGAATCTTTTTGAGATATAATTTCCATACATTACATTAGGATGAATCCACAAATCAAGATACTATTTTAATTACCCTCTTTATAATTTTTTATAACTAGAAATCATAAATGAATGAAGGAAATATACAATTACAACGTGTAATGTCTAGTTATGAAGAACTGGTAAAAATATATCTCTGCAGAATAACAAATTCCTATCTTGTTCTTACAAAATTGTTTAAATATTAATCTCAGAGGGTCTTTTGTAGATTTAAAGAACCTTAACTATGGACACTAGTGCATAATATGAATGTCCTCGTGTCACACTTTTGTTTGATACAAATATAAAATATAAAGTGGCATATGATCTAAGGCATCTTCTTGTACACATGAAAAAAATATAATAGGTTTAGAACAACTTTATAAATTGAGGAGTACAACCGAACAATGAACTAATTATGCTAATGAAGAACAAATAACAAAATGGATGATAAAGATATTTAATCTACTTTAGATGCTTTAATAATGGATGTTAACCTAATAAAGAGAGACTTTGAGAGCCACATTTAAGGGTTGAAGGAGAATCGAGCTTGGAAAGAGTTATTAATGTAAGCAAATGCACTATTCATAATAGTGTTGAATGTATCAATTTCCTTGTTGAGAAGATAAAGGATCTTAGAGATGACTAGATCTTGGATGTTGCTAATGTAGAGGAGAAAAATGATGGTGGAAATAAGGACAAAGGAAAGCATACTAGCTTTGCTCAATAGAGACTAAGTGTTAGAACTTGTTGCAAGAAGAGAAATTTTGAAACTAAAAATGAAAAATTGTTCTTCATATGGTTGAGCTCCACAATAATTTTTACCAATAGGAGCTAGAGGCAGTTGACATTGTTGTTTTTGTCTCTTTTTTGTTACGTTCCTTCTATTTTTTGGCTAATGGTTGTTTGTTGGTTGTTTTCATTTATCTTCTAGGCAACATTTTGTAGAAGTGTCTTAAGTCCATTCAAAATTTGTTTTTCCTTTAATTAAAAAAAATAAAAATAAAAGATTAAATAACAGAGAGATAATATAACAAAACCACTAGACTATGCTTCCCTCTTCAAGGTAAAACTTGAACGCAGAAAGAAGAAAAATGATTATTTTGGTTGGTTGTTTGAGGAACATGCCTCAATGAAACCCTCATTTAGTTTTCTTTTCCTCCACAACTACTAGAATTTTTAAATAAATTTGAGAAAGAAAAACATGATTTCTTCAAAATAGAAGTACAATAAGTTGTGATATCAAACGATTAAGTTACACTATGGGTGAACTAACAATACTATGTCCATTTTGTGTGCTAACACTTTTTTTTCAAGTGTTGGACACTTAACCTACCCATCCACCTTTGACTAAAAGTGCCTTTGTTCAAAGATAACATGATAATCACTTTGAAATGAAGTGCCACCTTCGTTCGAAGACCTGAAATAAGCATTAAAAAATAAAAATAAAAAATTAAGCCTTTATTCTAAGGTGACTTTCAAATGAAGGTACTCTCTTAATGATAAAAAAGGAAAGAGAAGTAAAATAAACTTTCTAGTCAATTTTTTTCACTATGTCATACAACGCTCTTGCCTTTACTTGGTTTCTATTGCCATCACTAGGGCTTCTATCAACATCAACAACATAGATCACCATGGGTTGGAGCAATTAATCACAGGAGACTACCATGTGACTTTGAACATAGGTTAGTTGTACAACTATGTGTAAATTTTGCTATCTATAAGGTATTTTTCAATACATCCTTATTGAATTTTCAATAGTGATAATGCAATAATTTTTTAGTTAAAAATCTTAACCCTAAATTATTATTTTGAAACCCTAAACTATTATTCTAAAACCCTAAATAGTTTGTGTGAAACCCTAAACAACTCTAAATTAAAATCTTAGATAGTTATTTTAAAAGCTTAAATTGTTTATTTTGAAATCCTAAGTGGTTATTTTGAAACCTTTAATTAAAACCAAATATGGTTATTTTGAAAGCCTAAACTGAAAACCTAAATGGTTATTTTGATACCCTACATAATTACTTATTTAGGGTTTAATTTTAAGGGTTGTTAATTTTAGGGTTTAAGGTTAGATTTTTATTTAAGATTTTATTTTAGGCGCTAAGTTTTAAATATAGGGTTTAGGATTTTAACTTTTTCTTATAATACATCTGAGATCAATGCATTCATATGGTGTAAACATGTTCTAAGATCCACCTCATCATATTTGGATGATATTTATTGATCCTTTCTTAATATATTATGTGCCTATGTACCAAATCATGTAATATAATAGTCATATTTAGGACACCAATATTCATTCCAAGTTGTGTTACCATCATTGATGTATCATCTTTCCTAACTAACATGTGCTTATTTCATTGGATGCGACATCGTAAACATACATTAGCATATAATATTATGAATGCACATATTGTTTTTTAAAACATTGAGGACCACATGCTAACACATTTAATATTTTTTTCTAAGACATTGAGGACCACATGATACCACATTCAATATTCTCTAATAGGAACAAACTTATACTCTTCATGTTCATCTTTATACCATGTGCTTATCACTCTTATTGTTTGGAATATATTTTATGTTCTGATCAAGACATGGTATTTATTTTATATGATTTATATAATTATATTTCTAGCTTCAACTTTTTGTTTCATGCACTCTTTTACCCTGTTCTTAAATTCCTTATATTTGATGGATACATCCAATTGAAGGGACATACTTTATTTCTATAGCATTATCTTGGAACTTAGATACTTTTAAAAGATACCCAACATTACACCTGATGTTGTTCCCTCTCGCCCTTGCAGTTCTGCATGGAAGTTTTCCCTCCTATCCATGAGTCTTCCTATCTCTGTTTGGGGTCTTTCGGTTGTAGATTCAAATGGGTTTATCTTACCTCTGCCACCTCCACATGCAGATTCTTATTTGGTTGTAAATGAAAATGGAATTCTCTCAACTTTGTCGCATTTATTTGCTCGTTCTAACGAGCTTTAGCCCTATGTTTTTGGTTAGCCTAAAGTAGGTGTGGATTTTATTCCTTCTTACCAAAATGGGTCTTCTAAGTTGGCTACATTGGATGTTATTTTTTTCCCTCCCTGTTCTTCCACGGGGTTAGCTATGCTCAAGCAACCAAATTGAGACATGCTAGGCCATTGTGTAATCCTTCCCTCTTTCATGTGCCAAACTATCCCCGGTGGTGCTTTGGGAAGAGGGTGTGGTTTAAAATATGGATTTATACGAATTAGAGGTCTAGTGTGTCATTTTTATTGGAATTATGGATGGCAATATTGAGATCCTCAGCTATAATAAAGGATTTCTCATTGCTTCACTTTCATCTCTAGAGCATCTTAAACTAATTCTAGGTTACCTATGGGCTTGGGCGAGCACTCTCTTGGTCGATCTTTGTTCTATTTTTTTTTAATCTCCCTCATCAAATCCTTCAATGTGCATTTGGTGCGAGTTAGACTTCCAAATCTTTTCCTTTAGTTTTGGGAGGATACTTATTATGAGGCCATCAACAATTCTATTGGTCATTTTTTGAAGGTTGATGATTTTACTTTCCATATGAGACATTCTATTTTCGCTTGCATTTTGATAGATATAAGCACCTCTAAGCCTCTTCATGGTAATGTGATTTTTATGCTTGGGGATAGGCCTTGGATGCAACCATTATATTATGAGGGCTTCCCCTCCACATGTCGTCATTGCTCACTACTAGTCATTTGGCTTCAAACTGCACTCTTTCATGTTGGAAAGGAACTGCTACTTGGCAGAAGAATGCTAGTGATGATTATCACACTATCTAGGATCAAGTCTCTTTAGAGGATGTCTCCTCCTAGGATTATGATGAGATACTTTCTTCTAGCATGGCTTTATCAAGCCCAGAGGTCCTTCCTAAGGTTCCTCCAGCTACATAGTCTCCTTCTATTGAGCCAAATACTTCCTCAGTTTCAATTTTATTGTGAGATTGATGACTACCTATCACCTTTTCATCGTATTTCTCCCCCTTCGTTTGTTGTTTTTACCCTAGTTGGGGGGTCCCCTCTTATTTCCCCTTGTAGTGGGCTCTTGAATGATAACATTACTTGGAATGCAAGTAGTAGAAGGAAAGGTCTTTCTACCACTTCTCATACTCCTCGTGTTGTGAAAGAGGATTTTTAGTATAGGGTCAAGACCCTTGTTTCTTGCCAATTCTTTCAAATGGTTAGAAGCATTTTTGTCTTTGTGTGGAAAATTGGGTCTCATTGTTGGTAAGACTAGCCCTACTTTCCTTTAAGGTGATTTTTATTCTATTACATTTGGGCCCTTTCTTGTTCTTATCTAATAAAACATTTATATAGCTATAGATTTCTATGAGACTCGTCTTTTTTTCCATATGGATCATTACTATCTATGATATCTTAGTCCCAATACGCTAAGTCATCTAATAACTACTACAAGGAAAAAATTGTTACCGTGATACTTTTTGTATAGGAAGATTTTTTCTAACCCTACTCTCTCCTCCTCCTTATGATCATTAATCATAAAATTCAATTTGAATATGTGATTATTTGCATATCCAAGTATATTTATGTACATGATTTCCCTATTTTAGAGGTTCTTTGTGTTCACTATGATTGTTAAAGGATGAACATACACCATTAGATAAAGAAGGGTCTAATAATTTAGATAGACCTATTATCTTTTTATGTCTAAATTTATTCAATTTATACTAATTTTTGTTAGTTCCCATTTACCCCAATTATAAATGTTTCCATGATAGTATTTACATGCACCTTGGCATTTGGGTAAAATCTCAAAGTTAAATCTACATGTCCATACTAATTCAAATTAGTTTTAGGATACTTTTCAAAGAATGAATTAAAACATATTGAAAATGGAGCAATCTTATTTGAAGTTGGGATCATTCTCTAACCCTTCATCTATGTCCATGTTTACATATTTGACATTTATTTGTCTATATATACATATTTTCCCTCGCATTGGTATTTTTTCACTTCACATATTTAAATATTTATCATATACATTTGTACTAATACTATATTGTTCTAGCTAAGTCCCACGATCCAAGATTTATCTTACCCCAAATAGAACAAACATATAAAATTTGAAGTCTCAAATTCAACTTATGCCAACTACCATCCATTTCCTTTTCTTACAGGGTCAATTGTTACACAATTCACATAATTATTACTATATAGTGATATTTAAAGGTAGTGACATGGATGTTGAATGAGACCAAAATATTAAATGAAACCATTTATATCTAAGGAATATGTATTGTAGGAATATTCTATTTGGAGAACTGAAAGGAACCTAAATATACATTATCACTTCAAGAACATTTAGTACTAAGGATCATTTTTCTCCATCACTTCGATAACAACATAACTATACTCTTTTATAGTTGTTTGACATAGGATAAATTAACCACAAAGATCTAAAAATATCATTAAATCCTTGATGGTCTGTAAGGAGAAGAATTTGAGGTAAACTAAAGAATGAGTACATGTGAAATTCATTGTATCATATTAGTTTAGGTCATAAGATAGATTTTTACCTATGGTGGTGAACTTGATAGGTAGACTTGGTTGTAGAAAATTCACAATCCTATGTGTTGGTGTAATTAAATATTCACTAATTACACTTTACCTAAGCTTACTTGGAATAATGCACTACATAGTAGTTTGCATATGAGACACCTAGGAGTTTGCACCTATATTTGCATATGGTGCAGGAGAAATTCCACTTTAGGTGGCGATAGTTGTTATCATACTCCACTTTATGTGTAAGATCCACCTTTAGTGCACATATCTTATTATCATCCTCCACATGTTACACACACTTCATTGCATAATGGAGGATGATCTACCTTTGGTGGACATGTGATTTCACCTTGTGTAAGTGATAACTTATCTTCTCCTTATCATAGTCTCTTATTACCTTGCCTATAATGTATGCTTCTTATGTACATTTTCATTATGTCCATTATCAATAATACCATTCTTGTATCTTAATGCAATTGTCTTGCCATTCTCTTGTGGAAGTTATTTTGGCCTTTTATTTGATCCCGGGGGTGTTGTAGAGTCGCCTAAAACTCTAACACGGTATCAAAGATCTCAAAGTGTGAAGACTCCTTCTCTAGAAGTGCAATCTTAGTTTTATTCGATTGTGGATGAAGAATAAGGTAGTTTGGGCATCGCTATTGCGTCCGGGAGGCTATTTCAATGAATTTCAACTATAAATTTGTCTGTATTAGGCAAAAGTCGAATCTGAGGCAAAAAAAAGTTTAGCAGATCAAGTTGTACGACTTGATTTGTCCCTCTGCGATACGATTTTATTTTAATTTTACGTATTTTCATTTATTACCTACAGATTTATTTTTTCAAAAATAGGGGTTGGTACGCCCCTATTTATTTTGTCAGAATATATTATGATTTTATGCAGTAGAATTGTACAAATTTGTTAGAAAGATGACCGATCAGTCAAATCTTGGCATCTGACCTCACAGGTCAGTGACGACACTCAAAGCTCCGACAAGCATGTTTTACTTCAACCAATGATAAGCTTGAATAAATAGGACAATAATATTTGTACCCTTGTCAATGTGGGATTATTGATTTCCCACGGTAGCTCCTCAGCTCACTATTGATGTCTGCATAGAGGGGGCAACACTAATTCCATCGCTCTTGGGAGGATACTTGACTCTTGGACTCCCCTCTAATTGATAATCCTGGTTGGAATCCTTTTGTGATAGAGTGTAAGCATAAATTTGGTTTGTATGTTGTTGAATACTGGGAGATGAATCATTGGATGGATCTCAATTCTGTCAATCCTATTCTGATTCAGATCAATAAGTACTTGAACTCTATAGTGGTTAATGAAGAAGATGATACTAATGAAAAATTCACCACTTCCTCCATAGTCAACATGATGTCTCTTACTCAGGATCTTCCCCCTTTCTGGTCCAAAGCATGGATAAAAGGCCTCACTCCCAAAATCAACATGTTTTTCTGGATCTCTCTTTAGAATAAGATCTTAACTTCTGATAATCTTAGGAACGAGGGATTTTGCATGCCCAACAGATGCTACTTGTGTTATCAAGAGGAAGAGAGAGTTGATCATATTTTTATCTACTGTCCCTTTGATGGCTCCATTTGGTCCAATTTCCTAAGCCTCTTTAATTTGGCTTGGGTCTTTCCTAATAATATGCAACAATTGTTTGATTCATAGTTTTGTCCTTCCAATAATTCCTCTATCAAGGCTTTGTGGACTCTCTCTATCCCTCACTTGGCTTGGGGAATATGGAAGGAGAGAAATGACAAAGTTTTTTGTGATAGGTCCTCCTCTTCCAAATTGTTTTCCAAAAGACTAAGAGAGCTATTCTTGAAAATGTATCCATTCTACAGTAGCTTAATCCTTCTTTGTGCAAGAAAAATGAAGACATTTTTGAGTAATGGAAGATACAAGGTAGATTTAAAGATAACATATCTTCTACTAACTGGGAGGATGCCCTTTGGGATTGTCCCCAAAATGGTTGGTTGAAGGTTAACTTTGATGGGGCCTCTAAGGGGAACCCAGGTCCTGCTGGATGTGGAGGAATTTTGAGAGATGAGGCTGGTAATTGTAAAGAGATGATAGCTTTACCTATTGGGGTTCATAATAATCATGTCGCTGAAGCTATGGCTTCCTACCAAATTATTCTATTAGCCCAACAATAGAATTGCAAAAAATTATGGATAAGAGACTCAAATTATATAATTAAATGCCTTAAGAAAAAAATGCTCCATTTCTTGGACAATAAAAAATATTATAAATGCCTCTTTGGATATTATAGCTTCTTTTGAAGAATGTATTATCACACATGGTTATAGGGAAATTAATTTAGTGGTTTCCTGGATGACTAACAAGGCAGTTAACGTGGAAGGCTTGCTGAGATGGTGTGGAGAGGATTGCTTGTTGTATAGTGTGAAATCATTAATTGATGCAGACAGATTACGAAGAAGGAAAGTGGCAATCATCACTGATCACAATGACAAGTAAAATGACATGGATATTAATTACTAAGTATGTTGTGATAAATGCTCGTACTTCAAAGTACTGGGGCCTAATTATTTCACACGGATTTTGGATTACAAATGCAATTTTAAAGGCGTTATCTTTTGTGTTTCTCTATTATGATATTAGAAACTTGAAGAATAATAGTAAGAAGAGAAATTGGAGGGATGATTGTAGAATGGGAGGTAACATTAAGCGCTTTGAACCTGTTACCTATGATGAATGGAGAAACAATGATGAAGTGTGGGATATTCTAAAACAAGGGCATTTGACAAAGTATATGGAGAGGTTGCATGACTGTGATTCAACCATAACTAAGCATTTCATCAAGGATTGGAAGAATGCGAATTTGGCAATGGGGAATCAGAAGAGAAAAGTGGATGAAGCCCTCATTTATGAGGTCATTGGTCTCTTGAGAGACAGAAGAAAATTTTACAAGGACAGGAAGCTCATTGATGAGGTTGTTAAGAAATTCTTGGAAGAAGAAAAAGAAAGAAAACATCTGGTAAAATTAAGTGACACCTATTACTACCCTAAGAGAATTAGTAGGCCATGGGAAAATGTTTTTTTTCCTATTATGAGTTACATTACTCTAGATGGTAGATATACTTATGGCTATCACTTTGTTATTTTGAATCATTCTCGCCATAGGGATTATATTTGTCTCCCTTATTATTTGTTGAGATCTATGAATTTCACTATAAAAGAGATGAATGAGAACCCTAAGGGGGGTCATGATTTACATCAGGGTTTAATGGTTCTAATTTATGACCATCTGAAGGCCAAGGTTATTGAACACCCTAGGTGTCATGGATCCAACTTGGAAAATGAGAATTCAGATGAGGATAACTCTCCTAATGAAGAAACTGAAACTGACTCCGAAGATGATTTTGATTCCTCCTCTGGTGACATGAAGCTGAAGAAAGGGAAAATGAGAGGTAAGGGGAGAGATGTTGCCTCTTCCTTGAAAAAGGGTTTGAAAAAAGAACCAAGAAGCCCCTCATTATTTACTCGTTGACTGAAGAAGACGATAAGAATAATGATAATATTGAGGCTGACAAAGTTGCTAATAAGAAAAAGAAGAAGCTTGCTAGCAAACCCAGTTCTTCCCATGTTGAGGATACAAAAAATTGATGAAGGTAAAGGGCCTATGGGTGATACTGAGAAGGGGCTTGAGGGTATTGGTAAAGATGGTTAGATAGAGGTAATGGTTGACGAGACTGGGATAGATAAAGATTTGGGGGTAGACTCTAGTAGGAATAAGGTTGATTTTTTCACTCGTGACTCCCTCACTACCCCTATTGGAAAGAATGAGATTAGGATATTTGTTAAATTATGGAAAGGATGATAGATGAGAATAACCAAATTAAGCATGACAACCAAAAACTAGGGAAAAGAATTCAAATTTTGGAAAAAGTGACTGGGTAAATCTCTTCCTGATTGCATTCACGAGATGAACACTGCTATTGGGAAGGCAAAGGACATTGTTGATGCCTGCAACTCCAAATTCAATGCCATGGACAAAAGGATCACTATTCTTGAGAATACTGGGGTTGTTAACAATATGGAGAAAATCACTTCTATGGAAACAAGG
Organism: Chamaecyparis obtusa; assembly: GCA_027943335.1. NCBI lineage: Eukaryota > Viridiplantae > Streptophyta > Pinopsida > Cupressales > Cupressaceae > Chamaecyparis > Chamaecyparis obtusa. Next base: position 454,255 of record BSBK01001465.1, on the reverse strand, counting down.
ATTCTAAATTTGGAAGGTTTCTTAAAGAAGCTTGGTGAGAAGAGCTACAAGATTATGAAGGCCTCAACGGACCATGTAAAGATTCTTGTTGGGAAGCTCAAAAAGGACATAGGTGTTGTGGGTAGGGAGGCAGACAAAGACAAGCTAGAGGCTTCCCTTGGCCCTAGGAAAAGAACTACATCCAACATGAGTAAGAAAAGCATTCAAGATAAAGATTTGAACGAGCTCAAGAGTACTGCTCTCAATATGGACATTGTGATCTTTGAGGCGGCTGAGCTCCTCAAGAATTTTTAGGCTTTAGCCTCTTCTCTATTTTTTTTTGGTTTGTTCTCTGATTGTTTGTTGTAATTTTTCTGGTGCTTAGTGCTGGTTGGCTTTTGTTTGGTCACCAACTGTCCTTTTTTAGTTTTCTTCTTTCCTGCTGTCTCTATGGGGTGTTAATGCTTTATTTTTCGTGAGTTCTTTGTAAAAGGTTTTGGGTCCTTCCAAAACCCATTTTCACCTAATCAAATCACTAATCCCACCACCTGCATAAAACCTTTTCCACACACCATTTTATTAAAAGTTCATGGATCAAGCAGACTCATTGCCACACAAGCGTAGGCTTCCACCTAGGTATTTACGTCATCACTACCATGTCATTTCCCGATCAACCACATCATCCAACATGTTAGCAACCAAACCTATCTTTTCTACCATGTCATTGTTCGTGTGTATAAAATTGATGCCCATCAGACTGTCAAAATACTGTTATTGGTTTTTCGCTACGATAGCCATATGGTTGTCAAATTTAATTAGGCAGATTTTTTATGTCATCATAGGGCTGAAAATTCTTACCCCTCTCCAGTGAAGTTTTTGATTTTGCAGTCTAACTTCAAAGGGCCATATCTTGCTGATTTTAAGTCCTTTTTTCAAGCAATTTTTTTTATTTGAGGTAAAATATCTTGAATTTTCTAGTGGTATTAGTTTATAATTTTGGTGGCCAAACTGATTAGAAATTATAGTTTTTCATGACTGTACTTGTCTAATCCTACTTTTTTCAACTTCCAGGGCTTTGTTTGGGCACATATGCTAACATTTTCAGGTGCAATTTTTTTTAAAAGTGCATAATTTTTTGTCTAATTTCCAAATATGATATTAATTTACAACCATTTTGAGTGGACATGTCACTTTCCAAACATGATCCTTTTTGGGCCTATTTTAGCACTTAGTTAATCCTTAGATCTCAAATTTTAAAGAGGATAATAATTTGTAATCATGGTTTAATTAATCACTTTGGAGAAAGGGAACTATAATCAATAGAGTAATCTCATTCTCACTTATCTTAGTGAGTATCATCTATTGGGAAATACTTATAATCTATTGTCCTATTTGTATAATGAAGTTCCTTGTGATGGGGATTATGTTATTTGGAGAATGTTTCAAGCTATAGTTTTTGATGCCATGTTTGAGCATGTTGATGATGACTTTATGGATTCATTTGTTGACTTTTGGGATCCTTATTCTCTTTGGGAGCATATTCGAGAGGTATATGAAGATCACAATCCTTCACCATCTCTTGATGCCCCTCTTTCCAATGTACCTCTTCATTCTTCAGAGAAGATACCCATGGTTGTAATCCCTTGGAGGAGATCGCAAATACTTCAAAGGTTCATGATTCTTTAGTTGAGATTACAAATTCATCTCTTGTTGATGATTCTAGTGAGTCATTGCAACAGATATCTATTTTTTTCCTGATTGAGATTCTTACTTTCCAGATATTGGTTCATTGTTTGTGAAGTATCACATTTTAGATTTGGGAGACATACTTGAGGGGTTTTTTTTCTCTTTGATGTCAGTTTCATCATAGTTGGAGTTGGAGAAGATCTTCTTCACCTTCTTTGGAGATTGGTAGTCTTGATTCTTCTCATTCACTCACTGGTACATTTGAGGCCAAATTCTGACGGCCATGTGTCGGATTTGCAACCCCTATTTGTCACAAATTTGACAGATGTGTCTGTTGGCATTTTTGCATTAGAAATGGCGATGGAAGTGATAACCGTCGGTATTCCGACATCAATTCCCGTTGGAATAGGCCACATAAATCAAAATTTTACTATGGGTCCGATCTGTCGAAAAAGGGTTCTTTCGACATTTTGTCAGTCGGAAAGGCGACAGATATGTAGTCGATGTCCGACAGGAGAAACCGTCAGATGTATAGCAATCCCGTCGGATGGAAGTGATAACCTATTGGATATCCGACAAGATCAAATAAACTACTGACACAAAAATTTGTCGGACGTATAGCTCTTATGTCGGAAATAGTTTACTACCTGTTGAAAAAGTGATAGATTAGTATAGTAAAGATTAAAAAACTCAAGAGACCATCGTAGTTGGTCTCCATCTTTGGTCCATATACTAACAAAACATTTTACATTTCGTTAGCTCATCAAATGAGGGGATTTGAAAGAATTTAATATAATATTTTCATGATAACGTATATTATTTATGTTGATGTTGCACGAATTTAACAACTCCGTGCACTTGTATACTACGAGCACAACCATAAAGAAGCATCTCCTCGCATGGCCTATATTACTCAAACCATGGGAGGGGATGCTTATTTATGGCTGTGCTCAATGTATACAAGTGCACGAAGTAGATAAATTCATTCACCGTCAAATTAAAATAATATACGTTATACATGAAAATATCATGCACTAAATTCTTTCAAATCACCGCATTTGATGAGCTAATGAAATGTAAAATGTTTTTTTAGTATATGGACCAAAGATGGAGACCAACTATGATGGTCTCTTGAGCTCTGCTATCTTTAGTCCTAGCTATTGGGTAAGGGCTGGAAGACTTATACCTATCGATCATTGCCTTGTCTTGCCTTTATGTACACTGCACAGTATCCAATATAAGAGAAGGCAAAAAATATGAATGGATAAAAGAAATGAAAGATACAATAAAATTATCTTATTGTTTACCTTCCCATAATTGATCCCAGTCTCGCAAAAGTAATTTTATACGATCACTAGCACATTTCATGCATGGATGAGAAATAGTATCCAAAGTTTCTAGATTCTTAGAAGAGGTATGAGTGGAGGCTAAAAAAGGGATATTTGTGAAGGTTTTATAGATGTAGTACTGAATCATCATCTCTACACTGGTACTCAATTTGGAAACCCTCTAGAAAATCTCCACAAAAATCCCTTTTGGCCTCCACTGCATATATGTCTTCTTAGTATCTAAAAACTTTCCATCATTGATTCCCGTCATTTTTCACCATCTCCGTGGACTGAGACCTTAAATTATTGAGCTTCTCTTTGTTTCAAGAATAGTTTATCATTCTCTACTTAACAAGTCCAACCATGTGAAGGTGGAAGCTCATGTGGCCCCTCCTAGGAGCCTCTTATGACCCCTCCTAGGGTCTTGGGACACAACAGCTGAGAAACATAAATGTAGGCATCACGGTCACAATTTTTTGGAGACAACATAATTGAGTTGTATACCCAGATAATGCAAAGCAACTACTACTCCTCCGGAACTAGAGGAGTAGTAGTTGCTTTGAATTGTCTGGGTATACAACTCAATTATGTTGTCTCCAAAAAATTGTGACCGTGATGCCTACATTTATGTTTCTCAGCTTTTGTGATATCTACATTTATGTTTCTCAGCTGTCATGTTTATGTGCATGTTTTTTATGTGTTTGGGAAGACATATTTCTAGCCTGGGCCTGGATCCTACGACAATTAGCTTCATATCAATGAAGTAGATGATAGATGAGCAATTAGCTTCCCAAGAAAAATCCCATAAATGAACTATGTGTACCCCAATTCATGTGGCCTCTGTGCATACCCAAAGGATATATTTGAAACAACAAGGGTAAGGCTTAAAGATTTGTCTAGTGATGCAAAATTAACTTATTTAAGCCTTAACCTTGTTGTTTCAAATATATCCTTCAGGTACACACAAAGGGCACAAGAATTGGGGGTACACACAGTTCATTTACGAGATTTTTCTTGGAAGCTAATTGCTCAGCTCTCATCTTCTTCATTTATTATCAAGCTAATTGTTGAAGGATCCAAGCTCAGGCTAGAAAGATGTCTTCCCATTCTGTTTAAGCCATATTCCTTGTTCTTATCAAACTTCTTTGGTACGGTAGGCGTGCTCTTTGTAGTACTCTTCTTCAATTAGTGTTCGACGATAAGCATCTTCTTCTTCCTAATTGCAGCCAAAGCTTCCTTTTCATCAAGATTCAAATCCACTTCCCCCATCTCATCATCCTCATCACCCTCACTTGCCATCCTAAGCCCTTATTCCCTCTCCAGTTCGTCAAGCCTCTGCAAGATATCTGAATCAATAAAGTCTGCAACATTGTGTCCATCCATGATCTTAGGAATATCATCTTCTTTCCACTCTTCATTTGCCAAAATATACCACTTCTTCAAGCTTGTAGAGTAGTCTCTAATGGTTGCAAATCAATATTATTATAAACTACAATAAGAGGCTTATTGGAAAATAGAGGTTTTATGTTGTGAAACAGAGCTACCTATTGTGTAGACTGTCACAGAGGCCTAATGGCTCTGCCTTGTAGCACACTACTCAAAGCAAAGTACATGTCCATATTGTAGAAATGGAAAAGAAACAACAATAAAACAAAGAAAAACAAATAAAAAATAAAATACTACAATTAAATAATCACCAGCAATGATACACATAATACCTCTATATGCAGCCCATATTTAACATTTCAAATGAAAGAATGAAAGAAAACATGGAACTAAGCCCACAGTTCATAGGCCCATAGAGGGACATTTATCATAGTCATAGAAATATGATTATTTTTAAATGGAATACACCAAGGAGTACCATCAGAAATATTGACCATTTACAATCATGAACAGTGAATAAAAAATAGCTCATTTTTTTATCAGCATGTGTAGTCTCTGTGTATATGAAAAATGAATGAAATATCAAGCTGAAATAAAATAGTGAACAAAAATTCAAATTCAAGGCCTAATTTATCAAGAGAAACAAACATTAGGATGAAAGAAAAATCATTAAGACTATAGAAAAATCATTAGGACTATAGAAAAATCATTAAGACTAGAAATCAAGTTCTAGAAAAATCATTACGACTATAGAAAAATCATTTAGACTAGTTTTTTTAAGTTCTAGAAATGGATGATTCTGATGCTTTGCCATTACAACAATTGAGCATTCATCATTTGGTACTTCTTGGTGTATTCCATTTAAGTTTTTCAGCTGTCGTGTTTATGTGCATGTTCTTTATGTGTTTGGCTTCTCTCCCTCACAAGGGATACACCGATAGGTAATTGATTTGAAAGCATAATGATTTGACAGTCTTTTTTCAGGATAGGCATAATCATCTCGGCAACCTTAATTAGCAACATTTGTGATATACGTCAAGTACTTATAATCAGTATGCCCAAAAAACAAAGACTTAGTAGTAAAAGCATAAGGTTGCACATCCACATCCGCCCTAGTAAGTATTAGAGCCTTTCAAATTTGTAAAGAACACAAACTTTTCAAATCAAATTGACATTTCATTAAAACCTATGTTCTTGATCAAGTTCTTAAAGATTAAAACATGAAATAAAAAGAAGATGCAATGAAGACGACATGTGCCTTGTAGTGAGGACATTCAAGAGAGGTTTGATGAGTATTTAGATTGCTCAAAGACTGATTTTGAATCAGCAATTGGTGAAGAACATGAAGTTGATATGGATAGGGACTCATTTGACACACCAACTCCTCGTCTCAATTGATAAGACTATGAGGAAAATCTAAATTTAGTGGTGTGTTGTGAATTTGAAGATGGAAGGAAAGAAAAGTCCCAAGTTTTGAATTTGGACAGTAGAGGCTCCTTTCCTCATTCTCACAAGTCTGCAGGTTTGTCACATGGATTAATTAGTTAAGAAGAGGCATCTAGCATTGGAATTCAAGATATAAAGGTTGGGCCTGACCATTGCACAAAAAAGGTTCTTATATCCATTTAAAATTTGTCACCAGGGTATGACCATAATTCTGAGTTCATAACAGTGACATAACTCCACTACCTCAAGATATGGCAGCCTTTTGTCAAGAAGAGAACAATGATTTACATCCTATATTTGAGGATACACATGGTGCAAGCATGGGATATGATGGGAATGATACAACTCATCATAATTAATAAAAGAACTCTTGCCAACATAAGGGTACCCACAGATCAAAATAGTCTTGGTATTTGGGTCAATAGATGACAACCTTTCCATATGTTGCCTCACTTGTTTGAGGTAAGCCAAACTCGGTCCAATTCTCTTAAAAATGGTACACATCTGTCCAAGTGCAGAAACCTTCAAATATTTGTAGCGGTAAAGAGAATCCCCATATTTTATCAGCCTAACATAGTCTTTGGCCACTTTGTCAATGAGAACCTCAAAATAGAGAAAAGAAACTTAGTAAAACTAGTCTATGCCACTGTTTGTGAGGGTATAGTCATGATAAGTGCCTCTCAAACCTCTCCAAACATGTAAGATTGTTTTTAAATACTTTATTGATCTCTTCTAAACATTAACCAAATCAAAACTACATTTGAATCCACACAATAACCCAAAATGAAGGGTTTTGTATCCTTTAATGAATCTCAGTCACTGGTAACGCATGGATAGTCAAACCACTAGTCTCCAAATCATTCAATAAGTGAATATGAATGTTTGAAAAATACTCCCAACAATTCTTAAACATACTTTATCTGATATGATGAATTCTTAAACAATTAAGGTTCGAGTAGACATAATTATCACATAGTTTTTTGTGAGGTACAAGGAAGATTTGGCTAGGTCAAATCTTCCTTTATGCTAACAGTCTATAGAATTAGACCTTTATTAACAATTCATCATATCAGATAAAGTATGTTTAAGAATTGTTGGGATTGGTCCTTTGGCGTGTATTAAACAGAATAGAATTTTCAATGTATTATTATCATTCTATTTCTTTGTTGTAAACATGTCATTGGTTCAGTTTTAATCTACTGGTGTCTTGCCCTAGCCCATGCTTTATCTCCATTATTTGATGTTATTCACTATTTTGAAATGTTGACTATGGTTATCAAATGGAAAAAATAGAAAAGAAAAAATTAACGCGATTTTTTATTTACAAAATTGAACCAATGGCATGTTTACAACAAATAAATAGAATGATAATAATATGCTGAAAATCCTATTATGTTTAATACACGCCAAAGGACCAATTGTATGAAATTGTCAATCACATAGCATTTCACTATTGTATGAGTGGATTTTGTAGGAACAATTAACATTAAACAAGGAGAAAACTCTCAACACATCTTGGAAACCATTGAATTCAATAATAAATGAAACCTAACACCAACACTATTCCTTCCATTCACTTCTACCAAGAATAAAGCATTTAATCCATTCAACATTACATATAATCATTAGACAGTTATATTTCCTGACTGTGTAGAGGAACAGTCACGACCAAAATGATCAAAGGTACTTTCACCCTTGTACAAGCTATTCCAAACTTCAAGTAAAATGAGAAATATGCTATATCAAATCATTCATATACATATTAACCATTCAACGGATCATTTTGTCATTGAACCCTCTGACTGTACCCCTGTGGTAGAGAAAGGAAACCTCAAAATAGAGAAAGGAAACTTAGTAAAACTTGTCTATGTCATTGTTTGTGAGGGTATAGTCATGATAAGTGCCTCTCAAACCTCTCCAAACATGTAAGAATGTCTTTAAATACTTTATTGATCTCTTCTAAACATTAACGCATGGACAGTTAAACCAATAGTCTCCAAAGCATTCAATAAGTGAATATGAATGTTTGAAAACTTTCCTCTCAACTTCCCCAACCACTCCTAATCAGTTAGAGGGATTAGTTGAGTGTTTAGACACTAAAACTTCTTAAACAAACTTTATTTGATATGATGAATTGTTAATAAAGGTCTAATATACAATGGTCATGCCAGTAATATCAACAAACGTGAATCCAAACATTTTAAAAAAGTGAATCGATATCCTTGAGCACAAGTACCATTAACATCAAATAATGGAGATAAAGCACGGGCTAGGGCATGACACCAATAGAATGCGGTCATTTAAGTGAGCATTCATGATCAAATAAAATGCAATGCATTTGAAATTTGCGGTTGAATATGATGCCAGAGGCTCGAAAGACGTTGCCCGTCAAAGATACCAATCAAAGATGAAGAAATCACATACCTTCTCTCATGCTCAACTTTCTCAAAGGAAGATTTTATAGCCAGATCTTCCTTGTACCACACGAAGAACATGCCATTGGTTCAATTTAGCATGTTATTATCATATCAGATAAAGTATGTTTAAGAATTTTTGGTAAGGATAGGAATAGTGGAGATTCTAGAAATATCCCTCTAACCAATTAGGAGTGGTTGGGGAAGTTGAGAGGAAAGTTTTCAAACATTAATATTCACTTATTGAATACTTTGGAGACTACTAGTTTGACTATCCATGCGTTACCAATGACTGAGATTCATTATAGGATACAAAACCCTTCATTTTTGGTTCTTGTGTGTGGATTCATCCGCTTTGGCTAGGAAGATCAAGAAGATGGGGTAGGAGGACATTGTCGTAGAAGAAGTATTTAAATATATTTACATGTCCCCTATCCGTGAAATCGAGACTATAAGTGATGAAGACCATGTTGAGGATGAGGAGGGTCTTAATCAGGGAGGGGCATAAGATGAATTTGTCTTGAGAGATGGGGAAGGAATTTTGGAAAATAGAACAATTAAGAAAAATAAATCTAAGTCCAAAAAGATAAATATGGGAGGAAAGAGGATGAGGGGGAGAATAGAAAAGACCAGAGAAAGTTAAGATCTGGGAGAGACTTTTTCTCTCTTGGAAAGAAATGAAGCTCATAACATGGAATTTTAGGGGTTGCAATGCCCCTAACTAGAGACATTTAATCAAAAATTATTTTGAGACAAAACCTGATGTAGTATGTTTAATAGAAACTAAACTAGAACAAGAAGCAATAGAAAAGTTTTCAGGAGTTTGGAACAACATTTCAAAATCCATGAATGGTATTAAGGTGACCTTCATTCTTGGTCGTGACTTCAATGAAACATTGGATATGGCTGATAAGAAAGGGAGCAAGGGGACTATGGGCAGGATCCAATTTGATTTTCAGATCTTTGTCACCAAAAATGGATTGTGGGAAGTTAAAACCAAGAATGGGGTGTTTACCTGGATGAATAGGAGACATTGATTCTCACCCATCGCAGAGAGATTGTACCATTTTTTCTAGAAAGAGAATGGGGATCCCTCCCCTTGATCTTTGAGGCAAAAATACTTCCCATGACTGGGTCGAATCACTTTCCAGATGCTTTAGTTTTGTAGAAGGATTTGGTACTGATTTGATGCTCTTTGAAGATGGAGAAAATGTGGCTAAGAGAAATTTTGGAAAATGGTGGCAAACTATTGGAAGATTGTACTTGTTATTTAAGGAAATATGGGGTTTCAATTGTTCAAAAAATTATAGTATATCAAGAATAAGCGGAAGTGTTGGAACCAAATTCATTTCAAGGATATATTTGTGGAAAAAAATATTGGACGAGCAGCTAGAGGTTTTAAAAAATAAGGTGATTCAGGAAGGTATGGATAAAATTGATTTCTTAATTGAAAAGGACTTGTAACAACAATATGAGGAAATTCTAGCCAGAGAAGAAATATATTGACGCCAAAAATCTAGAGAGAATTGGTTGAAAGATGAGGACAGTTATACAATGTTTTTCTATAGTTCGGTCAAGGAAAGACCATTAATCAATATAATAGCTTCAATAAAGAATGAAGTTGGTCAGCAAGTTGTGGAATTAGATGCAATCAACAAGGAAGTGGTAGACTTTTACTCATCACTATGGTCATCATAGGATGGAGTGATATATAGTAGAGAGCTATATAGGGATGGTTCATAGTGTTCCTTGAGGGAAGGGGGATTGAGAAAGACTTGTTATCATTGTATTGTGTATTTCCAATATGTTTGGATGCAGGGCAGACCAGGAGAATAAAGGATCACTCACTGATTGCATGAGAACTCGATTTTAAAGGGTCATTGGTTGAGGGGATAGTCAAGGTCCAGATGTTGATAGTGTTCCTTGAGGGAAGGGGGATTGTGAAAGAATTTTTATCATTGTATTGTGTATTTCCAATATGTTTGGATGCAGGGCATACCAGGAGAATGACGGATCACTCACTAATTGCATGATAACCCGATTTTGAAGGGTCACTAGTTGAGGGGATAGTCAAGGTCTGGATGTTGATAGTGTTCCTTGAGGGAAGGGGGATCATGAAAGACTTGTTATCATTGTATTGTGTATTTCCAATATGTTTGGATGCAGGGCAGACCGGGAGAATGAAGGATCACTCACTGATTGCATGATAACCTGGTTTTGAAGGGTCACTGGTTGAGGGGACAATCAAGGTCCGAATGTTGATAGTGTTCCTTGAGGGAAGGGGGATTGTGAAAGACTTGTTATCATTGTATTGTGTATTTCCAATATTTTGGATGTAGGGCAGACCAGGAGAATGAAGGATCACTCACTGATTGCATGATAACCTAGTTTTGAAGGGTCATTGGTTGAGGGGACAGTCAAGGTCTGGATGACTGGGCCATTTGAGGACCCTATTTCTTTGTATTAATTTCTATTCAAATTGGATGCATGGATTTCTTGTGAATTTTTGGCTACTATGTATCCTGCAACTGCATCCATAAATATGCATATACTTCTCTAGGATTGTAAGCCACTTAGAGATCAAAATAGAGCAAATAAATTAAAATTGTTCTTTTTCCTATTTCCTTTTAAAAAAGTCTCAACTATAAATGATACAATACATTTAATGCCCTAAGCTATCAATACAAATGGCGCCTAGCTAGAAGCTCACGGGCTGTCCATTTGATAACCACAGTCAACATTTCAAAAAAATGGATATCCTTGAGCACAAGCACCGATAACATCAAATAATGGAGTTAAAGCATGGGCTAGGGCATGAAACTAGTACAATGTGGTCATTTTAGTGAGCATCTCAACAATATACAATGGTGTCATTAAATGTGCCAGTAATATCAACAAACGTGAATCCAAACAATAGAAAATAGTGAATCGATATCCTTGAGCACAAGCACCAATAACATCAAATAATAGAGATAAAGCATTGGCTAGGGCATGACACCAATAGAATGCGATCATTTCAGAGAGCATTCATGATCAAATAAAATGCAATGTATTTGAAATTTGTGGTTGAATATGATGCCAAAGGCTTGAAAGATGAAGAAATTACATACCTTCTCTCGCGCTCAGCTTTCACTCCTTTTCTATGGCAATCGAAATAAAAATGATTTGGCGCTTCACTTTTTTTTTATCTATACCCCAAAACTGTCAGAATTCCAATGGTCAATTTAAAACCCATCAGAATACCAACACCATCGGGGCCTATTTAAAAAAAAAACAACAAATTCATTAAAAAAAATTACCCGTTGGAAGTTTCTATCAAAATTTGGCTCCAAATGTAGTAGTGACTTGGTTTGTCACATTTCATGGTTTAGTTTGATTATGTGATGGATTCCTTGAGCTTGGAGATACATATTGAGTCTTTAGAGATGCATATTTGGAGACCTTTTTCCTCCTATCATTTGTATGTGGATTGGTTTGTGGAATCATCATCATACTTCATTTGGATTCTACTTCCTCGTTCTTATCTAGAGTGGGAAGCATCCCCACAGTTGTACTTGGTATATCTTCTTCCCAAGAGGATAAATGTTGTTTGTAGGCATTGGACCATGTTTTGTCTTCAAACACCCACCATTTTTGCCAGAGATTGTTCATCATGGGAGGATGTTATGTTTCAGGTTATTTCCTTCCTCTGGGGGGTTAATTGCTTGTATATACATGATGTATGTAGTCATTTGGGGTCTTGTGTCCTCCATCTATGCATTATGTGTTTTCATCTCTATTTTTGGATGGTAGTTTTTTCCCATGAGTTTTTCTCCCTTTCTTCTCTCTATGAGAGATTTATTGCATTTCATTTGCATTTGCCTTGTACATGGGTACCTAACATGGCCTAGTAGCCAGGACCCATCTTGCATTGTGAGTTTAAGTGCATTCCCCTAAGTTGTACTTAAGGGGGGGGGGGGGGTGTTGGCGTAATTAATATTCACTAATTTCATTTTACTTAAGTTTACTTAGAATAATTCATTTCATAGTAGTTTTCATATGAGATACCTAGGAGTTTGCACCTATATTTGCACATGGTGTAAGAGAAATTACAATTTAGGTGGTGATAGTTTTTATCGCACTCCACTTTATGTTTGAGATCCACCTTTAGTGTACATATCACATTATCAACATGTTGCACATACTTCATTGCATAATGGAGGATTATCTTCCTTTCACATACATGTGATTCCACCTTGTGTAGGTGATAACTTATCTTCTTCTTATCATAGTCTATTATTATATTTCCTATATATACAAACCTATTATGTACATTTTTCATTATATCTATTATCAATAATATCATTCTTGCATCTTAATGCAATTGTCTTTTCATTCTCTTAAGGAAGTTATCTTGGTCTTTCATTTGATCTTGGGGATGTTATAGAGTCACCTAAAAATCTAACACTATGCAACAAGATTACATTGTGGAAGTTAATAATTTCAAACTCACAAACCAAGAATCATCTCCAAGAACACTACCTGTCACAAAGAAATATCAAGCAAGAATAATTTGCTCAATGCAACGTGAGAATTATGTATTAATTGGACAAAAAAATTATGTTAAATATGAATGATTGAATCCTTAAAAGAGGGTGAATGAAACCCTATATGAAAACCCTAATGCAAGATTAAATTAGCTTGCATCAAGTGTCACGGTCATAATGAATGAGACAACTTAAGTTGTCATTAGCCTAATTTAATAAAATGGGAAAAGCATCCAAGTTTATCTTAAGTGAATAAACTAATTAAGGACCTAATCAATTAAATAATTAGATAATATTGTACTTACTCCAACACCTACCCCCTTAAGATGAAGTTAGGGAGTAGGCAAAAAGATAAGAGTGAAATACAAAATTCAAGCATGAATCAACCCTAACAACAAGGCTTGATTAGGTACCCATGTACAAACCAATGCAATTCTCACAAACAGAGTAAAGGAGAAAACCCCAACTAGATAAAACTCCTCTCTTAAAGAAAGAAAAATAAATACAAAAGAGCACATGTGAAAAGAATGAAGGACTCATGATGTCCCCAAAATTGCTAAATTGATCACAAAAGTATAATCAAGATCCCCCTCATAGATGAGAAAAGAAGCGATGACATATCCCCCAATAAGAGAGAATCTCTAATGTTGAAGAAGTAGGCTCGAAGATGAGCGCTGATAAAGATCCAAGAGTGAAAAACATATTCCTCCCTTTAGGAAGAAACAAATCCAGTGGCCAATGCATAAGAAACTTAATGAAAGGACATAGAAGGAATAATTTCATGATGTAAAATCAATTGTAGAAAATGCAAACAACTGTGAAGATACTTGATGAGCAACCTGTAGACACTTAAAAATGGCCTATTGCTTAAACATAATGACATTACTAACATTCCTCTTAATTTATTGTGTCTTTCTACTATTTTTCTAAAAATAAAATCACTATTTCTCCTTAATTTCATAATTAAGTAATTTTAATTAATTACCTTAATTATTAATCATCCAATCAATATTTCAACAATTATTCATCTATAGAGTAATTAAATAATTAAACACTATTTAATTATTCCCTATATAATTCAAATTAATTAAATAATCATATATTCCCTCTTTCTAATTATTACATTTATGTAATAATTTAAATCAAATCCCTCTCACAATTAAATAAATTATATTTATTTAATTAAACTAATTATTCTTCTCTCATAAATAAATATTATTTATTTATTTATAATTGTCATATGTGCAAGTAAATAAATTATTTTATTTATTTAATCATGATTTACTTTTCTAAAGCTAACTCATATAACTTTATGTTTACTAAGTACATGACTATTCAATCAACATTATTAATTCCTCCCTTAGCAATCAGTCAAGTCTTTAATCAAATCAATTAACTCATCCATGCAAAAATTTAACTCATCCATACAATCAGTTTATTCACTAGTCTATTATGTTATCTCACCAGTCCATTCAAGTGATCTCTCCAATCTATTTGCTGATAGATCAATCAATCATGTTCAACGAGGCAATCAATTGAGTTGAACTCCCACTCACTCAGAGTTCAACTCCTCAATAACAGACAATCAACCCGTCGATCATGGATTCTTGATTGAAACCCGTAAAATCTTATAAATAGAGAGCCTTTTCTCATATTTTGGGAACCATAGAACCACAATTGCTTCAAATTCTTATGCTGGCATAATTTTTTAGCTCAATATTGAGAGTCCACAAAGCATTGAGAAGGAGAACAACAAAGGAGGAATCATGGGTTTGCATATGCTTTTATGTTATTTCATGTTAATATCTTGATTTGTGTATGAAATTATCTTGTTTCTTTTCCTCTTTTGAATTGGGAATACTAATTGCTCTAGAAATCTCTTTATGGTTAAAATACTGATGTTATTGCAGGTTTTACAGATCCAATATTACCTGATTACAACTAGTGAGCCTGAAGTGAAATTTGGTCATATCTTTCAAACGGATTGGAATTTGTTTATGAAATTATTTTTTGTAGGTTTTTGCTAATGTAAGGGGCCTACAGTCCGAAATTCATTTTTTTTTTATTTGTTATAATTTTTTTATGAGATTTCATAAAAAACCATGTCTTGACACAAATCAACATTTCTTTTTGAAAAAGTTACATTTTTGGAAAGGTCTTGAAATTTTACTAGGGGTCTATTCTTTGTGATTTTAATTTTGATGAAAAAAATTTGCAAAAAAAATTAATCTTTGAAAATTGGTCTATTATGATAAAATGCATCCCTAGGGCACAAATGAATGAATTGTTCTATGAAATTTTTACTATAGGTTGACATTGATAATGGGAGGCTACAGTCCAAGCTTCATATTTTTTGGATTAATATTGTGTGATATATAATTTTTTTATTATATTTCAAAAAAAAATATTTTTGGGTGCAAATCAACGTTATTTATAAAAAAAATACATTTATGAAATTTTTTTGAAATTCTACAGGGGGTCTGTTCTTTGTGATTTTAATTTTGGTGAAAAATAATTTCCTAAAAGATAGATTTTTGAAAACTAGTATGTTTTAATAAAATAAGTCCCTGGGAACAAATGAAAGATTTTTTTGAAAACTCTTACATTTTTGGAAAGAACACTTATTTTTAGTAGGGGTTACTTTTTTTTCATTTCTAATTTTGGGGCTAAGCTCTTTCTTTTTGTGGGCATGTGCAGGTGGTAATCCATTTGTCAAAAACATTATTTTAAAATCACTAATGACATTTGGTAAAATCAATTAAAAAAAAATCAATTTGTCAATTTCTATTAAATTTTAACTTCTAGATCTTAGACTTTTTTATTACTAATATTTCTTTTTTAGCATGTGGTGTGGAATCAAGTTTAACTTTTTAATCTAAAATCAATTTATCTTTCTTTTGGTGCACCTAAAAAGAGCAGTGTCTGATCAAACATCACAAACTCATCTTTCGATTTGGTGCTTAAAATAGACGTGGTGGTTAAAAAATTGAACAAGGCAAAGACTATTTGAGATTGGTGCATCTAAAATCGAACAAGGCAATTCTTATCTGGTTTGGGCTTAAAAATGAACCTACATGCTTGTATGGATGGTTTAGATTAGCTAACATTTGGTTTTGGTGGTTAATTTGATTAACCTTGTGTCTTGACTGTTTGGTGTGCATGCACATTCTATCAGATTAAAAGTAATTTTTCTTTTTAGAGAGGTTCATCTGAGGGATTTTCTTAACCCAATAGAGGACGACCTCAAACTGGAAAATCCTTCTGGTAAGTATATAAATAAGACTTTGAGAAAACTTTGGTCTCCTCAAGCTCGAGTGAGGTGTGTTGATGATAGTCTGGATCGGGTGAAGTGTCCCTAAGTAGCCAACATGGTTAACTAGGCTCTTAAGCGATTCACACACGTGCAAACCAATTGGGGATACACGACATAACTTACTACAATCCTATTAATTAGAGGCTACCCAATTTACCTCTGAATATTTGTCTTATTATAGTGCAAGGGGAGGCTGAAATAGAATCTTCCCCCAAGATTCCCATCATATATGTCCTAGGGATATTGTGTTATGAAAGAGATCTTTTTTAACACGGTGACAATACCTAGAAAAGGCAATAGAATAGATACCTTCAAGGGATTTTTAGCTCTAGTTGTGTGGCACATATGTTGTGTGAGTTGAAAAACACCCAAGCAATGGGCCTATAATATTTTAGGTGAAGCCAAATTTGACCTTAGATTAAACTTCATGTATATTTCTTTCGATGTGATTGATTTTGTGAGAACTTGCATCTTGAAAAAGCCATTGAACGTACACAGATCATTTCTTTTGAGTCAGTCCTGCGACTACACATTGATTTTGAGTTTGTTGAGTTTGGTCCTACAATAATTGGTCCTAAAATAATTGTTCCTACAACAATTGGTCCTATGACATTTGTCCTACAAACATTACATCTTGATTTCTTGTGATTGACATACTTAGATAGACATGTCATAGAATCTCGCATTTTTGCATAGTCATCATTTTTAGTCTCAAAATCCAAAAAATCCAAAAAAATATAGCTTGCATATCTTAGGAGTAAGTATTGCACTTCCTACAGTCATTTTCTAAATTAGAGGATGCATTTTCTTGGGACATTCCTAAAGTGGTCTTGCATTTTATCTTGACATCGTCAGCACCTTGTCATTTTGGTTAATATTTGTCTAATTATATAGACACTATTGCCAAAGTTTATCATCTTTTTTCCTACTTTTTGGTGCCAAGATAGTCCTCAATATTATTTGGGTCTTTCCTTAGAGGGTTTACCTTCGAAGTTTCTAGAATCTCTCTTAGGGTAAGGTACTTGCACCGTAGACATCATTTTTTATTATTCATTCCTAGTTTTTATTGTCATCCCAAATTAAAAAATCCAAAAAAAAGAGTCTTAAGCTATTTTCCCTAGTTATCTTGCATATACCTTAGTCTTAGATTTTATAGCACACGTTGTTCACACAATCCATGGACCACCCTAATCAAGGATCACTCTTACTGGGGGAACCTCAACATCAACCTCTTAGCATTCCTCAACCTGGTGTCCCTTCTAATCTAGGACAACCCCAAATCAATCAAGGGTAACCTTTGACTAATCTTTATTATTCAATGATTTTTTCTAGCATCCTCCAGCAAATGGATACATCCATTCTCATTTTATTGCATTTCCTCAATATATCCCAACACCCCAGCATGTCTCAATACCTCAACATATCCCAATACCTCAGCATGTCCTAACACCTCAACATATTCCTACACCTTAGCATGTCCCAATAACCTAGTATATCCCAACACCCTAGTATGTCCCAACACCTCAATATATTCCAACACCTCAGCATGTTCCAACACCTCATCATATTCTGTCACCCCAGTATGTCCCAACACCTCAACAAAGTCAAGCTCCTAAGAAATTCCAAGCACCTCAAAAATTCCAAGCACCCCAACAAAGTCAAGCTCGTAAAAAATTTCAAGCACCTCAACAATTCTAAGCACCTCAGCAAAGTTAAGCACCCCGACAAATCTAAGCACCTCAAAAATTCCAAGCATCTCAATATGTCCCACCACCTCATGTGCATGTAACACAAACCAACATAGGACATATACCTCCTTACAATCAGACACCACAACAAAATATTGGAGTCCCATTTGTTGATCCAAATACAAAATCTTCTACACCAACACCACTGACATACTTGCTCAATAGTTCCAATCCATTCAAAATCAAGTCATTAACCTACATATAGGCACCCCTAAGAGGTATTACACAACAATATACCTTAGTCCTTATTGTTTTGATATGATGCTACATATGCCACCCTTTCCACACAATTTCATCACACCTAAATTGTACAGGTATAAGGAAAAGGGTGATCCTCATGATCACACATGAGAGTTTTTTAGAGATTGTATGGAGGTAGTCCATGATGATACATATCTTATGAGACTCTTCCAATGTATTCTTAGTGGGAAAACCATGTAATGATTCTCTAGACCCCCTCTTGGTATAAAGTCATGGAATGAACTAGCTGAAAAGTTCATATCACACTATTCACACAATATTGTCATGAAAGTAACATTGATGGATCTTTGCACCACCAAGAAAAAAAATGGGGAAATATTTTCCTCATTCCTAGAACATTGGAGAAATGTTTCTTTTGAGGTATCCTTCCATCTGCCAACCAAAAAAAAGATCCACATGTTTATAGAGAACTGGCAATTAGACCTAATGTGTGAATTGTACTCCCAACATATTAAGTGCTTTGAAGAGCTAGTTGAACAAGGGTTGAAAGTAGAGAGGGCCATCACTTTGAAAGGAATACTTAAGAAAGAGAGCAATGACCCAACACCTTATGAAAAATCAAAATACTGATCCAAAAATTAAAAATGTCTCAAATGATGGCATTGCAGATGTTAAATTGGCTCAACCTATCCTACAAGTACATGCACCAACACCCATCCAATATACTCAACCGACACCTATCCAACAAAATATCCCAGCACCAATTATCCATAATGTTAACAACATTTCTCCTAGAAAAAGTCCCAAACAAACCAATGCAATTACCCAATAATAAAGTTATGCAAGAAGAATCACCCCTCCTTGACGATATTTTACAGCTCTTGCAAAACTTCTTGAGAAGATCCTCAAGAAATTGATACAGTCTCATTTACTCACATTACTCGAGATAAGACATTATGAAGGTCTTGGAAAACCAACATGGTGGGATGATAATGGTTATTGTGACTACCACAAAACAAAAGGACATAAAATTGGTAGCTATATACAACTAAAACACATTGTCCAAGATTTCATAAAATATAGTGAAATCAAAGTTTTCACAAATTATGGCATCTCCAACCAAGACCATAAGATCTTCAAATATTCATTAATGTATCATGGAAAAGATGAGGCCTCCATGTCTAATCAAGACAATAAGGCTAACCTTGCATTTATGAAAATAGACCCCAACCATCATTATCAGAAGTCCAAACAATGATTGTGTTGTTAGTAATAAAGAATGTCCCAATAATTCACCTAAGGAGTAGTTGGGTATATGTCAAGGCACCATTCCCAAACATGAAAAAAAATAATATACCTATGTCTAGCAATGTCCCAGAAGAAGTCTCCATATCTCCCACCATTTCTTCCTCCATAGTATCTCCACCTAGCAATGCATCTAACAATGAAATATTTCCAGTCTACCCACAAGGGTTATCCATAATACAAATCCCAGCTAATCTATCCTTTAGAACAAGTCCCTTCTACAATTCAACAATCTTAGATCCAATGCCACTGTATACTCCACTCACAAACAAAGATAATCCATTGAGTCCCAATCAAAGTTGATCCCCATCATGATGTAGCATTGAGTTCTTTCAAGAATCCACCATACATATCCAAACTCATACCCCATGTCAAGAGGGTTATCCAAAATTTTAAATAAAAAAGTCCTAAAATTGGTCAAGATCAAGATACCAATAATGTCCAAATCCATCCAATATTCAACCAAGATCCCATATCCCTAGAAACTTATGACGATCCCCTTTTATCCCAAGAGAAAAGTATTCCTCTGAGTCCCAATCTTAATCCACCTCCTTAGCAAGACCATGATGTCCCTTATACTCCATGCAATGATTCTCTTCCATGTTAAGTGTTGATCCCCTGATTTGTCTCCCACTAATTCGAGGGGAAGTTTTGGAAGTGTTGTAGTGGTGGGAAAGGGTACACTTTGCAATATGACCTCTGAAACTTTAGAGGCCAACTCTTCATGGTTAATGCTTGGTGAAAAGGAGTAGAAACTACCTTATACCAAAATAACCTAAGCTAAGGAGAGGCAAAACATTGAATCAAAGCTTTGTTGGATGGGTTTGAAATTTCTCAAGTAATATTCGTAGGAGTTCAACCTTATTTGGTTAGAGATTTGTGTTGTCATTCACTCTCAACATAGTGCACCATGTTCCCTTTGAGGGGCAATTCTAGAAGTGTTGTTGTGGTGGGAAAGGCCGCACTTTACAATATGACCTCCGAGACTTTAGAATCTGACTCTTCATTGTTGATTCTTGGTGAAAAGGAGTAGAAACTACCTTATACCAAAATAACCTAAGCTAAGGGGGGGTGAAATGCAAAATCAAAGGTTTGTTGGACGGGTCTAAAATTTATCAAGTGATATTTGCAGGGGTTCGACCTTGTCTGGTTAGAGCTCTATGATGTCATTAACTCTCAACATAGTGCACCATGTTCTCTTCATTGTTGGAAGGAGAATGAAAAGCCAAAGTCTTGTAGATGGGGCTCACACATTCAAATCTGACCATGGGAGGCATCTTTAAGGGTCGAAATAAAGACACATTGCTCCTAAAGTAAGTAGAGATCTTCCCAGCTGAGGACATAGTATCTAAAACTATTCCAAAGTAAACATAAATAGTTTGAATAAGGATCATAAGAAAATACCTCAATTCCTAGGACTTACATCCCATGAGAGAAGATTGTAGGTGATACAAGTCATCTTCTATTCTAAACTAAGATATGAAGAGATGATTGTATCTACATAAACAAACTGGAACACACCTTCAAGAATTCAACACATAACACATCGACTAATAAAAAGGAAAAGGCACAAAATACACAGTCCCCATAATTTATTAAGAATAAACATGACAAGGTGAGAGAGAATGCCTCAGAAAGAATATGCTACAATATACACCCTTGGACTACAAGCCATAGGGTCTTGTTATCAGAAAATAGAACTTCTACAAATAGTACAGTATATTTCCTCTCTTATTGAACCTAAGTCCAATATTTCCAACCTCTTTAAAAATTACCAGTCACTAGGGTTTTATAGAACAACCCTTGGTTGAGATGGTCTCATAATGATTTCAGTTTGTTACAATCAATTGGCATGCTAGAGAATACGGTATAGATCAGTCAAATTCCTATGCTACGGGCTAATGTTTGAATCTGATTAGTTCATCAAAATGTGGCTACTAGCTGGTTCAATTGCAAGGCATCATGGTGACTTGATCAGAATCGCCATGATTGCATGTATTGATCTGAGCATTGTAAAGTGAAAAAATATCTAGAAAAGTCGTTAGTATGATGGAACTTCACCCAAGAAGAATATTCCTTGGAATGCATCGATGGGCCTTGTTGAAGCAAATATGTCCCATGACATGTGGCTATCGATCAGAACTTGAGGGAAGTGCATTATCTACATTCTCTGTGAAGTGACTAAGAACTATGATAGGTTGATGCATGTCAACTAGTGTTGGGGTTATTTGAAGTTGTGACCGGTCTTACATGACAAAAGATCGAAGGTCGTATGCAAAACATGGAGGTGATGTAGAAGAAGTCTACATTTTGGAAACTTTTAGGGGATCTCGGCCCGCCAAGGAAAAACCACATAACCTCTAGTTTATGCAGAGCTAGAACCTTATCCATTGGTCTAGAAATCAACTCAACTTAAAAATATCAAATTATTTATCTTCATGAGTTATTTGAATCAAGTTCTTGAGGTAATGAAAGCTACATGAAAAAATGAACATCAAAGATTTCCCTCAAAAGAAAGTAATTTTTTTAACAAGACAAAGGTCAAACCAGAGGAATCAAAGTGTGATGCTTGCTACAAGTGGAATCTGAGAGAAAACATGAGAGAAAATCTTGAACAAATCAAGAAGATGCCAAGATAATATTTATAAACAAGATCCAGGATGACTAACTAATGATTCTCAGAGGAAAGGGGAACACCAAGAACCAGAAACAAGTAAAGGGATATGATTCCAACTTTGTTAAAAAACTTTATATTTGATATCCATGGTAACAACATTTCAACAATTATTTAGATTAAAAAGTCATAAAGTGAAAGAATATCATCCAGTAATTTGTGTGTGTGCAAGGATGTTAATCATTCCCTTTACTAAGAGGATGAAACGATTTCCATTCATCCACTAGAGTACATAGGTGAGGTGTTGTCCCATAGTCTACCAAATAGAGCCTTACTGCCAGTCAGACATCCATAGCCCCGAGGATATTATCACCTTGACAATCATTAATATTTCTCTACTGCTAGTCAAGCATCCATAGTCCTAGTAGAGTTGCTAATATGACCTATTTTTTTTCATTTTTTCATTTTTCTTCTACTCTTTTTCTTTTCATTTCATTTTATGACTTTTGGCTTCAATATGCATGAATGAATATGACATCATCCTTATAGGTTGGATGCCAAGGTGGTAGTAGGACACCTCTGATTTTTCACCTAGCATGTGAGGGAAGGACATTTCATCCTCATTAACACACATATTTAAATGTGAAGCATGTGAAATCTATACACTCAAATTGTGCACTTCTCTAAGTCATTACTTCGAAGAGAATCCATGGATGGGAAACCTTGAGAAAGTGACCTAGAGCTCCCTAGGTATGGAGTCACAAGGATGTTTGATAGTGCTCTCAGCTAGAGCTATTGAAGCATGCAACCTTGCTAGTAAACCACACAATGGGAGATTCAAAGAGACAAGGGCAAGAATGCCAATATCTTCAAGAATCTAAATGAAAATGCAATGCAACTATGCTAATAATGAAGATGGAAGCTAAGATATGAAAATGAAAGTATTACAAGTCTTACTAATTAAGCTATGTGAGCTAATCTAGAGCTTGAAAGGAAATCTAAACTAGAAAGCATAAACATGAAGCTATGATGCAGGAATGAAAGCTAAATGCATGAAGATCTCCAAAGCTCCAAAGTCTCCAAGAAATCCTGCAATATAAGATTAGTATTCAAAGTTGGGATCCTAGAATGAGAAAAGAGCTCTCCTTTTAAAGGAATTGAAAAGGAATGGACCATGGAGATTACGAGGCAAAAGATTTAATCAAGGGTGGAGCTTGAAAGAGGAGCAATCCATGTGCACAAATATCCTCCAATGAGAAAATAAGAGTTGACTTTTGTGTCCATATGAGACAAAAAGACCTTTTTTTCTTTTTATAAAATAAGAATAATGCTTTATTTGTGCAACTTAGGATAAGAGGAAAAGTGGGGGCTTTTTATTTAATAAAAGGGGAGGAAATTCCTTTTAAATAAATAAAGACTTAGGATAAAATGGTTAGCCCATGGAAAATAATCGAAGAAATGATATAATAGGATTTGATCAAGGAAATTGATATAATTTAAAAAATGTTGATTTTTGAAAATATTGATTCAAGGATTTGATAAATTGCTGAATGGGGGCCCAAAGTCTAGGCGACCATTTTAGGGTGCATGCATTTGCCCCTCTTTGACTAATGTGAGATTGATTTGGGATCACATGTGGTCAAAAAATGGAATTGAAATACGAGATTGATTTGGGATCACAAAACAATCCAGACATGTGTTCGACGGATGGGAACACATCAGGACAAAGATAAGCTGAAAGACAAGACCAACACACCTATGAATAGGAGATTGTCAAGTCTCAAATAAGAGATAAGAATCTCAAGCAAGGTTATTGAAAAAATGTTGAATCAAGGATTGAAGCTGATAGGTATTGCCCCCTCGAAATCAAAATCAAAATCAGGTAGAGGAGAAATAGTAAATTGATAAATCTAATCAAATCATTAGAAATCACAATCGAAGGTGAAAGATGATAGGATAACCATCAAGCAGTGAAGATATGCCCCAGTTGACTAGGTTTGACTGAGAAAGATATAGGATGAAAATGAAGTCAAACCTTAGAGGGATGAAGCAAATGAAAATGAATGAAAGACTAGAAGGTTGAAAGAGATGGGGATGAAGAAATGAAGATGCCCCAACAAAGATCGAAGGATCAGGCCTCAAAAGGTTAGCCAATTGCACAGAAGAAGGGGAAATTTTGAAATGTGATTTTGACTATCAAGATGAACTCGGATTTTGATTTTGATCCTGAAAATGGGTCTAGGACGTCGAAATTAGCTAGGGGTGCAATTTTCACGCAATTTTGAGATGTTTTAAAAATTAGGTCAAAAAGTCAAAATGTTATAAAAGGGGGTAAAAAGGTCATTTTCAAATTCATTTGTCTTTTGTGATTCTGAGAACTTTGAGAGCTCAGAGAGAGAAAATGGCCCAACAAATAGTGATTCCGGTCCACACACATTGATTCGAGCGTGCTCGGTTGCACAACGGGACTCCTCACTATGGTGCCCCGGTAAGTTTTTAGAAAAACTTGCTTTTTGAGTCATTTATGAGCATTTATTGCATTTAAACATATGTTTTTAATGTTTTTGAAATATTTCAAATTTTACAAATGCGAAATGTCATGCGATACTTTTAAAGTATCGCACACCAGTTATACATTGTATCGTGCGATACTTTGTAAGCTAAAAAAATATCGCACGACCACTTGTGATGGGTGTTTTAGTTTTATATTATCTTGTTATAGTGCTCAAAATGTATGATGTATATGCTCATATATGCTCATGTAGTATCTCTCTCATAGATGTATGTTTAATTCTCATGTTTATGATGTAGACTCATGTTTCTAAAAATGATCTTTTGAGGATATAGATATGATGATAAGATTAACCCCTTGTGATGAAAGGAAAAGGATGTGATGTGAAAGATAAGGAGTGAAAGACATGATTGAGAAAAAGCGAAAGGTGAGCGCAGTTGACAAGTCCACGAAAGATGAAAGGAGATCTCTCTCCATATGTAGAATGTAAAACTAAACTAACATGAACCTATAAATGCAAGCTACTATGAAAAGTGGTTTACTTGCAAGGTTACAAAGCTTGTAGGCTCTAATATTCATCATCGAGCATTATTGGTAGCGTCGCAAGATCATACAATACACACTAGTATAACTATGTGAATTTGAATATGATCTATATCAAATAGGTATGTGGGAATCCCACCTAAGCATCAAAGACATATAGGTCAAGGTGACTAATGCAGTGAGGTTTCCTAAGTTTAATATGGCAAGATTATACTTGCATTGAGACACAAGGAAAGTCAAGATGACTATAAGTATGCACTTGCGAAAAAAACAATCAAGGATAATACCTTGTAGACCCTAATGTCAAGTGGAACAAGCATAAATGCTAATGACAGTTAGGACCAACAATATACCCACAGGCAGAAAAAGAAATAAAACATGTCCACATGCCCCTAGTCTTCTAGCTTGGCATCATCGAAAACTCTTAGGGAGAGAACACTCATCAAATAAATCATCATAGATAGCACACAAAGAAATAAAGTCAAGCAAGTCTCAGCGAGTCGAGTGTTTAAGTGCGTGTGTGTAGGTCATAGAGTCAAACTTTGAGTATCACATCTACCAAATGAAAATATCATATCATGTTAGACTGTGGGTAAGATATCTGATAAGTGTTGAGAAACACTTGACGCTAGGGTAGTGTTGAAAAACACAATTGGGGTGGTGCTGAGAAACACTATTTGCAAGATGTCCTAAAGACCAACGCATCCTAGAGACCAAAGCTAACACAGTTATGCCCCCTAGACAAAGACAAAGACCAATTCCAAACCAAGGCAACAAGGTCAAGGCATGATGGAGAAAGGCTAAGTGTTAAGGACGAGTGCTAAGAAACAAGGGTGCAAAGGCCTCGAGTAGCGCCTGTTTCCAGGTTTTCACCACTTGGAGATTTTTTTGATTTTTTTAATTTTTTTGTATTTTTGCTACCAAGGCGCCTGTTTCCAGGTTTTCACCAAGGCACTTTTTCTATTTTTTTGAATTAATTTTTTTTTGCATTTTTTGATTTTTTTGTATTTTTTTCAAGACTTTATATGCTTTTTAGGATTTTTTCAACATAATATATGAATTTTTTTGGAATTTTTTTAGGATCAATAAATATGTACAAAGGATGCCCCCAGATAGAATGGGCATCATGGATAGAACTTCTTGAGGTGCAAGACATTAATAGGATCAGAGAGTTGTTCTCCCTCTTCAATAGATAACAAGTAAGCACCTGTCCCAAAAGCAGCAGTAATAATGTATGGTCCAAGCCAATTAGGTTCGAATTTGCCTTTTTGCTCTCTATGTTGTTGGTTCTTAGGTTTTTCTTGTAGGACAAGATCTCCCACTTGAAATTCTCTAGGGCGAACCTTCTTGTTGAATGCTTTGGACATACACTTTTGGTAAATTTTCATATGATCAAATGATGCTTTACGCTTCTCATCTAGAAGTTCTAGCTCTTGGAGTCTCATGGTGCGGTAGTCTTCATTTGTAACTAGACCTTTGAGGGAAACTCTAAGTGAAGGAATCTCCACCTCTAAAGGTAACACTGCTTCAACACCATAGGTAAGGGCAAAAGGAGTAGCCCCAATTGGAGTACGAATACTCATTCTATAGGCCCATAAAGCCGGATTTATTTGTAGATGCCAATCTCTACCATTCTAGTGAACTGTTCTATGGAGAATCTTAAGAATGGTTTTATTCGAAGCCTCTACTTGTCCATTTCCTTGCGGGAAGTAAATGGAGGACCAATGTTGTTTTATCTTGAACTTCTTGCAGAGTTGTTTAAGGTCCTTGTTTTTTAACTGACCTCCATGTTAGTAATTATTTTAGAAGGTACTCCATACCGACAGATGATATGGTTTAAAATAAATAGAGAAACTATCTTGCCTGAGGCAATAGAAAGTGAGACAACCTCTACCCATTTAGTAAAGTAGTCAGTAGCAGTGATAATAAATTTGTGTCCACTTGATGAGTTGGGATGAATTTGCCCAACAAGATCAAAGGCCCAGTGCTGAAATGGCCAATGAGAAATAGAAGGAATAAGCTCCCTACTTGGAGCATGTATCAGGTTACCATGTTTCTGAGACTTTTCGCATGATTTAGCAAAAGCTACTGCATCTGTCTGCATGGTAGGCCAATAGTACCCAGCCCTAAGCAACCTGTGGACCATGGCAAGACCATTGGAATGTCCTCCACAAATGCCCTCGTGAATGTCAGCTAACGCTTGGTCAAACTCATCCTTTTCCAAGCACCTAAGAAGTGTCCCATCTAAACCCCTCCTATATAAATCACCATAGATAAGGGTGTGGCGAGAGGCATTTCGGGTTAAGTTTCTTCATTCAAAATGGTTGAAGGTTTCAGAAATAATGCCATCACGGAGGTATGAGTAAATGGCACCATAGCGGGATGACTCATGGCCAACAAGGGTACAAACAACTTGGCTTTCTTGGGATTCATAGATAGGATAGCGTAGCTCTTCCACCAGGAATTTGAATAAGGACTCATACTGTTCTAGCTGAAGAAGTGAAGCCAATGTAGCCATAGCATCAACTGCTTTATTCTCTGCTCTAGGGATTTGTTGAAATGTAATAAAGGTGAAGTATCATCTCAATGAATCAACCATTTTCTTGTAGGGTACCAATTTTTCATCCTTTGTTTGGTATTCTTCATTAACTTGGTTGATTATTAATTGTGAATCCCCATAGATATGCAACTCTGTGATTCTCCATTCTATAGCCATTTTTAGTCCATTTGTCAAGGCCTCATACTCAACAATGTTATTTGTACATAGGAACAATAGTTTGTAGGACTTAGGGATTATGTACCCATGAGGAGAAACAAATAACA
The DNA here is from genome assembly GCA_027943335.1 of Chamaecyparis obtusa. Lineage (NCBI taxonomy): Eukaryota > Viridiplantae > Streptophyta > Pinopsida > Cupressales > Cupressaceae > Chamaecyparis > Chamaecyparis obtusa. Next base: position 426,431 of record BSBK01001465.1, on the reverse strand, counting down.
CTCCTACTCCTGAACCATTTTGCATGAAAGAGCCATCGAAGAACATCTTCCATGTTCTGGCAGTCATGTACATTATGTGCTCATCTGGAAAATCAACTTGAATAGGCATGTTGTCTTGAATTGGGAAGTCAGCCAATTGATCTACAATGGCTTATCCTTTATAGCTTTATGCTCAACATACTCTATGTGAAATTTTGATAAGATCATCACCCACTTAGCAAGTCTACCTGTGAGAGCAGCCTTACTAAGCAAATATTTGAGAGGATCAATCTTTGCTATGAGGTGTATTGTATGCGCAAGCATGTAATGTTGCAACTTTTGGGAAGTAAACACCACCGCAAGGTAATATTTTTCAATACTAGTGTAATTAACCTCATATGACACAAGAGTACGACTGATGTAGTATATAGCTCTTTCTTTTCTAATGTCATCAAGTTGAGCCAATAATGCCCCCAGGGAAGATTTTGTTACTGAAACATACAATATGAGTGGTTTTCCTAGGATAGGAGGCATTAAGATTGGAGGATTAGCCAAGTATTGCTTGATTTGGTCCATGCTTTTTTGACAATCCTCATTCCAGACACATTTAACCCCCTTATGCAAAGTCTTATTAAAGGGTTGAGCTCTATCTGCTAGTTGTGAGATAAACCTCCTTATAGATTGAAGGCGTCCTTGAAGACTCCTCATTTGGCTGATGTTTTTGGGAGGCGGCATATCCAAGATTGCTTGAACTTTCTATGGGTCCACCTCTATTCCTTTGGCTGAAATGATAAATCCTAGGAGTTTTCTAGAGGTGACTCCAAATGCACACTTTTTTGGATTTAATCTTAATTGAAACTGTTCCATACGATCTAGAATGACTTCTAAATCTCCTAAGTGTGTATCCCTTTTTTTATATTTTGCCAAGGTGTCATCCACGTAATCTTCCATATTCTTATGCATCATGTCATGGAAGATAGTTTTCATAGCTCTTTGATAAGTAGCTCCTACATTTTTTAATCCAAATGGAATAATGTTCCAGCAATAGGTTCCCCATGCGCAAGTGAATTTAGTCTTTTTCTAGTCTTCAGGAGCTATTTTGATTTGATTATACCCAGAAAAACCATCCATCAAGGAATAGATCTCATAACACGCGGTCATGTCCACTATCATGTCTATGTTTGGAAGTGGAAAATCATCCTTTGGGCATGCTTTATTAAGATCTCTAAAATCTGTGCAGATGTGAATGGACTTGTCATGTTTTGAAACTGGTACAATATTTGAAATCCATTTGGCATAATCAATGGCTCTTATAAATCTTGCACTAAGGATTTTTTCTAATTCAACTTTGACGAGAAGAGCTATGTGAGGATGCATTTTCCTCAATTTCTATTTTACTATTTTTATACCTGGAGCTATGGACAAGTGATGCATAATGAGATTAGTGTCCAACCTTAGCATGTCTGAGTAAGTCCAAGCAAAATTAATCTTCTTGCTCTATAGGAACTTGGTATATGCTTCTTTTTCCTGTGTTGATAGAGATTGAGCCAAATGCACTATTTGTGGAGCCTCTTTTGTACCCAAATTAATTGGTTGTGTAGGATTGACAAGCATTGAAGATCTATCTTGAAAGTAACTTGGGAGATGATCAAGTACCTCATCCTTAGGTGCCTCAGAGAGGTTTTCACCCTTGGATACATACTTTATTTTTACTTTTTTTGGTTCTGACACCGCCACACAGTGGTTTTCGTCATCATAACTCTTATTATTTTTTTCTTTTCTTTTCATTTTGCGACTAAGGTACTTGATATCTAGTTCTATCATGCTTGTAGTTGGTTCACTGGTGAAAGAGACTATGGGTTCAAGGGCATTTAGGTAACATGTTATCTCATAGTCATTCTAGAAATTTAAGAGCTGAGGCTCTTGATAGCGTTGAGACCAATCAATTAGGTGGGGATTGGCAAGGGGTAAGTCAATGATGGGTTCGATGTTGTGGATACGAATGGTATCATCTCTGGTGATTGCAGAGTTAGGGTCTGTCAAGTATCCCTCTAAGGTACCCAAAACAGGATTTATCCTACCAAGCAAAGCATTGTCCACTAAAGCCACTTGCGGATTTGAATCCTCTAATCCTACACTAGACTCGTTAGCTACCTCAGGTTGGGAACCATAAGTATGGACAACATCAATGTCCATGTCAACTGTAGAAATATAAGAGAGATTCTCATTCATACTCATGTGAGTCCGTATTTGAATCCTGACTGGGATGTTTACACCAAGCATATTTATGACGTCTAGATGTGGAAGCTCTCATGTCACCAAGGATAACACCTTCTTGAATGCCATTCGTGTATTGATGTTCTTGAATAGGATCTTCAACAGTGGATTCCTCTTGTTCTAGGCCTGAAACTATTGTATGGTCAACTGGAATATCTGAATCTCCCCAAAGGAGATTAGTGGAAGGGACCCAATCTTCACACATGTCCTATTGGTTTGTCAAATTTGGCATATACTTTGTTTCATCCTCACTATCCATCTCACCAAGGATAGGAACAGGGTTCTTGTCCTGATTTTTGAAACCTAGGCCAATTGTTTTTTTAGACCTACATCCAAAAAGAGCATGATCAAGTGGTTCAGCTCTAGCATCTAATCTATGACTGAGAGGACCATGACCTAGATAGCCCATACTTTTGACAAGAGTGTATCCTCTTCCATATGTCTTAGGAGAGGGAGAGAAGTTCTCATTGTGCATGTACTTATCTTCTCTATAGATCCAGTCCTTGACAACCACCTCTTCTTTTTCATCCTAGATAGGCACTAAGGACTCTAAAAATGTACCAAACAACATCATGGCTGAAGATGAAGGACACATCTCTTGTGATGGTTTTCCATAAGATCTAGGGGAGACTAGTAGTTTTGTAAAGGAGTCAAGTTGATACCCCCCATACCAAGGTCTATGGACTTGAACTTATTCTTGCATTGTGCTAGAGTTGCATCAAAATCCTCTGCTTCTCTGTTGAGAGGAACATGAGTCCCTGCTGAAATTGCATTTACAGATAATGTGCTATCCCCAAGTATACAAACTTCTACTCCATTATAGGGAAACTTAACACATTGGTGGTAGGTGGATGACACTGCTTGCATGTCATGGATCCACGATCTACCAAGTAGGATATTATATGCTAGAGGACCAGTATCAACAATTTGGAACAAAATGTCCTTTTCAACAAGGCCAATCCTGACAGAAGGATGGCCAACCCTTTATAACTTCTCTCTGTCTCATCATAGGCTTTAATGGTAATTTTCTTCTGGGTATCAATAACTTTCTCAAAATAACCTAGTATCTTTAACAGACTCAAAGAACAAATGTTGAGCCCAGCACCCCCATCAATCAACACATGCCTAACACAGGTCTTGTGAATCATGACTTCAATATGAAGGGAAAGATTATGCAGATGGCTCAAAGCTTTGTCATCTTCTTTTGAGAATGTTAGGTAATGAGGGCTGGCAAGGTGGTTAACCATGTTCTGGAATTGGTCAACATCTATGTTGTTAGGAACATTTGCTACATGCAAAGCATCCTCAAGGATACGCTTATGTCTTGGAGACAATTCGAAGAGTTCAAAGATTGAGATTTGAGCTGGCGTTCTTTGTAACTGGTCAACAAGATTATAGCTCATTTCAGGGTTGACTGCTGATTTGGTGGTGACATTCTTAGATGCCACTTGCTTGGGTTTTCTGGACTAGTTGGAACTAGGACCTCTAATAACCACAGGACCTCGACTTTGGCTTCTTGTAAAAATGTTAAGAGCTTGGGATGACCTTTGAGAGTGAGGATCCCTAAGCACCACCACAGGTTCTTCATCAAATATAGGAGGAGAGCTCACATCATAACCATAAGGATCTTTGTCTCTCATCATGTTGACACTTTCCTCCACAACCTCAAGCATATTGATCACATTTTCTACAGATGTGTAGGTATAGTTGATTTTGGCCTTGCCATTCTTGGGTTTAGAGGTTTCCCCCTTTTCATATTTGGGCAAAGGCTCCTTGAATGCCTTATCATCTGCATTGGTGTTCAACCCATCAATCTGAAGTTTGCCACTCTCAATAAGATCTTGAATAATGTGCTTTAGTTTCCAGCAATGTTCGATGTCATGTCCAATGTCATTGTGGAATTTGCAAAAAGATTTTTAATCCACCAATGTGGCTTAACATCAGGTATGCAAAAATTTGCTGGGTCTTGCGGTTGTGCAAGGTTATTGGCAATAAGCGTCTTGAAAACATCCTCATACGAGTCACCTAGTTTAGAAAATTGTCGCCTCTCCTTCTTAGGCTTATCCTGATACTTTGGTTTATGCTCTTGTGGGTTGGAGGATGTGTTGAGCTTCATAGCTTGAACTGCACTAGACAAATGGAGGATTCCTTGATCCTTGGGTTGAGACGAGTCCACAACTCCGTCGTTGACTACTTGTTTGTTCTTGTTCCAGTGCGAGTTCTTGCCTTTGTCCTTATTAGAGTTGTGGTTGTTTTGACCATTTTTGTTATTGCTATGTTTGGTCAAAATGCCTTGTTCTTTCAAGACATCCTCAATTCGACATGTGGTTTTGACCATAGTGTCGAAGGAATAAAAAACCATCTTTCGGACCTCATACCGCATTTTAGGCACCAAATTGCTAACAATGATATCAATCCTTTCATGCTCAAGAATAGTCCTAGGATAGCGAGAGCACAATCATCTCCACCTTTGTAAGAAGGTAACAAAGGATTCCCCTTGGTTTTGTTTCAAATTGCACAAGTCTAACATAGTGATTGATCTTGACAAGTTGTATGCAAAATGTTGAAAAAAATCTGTGGACAAGTTCTTTGAAAGTTTTGACGGGAGGGGTTATGTTGGTAAACCACTCCATGGCTTGGCCCTTGAGACTCCTCAGAAACAATCTCATAAGATAGGAGTCATCTTGGTGAAATTCAAAACTCATGATGTATAACTGATGCTCATGATCATGTGGGTTGCCATTGTCGTCATACTCATACTGAGGAATTTCAACTTTTCTAGGAAAATCCTTCATACTCACACTTTTGTCGAAAGGATTGGGACAAATAGAGTAAAGTGAAAAGGAAATCTTAGGTGCCAACACCTTTTCCATCATATGCTTGAGTTGTTTTATCTCCTCTTCTTGGGATGGACCTTGTTTCTTGAATCTTCTATCCACATCAAAGTTGTAAGGGACCTTGGCACCCTTGTTGATCAAGCTCTCTAGTAACTTATCCTTGTTTTGATCTAGATAATTCTCCACATATTGTTGGAATAGTGGCTCTTGTTGCATCCTCATAAAATCTTGATCATCAAAACTTTCACTACTTCCTCCATGTTGAGAGCCATGATGAGCTCATTGGGAGGGTTGCCTTGAGTTCCTAGGAGTTGCTTGTCTCCTATGTTGTGAAATCCTTCTTCCTCTAGGACTAGGAGATCATGAAGGAGTTCTTGACCACCTTCTGCTTCTTGGGGTTCTTGAGGGAGTAGATGGTGGAGAGTTGTTTCCACTGTTGGTACCTCTATTGTTGAATTGGTCATTGAGTTGTTGGGCTAAAAGCCTATCTTGTTCTTCTTGGAATGCTTTTCTTTTCAATTCTAACAAGGCTTGTTGCTCCGCCTCTAGGAGTCTAAACCTTTCTTCTTTAGCGGCTTGTTCATCCAAAAAGGCTTTATTTTCGTGTTCAATTCTTTTAAGCCTTTCATTTTCATACCTTGAGGTTGTTTTGAGCGGAGAGTTGGGCCTTGAATTTTTTAACAAGTCGTTAGTAAATGCTGCATTCACATGAGCATCACAAGATTCATTGTTTTGGTCTTCATGTTGTGACTGTGCATCTTGGTGAGCTCGTCCATAATATCTTTCAACTCTTTGATGGGTGTCTAAATATCTTGAGTTGATAGGGGGTGATTCAGGTTGATTGTCATCACCAAATAGCATTTTATCCCTATGTCTTTGGAAAATGTCATCAAGATTTTGATCCATCGCCTCTCTCTCCTTTCTAGTCATGGTGTAACTCATGTCCATATTTGATTGAGAAGGTGCTAAAGAGGTACTCAACTCACTAGGATTGCTCTTTGGGTCAAACTAAGCTTCAGACTCGCTCCTAGGGGATTGATCAAAAACGAGTTCCTTTCCCTTTCACTTTTGATGAGTTTGGACTAAGGATAATTGTTCAAAAACTACCTGAGGTCATTTTCCTTGACTAACTTGGTACCTTTTCATAACTAACATGAAAGAAAAAGACCCTTGGTGATAAGATGACCCAATGAAATGTTGATACCAAACTAGGATAGTAAAAGTTTTCAATTGTCCAAAAAGAGATGGTGAGATAGAAAGCTGCAAAAGGTGTAAACCAACACTACCACAGAGGTGTACAATAAAAGGATAAGTATCCTAACACATATGGATCAGGAGGATGGATTTAACCAAATTATATTTGAAATTGAAATTAATTTTATATGGAAGTGTATTTGGAAAAGAGACTACTAAGACTCTCCAAGTGTGTTACCAAAGAATCTAAAGGTTTACTTTTTCAATAAGGATGATTCCTAACTTATCAATGCCAAGCAAGATTACTTTGTAAAATCAAAGAATACTAATTCAAGGGGTCAAAACACAGGAACCCAAGGACAAACAGGCTTCCAACAACAGAGTAAGCAACCTACTAAAATCTGGTCGACCAAGGACATACTGGAAATGGCATAGATCAGACAAACAGAAAAAAGACTCTATGCGATAATTTCTAGGCTAACAGAATGATACAATCTTTCAAAATGATATTTCACATGAAGCAATGCAACAGTTTCCAGGCAGCTTATGTGATAAAATCCAAGCAAGCCGTGCGACAGTTTTGCAGAAATGAAGTATTGTATGATAAAACTTAGTACAGTGTGCAATGAACTTTTAGGATCGTATGACTCTTGACCAGTGAATGCTTAATTTTTAGTTTTTGAGAGTAATTTGGTCAATGTTTCAATCTAATGGTTGGATTTTTTGATTTCAAACACAGTACTAGCAGTAATCAGACAAGTTTGCAAATAGTAGGTGATCAAACATGTCATAAAACACTTGCACAAGGGCAAAAAAAACCTTTCCAAGAGAAGCAATTGTGATATCAAAGCAAGAAAATCCTATGAATGCTACCGTGATGTTGGATGTTTGAGAACGTTTACATGGGTAGATCATAGTGAGAAAACTTCAAGCAGTTACTAGCCTAAAAAGCCAATGGCTCAATACTTAAAAACTTGGCCCACACTTGATGTTCCTATTATACACTGAATTTTTGCCTCTGATCTCAAGCTCTCGTAGTCTTGATAATCCAGTATAACATGGGAATCATCTCAAGGTTGTGGGACCTTTTGCTAACCAAGATGAAACCTCCAGGTTCTAGGCTGGTTCCTCTTGGATGATCACCCTGATTTTCTCTTAGACAGGAAAGTAAACTTTTGAGGGAAAGGGATAGAAGGAATACATGAAAAGGGAAATGACTGAAAGCAAATCTATCCTACTAGGTGATGCACCGAAACTAGGGCTTGGATCTCAGTATAGAGGGATGAAACCGGTGAAAGACTTAGGTCTAGTAGATCACAACTTACTAAATAGGCTTGCATAAGTATTTCATAAGAGGGCCTAAAAATTAGACACAACCTATGACCTGCAAGCAGACATTCTCTTCAGCAAAAGGGCATAGGAATGAGACAGAGTGACAGGGGCTGAAGAATACCCACAAACTCACTCAGATCAGATCAAACACAGTAGTGCACATATAAGCTGAAAGTAAGAGGGATCAGGAACCCTAAGTATCACTGAAAGCATTCATAAACTTCAATCCAATAAGAGATAAGCCAAACAAGGAAGCACAGGGACATGAAGAATTGTCATAGAATGCTTTGCAATACTTGTATTATCAATGAGAATTTACAGGATGTGGAAAACCAGAGAGTGGGAAGAAATGCTACAGATAGTTTTCCAAGAAAAGTCTTTCTCTTTTACAAAAATGTGAATTCTGAGGTCTACAAGCTCCAAAAAAAACATTATATACATCACTCAACTGCACGTAGGCAGGAGTCAAAATTAACCAGGGTTACATAAATCTGCATAAAATAATCCAACCCTAAAATAGTCACTTCTGATCATAAATACAATTCTACAAATATCTCAACCGATCAGATATTTCTCCTTGTGTGCCCATGCCTGTACTGATCCTACTTGCAGATCAACAACCTTGATCCATCTACCCCCCTGCAAATCCACCGAGCCATGAATGACCAAAATCCGATCTGAGATCCTCGAAAGGACCCAGAAACGATAGCCTAAATCCTCTGCATAATCTCCCAACTACAACCACCTTCAGAATCATCAATTCTCAGCTACCCGCACTCGCAAGTGTCCCACTATAAGAAAGCTCTGCAAAAAAAGTCACACTGCCTTGAAATAACATCGGTCGCATGATCGTATGAGCTCAAAAGCTTTTATGTAATCATGCGACAAGCTCTTTAGAAACTACCACCGCTTTGAAATAACATTGGTCGCATGATTGCATGAGCTAAAAAAGCCTCATGCGATCATGTGACAAGCCTCTTTGAATCCACCATCGCCACGCAAGACACATGGCCCCGCCAAATATCCAAACTTCTAATCACGCGGACCAATAGGAACCAAACACCTCGGCTGGACCCACGACCACACCACAAGAAATGCTCCTTAGAATCCAACGGTGGTCGCATGATCTCATGGGATCAGAAGATCCCATGTGAACATGCGACCACTGTAGATCTTGCATCTACGGGGCCACATGCTACCGGGCCCACAACCACCTTCGCTGACTGCCAGCCAGCCACTGAGAAGCAAACACATCACCTCCAGGACCCACCAGCAGCTGCCAAAGTCCCCGCTGACTGAACATGTCACCACTAGCCAACCACTGAGAAGCGGGCACATCACCAGCCAAGGGCCCACCGCCAAACTACAAGCTTTATCAGTGCGGCTAACGGTTTGTCGCATGTTCGCATAGCCTAAAAAGGGGCTATGCGATCATGTGACAGACCGCTAGTGTTCTTCAAAAACAACCACTGGGCCCACTGATCGATTGAAGATTCTCATCCAATGGTAGTCGCATGATCGCATGTCAGGAAATATACCTTAGCAATCATGCGACAGACGTTGATGCCTTTTGAAACAAGACCCACTGACAGAAAGGTGAGACGGAATGACGTGGATGAATCAGGAGTCGTCGAATAGGATTATGTGGCCTGGACCCACTGACACCAACGTCACATCGGAAGGAAGATAGACGACCATCATTACACCACGCGCTTAAATAGGCAACATCTTTCCTTAGCGGTGTAGCGACAACCACAAGATTTTGCCAAGCTTTAACTTTTGCAGATGGAGAATGGGCCCATCGACAGGTGTCATCCTGTCGCATGATCGCAAGGGCAAGGAATATTCCTTGTGAACACGCGACAACCGCAAGAATTGAGGAAAGCTAGCCACGGGGCCCCACCAGGTGGGAGTTGCACACTTAGGGAAGTGTCGACGCTAGAGTAGAAGTGTGAAACATGAGGGGTCGAAAACATAGAGGGTTTTCAGACTGAAGATCAAAAACACACTAGGCTTTCAGGTGAATGTCGAAAACTTCCTGAGCTTTTGGACCAAAAGACAGAAAACACACTGGGTTTTCGACACTTGAGCACTTCTTTGGAAAATAGGACCATGGCCAAAAATGAATGATAGGTAATTTTTGGGTAACAATTCCATTGCCTCACACAAAGTGGTTGCCGTAATAGATATTGGCTTTGTCATGGAAGTGCCAATGACACAACCAAAGTAACACAGATGGTGAGTAATCTTGGGGTAATCCGGGTTAGTCCACTAGGATCAATCCTTGCACCAAGAAGCTAAGTGAAAAAATAGGGTGGCTTCTATCTATGGTTCCTAGTAAGGGCTTCCATTCTTAATACCCCTCTTGCTCCCCAAAGGGACTCCTTACCTTGTGGCAAGTAACGGACCTTGCGGCCACAACAGTACCTTAAGCATTCTTGTCTAGCATTTTCCTCATGGTCACAATCCCATGAGTACTCACAACAAACGAAGACAAGTACTACGTCTACCAAGGTTTTGTGTCCTTGATAGCCTTGAGTTTATAGTGGGTCAGAATAGTCAGCGAAAAGCTTGTCCCCACTTGGGTCATTCCTCTTGATTGCTCAAGAGCAGGCCCACTAAAGGATTCTAAAACTAAACAAAGAGTGGATCAACCTTTGAGTTTCAAGATTTCTAGTTCACCTCAAGGGTGAAGAGCATATTCTCCTAGCTCAAAAATTTCTCCCAAACACACCAAGCAAAGGTTCAATTACCCTCTTGCCTTCAAAATCCAGAGATGAGTTAAGATTTATGTTTCACCTCAAGGGTGAAGAGCATACTCTCCTACCACCAAAAGATTCCTACAACAAGATATTTAGTGCCTATGAAAAGAAACAACTAGTATATGTTGCACTTAAAATGAAAGCAATTAAACAAGCACTTGATTGGTTTTTATGCTTTGGACAGCCTTGCAAAAACAATTAGTAGCCCTTGTGCATTTGGAGCTTTGACATGCGTTCTTTTAAGCAAATATTTCAAGCAATGAAGGCACCTACAAGCACAACTTGTTAGCCCTACAAAGGTTAGAACAATAAAATCAAGAATAATCTACAAATAAACCTCTGTTCTACCACAACAAATCAGAAATCTGAAGCAAATAAATCAAATCTTGCAAAGAAATGTCCAAAATCACTCACTGCCAGGCCTATGCATCAGTTCTGTCAGAGAAAGAATCGTACAATACTTCTCAATATATAGGTGCGATAATTTCTCTTTGTACGATACTTCGTGCTACCTACATGCGACAAAGTATAAAACACTGGTGCAATAGAGTCCCGTATAACTAAATGATACTTTTACTAGAAAAGTATCTCATGGGTATGTAATAAAATATCGCATGATACTGAAAAACTATCGCACGATAATCTGTCAGAAAAATAGAGAGCCGAAACAACAAGCAAAAATGATGACGAAAAATTGACGAAAATGCATAAAAAGAAGGACAAAACAAGATTGTTCTGCCCCATGGTGGGCGCCCTCAAATTGTGCACTTCTCTAAGTTATTACTTCCAAGAGAATCCATGGATGAGAAACCTTGAGAAAGCGACCTAGAGCTCCCTAGGTATGGAGTCACAAGGATGTTTGATAGTGCTCTCAGCTAGAGCTATTGAAGCATGCAACCTTGCTAGTAAACCACACAATGGGAGATTCAAAGAGACAAGGGCAAGAATGCCAATATCTTCAAGAATCTAAATGAAAATGTAATGCAACTATGCTAAGAAGATCCAAGCTAAGCTATGAAAATGAAAGTATTACAAGCCTTACTAATTAAGCTATGTGAGCTAATCTAGAGCTTGAAAGGAAATCTAAACTAAAAGCATAAATATGAAGCTATAATGCAAGAATGAAAGCTAAATGCATGAAGATCTCCAAAGCTCCAAAGTCTCCAAGAAATCCTACAACATAAGATTAGTATTCAAAGTTGGGATCCTAGAATGAGAAAAGAGCTCTCCTTTTAAAGGAATTGAAAAGGAATGGACCATGGAGATTAAGAGGCAAAAGATTTAATCAAGGGTGGAGCTTGAAAGAGGAGCAACCCATGTGCACAAATATCCTCCAATGAGAAAATAAGAGTTGACTTTTGTGTCCATATGAGACAAAAAGACCTTTTCTTCTTTTTATAAAATAAGAATAATGCTTTATTTGTGCAACTTAGGATAAGAGGAAAAGTGGGGGCTTTTTATTTAATAAAAGGGGAGGAAATTCCTTTTAAATAAATAAAGACTTAGGATAAAATGGTTAGCCCATGGAAAATAATCGAATAAATGATATAATAGGATTTGATCAAGGAAATTGATATAATTTGAAAAATGTTGATTTTTGAAAATATTGATTCAGGGATTTGATAAATTGCTGAATGGGGGCCCAAAGTCTAGGCGACCATTTTAGGGTGCATACGAAATCCAGTCTGGATACCACTAATTCCAAGAAATGACTAGTATTAATGCATAAATGTCATAAAAATGTGTTATTACACAGAGGATATAAAAAATAATCTTTCAATTTAAGTCAACAATAAATGCATCAACCTTTTCAAAGTTCAAGGTGTATAAATTTCCTCCAAAGGCATATCAACAACCAAAAACTCAACCCAAAGTTCCAAAAATAGACAAGTGGCAACTCTTAGAAAATGAGTAGGACATTTTTCATATTTTGAAAAGACATTCTCTTAGATGAAGAAAATGCAAGACACCTACGAGAATAATCACTTGATCTTATAAAAAGGGCAATGCTTTCAAAAGGTGGCATAGCATTCTCAAAGTTTTGAGAGCTTGATTAAATATTTTAGCTTACTTAGCCTAGTAACATAGATGCTCCCATAATATTGACTAGTCCATTGCATAAAGATCCTTTTTTAGGGCTCATAGATGACAATAGGTTGGCTGAGCTAGTTAGGACAAATGACTAATTGCTCCTCACTTCCTTAAAATGGGTGCTTGGGGAAGATTTTATGCATAGTGAGGACTGATATAGGCTAAACACTAACATTTTATCATAGTTTGTGGGCTCTCTACTAGACTTGGGAGATTCTAGGGATACAATTGTCTTCCTCGTGGTAGGATTATTGGCATAATTATGTGTGGTTGGCTTGAGATTGTGCTTTCTATGGCTCAGGATGGTGTTGGGTTTCCATTTGCAACCGACTTGAAGATTTATCTGGAGACAAGAGTGGAGGTGTCATTATGCCCTTTTTTATAAACTTCCATTATTGTCCCCTTGGAACTCATTGCTACTATGCAAGGCACATGGTCTAATATCTCAAGAAATTCCTTGACCCAAATTTGCAAATATTGGAGGAGTCCATAAAGGATTTCTACATGAGGGTCATGTTCGAGCAAGCCTCAGATACACCTAATGGGTCAAGCAAAGAGGATTCTTCAAGCTCAGAAGAAAATTGGGTGGAAAGAGAGGATGAATCAGTAGATGATAACCCCAACTCTGGAGACATGTGACATGTACCTGAAAAAATATTTTTCTTTCTAAATTTTTTTTGACAATATATATGAAAATGATGAAGAATTTTGTTAGTTTTGCAAAATTTTGAAATATATATATATATCTCCTGATAATAGAAAATATAATTTTTTCTCGATTATCTTTATTCTCCATATACAATTATTCTGTCATTTGTTGCTTGAAATACATGATTCGTCATGTTTCAAATTTTCTTTAAATTTTGCAATAAAGAATCATAATATCATAATGTGGGACTTTATTACCATACACAAAATGATAATAAAGTAGAGGGTACCTTTTTGAGAATGCGCACAAAAATGGGAAAACCTTGTTGCATTGGCACTCTTGCTCTTAACAAACAAAAAAGGGTTAATGCAATGCTGAAAATCAAATCATTATTAAAAATGGGAAATTAACTATTGATGATGATAATCATAAAAGACTGACTACGACTAACAAGGAACTAACGAATATACATAGGATACCGAAAATGTATCCTTACGTTGCAACACTTATTAAAAGAAAAACACACAACACAAGTAACGCCTAACTATTTACACTAATTGGCAACTAAGTTTTTAACAAGAATCCATCGACTGGGTTTGGGAAATAGACACTCTTGCACCCTAGTTTTTTTTTATTAACGACTCAAGCAAATTGTGCCCAAAGAAGGGAAACAAGGGTATTACCCTTCTTGGGGATGATATTTCAGAGGTGAAAAAATCATGACTCAACTTGGGTATTTCCTCTAAGATCATGTGAGACAGCGTCTCAACATCCTTTATAAGACTCTTTTCATAATCTCACGTAAGCATGACCTTGACGAACTTACAAGCAAGTAGTTTCAAAAAATACTTGATTAGGCATCTGTGGACCTCTTTCAAATGAGTTACTACAAGAAAGGTGTCAATACATTCTTGGGGTATAGGGATTGGTGGTTCTACTTTTTGGGGTGCAAGGGATGATTATGTCTGGCCGGTTGGAGTCCATTTGTCAAGTGAAGCACAAAAGGCTTCTGGATCATCCTAAAAATGCATGTCATCATCTTTTGTTTCTCCTTTCTCCCTAAAGGACTTGGAAATATATTCTGGCAGTGACACTTCCTTTGGAAGCATCTCTGCATCCTCCTAAACCTTTAGAGTAGAAATCTCACTGCTCTCAACAAAATAAGGTAGCTCAAAAAAGAGGAGACACGAACTACTAGCCTCTGGATGTATCAAGGGGAGGTTGTTTCTACTCATTTGTGTTAGTTGAGTGCCTTTCTGACTTTTATCATTGCTTTTCCTTGAGAACCAGACTACCAAACCACCTTTGAATAATAAAATTGTATTTGGCATTAGGGATTGAAAAGAGAACTCCAAAAATTCATTCCAAACTGGTTCATCTCTTGTTGAACATGAAACTTCCAGAATTTCTTACCTTATGACTTGATTCTCTATGACAGGCTCTTCCGCCAGATATGATTCCTCAATAGAGGTATCTAGCTTGGATAAGGAATGCCAGAGGACACTTTGTTGTCTTTACACCTCTATGATTCTCAATTTACACTAAAAATCAAGTGACAACTCATGGGTACTAAGAACTGGATCCATATTACTAGGTTGAGGAGCAATCCAATCAGCATAGTTGGAATAATTTGGGTCCATATTTCAAATGGACCTCAACCACCACTTGTTGTGTGTACTTGATTTTTTCATTCAAGCTGAAAGCCCCAACTTATGCACTAACTTTGGTGAATGATTTTAACTTTGTCCCACCTAAGGTGCTAGGAAAAACTATTGATCCCCTTATTTCTCTCCCACCAATTCGAGGGGTATTTTGGGAAGTGTTGCAGTGGTGGGAAAGGGTGCACTTTACAAAATAACCTCCAGGATTTTAGAAGTTGTCTCTTCATGGCTAGTTCTTGGAGAAAAGGAATATAAACTACCTTCTACCAAAACAACCTAAGCTAAGGAGAGGAAAAATGCCAAATCAAATATTTGTTGGATGGGTTTGGAATTTTTAAGTGATATTCGCAGGAGTTTGGTTTTCTTTGGTCAGCGCTCTATGCCATCATTCACTCTTGACATAGTACACCACATTCCCTTTATTGTTAGTAGGAGAATGAGAAGCCAAAGTCTTGGACATAGGGCTCACACATTCAGATCTAGTTGTGGGAGGCACCTATAAGGGTCCAAATAGAGATACATTTCTCCTAAAGTATAGATCTTCCTTGTTGAGGACATGACATTCGACACTCTTTTGAAGTAGATAGAAGTAGTTTGAATAAGGGTCATAAGAAAAGACCTCCCTTTGTAGGACTTACATCTGAGGAGACAAGATTGTAGGTGATACAAGTCATCTTCTATTGTAAACTAAAATAAAAACAGATGCTTGCATCTGCATAAACAAACTGGACCACACCTATAAGATTTAAACACATGACACATCAACTAATAAAAAGGAAAAGACACCTAATACATAGTTCCCATGATTTATTAAGAACAAACATGCCAAGGCAAGATATAGTTCCCCATAAAGAATATGCTACAATATATACCCCTAGACTACAACCCATAGGGCCTTGTTCTAATAAAATAAATAGTACAATATATTTCCTCGCCTATTTAACCTAAGTCCAATATTTCCAACTTCTTTAAAAATTACTAGTCGCTGGGATTTTATAAAACAACCCTTGGTCAAGATGGTCTCAAAATGATTTTAGTTTATTACAATCAATCGATATGCCGAAGAATCTAGAATAGATCACTCAAATCCCTATGCTATGGGCTATTGTTTGAATCCGATTGGTTTATCATAGAGTGGCTACTAGTTGGTTCAACCAAAAGGCATCATGGAAACTTGATCAAAATCACCATGATTGCATGTATTGATCCGAGCATTGTAAAGTGAATAACTGTATAGAAAATCTGTTAGTCGTAGAACTTCGCCCAAGAATAATATTCCTTGGAATGCATCGACATGCATTGTTGAAGCAAATATGTTCCATGGGATACATGGTTGTTGGTCATAACTTGAGGTAAGTTCATTCTCCACAAAGCGGTTAAGAACTTCGATGGGTTGACACATGTCAACTAGTGTCAAGGTTATTTGAAGTTGCAACTGCTCTTACATGGCCAAAGATTGAAGGTGGTATGCAAAGTGCACAGGAAATGTAGAAGGAGTCTACATCAAGATCAAAAGAATCATCCCTCTCCACCACAAGATCCCATTCTCCCTCCATCTCTATGTCATAATCCTCATCCCATCATCCCTCCATATCCATGTCATAATCTTCCTATTCCACCACAAGATCCCATTATCCCTCCATCTCCATGTCATAGTCCTTCATGTCCACCTTAAGATCCCATCGTCCCTCCATGTCATAATCCTCCTTGTCTATCACAAGATCACATTGTTCTTCCATCTCCATGTCATAATCTCCCATGTCTACCTCAAGATTCCATGAACCCTATCCAAATTAATAATGAGACTATTACATATCAGCATGGTTTGTCCACTTTCATTTAGTCTAGTCTACTTTGTAATCCTACCATTCCTTACATAGCTCCTCCACCTCGACATGGACTCGCATATTTTTAAAAAAATAACCAGTATTCCATTTCTAAGAAGATTTTCCAGAAAATGCATGCTCAAGGAAAGGTTAGGACCCAATGAACAAGGTATATTAGAACCCCTTGTTATTAAAGAAAATTCATGTTATCAGGGCTTGGGCTATATAGCCCACCATCAAAATGTTGATATCCCTCCTACATCGAACATTGCCCCATATGAACCCAAGCATACACAATCCCCATCACCTACTCCATCTATTTTGGGCCCTTAAATCCCAAATTCAAAATATTTGTCTCTTCCATCCATCTTAGGTCCATATATTCCTCCATCCACTAGTTCACGATCCACTTACCCTTTCCCACATGCAAGTCAGAAAAGGAACACATTCTTGAGAGCCACTTATCCATCTAAAAGGCCTCCCTACAATTCCTATCCACCCATTAATATCAATCCCCTTCCAAGCAATTTGGATTCCAAGCATAAAATCCATAAGTTAAGCAATCCACTTTCAATCAAAGATCAACAAGTCCTGTCTAATCGACATGTTAAAATAAATAAAAATATGATCCAAAACAAAAAAGAAAATTCCAAAAGGCCACAAAGGGTAGTAAAGAAAAAAGAAAAGTCAAACGCTATATGGGTTCCTAAATCCCTCATACAAGAAATGCATTTGAAGGAACCACAAAGTAATAAAAAATTAAAAACCTCGTGGTTTCCCAAGCAGCTCCTCCAAGCACAATATCCCAAAGAAAAATCAAAATTGGCATCCAATCTTGCTATCCTAAAGGCTCCCATAAATCCTCCACAATAATGTCTTCCATCTTCCAAATCTATCTTGGTTCCCTATATCCCAAAATCTACTAACTTATATACTCCATCACCCATTTTTGGGTCCTCCTGTTCCAAAACCCACGTCTACTCCTCCATCTAAATCCCAAAATCCAAAATTAATTTTCCTTATATCACTCCAACACCCCTCAAGGTGCGAGCCAACGTTGATCTTGGCAACATTTCCATCCACCCATACACAAGTCTTCCAACAACCCATTCATTATCCAACTCCTACTTTCTATCCTTACATCCCCCTTATCAAATCTTATGAATAAACTCTTACCCTAGTTCATTTATCATCCATTTCACCCCCCTTTTTCCATCACCCTATCAACATATTTGAGTATATTTTTGATAGACATGGTCTGTTATAACACGTCCTTCAGGAGTGCTATCCCAAGAACAAGATTCTTAAGTCCTCCCTTCGTGTCATTTCTTATGTCCATTATCTTCCAAAAAAGTAATAAAAATATACAAAAAAAAAGAAAAAAAGAAAAAAAATCACCGCCTTGATGAAAACTTGGCAAATAGGCATCTTATGTGAAAAAAAATGAAGAGAAATAATTCATTCTATGGTGAAAACCACTTCTTTTGGAGCCTTGGGAAAGTACCATGATGAAAACCTGGAAAACAGACGCCATGTGTAATCCATTACCCTCTTGTACTCTACACTTGGGTGCAAGTTTCAATCATGCAATCCTACCCACCACATCCTTCATGATACTGCATCCATCTATATCCCTTTCTCCATCTTTGATCTTGACAAGGCTTGATGCATGTTATCCACTTCACCTTATCCACACCCTACAATACATATCCATTTTCTTGTTTGTCTCTTACTTCTATCATCCATTATCATATTACATATGGCCAATCCCAAATCCCTTCTTGGTCTTGATCAAAATTAAGGATATAAACAAATAAAGAACATATTTTCAGAAATCTCTTGACATGTCCATTCAGATAGATCCCATATCATTCAATGCGTCATGTCATTTCCCACATAGCCACCATATCCAGTCCCTTAGCTTGGGTAAACATGTCATCTCATTCATCCATTCGTAATGTTCCATGCTTTGCTAGACATTGGGGAAACTAAATACAATCATGTTTGATAACAAATCTTCACATATGTCTTTCACCTCATTTAGTGATTTGTAAAACGTCCTTAAAAAATATGAAAAATATTGAAAAAAGTCCTGAAATAATTTTAAAAGAAAGTAAAAATATCTTAATAAATACCAAGAACATCACAAAAAGTCCTTTAAAAATACAAAAACATGAGAAAAACATCAAACATTCATCTAAGGAAACCATGTTTGGGGTGTCTTTTATAAGGGCCTTCACTTGTGTGATATGCCACACATACCTCAACTCCAAACATACGAAACCTATGGTGGACCAAAAACATTTGCAAAATATCCAAGACAACCAAACAAATAAAAAATCCAACAAAAATCCTGCAATAAATCTCCTTTGTACATAAACCAATCCTTTCACATTTAAAAAATATCCGAGCTTCAGTGGAACCAAGTCAAAAACATCAAAACTAGTCAACAGGTCCTCAACTACACTGCCCAAATTATCTCATCTAGCAAACTCAACAACACAAAAAAGCATTTTGTTAAAACTCATATTGTCTTAGACAAGGGAAGGAACACTCAAAATTAGATAGAGTAGTCTTAGATGAGGTACCTTTTTTCTTGGTATGAGATAGCATCAACAATACGTCAAAATTCAAAGTCCAAACTACTGCAAAAAAATACAGACACATAATTAGTACAATTGCAACATGTTGACTCAAGTTAAGTCTTATTATGTCTTTATTTTCGCAAGTCATGTTCCTATGCATCTCTAGGATGTCCACAAGTGATTTAGAGATGTCATGATGGTTCATGACTTATTTTTTCCTTATGTGCTATTTGTGGAAAATTTTCCATGAAGTCTTAAAAGAGCAATTTGGGTGTCTTTGATAAAGCCTTCACCTCCATATACAATATCCAAGTGCAACAATTGTAGAGGATACTTTGGTTGTGATACGCTGCACATACCTCGACTCCAAATGCTCAACCTAGATGGATTGACCCACATTCCTTATATGTTCAGGATGGGCATGTTAAAATGCAAGAGGATAATCACACCTAGATCATTCATATGTTGTTCTAGGATGACATCCATTTTTTCTATAATAAAGTGTCTCAATGATAAAAATATAAATAGCTAAATTCAATTGAAATTCAACCATGTTTATTAAATTTCAAGGCTCTCTATTTACTATAGTCTAAAGGTTTCAATCAAGATTCATCCTCATTTTCTCTCCTCTCCTAATATTCTATCAGTCAATTCTAACATTCTATCAGTCAATCACTCAATCTATCTATCAAAAGGGTCAAATCAATTTTCTAAATTAGTCAAATCAATTGGTCAATCATTCCATCATCATTTATCTTATACATGATGTATCTTTCTTTGAAAGCAAACATTGTTTCTTGTCTTATACAGGGTATGTCTTGTCTTATACATGGTATGTCTTCCTTGAAACCAAATGTTGTTGCTAGCCTTATGCAAGATGGACCCTTCTTGAAACCAGACATGATTCTTATCAACAATCTCTATGACCAATGTCAATCGAACAATCATCATAACCTACCAACATTCTTTACTTCTTAATAATTATTCTTTTCTTGCATCATTTAATATAAATCTTCTTTCAAGAGATCATTCATGCCTTTCTTGCATCAAACAATCTCTCGAGGGGGTATCATTTACCTCATTGTCACATTGTTCCCGCTAGGGCATATAGGACATTATTTTTATCAATTATTCTTTGAAACAATGCCTAAAATGCATTGTATCAAAGAGAGGCAAAATGTAGACACTTAAAAATGGCCTATTGCTTAAATGGAATGACATTACTGACATTCCTCTTAATTTATTATCTTTCTGCTATTTTCTAAGAACAAAATCATCACTTCTCCTTAATTTCATAATTAAGTGGTTTTAATTAATTACCTTAATTATTAATCATCCAATCAATATTTCATCAATTATTCATCTATAAAGTAATTAATAATTAAACATTATTTAATTATTCCCTATATCATTTAAAATTAATTAAATAATCATTTATTCCCTCTTTTTAATAATTACATTTATGCAATAATTTAAATCAGATCCCTCTCACAATTAAATAAATTATATTTATTTAATTAAACTAATTGCTCTTCTCTCATAAATAAATATTATTTATTTATTTATAATTGTCACATGTGCAAGTAAATAAATTCTTTTATTAATTTAATCATGATTTATTGTTCCAAAGATAACTCATACTAACTTTATGTTCACTCAACTCCTGACTATTCGATCAACATTATTAATTCCTCCCTCAACAATCAATTAAGTCTTCCATCAAATCTGTTAACTCATCCATGCAAACAATTAATTCATCCATACATTCAGTCAACTCACTAGTCTATTCTTTATCTCACCAGTCCATTCAAATAATCTCTCTAATCTATTTGCTAACAGATCAATCAATACTATTACATAAGGCAATCAATTTAGTTGAACTCCCACTCACTCTGAGTTTAACTCCTCAATCATAGACAATCAACCCTTCAATCATGGATTCTTGATTGAAACCCCTAAAATCTTATAGATAGAGATCCTTTAACATATTTTGGGAACCACAAAATCACAATTGCTTCAAATTCTTATGCTGGCATAATCTTTGAGCTCAATACTGAGAGCCCACATAGCATTGAGAAGGATAACAACAAAGGAGGAATCATGGGTTTCCATATGCTTTTATGTTATTTCATTTCAATATCTTGATTTGTGTATGTAATTATCTTGTTTGTTTTCCTCTTTTAAAATGAGAATAATACTTGCTCTAACAATCTCTTTGTGGTTGAGATACTGATGTTACTATAGGTTTTACAAATCCAATATTACCTAATTACACAACCTTAGAAGGCACTAAAGATAGGATCATAGGAATGCTCAAGCTACCATCAAAGAGGAATGAAATATCTTCTAGCATGGATTTATTGATCTCTAAGGTCCTTGTTGAGGTTCCTCTATCTACATGTTCTACTCTTGTTGAGTCAGTTGTTTCCTCTCAACTTTAGTATTCTTATGAGTTCAATGACTACCTATTACATTTTATCCTATTGCACCCCCTTCATTGGTTTTTGGTCCCCCGGTTGGGTTGTCTCCTCTTATTTCCCCTTCTAATGGGATCTTGTATGATATCATTAGATGGAATGTAATTTATAGGAGGAAAGGTCCTACCACTTCCTATAATATTTCTTGTGTTGTGAAAGAGAAGGTTTTAGTATTGGGCTAGGACCCTTTTTTCCCACCAGTTATTTTATTTTGTCAAAATCTTTACTTGTCTTTGTGTGGTTCACTACTAGTGAGGCTATCCCTACTTGCCTTTAAGTTTATTTTTGTTGTATTAGGTTCGGACCCTTTATTGTTGTAATCTAATAAAAATGTGATATAATTATAGATTAATATGAGACTTATGTTTTTTGTCTATATGGACCATTACTATCTATACATTATAGTTCTCAACATGCTAAGTCATCTTATAGTTACTAGATAGAGAGAAGTATTATCATAATACTTTTTGTATGGGAAGAATTTTTTTAATCCTACTCTCTCCAACTCCTCATCATCATTAATAGTAAATTTCAAGCTGAATATGTGATTTTTTGAATGTACAAATCTATTTATGTATATGGTTTCCCTATTTCATAGGTTCATGTGTCCACTATGATTGCTAAAGAATGAACATACATGATCAAATAATGAAGGGTATAGTAATTTACATGGACCTAATTATCCTTTTGTGTTTGAATTTTTTTAATTTACATTAGTTTTTATTAGTTCCCATTTACTTTAATATATGTTTCCATGATAACATCCATATGCACCATGACATTTGGGTAAAATTTTATTAAAATCTACATACCCATGCTAATTCCAATTAGTTTTAAAATAATTTTCAAAGAATGTATTAATACATATTAAAAGATGGAGCAATTTTATTTGAAGTTTTCTCATTCCAAAACCCTCCGACCCTTCACCTATATCCATATTTTCATGTATATCGTCACATATTTAACATTTCTTTATTTATATATACATATATTTCCTTGTATTTGACTTTATTTCACTTTAAATATCTAAATATTTTCCATATACATTTATACAAGTACTACATTTTTCTAGGTAAATCCCATGATCCAAGATTGTTCTAGCACCACATAGAACTAACATGTAAAATTTGAAGTCTAAAATTTAAATTATTGCAACTACCATCCTTTTTTTTACGAGAAAACTTGTTATACAATTTGCATGATTATTACTATATAGTAACATTTAAAGGTAGTGATATGGATGTTAAATGAGATCAAAAAATTAAATAAAAGCATTAGTGTCTAAGGAGTATGTGCTATATGAATATCATATTTGAAGAGCTAAAAATAATATCAATTTATATTATCATTTTCAAGAACTTTTTATTACCAAGGAACTTCTTCCTCCATCACTTTATGACAACACAACTATATTATTTGTAGTTGTTTGACATATGATAAGTTTACCATAGTGATCTAAAATCCCCTTGGATATTTCCAAATATCATTGAATCCTTAATTGTTACTAAGGAGTAGATATTGAGATAAACTAAAGAATGAGCATGTGAAATATATCATATCATATTAGTTTAGGCCATAGGATATATTTTCACCTATGGGAGTGACTTTGATAGGTAAACTTGGTTGTAGAAAATTCACAATCCTATGAAAAAAGATCACATGATTTAAGCATGAGAGAAACTTACAAACTTTACTACTATATTATAGTTATTCTTTAGGATTATTTCTAAAGCTAAGTATAAATATCCATTAAATTTTAATTTCATAAATTTCAACAGTTGATTCTTCAATTATCGTTTCCATGGTTGATAATTAATTGGTTGATATATGTTGAGTTATATAAATTTTAAATTAAATCATATCCTTTGAATAGGTTTACAAATTTTTTATTTCTCTTTATACTTTTAATATATTACATGCCAATGGTTGAGTAGTTTAAATTAATTATGATATTATAAGGAATGAAAGGACTGCTAAAGTTTCCAACACAAGCACCTACAATATCACACAACAAATGAAGAACACCTTCCACAAATGAGAACATCGAGAAAGAATTGTTATATTCCTCAAAAGAAAAAGATTACAAAATGAATAAAAAATACATAGAGACTTGATTTATAGAATGTAAGAGAAGCCCTAATATGAAATGAGGAACCTAACCATATTAAAGAAACTAAAATTATCTCAACTAAGTGAACTTGAGCTTAAAATAATGCCTCTTAAATACATAATGCACCAAAACCTCCCCCTTTAGTTGAAACTTAGGGAGAAGTAAAAATACTCTAAATGCATGAAATTCAAGAATAGACCCCAGAAACTAAAGGTTTGATGAGATAACCCCCCCGCAAAAAAACAAAACAAAAACTTAGAAAATATCTCATGACTAGTGAAAAGCTGGAGGAAAATTGTGTGGAAAAAACCTCACTCAAGGTTTGTTGGATCTTATTCATTCTAATGTGTTTGATCATAGATATGTTCCTTCAATTAGAAAATCCACTTATTATGTTTCATTTATTGACAATTGCAGTAGAAGGACATGGGTATACTTTTAAAAAGTACATTTAAAGTTTTTATTCAATTCAAAAAATTTAAAACAATGGTTGAGTTACAAAAAAAAAAATCGGGGATAGATAATGACACTAAATTTTGATCTGATGATTTTGATATATTATATAAAGATTGTGACATTCATAGAAATAAGAAAACTCCACACTCTCTACAACAAAATAGAGTTGCATAAAGAATGAAGAAGACATTAACGAAGAAGGCTAAGAGTATGGTGAGTGGTGCTGGTTTCAAAAAAACCTATTGCCACTGCTTACTACTTGATCAATAGGTCTCCTACATTAGCTCTTGTTGATAAAATGCATATAGAGGTGCGGTTGGGTCATAAGCCTTCATTGAGACATCTTAGAGTTTTAGGTTACGAAGCATATACACGTGCCAAAGTAGAAGCAAACAAAGTTGGAGAGCACAACTGTGAAATATATCTTCATCGGGTACAATTATGGTGTGAAAGGATACAAGCTCTAGGATCATGTTCTACAAAAGGTATTGTATAGTAGAAACATTATTTTAAGAGAAAATAAGCCTCCTTCCATGACATTGTAGCCAAAACAAATTAGATAGGAATACTAAATACTAACATGGATAAAATTAGATTTGTATCTAACATACATTGGGTGTGAATGACGTAGAATCTTGAAAAATTGCTTTGGATGAAGAAATGACAACTCTGAAAGAGAATGATGCATGATGTCTTATACCATTACCTTAAGGACAAAAATGTTGGTTGCAAATGGGTGTTCAATAAAAAATTGGTTTAGATGGAGGCATTGAAAAGTATAAAGCAAGGTTGGCCGCAAAAGGTTAATCTTGGATTGACGGTGTTGATTATGGTGAGATATTATCTCTTGTTGCAAAAATGACCTCCATTAGATTTTTGTTTTCTATTGTTGCTACTTATGATTTAGAGGTTGAGAAAATGAATGTGAAACTTTCGTTCATGGTGATTTGGAGGAGGATATTTATACGACATAGTTAGAGTGCTATGTGGTGAAGGTAAACATAATTTGGTTTGTAATTTGAAGAAATCCTTGTATGGCCTCAAATAGAGTCCTAAGATGTGGTACCAAAAAAATGATACGTATATTTGAGTTTGAGATTTGAGAATTCTAAATCATATCATTGTATTTATCATAAATTCAATGGTGATCATTTCATTTACATTGTATTAAATGTGGACAACATGTTATTCATTGGTAAAGGGAAATGTATGATTTGAAAACTAGAATATTAGCTTGTAGCCAAATCCGAAATAGAGACCTTGAGATGGAAAATATAAAAGATAGAGTGAACAAAAAGTTATGGGTAGACCATAGTATGTGAATTCTATTTTATAGAGGTTTAACATGTAAGATTGTAGACCATTATGTGTTCTGTTTATGATTGGAACACCACTTGAGATTGTCCTACACCTTCATCAGAGATGAAAGACACAAGAAAAGTGATTAACTAGAGTGTAGTTGAAGACTTGATGTATTCTATGGTATGTACTAGACTAAACACTGCTCAAGTAGCGAGAGTCTTTCTGATGAATGTCTAATCCTAGTAGAGTTTATTGGGATGAAATTAACAAGTCTTTAGATATTTGAAGGGTACCTCATAGTATTCTATTTGTTATTAGGGTAATTTGATAGGATACAAGATTTCTCTTTATATTCATGTTTATGGTTATTTAGACTAAGTAGGTGATGTTGACAACATGATATTCACCAGTTTTATGTGTTTATTGCATTTGGTGGTGCAATTAGTTGAATTAGTAAACAACAAACCATGGTTTCTTTTTAGAGTCCATTATTGAAGTTAAGTATACGACAACTACTCATGCTTGTAAAAAATCCATCTGGCCTAAGAGACTTTGCTAAGATATTGGAATAAAACAAGGTGCAGTGATAGTTTATTGCCACAGTCGAAATACAATTTTCTTAGCTAAGAACCTACCATTTCATGTCAAGGCCAAACACATTGATGTTCAATATCATTTTGTCAGAGATATGGTTCATAGTAGAAGAGTGAAGTTGGTTAAGATAGAGACTTTGATGAATGTTATATATTCTTTAGCTAAGGCTTTGAGCACATAGAAGTTTATATATTGTTCATAGTCTATGGGCATCTAGGATCCTGACAATTGAAACATGATGTTGGTACCCCTCTTGTTGTTCTTGCAAGGTGTTTGACAAGTTGGAGAATGTTAGGAAAATGGTGTGTCAACCTTGTGATTGTAAAAAAGTTACTATTGATAAATGAGTATTAGGGGGTTGCAAGGGGTGTAACCCCTTGCGGGGTTCGGGGGCCACATGCCCTAGTGGGGCTTTTGGGGGCAATGCCCTCAAAAGCCACATTTTGTGTATAATTTATCATTGTTAATTTTGATTGTTTATCATTAGGTCATAGATCTAATAGTGGATATTATGTATACTTTTCTTGTCCTAGAAGGCAACCCTATTTCATGAGGGCATTGCATTACGACTATGCGTTATGATGTATTTTGAGAACTTCTGATAGCTATTGAGTTGTCTCTTGATCTCTATTGGTGATACTCTTATGAGAAGCTTTACATTGCAAGTTTTTTTTAATCTATTATTGATTTCTAAATAATATGTTAGACAATTTTTAGATTGTGGAGTCTTCCTTCCAAATAGATTTTCTTTAGGTAAATCACTATTGTGATATACATATTATTTATATTTATTTATATTAAGTTTTTAAAACTATTATAAAGATTTAATTTTTTTATTACTCCTCTCAAAATTAGTCCATTGCCTTAACTTCTTTACACTATGTGTTTTCCTTATAATACTTTTGTTGTTACAACTCTTAAGATAGAAACAATAGAACAAATTTAAAAAATAGAAATCTATTTAAAAAAAAATTGAAATTGGATCCATTTTCTTATAAGCTAATTTTGTTTTGCTGACTATCACTTGATCCAATTTATTAGCCAATAGGCTTCTCCTATTAGGTTACTTGGAACCGGATTTTTGTCACACCGGATTTGTCTCATATTGGAAAACTGCTTTCAGACTATCTCACACTAGAAAACAATGGGTGGATGAAATGTTTAACCAGAAATCATTGTTTGTCGTGAAGGTACATGGAAAAATTAATTGCAGACAGTAGTCAGTCTTTTTCAAATTCGTGCACCTCTGCATAAAATTATGTGTTGAATATATTCTACGAATATCGTACTACTAAGTGAAGGAGAAATTAAAATTATTATTTTTTATTTGGAAGTCGGTCGTTGTAGTTAAGCGAGCTGCCATTTCAAGTATGGTGATGTCCAATTCTTATGAGTCCGAGTCTAAAATATTTAGGGTAAAATCTCATAAGCACAAGCAAAATATGCATTCGAAATCTTAAAAATCAAATGAGGGAATGCATCAAGAATTTTCTGACGTGCTAAAAATGACTATCCAGGAAGATTTGCAGGAAGTTTTAAAGGCCATCCAGGAAGCTTTGCAGGAAGTTTTGAAGGTCATTGAGGAAGCTCGGGAGAAAGTTTTACCGAGTTTCAGGGAAGAAATAAAAGAAGAAACTAAAAGATTTATGATGAAAATCAATGTTACGCGCATGCGCCACATGGAGGATATTATGAATATGTGGAAGGAGAGGCTTGAAAATTTTCCATGTTAAGTTATGGAAGGAGACGCTTGTCTGCAAAAGAGAGAGGTGCCTTTTGATGTCCTGCTAAATTTGTCTTCCCCTGTCTAGACTCGGTTGAGGCTGAGGTGCAGATATTGGAGAAAAAGAAAGAAAAGAGGGTAATTATGAAAATGAGTGGGTGAGAATGGGTGGGAGGAATCACAAAGCTCAAGAAGGAAGACTAAGCAACCCTCGTCTACAAAGAGCTAGATCTGGACATTCTTCGTGCCCGTACAATGCACAGACACCAACCTTGCTGATGACAATGGAGTTTATCCACCTCCCTTGGCTGTGTGCAGAGGAGGGCTACCATTTATTTTCCATCTACTCTCGAACCATAGTGGTATTAGGGTTTCCACTGTTTGAGGCACTAGGGAAAACTCAACTTACAATTCTTTATATTTAAAAAAATGGATATGAAATTTCATTCAAACACAATAAAATAATTTATAATATAAATATAATTTTTTTAAAGATTATTAATTTAAAGTTTTTACGCTTCATTTTTTCAATTTTATAAGAAAACCTCAAACTAACGTTTAATTGCATAGGTATTCTACTGTTACCATCTCACATGCAATCATTCTGGTGAGGTCATTTAAAAAATCATTTCTCATTAACGAAAAAACTAATTAATTACACTTAAAACACATGATATTGGAGAATATTTTTATTTGTTTGTATTATGAACTTTTGTGAGATGCTTCTCCAATTAGTTGAATAGAAAAAATAGTGGTTTTGTATTAACTAGTTTTATGTTAAATGCTATTCTAATTAGTCAAAAATAATTAGATGCATGCTTTATTACATTCAATTATTTCATCTTTGATGGATCATTAATTTCAACATGCTATTCATTCAATATCAATCATAATTACTAATTTCACCATGCTATTCATTTAATATCCATCACTGCAAACAAGATAATTCAGAATTTTATAAAATCTATACTTGTATATAGACACTTGTGTATATTATATTGTAAATGAATGCATCAAAAAAATATATAGGGGAGAAGACCTAGTAGTTGAGCACACTAACTTTGCACTTCTCAAAATCCTATGTGGAAATTTCAAATCCCTCCCAATTATTTACATTAGCTTACTTATCAAGTCCCCTACGCATCATTGGTTGTTTTAACAAGTAAGGGTACATTTCATTCAATTATGGGTAGGCATGACATAAATCACAACCATTGGAACACATTTAGATATTGGGCCACAAGATGTGCTTTTACCAATTCAGTTACCAAATTTATAATAGTTATGCATAGTGGAAAATTATCCACAAATAGGTTATAACCATATTTTATAAAGTTTGCTTGCAAAATCTAGCATTTATTAACACTTATATGCTAAATTAAGTCTATTTTATTTTTTACTTTTGTTATCATTTCTTACACTTATATGCTAAATTAATAGATATGAGTAATTGAAAGATATTTTAAATAATGATTAATATATTATATAAAATATCTAATATTCAAATAAACAATAATAACTTATAACTTACAAAGTATAAGAAGCTATACAAATTAAAATTATAAATGAGATTTACAACGCCTAAATAATTGAAGCTTTAAATAAAAATTCATAACATTACCACAAGAGCTTGAAATGTTCTGTTGGATAAAGATTCTCTTGTACAAACATTTTCCCATATAGAAACTGACATAGGCCTTACAAAGGAATCAATAATCGCAAATTGGAAGCAAATGAATACAACCAAATATGATGTATGACACATTATTCACATGAACATGAGGGAGACAATAGAGATGAACAAATGACAATTGTTTTTGCAAATGAGACCCTTTTAGATGAGCTTGATATGCTTAGAATGCGAGAGGTTGATAGCAACAACAAATGGAATCATATTTCAATACCACAACATTTGCATAAAATTGCGACACAATTCATAAATATGAAAAACACACACAACTAAGATGAAAACATGTCATCTAACTTTCACATTCCAAGCTAAAAAATATTTTGTTTCACCTATTGCTTTTAGCTATATGATTTAATTAAAATTTTACATTTTGAGTTCTTTTGTAGAAATCTACTCCGAATGATTTTTATTTTTGCCAAAAGCAACTATAATGAGCCAATTTCATGTAACCAACATTCATATTGAACAACAATGCCACTTGCACTCAAGTAAATAATATGAAGACATCATTTTTCCTTTTGCTCTTTATATCTTTAAGACAAATACATTGTATCTCAAAAATGTCAGCAGCAACCATTGACAAATGCACTCTCAAAAAATATATTGCCCAATAATATCTTCCTATCATCCTAACCATTGCACCTCATTGGAGTGCAATCGCTAGTATATAAACTATTTCTGCACCTGCACAGAAGTTCACGTGGCAAATCCGAGTGTAGTGCAAATTGACTGCGCACTAACAAAGGATAATGCAACATACTCCACCGTGATATTCCTTATTACGTAGAGAGGCACGAAAGGCTACTCAGGGTCTTGGACTTCATTATTAAAAACCTGTATTGACTTCATTTTATCTAATCTGGTTAGCGATCGTCTTCCACTCTGCTCGTATCCCTCAGAGATCATGGCTTTTAAGGTACCCACTCGACAACTCTTTATTGACGGGGAATGGAGAGCACCCATCAAAGGGAATCGCTTTCCCGTTATCAATCCCGCCACTGAAGAAACAATAGGCACGCTTTAACTCTCACATCTTTTTTTTTTCTGTTTTGTTACCCTTGTCTTTTCGTCGCTTGAGTAAAATTGATAAGTTGTAACAGACATATTGAGACGAATTTAGGTGAATTGGCAGCATCTACTGTAATCAGAGAGGGAGAGATAGAGAGCCCTAATGTTTTGACAGGGTATACTAATCTATAAACAAATCAAAACTGCCATCTTTTGGAAAGAGGGTATATTAATCTATAAACAAATCAAAACTGCTATCTGGTGGAACACTTGCTAATGGTTTTGCAACCAGAATTGTGCACGGCTCTGTTTGATCTGAACTATTCCAAACAGAGAAATTTGTTGCTTCTGGCAGTTTTCCTTTTTGACCTGAATCGTTCCAAACATAAATATGGCGCACTTCTTGCACGGGTTAACCCTTACTGAACTGTCCCCAAGACATTAAAAAGATGGATAAGTTCTTAATGAAGTGCGCCAACTTTGAAGGAGATATTTTAAGTCAAATCTATGTACAGTTTTTTGTAGTTAAATCCAAGCTAGATCTGCCTAACAGCAATAAAAAAGTGGCTAAAGGTTAACTGAAATGTGCGAAAGGCACACTTTTTTATAGGTTTAAACATCAAACATCTCCTTCAGGCGCAATTTGTCATGGCTCAAACCATCCCAATGCATATCCGGGCACTTACAAGGCAAAAGTTGGCTTGGCCAGTAACTTTCACCCCTCCTCTCCCTCCTTGATCAGCTGAAAGTTACAAACAGGGCAATTTTAAATGATGGCGACTATCTAAAGTGGACAATTTATCAGCTGTTCACAACAGAAATAAGATTGTTTGTACGGGTGCAAGATTATCAGCGACTGCCATTATGAAAGGTTGTCAAGTATGGTAGCAGTCAAGTGCAATTTTCAGTGTTTGGGTTTGCTATGTCAAGGGCTTTTTGGACTCCGATGGTGATATAAACCGTCATAACAGCCCATTGGCTGACAATGGTGTTTATGCTAGCATACCTTCTATTAAACAGATTTGTCACTGCAATATTTTGCTGAAAGCAGCTTGATTCTTATTCGTCCAGTAGGCAGCGATAAAGTTTAGAACAGTTAGAGAGATCACCTTTGGAGCAGTAATCTTTCCCTCTCTTTGAGAGAGGTAACTCCTTTGCAAGGATATGCTTTTAACCAAAAAGCAGGAACGACACACAAATTAAAACTGAAACAAAAAGAGGAGACTCTAGATTAGGTTAGTACAGGGCCAATAAGCTAGTTAGTCCAGAAAATAAAGAACAGATTTTCAGAAAAAGAGGAACCAACACAAAGGTGTATCCCAAGAAAAGATAGTTTGAAAGAAAACTGCAGGAAGGGTTAGATGAGGAAATGCTAACAAAAACAAGGACATTCACCTGAAATTTCTAGGCTCGTAGATCAACAGCATCGTAATATTACATCTATCATTGCATCGAAAAGAAAGCATGTATATGGGAAAAAGACTTATTTTATCCACCCATAACAGGAAGCATTTTAGAGAATGGTTGCAAATTAAACAAAAAAATACCTACTGTATAAAGAACTAATCTCAAGTTCATAGTCCAGTAATATAGTTCCTTTTTGAGTTAAAAAATGGGAGAGCTCACAATTTCTCTGTTCTAAGAACTCCTCCCCACCCCTCATCCCCGTGCCCCTGCCTCTTTTACACGATGATCTATAGCCTTTCTGTTGTAACCCCTTCATAGCCATTTCTTGAAAATCTGATTTTCAAAATTCATCTGTAATTTCTTCATAACTATTTTTTGAAATTCTGATTTTCTAATTTAAAGTTCACTTTTAAGTCATATAGGTGATCTGGTGAAATTTGAAAATTTCAGAGAAAAATAAAGTTAGAAGAGAGGATGTCTTTGCATTTTTCTTCTACATGTATAAAGGAAGCAACACATTTCAACTGCAAATTAATTTCATCTTTGTTTTACATAATCTAACTTGAAACTGAAGCAAGCACATAGTCCTGTCTAAGTTTAACCTCTCATATATAAAGTAATGATCTTATCCATAATTCTCAAGAATTGACCATTTGTTTCAATTTTTGTTACTGCATATTGGATGCCATCTGCAAACACCAAAGCTACATATTTTGATAAGCAAAGTAATTTGAAATTACATATAGATCTTGAATCCCTTAAAATGCACCAAATTGGTTGCTTGAAAGTTTTCAATGACACGTTCCAAAGTTCTAATCTTTGCACAGATATGGAGTAAGTTGGTAAAGGTTGTGGAGATTCAACCTTTACACCTGCCAAATGTATTTACTTAAAAGCTTCTAAAGTCTGTTCAATGAATCCATTCTATATATATCGTGCAATAATCGTGGTTAATTGGGTCTATGTAGTGTGTGGCCTCGCATCAACATTCAATGAAGTCTTCTATCCTTTACACTTTGAAAATTTGTGTGAATCCTGTTCCAAAATTTCCATTTCTGCATAGGTTGGAGGCTATGGCCTGACAGCTACAAATCATATGTGAAGAGTGAAACAGCGGGCCTTTTTTCATTTTTGCAAGTGCTTCAGTGTTTTGCAAGGTTCACAAACTATGGAAATTGATGACACAAGTTTATCTTTTGATATCGACATTTTGGGAGGTTAGCAACTTTGCACTAAGCAAACCATGAAAATCTCTGATGTGAATGTCACCAACATTTTGGTGAGTTAGAGAACTGTTTAAAAGTAAAACTGGTGATTAAGATTGTGTTGGTGATTTGGGATGTTTTGGACCCAGCAAGATGGCCACTTGAGAGGGCTTGAGAACCAAGAAAATGCTGAAACTTTGTGAAGATTTTTGTGGCCTTTTGAAGTTTGGTGTAGTCTAGGGTTCACACAAAATAAGAACTTTACAATTTCCTTAGTGAATTTTGGGGTTGGATCCCAACTTCACAGTTTGCACTATTTTAGGATTTAGGAAATTCATGTTAGCTGTAACTTGCAACTTCAGAAAAGGAAAAGTTTAGCAACTCACATTTTCAACATCCATTTTGGGAATGAGAAATTTCTAACAAATTGCAATTCTGACTTATATTTTGTAAATTTGAATTTTTTTGCCATCTTCAACACAATGCATTCAATTTTGGCAAGTGACTTGACCTTTGAGAATGATTAGGAGCATTTTTGATTGAGGACAAATGATACAAGCATTTAATACTTTTTGACTCACACAAGCTGACATCACAAAGGAGCTTAACATACAATTTGCCATCAACAAGTAATGTGGGATGAAGACTTGATGACACATGTTGATTCCTGTGCATGAAAAGTTTAAAATTGCCAAGGTTAAAAATGAGGCCAACAATTGGCTTTGACTAGGGGACAAGGATTGTAGACGATGTGATGGGACCTAGAATCTTTAGCAAGAATGGTATCTTATCCATTGGGCCACAGAGTCAAAAATAGCACAATACAAACAAGAAGAGAAAGAGACTTGACACAAGCCAAAAATGGCACGAAGAAACGAAAGACACACAAATATTGAAACAAAAATGACACAATGAAAACCTTTATTTCTTTATATACATGGCAGGAGGCAACACTTTGAAAGTTTTGGCAGGTGGAAAATTCTCTTCATTTGTAACTTTCCCATATAACGGGAATTGGAAATAACTTGCTCCTATGAACATCAATTGATGACATCAATTTTGGCAAGTGACTTGACCTTTGAGAATAATTAGGAGCATTTGTGATTGAGGACAAATGATACAATTATTTAATACTTTTAGATGGCAAGTGGAAAATTCTCTTCATTTGTAACTTGCCCGTATTCCGGAAATTGGAAATAACTTGCTACTATGAACATCAATTGATGACATCAATTTTGGCAAGTGACTTGACCTTTGAGAATGATTAGGAGCATTTGTGATTGAGGACAAATGATACAAGCATTTAATACTTTTTGACTCACACAAGCTGACATCACAAAGGAGCTCAACATACAATTTGCCATCAACAAGTAATGTGGGATGACGACTTGATGACACATGTTGATTTCTGTGCATGAAAAGTTTAAAATTGCCAAGGTTAAAAATGAGGCCAACAATTGGCTTTGACTAGGGGACAGGGATTGTAGACGATGTGATGGGACCTAGAATCTTTAGCAAGAACGGTATCTTATCCATTGGGCCATAGAGTCAAAAATAGCACAATACAAACAAGAAGAGAAAGAGACTTGACACAAGCCAAAAATGGCATGAAGAAACGAAAGACACAAAAATTGAAACAAAAATGACACAATGTAAACCTTTATTGTTTGAAGTTGATATACATGGCAGGAGGCAACTACTTCAACCTACTTCAAGAGGATCATACAACCTATTGATAGACTAAGAAAATTAGGAGCCAAGGCGGAACAATGAAGTTTATCTGTGGAGCACCTGTGAATTAAGTAGCCACTTTGTGATCATCATGGGAGATCTGGAATCTATGGAATGTAAGAACTCCCTGAATAATGCACTATGTTTGAACAACCACTCCTCATTGTAGATCTCTGAAGCCTTTTGAACTACTTCAATATCATCCTGAAAATATTATCAATTATATTTTCATGCATTACATGAAATACATCGGTATCCCATATCAGATTTGAAAAATGGAAGGTTTCTCCATTTTCTTTTTCAGATTATAAATATATTCCATGATGATGAAATACATTCCAAAATAAAATGGAGGTGATTAATAAAATATCTAATTTTTATCAAACTAAGCTTGCCATTTGTTTTCTTCTTGATGCTTTGTTCTTTTGTTTTTCCATTTGAGGCTTGCATCTTCAATGCATATATGTGGAGTACAATATGAGCAACCTTCTCAATAATAATCTGCCATTTTCCCAATTGATGAGCTGGTAACACTAACATTTGAACTTGCTTTTATTTTTCAAAGTCCGAAAATCTTTCCCAGACACACCCATCTTTGCTGCAATTATACCGGCCACATATCTACTTGACATTGTTGGCTCTCATGGAATTGCATCCCACATTGTGAAATACACGAGCAATTTTAATAAGTTATTTCTTTTTTCTCATGCTTCATTTTAAGTAATTTCTGTTTTTCCTTTCCAGGTGAAATACCGTCTGCAACTGTAGAGGATGTTGAAGTTGCAGTTAAGGCTGCACGCACTGCTTTTACAAGAAATAGAGGAAAGTATTGGGCCCGGACATCAGGAGCCTTCCGTGCAAAATATCTGCGTGCTATAGCTGCAAAGGTAATTCTGACTCTTTTTCTAAACTATTTTATTATTGGTAATTTCCCTATATCTATTGTTCCATTATTTGGGTTTTACATTGGAGCAAAAGATTTTGCCCCCATTCTTAGACATTTTGGCATAATTTTTTAGTTAAAATCCATGTGGTCTTATTTTGGTATGCCAGACTGATACAGTGGACATAGTTGTCCACCTTTAAAATTGTAATGGTTCATCAGTATACTACATGACTTGGTAAAACTTTTTTGATGGAAGATCATAGTGAAATAGAATTGAACTAAGAAAATGGGCCTTGATGTATGGGATCAGTGTCTCTTTCATGATGGAAGGCTTTGTGATAGATATGGGCAATCAAGGGTAGGGAGCCAAGTGAATGGTGACCTTTCCCTTGCAGCAAGACTTCACAACACATGTCAATAGGGTAAGACACTCAACAAATTGAGTTTGAAGACTCACACAAGTAACATAAACCTAGATTGAAGATGCAACAAACTAGGCACCAAAACAGGACATTTGCTACTGAAATTCTTTACGGATTTTTGGAGAAATTTAATATCCTTATTTAGTGGTTTTGGAAGACCATAACCACCCTTTCAAGATGCTAAAATACTGATTTAACACAGAAACAAGTTGGATATCAATTACTGTTGATCTTATTGATTTTGATTGGCAAATCATGAACATTACACATGAACGAAATGTCTATCTTCTGATAACGGAATAAGATTACATCAAAGTATTATGGGGAAATTTGTAAGGCATTTCCCCTTACAAAATTTATTTAAAACCCCTTAAAATAACACAAAACCAAATTTGGAACATAGAAAACATATATATAGATTTTGAAACACTATGCTAAGACCAGCTTTGATCAATAACACAGAATTTCACCCTTGAGCTCCCAACCAGCAAATGAAATCTCCAAATGCCTTCTTCCATCTTCAATCTGCAAGATGGTGATATGGAAGCCAACCTCATTCAAATCTGCTCTCCTCTTTTAATAACTCTTTTCCAGACATGGCTCCAAGACTAGAAGTTCCAAGCATCAAGAATGCCAAATGTAACTCCCCCTTAATTTGGCACCATTCTGTAATAATCCTAAGCCGATTTCTGATGCAATTTTCTGGACTAATTTGACTGAATATGTT
The DNA here is from genome assembly GCA_027943335.1 of Chamaecyparis obtusa. Taxonomy (NCBI): domain Eukaryota; kingdom Viridiplantae; phylum Streptophyta; class Pinopsida; order Cupressales; family Cupressaceae; genus Chamaecyparis; species Chamaecyparis obtusa. Next base: position 389,500 of record BSBK01001465.1, on the reverse strand, counting down.
CAAAATTACTTCCCCAAAGATATCACTGTTTAGTTATTATCTCAGCATACCAGAATTTCTCTTTTGATATGTAATGTTTCTGTTTGTATTCTCATATGAGTTTTATCTTAACATTGCCTCTATGAAATATGTATTCAAATGTAAACCTCAAAATTTACGCAATGTTTGAGTATCTCAAGGCACACAGGAATGAACTCCAGATAAAAATATATTTCAACCAAGAACAGGAAAATACAATGACACATTCATTTCCATATTATAACATCAAACCAGCTTAGCAAAGGCTCATGGATACCAACCGAGGTTCGAAGCTCGTGTAGAAAGAGTGAACCGCTACCCGTGAATGCTGAGGGTCGTCTGCAGGTTTGTGGGAGCTGCTGGCAGCCCGGACCAGGCTATACACACGTGCTGACTGTAATCTTCTCCCACCATATGGCTAGCAGTTGCTGCAGTTTACACCCTTGCCGTGACTGTTACTGTCACTACCGCTGCTGCATCCAATACAACTGGACAATGCGTGAGGACCTCCTGGCGCGGTGGCAGCAATGCTTGGAAAGAAGACTGCTGGAGTCCGTATCAACTACCTTCACGCGCTAAGACCAGTGTTTGAGACCGGTCTCTTAACTATCGTGTGTGGGTGAGGGAGATGTGACTAATGGCAACGAGCTTGAGCTCAGGAGTCTTCCAAGACCACTGATGCCTTCACTCACTGTTCACCGTGAGTCTATGATAACTGACTGTGAATGCCGTTAGATGTCCTGGCTGGTGCGAGTCTTGTGATTACAATTAAACTGTGAGCTCTATGTACGGGCCTGAGTGTGAATGCTGAAAGTGAGGCTGTTCTCCATGATAAACTCTTCTAGTCTCTGCTCACTACAGTGTGTGATAATACTAGTGCATATATATTTTGCTTCAAATCACTTGTTCCCAGCTATATTATTTATTCTGATGAACAATGCTGCATAAGGAAGATTTCCTCTTACCACTTCATTGAATTCCATTGGTGAAACCTGGATGATTTCACTCAAGAAGGCTAGGTTTGTGCCCAACCTCCAAAAATCAAATGGGTTTGCGTCCTTGGAAATGAACCAGTCACATGAGTAACCAGATTTTATATTTCTTATTTTCTTTTAACATTTCATTGTGCTTTTACCGAGGTGTACTTTTTCTTTTATAACCTCGAAGTGAGTGCAAGCACACAAAACTAAGCCATGTGGGATAAAAGCTCAATTAAGTCACTTTTATAAGATAAAGTAACTTTAAAATATAAAGTAACTTTATAATAAGTCATAAAGTGACTTTATAACAACACTTTATAAAATAAAGTGATTTGACTTCAGAAATAGAGCCCAGATAATAAATATTTTCCCACGCAAACCTGTGACTGGCTGGCATCCTCCGAAATGAAGCCATTAGCCTATCCGGATGGGTAGATAGATTAATCAGGCATCGAAATGGCCTACTTCTGGGAAGGGGACATTACACATTCTCCAAGGTGATCAAGTGCACTCATCAAGGAGTAATTTCTGTAACTCATGTCATGAAACTCCTCTATAAGTGACACCAACTTCCAAGATAGTCAAAGCAAGAATCAAGGAGACTGTTGTTAAGCATCTGCCATACAAGATTCTCTCTAGGTTGAACACACCAAATTGAGAGATTGTAATTTGACTTTCAAATTTGAATGTGGAGCACTCATCTACACTGAGGAGACCAAGTTTTGAACAAACAAAACAAATTAGAAGCCAAATAACTGTTTTTAGTGATGCTGTTTGCTCAAGCCCCAAGATGCTCCCGCATCAATAAGCACATATCTGAGCTTGGATGTCAAGGCAGTTTACAAACATAAAATCATTTAAGGGTCCAGGTTGAACTTTAGTTATTCTGCTAAAAAATATACAACTCAGAACATATGGGGATAATCAATGGTCAGATAGAATAAAACATTTTGGAGAGGCCTTTTTATATCCAGACTTTGAAGAAATAAGCAGCAAGAAAAACAAACTGCAATTGAAAGTTGAAAACAAACAAAGTTACTTCCGTTCAGATATCTCTGGAGTCTGTAGCTTCATTCTCTATATCTTATGTGAATACCATCATCCTTGCTGGAGAATATGGAGTTTTTCTATGGAAGCATTTGACTGAAGCAAAACACCTTAGATGGTTTAGGCTAATGGTAAATGACCTTAAATATTTGGCACTCATTGTTAACTCATAGCTGGTAGAGTGGGTATTTTCACCTCAAGTTAGCACAAGAAATGATTTTGCACTAGTTGCTGGTGTGAAAGGGGTGTTTTACCTAGCTAGTTCATCACCTTACTTTATGTTTCAAGTCATAAGATTAAGGCATATGTCATAATCTTATGCAATCCTATGTTCACCTTGGCTTATATAACTAAGGGGTTTATCATTGTATATATGCATCCTTAAATAGAATGACATTATTCTCTCATAATTGATCTCTCTTGTGCTACAATAGAAGTTCCTATTTCTTGGGTGGTTACAATATTTAGCCAAATCTTGCCTAGTTTAGAGTAGTCCATACCAACTCTTACATGGTATTAGAGCTTGTGAGATTGCTTCTTGTGAGACTTAATTGAGAGATCTAGGTTGCAAATTTTGGTGGATCTTGAAAAGCCGAGTATGCTCTTCTCTTGCATCGAATGATGATCTGGAGAATCAGAAAAAACTTGATAGAAATACAAGTTTCGGGCCTTTTCCTCTTTGTGGCTTTGTATTTCAGGTTCATTTTGGAGCTTGTTGGTGCAAATCTAAGCTCACCATTGAGTTTAGAGGGTCCAGTAAAGTTATTTTTACTTTTTGTTTCTTCCAAATTGGATGTCTGAGGTCAAATCTACAAGGGTTTGAAGCTAAGATGTGGCTGTTAGATCCAAAAGGTGGCTGCAATTTTGGAGCATTTTGGGTCAAAACAGACCCTGCCGTTGCATCTAGAAGACCTAAGAACTCTTAGATCAATTGTCAATTTATCAAAATCAGATACTTTTAGATCTAGGCTGCAAATTTTGTTGGATCTTGAAAATTTGAGAATGCTCTTCTCTTGCATCAAATGATGATCTAGAGAATCAGAAAAAAACTTGATAGAAATACCAGTTTCTGGGGGTTTCCTCTTTGTGGCTTTGTATTTCAGGTTCACTTTGGAGCTTGTTGGTGCAAATTTGAGCTCACCATTGAGTTCAGAGGGTTCAATAAAGTTATTTTTGCATTTTGTTTCTTCCGAATAGGACGTCTAAGGTCAAATCTACAAGGGTTTGAAGCTAAGAGGTGGCTGTTAGATCCAAAAGGTAGCTGCAATATTGGAGCATTTTGGGTCAAAACGGACCTTGCCATTGCATCTAGAAGACATAAGAACTGTAGGATCAATTGTTAATTTATCAAAATCAGATGCTTTTCCTTGGGGCCATTAGAAATTGTTTTTGCTTTCCTGGCCATACAGATCAACATTTTTTCTTGGGGCCATATACCGACTCTTACATGGTATTAGAGTTTGTGCGATTGCTTCTTTTGAGCCTTAATTGAGAGATCTAGGTTGCAAATTTTGGTGGATCTTGAAAAGTTGAGTATGCTCTTTTCTTGTATTGAATGATGATCCAAACAATCAAAAGAAACTTGATAGAAATACCAGATATGGGGGTTTCCTCTTTGTGCTTTGTGTTTCAAGATCATTTTGGAGCTTGTTGGTGCAAATCTGAGCTCACAGTTGAGTTTAGAGGGTCTAATAAAGTTAGTTTTGCCTTTTGTTCATCCAAATCTGGCATTTGAGGCTAGATTTACAAGGGCTTGAAGCTAGGAGGTGGTTCTTGAATCCAAGAGATAGCTGCAATTTTAGAGCATTTTGGGTTAAAACAGATTCTGCCATTGCGTCTAGAAGACATAAGAACCTGTTAGTTAACAGATTTGTCCTTCAAAATAAAAGACAAATTGACTCTCTTTGCCCAAATATGAAGACGAACCGCTAACAAATGGTTGGAGAGATCGCCATTACATGGATGATCTGCCTCTGAATTTTAGAGGTACAACTCCCTCTTATGATGGCAATTTGAGTTTTCGGGGGTACACTTTTAACTGGAAAGCAGGAAGTTAAACTAGCACCTGAGAATAGGCATGCTGCAGATGCGATTATAGATTTATATGAAAAGGGAAACAGAGATAAATGACACAAAGTTTACCCACTCAGCATCCACATACATGATTAGGAAAATAAACAGAAATTCCCTTTGATAATGTGGATATTTAAGACGGAAAGTTCGTATAATAGACATATCTGTGATCTGATATAAGTTTATAACAGATGAAAACATCTAGGAGCGACTACAAATCTCTAAGGAAAATGACAGTCAAAAAGAAATACAAATGAAAACAAAGTTTCAGAAATCTTGTTTCATTCCCTGAACAAAATCAGAGAGTTCAAAGACTCTGTATCTCTGTACGAAAAGATCATGTTTCCCCTCAAGAAATACACTGATATCTCCCCTCTTTACAACGCTGGAATGAAAATGCCTCATTTTGGTTGATATGTCAAAGCATAGGACTTTAGATTTCGGACCCAGTCCCTTTGGAAGTTTTTCCAATAAATAGCCTTTTCCCTTGATGCCTTTTTTTGGTTTCTTGTAACGAATTCTTTAATTTTGGATTCGAATAAATAGCCTTTTTCCCTGATGCCTTTTTTGGTTTTTTTGTAACTGATTCTTTAATTTTTTTTTTCCTTAAAAGACTTCCCAATTCTTACCATTTTCTGGCTTTCTTGATCGCATGACCAATACTAGGAAATAAAGAACATAATGATATTTTTCCTAGTTCGGGCTCTCTTCGTTCTATTAGAGCCTTTCAGTTTTCTTCTAACCATTTCTTTTGTTAAGTTTTATGGCCTTTACGACAAACATCTCCTTGTGGATATCGATATGATAAATAATAATAAATATTGGTTATATTTATTATTCATTGTTTATCAAAATTGAAAAATATGCTGAATGAAATTAAGGGCCCAAGGTCGGCCTCTTGGCTCTTATAATTAATTGGTTTTTATGGACCAAGTCGGCCCCTTTATTGGTGTTTCACAGCATAAATAAGAAGTGCGATTTTAAGGGAGAGAAGCACCAAAAACATAACGTGCTTCCCTCCCTAAAAGGCGAATCTGGAGCAGACCTAGGGCAAACAGCTGCTGCCCTAGGAATGGCGAACTAGGGCAGAATGATGCCCTACAAAGTGGCGAACTCAGTGTTCTATGTTGCAGTTCGGCTATGCATCAGGCAGCAGCAAATACCATTGAGGAGGCATTGAATTCACCTCAGCGAATTCACCATTAAGGAGCAGATCTCAGTCCAAGGCAGCAGCGAATTCTCTGCCCTAAATGCAACAAGATTAAGTGAGGATTCTAGGGCAGACCTTACATTGATCTTGGCCTGATTCTAGGTCAAAGTAAGAACAGATTGGTGGCACTGTAGAAGTCCTAAGTGGGCTGACCTGGCACCTACATCTTGGAGAAATAAAGACACTGATTTGAGGACAAATTCAGAATCTAAATTCGGGTACTATCTCTCCTTGCTTGTGCATATTATATTTTATCTTGTGCTTAGTGTTTGGAAGACATCTATAGTTTGTTCATTCCTAGGTAGAATCTGAAAAATGCTAACATGGTATCAGAGCTACGGTTGAGTAAAGATCTTTTCAGATTTAGGAGTACAAACTAGCTCTTTCAAAACTAAGAAACTTTATGGCAACTAGGGTTTGGTCTGAAATTGAAATAAGGGTTTTGATTTTCAATTAGTTGCCTCTATGGGAAATCTTATTAATTATCTTTTGATCTAGAGGGAGTAGATCATCTTGAGATTAAGTGCATGGCATGTATGATTCAGAGGGAATATATTGGATAGATCATATCTGAATTGAGATACATACTTCACATAGTATTGCACATACCTTCATCTTGTTTGATGTATGGGAACTTTAACTATTGGTATACATACTGGTTCTATGCATGTGTAGGAAGTACGCTTGACACATCAATTCATTATTTATAAATTAACTTGACATGTATGTGTGGGATTATCTGTAGAGGATAATTATTGATTGGAATAGCTGATTGACAACATACCTTGCCCTGGCATATGTTATTTGTTCGCTGTCATTTACTGCAAATTGTTAGGCTTCTTTTTATGTATAGGTACATACATTGGCTCTATATATCTCTGGCATTGGTTGTCTTCATATTATCTTCTCTTAAGCTTCCCTTTTCCTTACTGGTTGAAAGAGTCTTAACCTTGCTAGAGGGAGAAGATAAAACCATCTAGAGGGAGTAACTCTCCTTAAGTGTCATGTTCCCTGGGTATCTTAATTGTAGACATATGGTTTAAGAGGGAGTTCAGTCATGGGCTCACTTAATTTTGTATTGTGATCTCCTTCCTTATGTCTTGTTAATCTCATATATGGGTAGGTATATACCTTATTGGTGTGATATCATAACTTGTTAATTTTTGATCAGCTGGTTAAAGATGCCTAATTAGCATAACTGATTATTTTGACATAACTGAATATATGAGGAGCATACTTCACATTACGTATGAATGGGTGCATTATAGCGTATGAGGGCAACATACACAACTATCTATTCAACATAGTTATTGGCATATTCTATAGGATCATACATTGTGACTGTGGAATATACCTCACACTGGGATATGTTATGTTTATATGCAGTCACATTTCCTTCAGAATAGGAAACTATATGAGTAAATACATCTCTTGGTTTATGTTAAACATTGGAATATGTTGACATTGATTTGTATATCTTCTTTGACTCATATTCTTGTTTACGCGAATCACAATTGCTAGTACTGCTAGCTACTGTTTTCCTTATGCATAGGTGCATACATTATTGGTTGGAACATTCTTACATTGGCATATGTTAGAATAGGCATACCCCTTAAAGAGTTAATGTTGATTCATATAGAGAACTATATTGCATCTTGCAGTGATCACATTGCACTTGGCTATATGTTTACTTGTATGTGGTGAAGACTTATGTGATTACTCTTATGCATAGATGCTGGATAAATTATGCTGTTTGTATGGGGCATACATCATTTGTATAGCTTGTGAAGCATACTTTAATATTTTGTATGAATGAATCATACTTTCTTTCATTTACATGTGGTTCTTTTCATCATATTGGTTTAATCTTATACTTGTGTGGTTTCACATGATTATTCATCTGGATATACTTATGTTTTTGGCTAAGTTATTCTTATGAATTGAAGAATATCATTTGATGTTCTTCGAGTCCAGGGGATTTGTGGATCAAGGGTCCGCATTCGCATGGATCAGGGATCCATTGTTGAGTAATTGGTGAGACATCATGGATTTGATGTCAAAAGTCCATTACTCCAAGTAATTGGTGAGACATCGTGGATTTGATGTCAAAAGTCCATTACTCCATGTAATTGGTGAGACATCATGGATTTGATGTCAAGAGTCCATTACTCCGAGCAATTGGTGAGACATCATGGATTTGATGTCAAAAGTCCATTACTCCGAGCACTTGGTGAATATCATGGACTTGATATTCGTGAGACCAATGCTCTGGATATCATGGAGTTGATAGCCTTTGAGTCTTGGAGACTCATGGATCAGGGATCCACAATTGAGTATTTGGTAACATCATGGACTTGATGATACCATGAATATCATAGAGTTGATATTTTAAATTCTTGAGTCATGGGACTCGTGGATCTGAGAAATCCACATTTGGATAGTAAAACATCATGTACTTGATGTTGGTATGATGTCATGGATTTGACATCTCTTGAGTCTTGGTGACTCGTGGATTTAGTTATCCACAAATTGGATGGTATACATCATGGACTTGATGATACCTTGAATATCATGGACTTGATATTCAAAATAGTTAAGGAGACTAGTGGATTTAGGAAATTCACAAATTGATTGGATATTTGATATCATGGACAGATATTCTTGGGTCTAGGAGACCAAAGGATCTAGGGGATCCACATTTGGATGGTAAGCATTATATGATATGATGTTTCTCATATGAATATGAGATGTATGGCTTATATAAGAACATATGTGTTCTACCTATCATAGATATGAGATCTATGATTCTATTGGATATGGAATCCATGTTGCTTATGTTTTTGGCATCTCTATCAAGGATGATAGAGGGAGATCATTGGGTTGATCTTTGCCTCAAGTCCAAGAGGGAGTGTTAAGGTTTATGGCCTTTACGGCAAACATCTCCTTGTGGATATCGATATGATAAATAATAATAATAAATATTGGTTATATTTATTATTCATTGTTTATCAAAATCGAAATATATGCTGAATGAAATTAAGAGCCCATGGTCGGCCTCTTGGCTCTTATAATTAATTGGTTTTTATGGACCAAGTCGGCCCCCTTATTGGTGTTTTATAGCATATATAAGAAGTGCGATTTTAAGGGAGAGAAGCACCAAAAACATAACGTGCTTCCCTCCCTAAAAGGCGAATCTGGAGCAGACCTAGGGCAAACAACTGCTGCCCTAGGAATGGCGAACTAGGGAAGAATGATGCCCTACAAAGTGGCGAACTCAGTGTTCTATGTTGCAGTTCGGCTATGCATTAGGCAACAACGAATACCATTGAGGAGGCAGTGAATTCACCTCAGCGAATTCACCATTAAGGAGCAGATCTTAGTCCAAGGCAGCAGCGAATTCTCTGCCCTAAATACAGCAGAATTAAGTGAGGATTCTAGGGCAGACCTTACATTGATCTTGGTCTGATTCTAGGTCAAAGCAAGAACAGATTGGTGGCACTGTAGAAGCCCTAAGTGGGCTGACTTGGCACCTACATCTTGGAGAAATAAAGGCACTGATTTGAGGACAAATTCAGAACCTAAATTCGGGTACTATCTCTCCTTGCTTGTGCATATTATATTTTATCCTGTGCTTAGTGTTTGGAAGACATCTATAGTTTGTTCATTCCTAGGTAGAATCTGAAAAATACTAACATCTTTATGGTTGGGAAGTTTATATAATTTTGATAAAAATAAATTACAAAAGATTTCTTTGAATATGAAAAGATCTCATTGACTTTTCCATGTCCATAATTCACTGGATAAACACAATTGTAAAGAATCAGGAGATGCAACTGTACTTTTAGCCAATGTCAAGGAAGAGATTTTTGGAATCATTTGTGACCATTCTTAATCATCTTTCCTACTCCATCTACTTGGAAAACAGAACCATCCACCTTTAATCTTTTCTATTTTCCAATGAGAAGCTGCAGCTGCTGCATCTTATCAAACATCCCAAGAAGACCTCCAGAGTGAATGAATAGGACTTTTCTTCCTTCCCACTTAAAAAGATTTTCAATCATGTCTCTGAGCATTTGAAATGTTACCTACCCACTGTAAATAGGGTCAATGACCACGCCTATTGCTTCAGCAATTCGGCATCATTTAAGCTCCTCAACTTTGCTCATTGCATAGCCAATCCCCTTGCTTGAATTAGGTGCTTTAATGGAACTAAAATCACCTGATTGGATAAATTGGAATGATAATTGAAGACCATCACCCAATTGACTTTCAAAAAAAAGATGGTTACCTCTCATTCATATGCATTAGTAAGCGATGCGCCAGCTTTGAGTTTGACTCTTGTTGATCAACTTCCAAAGCTATCAGATATGCTACATGTGATTGGATGGATCAAACCTTGCCGAAGTACAATCTTCACAAGCTTCAGGGCAGATTCGTGAACTTGATCATTCAAATCCAAGCATCTTTTCAATATGTTATTCCAATGTAATTGGATTATTCTTCCACAAATGTTATTATCATCAGCTTCAGCAGCAACAGGTACTGCACGACCCACCTCAGATTGGTTATCATGCTTATTACAGTTTCCAGAATCATCTATCTCCATTTTCACTTTCACCGGAACCAGCTTTGTTAATTCTACCATCTACATGAAGGGGTAACAATCTTTGCTCTGAGATCTCTTGTAGTGTCTGTATATGAACTGTGTATGTAGAATCTTCTTTCAGCAGTCTTTTAAATTCCTGATACCGTGCAAGCATTTTAGAGACTGTTTTTGGAACTTCAACAGGGGTCTCCTTGATGCTAAATGTTATGTTTTGTTTTGAAAAAGCATCTCCACTCTTTATTGGCTCGGAAGGGGAGAACGCCTGACAATGGGCATCATTCAAGCTATAGACAACTTTCAAGTGCCTTTTCAACTTTAACAGTAATGCCAAGGTAACGGCACCATAGCAATCACCCTTCAGTTTTTGTATATATGCCTTGAGTATCATCTTAATCAACAGATGAACTGCTGATTGTCTCAATACATTCAATATTATATTTTTCTCCACCTTCCTTGTCTTTCTCAGCTTCCTTTGCTTCAATAGTGTCCTTTACTAGAGCTCCCAAAGGACTATTTGAAATCAAAGCCTTCATGTCAGACTCTAAGCTTCTTGCTCTTACTTGCATGATTCTATTGATTGCATAAACTAGGTAGAGAGGTTCATCAGGTAGATTGAAAGGAATTGAAGTGAGAACTTCAGCACAGTATATTAGAAATGGAAGTGGTGAATAGCTCCAGTTTCCAAAATCAAATTTATGTATCACAGATGACAGAAACTTATTTCTTGAAATACGGCTGCCGTGTATGAGGTTATATTGCATGATATTCTCCTGTCAAATGTGTTTTTATTGCAACACGGGGTTGATTGTCGAGGAGAGCCAAATCTCCAAATAATCACCCCTATCGTATTTCATGGCTCATTTGTTCATTGCAATTTTTCGAAATGTGTTCCTATCTATGGTCTTTCACCTTCCATGCTTTTGTTTTGAAAATTTCTAAACTCTTTTTAACAATCCATTTTTATTATTCCTGTCAGGTCCGTGCCAGAATTTGGAACTTTTGAACTGGTTCATGAACCAAGTCAGGTGCCCAACGTGGTTCGTGAACCACGTTGAAGAGCCAACTCCAAAGAAAAACCTATAAAGCTTTTTCAATGAACTGTTTGGCTCATAACCCATTACCTTTACCATGCTAATGTCTTCAACATTGCAAATTATTGTACAGCTCTTGACTTCTGTGAGAACATTGTGAAGCACAACGTGATGATAAGAGGTTCTAATGCATCATTGAGAGAAATTGGTACTAGAGTTGTAAACAAGCCATTGGATTCTTTGTTCCTCCGAGCAAATGAGGAAGCTGTGAGGGTATTCCAATTGAAAGAGAAAAAATAGCAGCTGGATATGTTCCCCTCCAAAAAGTGAATTTCTCAGAAGGTTGCGATAGTAAATAAACACTTATAACAATTCCTTGCCCAGAAGCTGCTGCTAAATATGATCCATTTAAAGACAAAGTCATGGCTGCCAATGATGACTTATGTGCATTTATCTGACAATGAGAATGAAGTTCATTGACATTGTAAATCAACACTATCTTTGTCTGCACTTGGTGGTAAAACAAGATAACAATTATCTTCCTTGGTGGAACCCCATTATTCAGCCTACGAGCATGTAATGTCCCCTTTCTAGCCAATCATGACTTGATATGTCATTAGCCCTTTTCATCATGGTCCCAAGGGCTAACCAGGACTTTGTAGGGATCAGAGAGAGTTTTTACTTAGGCAATTACATTTTCAGGCCAATCGTAGTTGATTCAGCAGGGTTTCCAGATACTATTTATAGCAAGTCAGCAGGGTTTACTATTTTTGGCATCTCAGTATGGGACTTGATGCATCTTGCTGAGACCTTTCCAACGAGCTATCACACATGGTTTTCCGAGTTCGTTTGATATTATATTTTAATGCCTGAAGATTTATATAGTTTATAATATAAAGTGACAAAATATATATTTTAATGGAAAGTGATTTATCCCACATTGGCGAGATGAAAGGGAAGAACTAATGAGAAAGAGTTTAAAAAGAGGTGATAGATCTCATTTCTAACATGCTTGGTAATTTTAAAGAAATTTGGTGAAATTCTGGAGATTATTTCTCACAGGCTGGAGGACGAAATCCCTTCAAGCTGGAAATCTTGACGCCATTGAAATACATGGTCTTGAGATTTATTGGAACTATCAAGGGAAAATCTGTAGTTGATTTTGGTATTGCATGGGCAGAATTGATTGAGGAAATGAGTGGGTTTTAGAGACTTGTTTGGCATTCAATTTTATGTTGCTGGTGATTGTGAGACGAACTTTATGCTGGGACTGTGTATTAATGTTTGAGTGATTGGAGTTCCATTATTGGCAGTACCTGGTCTGAGATTGTAGAGCTGCGTTTATCTATTATTGCTTCCGTACACTCCAGTCTTGGCTGAAGATGTTACCAGGCTGGGATGTGAGACTGTTAACTATTAGCGTGAGGGTTTCCTGTAGTGATTGTAAGCAAATCGGGGCCATCTACTTCAGTTACAGGTAGCCACCACCATACTGGTATCTAGATTGCATTGAAAGCCGCCAATACTCTCAAATCTGGGCGTGGTTTGTGCTGGTGATATCTGCAGATTTCCAGAACTGCATGTAATGATTTAATTTCTGAGTTTTACACGACTGCGTGAGCATGTCTATTTAAGCTGTAAATCATCAGTTGAATATTGTTATTTCAGAACTGCATATTTGTCCAATCTAGTAAAGTAATTCATTTTTTATAAAGATTTGCATGACTACATTGTGACTTGGAAGTTGCAAGTTTTAACTAGTGATCTTGTTGTGCATCTCCTTTTAAAATCTGAATCATTAAAGCTATCAACCTGACCCTATATCAGTACCACAGTCTATTGTTTGCAAGCAATCTGTTTAACAAAATTTCAGAGGCATCAAAATATCATAACTGGGCAGCCTACTATAGTGGTATTAGAGCTAAAAATCTTGCCATCCTAGAGGGTTTATTATGAACAAGCAATGTCATGACTGATTGGAATGTGCATCCATTAACTCATCACTACAATTTAAGGAGAAACAGGGCTCAAATAAACACAGGGCAAGAAGAATAGAGAAATCCAGAAGATCATACAGGTACAGGTGAACAAGAGACAGGTAACATTGGAGACAGGAATGCTAGGGACCCCGGTGAGGAGAGATTCTTTCAGTTAATGGATACCTTAGCACAGGGACAATGTATGGCTGAACAAAGGGCACAGGAATAGAATCAGCGGATGGACCTTATGATGCAGATGATGGCAAGGCAGATGGGAATGAATTTAAATATTGGAGGTAATAATGGAGGAAACAATGACGAGAATAATGGAGGGAACAATGGTAACAATGGGCATAACGGTGGTAATGGAGGAGGACAGGTGGATGATAATTTTGGACAGGGCCCTAGATTAGTGAGAACAATATGTTTGAGACCACTCATACCTACCTTTCCACCCAGAGTTCTAGTTCAATAGGAAAATGAGCCACAAATTACTGACTTGTAGGCACTGTTCCAGAGAGATTGGGAAGATGGAGGAGAAGAATTCCAGGCAGCCATTTCTTTCAAAGAATATATGGACGTTAGGCTGAAGCATTTGCCACGCACAGGTGGTAGGGGACATCATAGTGATCTATAGAAGAAAGTTAGCAAGCTCTCCTTACCGTACTTTGATGGATCTGGAAAGACTACAACTAGAGCATGGGTACAAAAGGTAGATACTTATTTCTAGTTGAACCCAATGCCGGAAGAAGAAGCCATAAAATTTGCTACATTACATCTAGATGGCTTAGTACATGAGTGGTGACATCATGCAATGGTCACTTTGGGCCATGATCAAATTACTTCATATGTGAAGTTCATAGAGAGTTTGATTGATTGTTTTGATAAAAAGGATTTGCAATTACATTTCAAGGAGTTTTAGAGACTCAATCAATTCCAGATCCTTTTTATCAAAACAATTCTCCTAAATGCAATTCCAAATCCTTTTTATCAAAGGATCTGATATGATGTAATGTACCCTTCTTATTCTCCTTTCATAATTTCCTGCAAAAACGATGTTAGTACAAATATTACGCAATATTTACATGACTCATACTCTACTCTAAGTTAGTAAGGGGGAATTTGATTCTTAAGGCTGCCTCTAGGTCGGGCTTCATAGAATTCCCGATTCTTGGCTTGAGGGATATAAGATCCACTCTAAGCAACCAGGTTATCGACACATCATCCCATAGAGCACTGCCCATAAGAATCTCTTGGAAGCAATAAATGCTATCCAAGCCTACGCATATGCATATGATTGGCATCAATATATATACTGCCTATGAGATTATAGCAATCTCAACTTTGGCAATGGGACTATACCAATCTCGAATTGCCATCAATTATAGATTGGCAACGGGGTTATATCAACCTCGAATTGCCATTAACCACAAATGAACAACGGGGTTATATCAACCTCAAATTGCCATTAACCACAAATGAGCAATGAGGTTATATCAACCTCGAATTGCCATCCTTTGATCTCTATGTAGCTCAGGACGAATATAAGATTCATATGTCCGGCTACTAGAGGGAAATTGAATATAAAATTAATTATCAACAATTGTATAACATCAATTTCATTATCTACATAAGGAATGTCAAAATAGTATATTAATATAAATCATAAATGTTGCCAAAATATATATATATATATATATATATATATATATATATATATATATATATATATATATATATATATATATATAATTAAAATATATATATATATATATTTATATATTTTAATTAATTCTTAAATATATATATATATATAATTTAATTAAAATTAATTCCTATATATATATAATCTATATCTAAATACCATATAACTTGAAAAAATGTTCATATATAAATATATATAATATTCAATAAATAAATAATTAATTTTGTATTTAAATGACATACCACAATATTGAATTTTTGTTGAAAGTCTTTTATCTTTCACTCTCCTTTATATTCTTTTTTCCTCCCTTGAGTTCCTCTTACAGTTCCTCCTTTATTTTCTCCTATCTTTTCTCCTTCATTTTCTCCTATCTTTTTTCCTTCATTTTCTCCTACATTATTTTTCTTCCAAGCTTTCCATATTATTTCTTTGTGTTTTTCCCTTTTTCCATGTAATTGTTTTCTTATACCTTTTTTTTTCCAAAAGTCATGTCTTTTGGATTATATTATGTTATTTTGTTTATTTATATTTACTATACGAATAATATATTATAAATAATAATATATTATAATTATAGTGTGATTACTTATTTACTATTTATTATATTTAATAATTTATTAATATTATTATTATTGATTCATCAATATATCATATTAATAATATATTAGTATGCTTATATATTATTTTATTATTTTAATAATAGATTATATTATATTATTTTATTTATTAAATTTTCTTTTATTATTTTATAAAGTATTAATTTCTATTTCAAAATGGGGACATCACAGTCTCCTCTTCTCAAAATTGCTTGTCCTCAAGCAATTCGAACCCTTGGTGTGAGTGGTGTCTTTCTATGTTGATATCCCGTCCAATGACCTTATCTTGATTTGTTGTAGCACTTTCCTTCCCTTTTGATAGATGTTTCTCAACTCCAAGAATGTCCTTTATCAAATCTTGACACTCACCAAGAATGCCATTGATCAATCCTCATGGATAATTTAAACCCGTCTTCCTAATTCTATTAAATCCTTAGGGGAAGTCTACTAGATCAGGTTCCCTAACCCTCTTGAGGATCTATAGGGTTTTGAATGATATAAGATTGATTCTAGAGCCATCCTCAGTTATTTCACCATCTTCTCTAGAGCGCATACCCCAAGGTTTTATGGGAAGAGACATCCTCTATCGAAGGCTTTTCATGTTGGAAGAGATATCCTCTATCCAAGACCTTTCATCTTCGAAGAGACATCCTCTATCCAAGGTTTCTCATCTTGGGAGAGATATCCTCTACCCAGGCTTTTCATCTTGGAAGAGATATCCTCTATCTAAGGCTTCTCATCTTGGGAGATATATCCTCTACCTAAGGCTTGTTTGCATAAGTTGACTCATCAGAATATTCTAGCATTATGGTGATTATATCAATCTCAGTCACCACCAAGCATAGCTTGGATCTCATCATTTATGAAGATAGAATTCATATTTTCACAGTACTATCCATATTGCATAAGTTGACTCATTAGAATATACTAGCATTATGGTGATTACCTCATTCTCAGTCACCACCAAGCATAGCTTGGATCTCATCATTTATGAAGATAGAATTCATATTTTCACAGTACTTTCCATATTGCAAATCAGTACCAAATTGCATGGTTGTGTAATTATAACTGTACCTTATTACTTTTGTTGATCCTAACTGGTTACTGAGAAGGGGGGGTGAATCAGTAAATACAAATTCTCCTTCAATTTAACCTTATATATATATTCTTGCAGAATTAAAAGAATATTACAACACTCATAAACAAAAATAGAAATGCACAGGTCAACACAACATATATACGTGGAAACCCTCGGTTAGAAGAAGAAAACCACGGTGGGATAGAGCCCACAACTTTACTACTGCAATAATAAAGGTGCCATGTTAGAGGCTTACAAAGCACTGATTTGGTAGAAGACTTGTTAGGATCTTGACCCTGTTAGGAGTCGCCTGGTAAGAGGACTTTCAACACCAATAAAGATGTTATCCGGTAAAGGGATTTATACAAAGAACCTATCAGGATTCACCCTGATTAAGGGATTTGAATATGCTTCACAATCTAAATCAATGATCTATGATGACACTTTCTGTCTGATTAGATCATACCTGTTACCCTTTCCTCTGCTTGGCTGTTGAACCTTTCTCTGTCTTTCACTTCTCGTGACTGTAGCTCCTCTTAGAAGATATCTCTCTCCTGGTCTGAATATTCAACAACAATTCTTGCGTGTCCTATGACCTGTATTTATAAGAAATTAATCCTATCAAAAATACTTCTCACAGTTCCGCCAAGCTGTAAACTCACCCATAAATCATGCATGCAAAAAAAGCTTGAGTTTACCTTGAAACGCTTGTAGATAAAACAAATCTAACTTCAGTAAAACTGAAAAAGCTAACTCCAGTTTTAACTGAGAACGCTCTGCATAATCTGGTTCGGATTATCATGCATTAACCGGTAAAGAACATGTGCCCGGTTAGCCATCTCTTCCTTGTGTGTCTCTCAAGACCGGTTGTAAAAACTTAGACCGGTATAAGTGTGACTAGCAAAGTACACCACTTGCTTGTTTAGTCTACCGGTGCATTCTTAAGAGTACCAGTGTGATGTACCGATGCTCCGGTGGGATGTTTGCCAAGGACTTTACCAATGACAACTTAAATATGTCAACAACTTTTACCCTATAGGATGGCAGGATCATGCTCTGACACTGTAATGTCCCTTCTTATTCTCCTTTCATAATTTCTTGCAAAAACCATGTTGGTACAAATATTACACAATATTTACATGACTCATACTCTACTCTAAGTTAGTAAGGGGGGAATTTGATTCTTAAGGCTGCCTCTAGGTCGGGCTTCACAGAATTCCCAATTTTCGGGTTGAGGGATATAAGATCCACTCTAAGCAACCAGGCTATCGACACGTCATCCCATAGAGCACTGCCCATAAGAATCTCTTGGAAGCAATAAATGCTATCCAAGCCTACGCATATGCATATGATTGGCATTAGTATATATACTACCTATGAGATTATAACAATCTCAACTTTGGCAATGAGACTATACCATTCTCAAATTGCCATCAATTATAGATTGGCAAGGGGGTTATATCAACCTCGAATTGCCATTAACCACAAATGAACAATGAGGTTATATCAACCTCGAATTGCCATTAAGCACAAATGAGCAACGAGGTTATATCAACCTCGAATTGTCATCCTTTGATCTCTATGTAGCTCAGGATGAATATACGATTCATATGTCCGACTACTAGAGGGACAATGAATATAAAATTAATTATCAACAATTGTATAACATCAATTTCATTATCTACATAAGGAATGTCAAAATAGTATATTAATATAAATCATAAATGTTGCCAATATATATATATATATAATTAAAAAATATATATATTTATATATTTTAATTAATTCTTAAATATATATATAATTTAATTAAAACTAATTCCTATATATATATAATCTATATCTAAATACCATATAACTTGATAAAATGTTCATATATAGATATATGTATTATTCAGTAAATAAATAATTAATTTTGTATTTAAATGACATACCACAATATTGAATTTTTGTTGAAAGTCTTTTATCTTTCACTCTCCTTTATATTCTTTTTTCCTCCCTTGAGTTCCTTCTACATTTCCTTCTTTATTTTCTCCTCGCTTTTTTCCTTCATTTTCTCCTATATTATTTTCTCCGAAGCTTTCCATATTATTTCTTTGTACTACTTATTTACTATTTATTATATTTAATAATTTATTAATATTATTATATTGATTCAAGCTTTCCATATTATTTCTTTGTGTTTTTCTCTTTTTCCCCGTATTTGTTTTCTTATACCTTTTTTTTCCAAAAGTCCTGTCTTTTGGATTATATTATGTTATTTTGTTTATTTATATTTACTATATGAATAATATATTATAAATAATAATATATTATAATTATAGTGTGATTACTTATTTACTATTTATTATATTTAATAATTTATTAATATTATTATATTGATTCATCAATATATTATATTATATATTATATTTTTATTATTATTATTTTAATAATATTTTTATTAATAATATATTAGTATGCTTATATATTATTTTATTATTTTAATAATAGATTATATTATATCATTTTATTTATTAAATTTTCTTTTATTATTTTATAAAGTATTAATTTCTATTTCAAAATGGGGACATCATAGTGGATACATGTGCTACCCACAATTTTATCTCAGAGAGGCTGGTCCAAAGGATAGGGCTTTCAATTGAGGGGCACGAGGGCTTCAGAGTTATAGTGGCTAGTGGACATAAGTTGCACAACACTCGTTTGATTAATGATCTACATATACAGATGGGAGATTATGACATGGTTGGGAATTTTTTTGTAGTAAACATGGAGGATTATGATTTTATTCTCGGCATGATGTGAATGAAGTCTCTTAATGAGTTCACTTTCAATCTAGATAAAATGGAGATGAAGCTTGAGCATCAAGGAATGAAAGTGGTACTTAGAGCCTTAACAGATGGTGGACTTAGAGCGGTGTGCCTCAGGCAGATGGAGAGGTTGATACAACATGATCAAGTGCAGTGGGCAACAAAGATTTTGGTGATGCTAGAGGTCAACGAGTAGTAGAAGTGTGAGTATCCACCACAAATACAAGAGTTGTTGACCAAACACACTAAAGTGTTTGGAGATATACCACTAGGCAAACCATCGGATATAGGCATTGAACATGTGTTAGAGCTTGAGGAGGGAGCTAAACCGGTGATTATTACTCCCTATAGGCATTTGAAGATGTATAAAGATGAGATCGAAAAGGCTATCAAGGAGCTCCTCGAGATGGGACACATTAAGCCCAGTAAGAGTCTATTCGCATCAACAGTGGTTTTGGTCAAAAATAAGGATGGGACTTTTTAGATGTGTATAGATTACAGGGAGTTGAACAAGAAGACCCCGTATAGATGAGCTCATTGATGAATTACATGGAGCTTGCTACTTCTCTAAGATAGACTTGAGATCAGGTTATCATTAGATACTAGTCCGGGAGGATGATGTAGAGAAGACAGCTTTCAGGTGCCACTATGGGCATTTCGAGTTTCTAGTCATGCCTTTTGGCTTGACCCAGCTACTTTTGAGTCATGCATGAACAGGGTATTCCGAGAGTAGTTGAGGAGATTTGTTCTGATGTTTTTTGATGATATACTTATTTACAGCAGGACTTGGGAGGAGCATTTGAAACATCTTGATGTTGTGCTGAGCATCCTAGAGCGAGAGGTCCTTGTATGCTAAGATGTTGAAATGTGAATTTGGGATGACTGAGTTGTTATGCTTGGGGCACATTATCAGTGCTGAGGGTGTTCGTGTGGATCCGGATAAAATTCGGGCTATTAGGGATTGGCCATCACCTAGGATTCTTTCACATCTCAGAGGCTTCATGGGTTTATGTGGGTTCTACAACCATTTTGTGAAAGGGTATACACAGTCAACAACTCCTCTCACAGATTTGACTCAAAAGGATGCATTTGAATGGACAAACAAGACCTAACAATGTTTTGACAAGTTCAAGGAGTTGATGAGCTCTTGTCTAGTTTTAGCCATCCCAGACTTTAGCAGGTCATTGGAGCTACATTGTGATGCTTTAGGAGAGGGTGTTGGGGCATTCTTAATGCAGGATAAGCACCCTATTGCATTTGAGAGTAGGAAGTTGAGAGGTGCCGAGAGGAGTTACAACATTCACGACAAGGAAATGTTAGCTATTATGCATGCCTTGGCAAAATTTAGACAGTATTTGGTGGGCAACAAATTCACAGTCAAAATGGATCACAATAGTCTGAAACATTTCCTCGGAGAAAAGATTTGAATGACAGGCAACTGAAATGGGTCAGCAAGTTACAAGTTTATGACTTTGACATAGTATTCATCAAAGGGAAGAAAAACATTGTTGCTGATGCCTTGTCCCAGAGACCTCACTTGTGTGCCTTAGGAGTAATATCAGATGAAATTCTTAATGCAGGATAAGCACCCTATTGCATTTGAGAGCAGGAAGTTGAGAGGTGTTGAGAGGAGTTACAACATTCACGACAA
The DNA here is from genome assembly GCA_027943335.1 of Chamaecyparis obtusa. Lineage (NCBI taxonomy): Eukaryota > Viridiplantae > Streptophyta > Pinopsida > Cupressales > Cupressaceae > Chamaecyparis > Chamaecyparis obtusa. Next base: position 368,716 of record BSBK01001465.1, on the reverse strand, counting down.
GGAAATGTTAGCTAATATGCATGCCTTGGCAAAATTTAGACAATATTTGGTGGGCAGCAAATTCACAGTCAAAATGGATCACAATAGTTTGAAACATTTCCTCGGACAAAAAGATTTGAATGACAGGCAACTAAAATGGGTCAACAAGTTACAAGCTTATGACTTTGACATAGTATTCGTCAAAGGGAAGAAAAATGTTGTTGCTGATGCCTTGTCTTGGAGACCTCACTTGTGTGCCTTAGGAGTGATATCAGATGATTGGAGAGATTGATTTCTATAGAGTATGCAAAGGACAAGTGGGCTACGAGTATTATTGATGACACTATGCAGGATGAGAGGTATTCAATGGTAAATAATTTGATCATCTAAAAGGATAGGATTTTGTTGGTGCCAAGATCTGCTATTAAGTAGAAGATTTTGAGGGCTTTTCATGACTCACCTATGGCAAGTCAAGGATACTTCAAAACTTACAAATAGGTGAGAGAGAGCTTCACATGGAAAGGGCTCAAAACATATGTGCTACAGTATGTGAGAGAGTGCCTAGTATGCCAATAGAATAAACATAAGAACTCATTTCTAGGTGGTTTGTTGCAGCCCTTACCCATTCTAGAAAGGAAGTGGGAGAGTATGTCGATGGATTTTATCATAGGCCTACCTAAGGTCCAAGGTAGGGATTGCATTTATGTAGTGATGGATCGATTAACCAAGTTTGCGCACTTCTTTGCTGCATCCATGTATACTGTTGTATAGGTAGTAGAGTTATTCTTTAGGGAGATATTTAGTTTGCATGGATTGCTGCAAACTATTGTCAATGATTAGGACAATAGGTTCATGAGTCTTTTTTGGTAGGAGCTTTTCAGGTTGTGTGGGACAGAGCTTACCCCGAGCACTAGCTACCACCTTCAAATCGACAGTCAAACTGAAATAGTTAATAAATGGGTTGAGGGATATCTCCTCAATTATATAGCAGGGCAACATAAGGCATGGGTGAAGTGGTTGCACCTTAGTGAATACTGCTACAACACTACATACCACATGTCTATCTAGATGACACCGTTCATGGCTCTCTATGGATATGATGCTCCTAGTTTCCTAGATCTATTGTTCAACGATAGCAGGGTGCCTAGGTGCTTAGGGCAAGAGATCTGTTGCAGGAGAATCAGGATATCATGAGATCTTTGAGGGAAAATATGTAGAAGGCGCAAAATCAATAGAAACGGTATGCAGACCAACATAGAGTTGAGCGATCATTTGAGGTGGGTGATATGGTTTACTTCATGTTGCAACCCTACAAACAGTCCTCTCTTAAGAGGAGTGGTGTGGAAAAGTTGAAGCCACGATACTATGGACCTTTCAAAGTGATTAGGAGGGTTGGGGAAGTGGCCATAAGTTGAAGTTGCCAGCGGACAACAAGATACATAATGTATTTCATGTTTCACGCCTCAAAAAGGCATTGGGACACAATGTGGTGCCTTCAACAGAGTTGCATCCTCTCGATGATGAGGGGCAGTTGGTGTTGGTTCCTGAGGCTATCTTGGATACCAAAGAGCGTACGCTTCAGAGGAGGATTATTAGAGAGTACTTGGTGCGCTGGAAGAATTTGCCAAGTGAGGATGCTACATGGGAGAGTGAGGAGATCTTGTAGCATCCAGGGCTGAGATTGCTTGAGGACAAGCAATTTCAAGGGGGGTGGACTGTAATGTCCCCTTTCTAGCCAGTCTTGACATGACATGTCGTTAGCCATTTTCTCGAGGGCTAACCAGGACTTTGCAGGGATCAGAGAGAGTTTTACCTAGGCAATTCCATTTTTCAGGCCAATCGGAATTGATTTGGTAGGGTTTCCAAATACTTACTATTTGAGTAAGTTAGAAGGGTTTACTATTTTTGGCATCTCAATATGGCACTTGATGTGTCTCGCTGAGACCTTTCCAATGAGCTATCACACATGGTTAAAAAGTCACTTTATTAAATAAAGTACTTTTTAGTGCGTCAAGTGGGAAATGTTATTTTAATGGAAAGTGATTTGTCCCACATTGGCGAGATGAAAGGGAAGAACTAATGAGAAAGAGTTTAAAAAGAGGTGATAGCTCTCATTTCTAACATGCTTGGGAATTTTAAAGAAATTTGGTAAAATTCTGGAGATTATTTCTCACAGGCTGGAGGACAAAATCCCTTCAAGCTGGAATCTTGATGCCATTGAAATACATGGTCTTGAGATTTATTGGAACTATCAAGGGAAAATCTGTAGTTGATTTTGGTATTGCATGGGCAGAATCAATTGAGGAAATGAGTGGGTTTTAGAGACTTGTTTGGCAATCGATTTTATGTTGCTGGTGATTGTGAGATGAACTTTATGCTGGGACTGCGTATTAATGTTTGAGTGACTGGAGTTCCATTACTGGCTGCCGTACACTCCAGTCTTGGCTGAAGACATTATCAGGCTGGGACATGAGACTGTTAACTATTAGTGTAAGGTTTTCCTGTTGTGAGTGTAAGCAAATCTGGGCCGTCTACTTCTGTTACAGGCAGCCACCACCATACTGGTATCTAGATTGCATTTAAAGCCACCAATAGTCTCAAATCTGGGCGTGGTTTGTGCTGTTGATATATGCAGATTTCCAGAACTGTTTGTAATGATTTAATTTCTGAGTTTTACATGACTGTGTGAGCATGTCTATTTAAGCTGTAAATCATCAGATGAATTTTGTTATTTCAGAACTGCATATTTGTCCAATCTAGTAAAGTAATTCATTTCTTATAAAGATTTGTGTGACTAGACTACATTGTGACCTGGAAGTTGCAAGTTTTATCTAGTGATCTTGTTGTGCATTTCCTTTTAAAATCTGAATCATTAAAGCTATCAACCGGACCCTATATCAGTAATAAATATCAGAACCACAGTCTATTGGTTGCAAGCAATCTGTTTGACAAAATTTCAGAGGCATCAAAATATCATAACTGGGCAGCCTACTACAGAGCAGCATCTATAGTGTCCACAGCATAGATCTGACAAAGTTCAAATAGGTTCTCAAAACCACGACAGTCTTCTCTCATATTATACTCTAGTAGTTCCTTTGTGAACATGTTTGAGTATTGGGTGCTATCTGATGCAGAAGTTCCACATAGTCTGCTAAATGAAACTGAGCAAGCTCCAACGGATTAACACCAGTTGTCCTTTCAATATCACTCAGAGGTGAAAAATCTGAAAATATAACCAAATTAGTTTCTTGTATTAAGGGTCATCAGGAACTGCTGCAGGGCCTGTGCCAACAACAGACCCTGTAATATATGTGAGGCTCCTGACTGTCTATGTGAAATCTGAGGTTTCACTTTGCCTTCAACAATACTCATCAGCAAATGTCTTCGTGGCAATGATTATAAACAAATCCTTTTCAATCAATCATCTGAATATATTAAAGTGCATATGCAAAGATTAATCAGGTCATAGGGATTATCATCCATGGGACAATGGCAGGACCTGAAAATTTAAATTTGGTCGAGTATCAAATAGGGGCTAACAAACCCTAAGATCGACTGTCAATTCCTTAAAATTGAACACTTTTGCTTGGGCCATCAGAAGTTGTTTTTGCCTCGGCCATACAAAATGCATAAAATATTTTACAGAATCTTGGAAAGATTCTGCTAGCATCATCACTGTGCCGGTTTGCACAAGTCGGGTACAAATACAATTTAAAAATATTAATTTTAAATTCTGTTGTTTTAATTTATCTTTTTCAAAAAATAAAAATAAAAATAAAGATTTTGCAATACCTTGCACAGGATGTAGGATATCTCGTGTATTGCCACGATGCCTAGAGGGTGCCATGCGATGCCTCTTGGGTGACCTTACAAGGCACAATCAATTAGTGGTTAATCGTGTTTAAATAACTGTTGTAGGTTTACCAGAAATAAAACTTGACAGAATAAAAGAATATTTTGTCAAATCTGCAAGATTTTGACAAACAATTCTTGAATATTTTGTCATGAATAAGATTCCACTTTCATATTCCCTTGTGGAGAATATTATGACAATTAAATAGAATATTTTGATATCGAGAATAGGCTGGTTGACTCTGCGCGCATTTTGTGCTGACATTAGCAAGTTGCTTAGCCAAGCCACCCCCTCTTCATTGAATCATTGATATTTTTTTATTCTTGCAGTCAAACTTCTGAAGGCCATAACTCAGGCTCATGATCTCGTTTTCCAAAGCAATTTTCATTCATTCGGGCTAGAATTTCACTCTTTGAAGTGGTGCAACTGATTTTTGAATTTTGTAATTGTTTCTTCCAAAATTGCAGATTCTCACAAGTGTTCCCGAGTAGCTCTCCTCCTGTTGAGAACATACAGGGCTCCGTCATTGCTCTTTTGATAACATTTTTTGGTGCAATTTATTAAAAAGTGCATAATTTTTCTGGTACTTTATAACATGATCAGATTGATCTCATTTTGTGTAGAATTTGTTCTTTGATTTTGTGGCCAAATTTGGCATATGTACCAAGACCAAGCCCAATGTGTTGTTTTTGGAAAGTGGCACCTACAAAGTGCACTGGGCATAAAATGCCAGTGTAATAACCACCTTGGATTTTAAACCTTTTTTTTTGCAATTTTCCAGAAGTTTTTTGAACAATTTTTTAATAGAAATTGTGGGTTTTTGTTCTGCAACTTCACATACGGTTGTTTTTTAAAATTGAGGGTTTCAGATTTCGGCTAGATTTTTTTTTGGGTCTGTTTTTGCACCATTTTTTCAAAATCGTGGTGCTGAGTTTTGTTGATGGATTTTGGTGTGGCCGATGTCTTGTGTTCCTGTTGCCGTACTAAGTTTGGAGGTTTTGCCCAATTTTCTTTACAAAAATCGTGGTTTCTTCTTTGTTTGTTGCCTGATTTTTCGTGGGTTCTTTCTCTATTGGAGGGTTTTCTGATTTTCTTCCACAAAAAATATGACTAATGTTTGGATTTTATAATTTTTTACTGAAAAAATGTCTGGTTTTTTTATTTTCTCTTCAAAAATTATTAGGGTTTTTTTAATTTTCTCCTTAAAAATTATGTCTGGGTTTTTTAATTTTATCCAAAAACATTATGACTGGTGTTATTGGTCTCAGTTCTTTTTTAATTTTCTTTTTCTGAAAAATATCATTGTAGGGTTTGACGATTTTTTCCACAAAAATCGTGGTTTCTTGCAGTTAGTTTTTGGGTTTTTCATTTGCAAAATTTTTTGACGTTTTTTTGAACAAAATTGTGGTTGTTTCTCTGAAGCAGTAGAGGGTTTGCCGATTTTTCCTCAAAATCGTGGTTTTATTTTGAGAAGTTGATCTCGGTGTCTTTGGCTACAGGGAGGGAAAGCTTTATTACCCAATATCAAGTTGTAAGGATTGTGGTTATCTTGGTTGTATCTAGAAGTTTTGTAGAAATAGGGAGGGTCTTAGTAATAGGCTCATGTTGGAGAGTGTTCTAAGGAGAAGGGGGCAACCTTCTATGCATTTGTGACCAAAAGACCTGCAGATTATGTCTTTTGTAGGGCAGTTAGAACAATGACCATTAAAGGAGGGTATTAAAATAATATTGTAATGTTTCTGTAATGCTCATCTTAGTTAGTCTAGATAGTTTATAATTCTGGCTTGTATTCACAATTGTTTCATTTAAAAACATTGTCATGTAATCTTTTTTAAATAGAGCCTTTCATCTCTATTGTATATATCAATTTATAAAACAATATGTACTAAAGGCTTCGAGAAGGCTTGGAGTACCACTCTCACCATGCATAAAGGCTCTTAAGCCTTAAATAAAATAAGTGACTCCTTTTTGGGTGTTACAAATCTACTATCCCTTTGCTTTGGATTGTATGACAAATTTAGACGCTTTTAAAAAAAAAATCACTTAAGAAACAATGTAACATGTGCAATATAACTTTTTAAATTCCTGTTTTTCGCTCCTAAACCCTAAAACGGCCCTAAAGGAGGCCATTCAATCTTTTTGCATCTCATTTTGTTTGTAGCTAGGCTCTCTTCTCATTTGGTCTCCATTTTGGCATTTTGAAGGCAAGGTGATAATTTTTGAAGATGATCGTTCATACGACGAGAGATAGCTTCCACAAAGGAGTTTTAAGCATCTAAGGTAAGTATTTGATCCCATTCTTGAGTCAAGACTAAATCCAATGGGAGCAGCAAAGAAAAGGGCATCTAGTGCTAGTCAAGACGAGCATGGGTGATGGCAATGTGTGTTAGGGAACTAGGAAAATGTCATTAGTTATCGGGGGATGGGCTATTGGTGGTCATTGTTGAATTAGACCATAAAGGGAATGGGGTCCCTTTGTGTAGACAAAGAATATGGAACTTGGTGCTCAGGATGGTTATTCAAATAGTGTATTCAATGAACTGTGGTTAGAAATCAATGCATGGGTTGCCATGAGCATTGTTAAGCTTGGACCAAGGTATCACTAGAGCATCAAAAGCATGAATAGAGACAAGAAGCCGCACTAGGCACCATGACCAAGGCCAATATAGTAGCAACAAAAGTTGTTCAGGCCAATTCAATGTGAAATACTGCATTGGCCATCATCATGATATAAAAGTCTAGTCCATACATGGACCATCTGAACATCAAATTGTACACAATACTGTAGGGGTAACAATAAGACCAAAGCCCAAAATGCAACCCTAGATACATATGCTTGAAACCCTAATGAAACAATCTCTATTTGGTATTTACTATTAAACAAAGGGCTACAAGAGTATGAAGGCAAGCACAATTGACATGAATTTTACATTTTGGGGTAGGTCACAAGACATCACAACCAGAGTCACACATTTGTTTGACTTATAGAACATTCTTATTGCAAGCTTTTGACTTCCAAACTTACACACTGGGCACCATATGCATTTCTGTGATAGTTTTAGAGCATGTTCTCATTTCTGCATTAATAAGACACACTTCTTTACTAGGTATAGGCAACAATATGAAAATGCTGGCTGTGGGTATTATGTCATTTTTCCTCATTTCCATGTCACCTAGATCATGACCCGTGACTGTTATACCATTACAATATTTGATAGTTGGACTTAAAAGTGGATTTTGCTAAATGTGTACATGAATAGGATTTGTAGGGAACACAGTAACAAAATAGGCATTTATTAATTTATTAAATAATTCCCGAACTCCATGGATGACAATAATCAAAACTTTATAGTTTTTCGCAGAAGTCTGTGCACAATTATCACATATAGATGCATGAAAACTTCAAAAGTCACAATCACACATTTACCTTTGTTGGTGCCAATGTTTTGTTGTGCACTAGGGCCCTGAGTGAGTTCGGTTATATATGTCATGCTCAGATCCCTTATTGCTATCAATTTCTCATAAAAATTTAAGAGCTCATATGATTCTTGTTTTGGTGAATATGAGCAGGTAACTGAGAGAAAGTCAGAGCTAGCTGAGCTGGAGGCCCTTGACTGTGGAAAGCCACTAGACGAGGCAGCATGGGATATGGTATCTTATGATACTCTATTTGGAAGTTGGAATTTCATCAGACTGTTTAGAAGAATCATCTAATATTACACTTTCATTAGCATATTTAATTCATATGTATTATTTTTCCAGGATGATGTTGCTGGATGTTTTGAGTTCTATGCTGGTCTTGCTGAGGCCTTAGATAGTAAACAACGTGCTCCAGTTTCCCTTCCTATGGAGACCTTTAAGAGTCATGTCTTAAAGGAACCAATTGGAGTTGTAGGACTGATCACTCCTTGGTATGTAGCTTTCCTGGATAAATTATGTTAATTATCTTACGAATAATGTTTGGCCATTGGTATTTGTTTGTCCGTTAACAACATTTGTGAGAACTAGCATCTGCGGTCCACTATCATTGAGCATTTTTGTTATGGTTTTTATAGTCCTTTTATATTGCCATTTGAGCATTGGTGAATAGCTGGTCAATTGCATGATGGTATTTTTTGATCAATCTTGAATTGAATATTTTAAATATCATCTTTAGACTGAATGGTTCCTAGGCCTTCTACCAGATTTACAAGTGTTAACGCTCTTTATGAATTTGAAAGATCTTGATAATGGACATATATCCTATTATAGAGACTTACAATTGCAAAGATATATTAAGGCACGTGGCCTGTAAATGCCTGTACATACTTGGAATGTTTGGATTGTAAATGCTTGAAGTATAAATAGAATTTGCATATTCACAAGTCTCTACCAGACCACCTTTGTAAGTGTGGATCTTATGGCTATTTATCTAATACATTTAACTGATTTAAATGTAGAGTGGGACAGTTCTCACAAAATTCTCGTATTAGTTATTTCAGATGACATTTTTTTGTAGAATGATTTATTTTCTTTTCTGTATATGATCCTTCAATATGCAATCTATTACATTCATTTTTCCATTATTAATGGTGTGATTATTGCATATACATTATCATGGTTTCTGAGTTTTACCTTTGTCTAAGAAATGGCTGTTCACTTGAATCTTCTCTCTTGAATCATGACGGATTCCATTTCCTTCCTGGCTTATATCTCAACCATTCTGCAAAATATTAGACTTTTCTTGCATCTATTAGTGCTCCTAATTGGTCATTTTAACTTGCCATGCTTTGGAGTCCCACTGACTAAGTTTGGTCAGCCATGGATGTAACTAGTTATGTAATTTCTTGTTCTTTCTCCATCTTTTAATGTTAAAATGATGATTATTTGCAATGTATGTTTGTGCAAGTCAACTATAGCTTCTTGAATGGGTCTAAGCTCTTTCTTTACTCCTTTACTTTTTGGGAGTGGCCCTTTCATTGTCAGCATATGCGCAGACATTAGTAAATCATAGGTATATTTTTGTTGGATAGAATACAGGAATTCATAGTCTTGAGAAATCACACCAGTCCATCATAAGTGCCTCTGCAGAATGCAAGTTTTGATATGTAAATATTCAATATTATCCTTGGCTTTTCTCAATTTATAAGAAATCTAGTGTTTCAGATTTTCTGTACTGTTTCTGTAAATGTATCATGAAGCCGGCTTCAGTTTTTTCTTCTTCAGACTTCATGGTCTTTCATTTATTCCATCATGTTCTCTGGAGAATATGAGGTTCACATCATAAAGAAAAATAAAATAGTTTGCATTGAATGGCACAGAATTGTAGTTTGTGATTGCAGAATAGAGCGCTTGGCTGGCCATGTGTATGAAAAAAGGGGACTCAAGTTTGAATTGTTTCATATAATAGTGCTAAAAACAAACACAAACAACATCAATGAGCTGAAAACCCTAGAAGGAATGACATTGGAAAATATGGAGGAAATACATCAGGTAGAAACAAAGTTACTGTTAAGTTTGTTTTTAAAAACGTACCGTGTTTGGGTCAACCACAATGGAAAATATGTTCTAGAATAGTGAAGGTTGAGTACCGAAGAAGAATAAATGCCAAGTTTCCAAAGCTGACAATTAAAGAAAAAGTTGCAAGTCTGTTCTTGTTAGGAATAGATAAGGCTGTGGGACGACATTGAAAAAGATTCTGCTCTGCCAAATAGGAGTTAGCATCACACAGAATAGGTCTAAATGCATTACAAAATTAATCTGTTAAAACCAAAAAATGCAGATGGTGATATTTTAGACCTACAGACATGTCATCACTAAACAATTCATAATTTCAATCATAGTTCACAGTCTTGGACTCGGAGAGTACTTGGCAAAAACTTGGGAAAAGTTGGAAACTTAAAAAACACACAATTGTTTGAAAAGAATATAAATTTTATGCAAAATACAACTACAAAACGTGTCAAAAGAGCTTGGTGGGGGTCTATGGGAAGCCTCCCTTGAGGGGGTCAGATCCCTTGGAGTGTTTAACCTATGTTTTTTTCTGTGAATTTTATGCTTATCCTCTGTAGACACTAAAAATCGAGGCCTGCAATGACGCTTTTAGTATTTACTAATATTTCCTCTACATTGGTTATTTGATCTTTAATGTTTGTCTGATGTCGTGTCTTTCTTCCTTTAATTACATATTTTCAATTATTTAATAAATAACTAACTAGGTCCTCTGCTTTATTGTTATGAGGAAGAATATTTTCTGCTCTGCCATTTTTTGCTCCTTTTTTCTGCTTGCGTAGGGTTTGCAATGCAAAGGTGAATGCTGGTGGTGTGGGCTCTGGCTTGTGTGATGATGGCTCCATATGTGCTTTCTCTGAGCTTCACTTAGATGGCAGGTCTCATTTCACGGGTGTGACTGCTAATGCTTGGTTTTACAGCCCTCACAGTGGTGCAGCTAATGGGTCAAAATTCGGATCTCCCCCTGCGCATATTTACTCCAAATCTGTGATAAATAAATCTCCAGAAGGTGGGGCTCTGAATTTGCCTCTAATCACTTGCTACATTGGATATTTCAAAGTTTTCTGCTCCCTCGCTCGGCTGCGTGCCTCCTCCCGGGTGTGACTGCTAATGCTTGGTTTCACAGCCCTCACAGTGGTACAGCTAATAGGTCAAAATTTGAATCTCCCCCTGCGCATATTGACTCCAAATTTGTGATAAATAAATCTCCAGAAGGTGGGGCTCCAAATTTGCCTCTAATCACTTGCCACATTGGATATTTCAAAGTTTTCTGCTCCCCCGCTCGGCTGTGTGCCTTCTCCCTCAATTCATCTTCATTCTGTAACATCTTATTATGGTTTTGGCTCGACTCAATCTCTCTCTGAGTGTGGCTTATCCCTTCTCTCCAAAGGGGCCTCTGGTGAACTGCAATGTGCACTATTGGCAGTGCCTGTTTCTTCTTTAGGGGTGTAGTCGCCCTCTACAACTAATGGTTTTTTTCATTCTGTGATGCTGTTACACAAGGGGCTATGCATTCCAGGGCATGGGATGCCCGATCTAGTAAGGGAGGTCCTTCTGTTTTGCAAGGGAGTCCTATCTGTTCAAAAACCCTCATCGAATAGGCTTTCACTTCTATTATGGTTTTTTTAGAGGATCTCAAAAAAGGTGTTTATGATGGTGAACAGTTCTATACTGCCAATGGTCTGATTGGACAATTCAATGGATTATGGCCTAGGTTAGCAGATCTACACAATTAGCTCATTAAGGCCTAGGGACCAATGCTTAAGGAAAATGTAGAGGTTTGCCCCTGTTCGCATGGTTGTTTCATTGTGCTGTTTGATAACAAATAGGATCGGGACTCTATCCTCTAGGAATGATGGTGCCAGCAACAAGTTTGCTTCTCCTCAAACCTTGGTACTTGGATTTCAACCCCCTCAAGGAACCCTTTGTGGTGAAACCTGTTTGGGTTCACCTTAAACCTCCCTGTCCAATTTTGGTTTGAGGATTGCTTCAAAACTATGGGGAACTCTGGGTAATTATCAGGCTATTGATTCAAATACATCCTGCTTCACTCACACAACATTTGCTTGCATCCTTGTGGACATGGACATCTCAAGAGATCATCTGGAAAATATCACCTTCAAGATTGATGATATTTGTTGGACTCAGCCTTTAGATTATGAAGGTTTACCTTTTAGATGTAGAAGATGCTTTGAGATGGGACATATGGCCAACAAACGCTCCAAATCTAAGACCAAGGTTGAGCATCAATCATAGTGGACTGAGGCTCTTCCGCAACATCACACAGTCGATGCTCTTTGTAACACTCAAAAGAAGTATTTTGTATCCCTACAAGACAAGATGGCCGCCTCCTTGCAGGAATCTTCAGGGCAGGGTGAATGCAATCTGCATTCTTCTTCAGAGGTAACTTCTCCACTTTCTTCTTCTATTGTGAATTCTTCAAAGAAGGAAGCTTTCTTCAATAAAGCCGATATTTCTGAACCTTTAGATCCTCAATCTTTGAATATTGGTACAAAGGATGCAGTGGCCAACAAAGATGGAACATCCAAACAATTTAAGGGACTTGCAGAGGAAAAGAATCCTCTTATGGTTACAAACTTACAGAACAAAACACCGTGGCCTCTCCTCACTTTGAGCATGGCTGCACAGAGGTCAAAAGAAAGAAATTCCACTTTGGAAAGCACCAGATGCTTCTCAGGTCAGCCTCAAAAAGGGGTTTGGATGGGCTGGGTGGAAGTCTCCCTATGAAGGAGCTCAAAGAAAATATAGTAACTCAATGTTTGTTGTAGTAGGATATGCTGATTCTGTGTCTTTTGTTGCACCTCTAATTAAGGGCATGCATTTTGGTAGCTTGTGTTTCTGATAGTGGCATCAGAAACTTTAGGTGTAAACTTCTATTTTAAAATTTATACCTATTTTGCAATATGGAGAAAAAAAAATTATGCCCTTTAATTTGATCATTCTTTGTTGATTTGACCTAATCCCTCTTTCCTTGGCATTAAATTGACCTAATTTGTCCTTAGGGTTAAATAATTATTTTAATTATTTAATCCCTTGTACTGACTTTTCCTCTAGGAATAAATAATAATAATTATTTATTTACCTCTTTTCATCCTAATTCCTAATTAAATAAATTCAAATTTGTTTAATTGCTAATTACTAATGTGTGGAGGAATTAATTATCATTATTATTATTTTTAGACTGGAGGAATTAGTTATAGCACCCCTCATAAACTGCAGTGCAACGGGTAAACTTTTTAACGTGACCAGTGATGCTTGTTCGACACATCCTCCGGTACCACATGAGTTGGAGGGAGATTGGATCTCGTGACCTCGTGCTTCATAACAAGAAGCTCTCTCCAATCAAGCCAGGCCCCAGCCCAATAAATTTTATTTATTAAGTCTCTCCACTTAACTCTATTTCATTCTAATTTCCTCCCCCCCTTAAGTCCATTTTCTTTCCATTTCCTCTTTACTTAACACGTCCACTTATTAATTTTCTTTTCTAGTTAACTCTATCATCATTCATTTTCGACTGTTCTCCTCTCGACTTAACTTTATCACTTTCTCATTTGTCTCCACTTGGCTCCTCTCATGCAATCTGGTCGTCGATTATCTTTAGTTCCAAATTGATTTTAGCCGTCCAATCAACCTGAATTTGCCTATTAATTACTATCAATTTCCTCATTTCAACTAATCCCAAGTCTTTGAATCTTCTCACATCCTTATCAATAGTGTTTATGCAATTAAAATTTTGAGAGCAACATTATAGTAGAAGCAAGAAGAAACAATGGAGGCTCATCAACTCAAGTGTTTGGTTTGCATTTTATGCTATTTGCATTTGAATTGATTTTCTCTATTGCGTAGATTAGGCTTTTTATTGCATGAAATTATGTTCTTCATGGTGGTCTTTATGTTTCATGTGTTTTGCCCTATTTTTCCTAGTCTATACACTCTCCATGATGGGTTTTTGCTCAAACTTGCTACAGGATGTGTCAAAATCACAGAAAAAAACATGGGTTAAAGTTTAAACACTCCAGAACTCCACTAAAAACTTGGTGATTTTTTGAAAAAAACTGGGTGGCGAGTTAAACCTGCGAGTTCTCTCTGAGCCAAAAAACTCCTGAGAACTGCGTGACTCACCAAGTTTGTGAACTATGATCTCAATAATAATTATAAACACAATCTATCCTTTTCTACCAAAAATCATGTCCCCAGTTCAGCTAAGGTTTGTCAAAGATGTCCAACCTCTGACACACAAATAACAGCAGTTGGAATCTGATACTGGATTCCATGATTAGATTTGAATTTCGCAAATAAATGATCAAATAGTTCAAAGCCACATTACCAATCTAGATTACTTAGTAATAGTAAATGGATATCCAGAGCAATTATTTTATTCATTAATAGGTTTAAAACAGGCCTTCCTTGCTCTTCATAATAAAGAAAGGGCTTAGTTGTTGAGTGCAAAAATCTGAAAAGAGAAAAATAGCACAAGCCACTCAAAGGGGAGGATTATATACTAAGTTTCAGATGATACGCCGTTGTTCTCACATTGTTAAGGAAGTGAAATACATGTCAAGTTCTATACCTATGTTAGCAAGCTTTATGATAACAGATAAATTCGGAGGTGTCAGAAATTTAGTTTCAAACATTTTGATAAGAAGATAAAGATTCAAACACAATAAAAAAAATCCGGGGATGAGGAAACAACTCTACCTACAAATATCTAGGTTTCTTTGTCTCATAGTTGTCTACAAGCCACCCTTCCCTATATACAGGGATCTAGTGTAATCTAGTGAAAAGGTGATTTTAAAGCTGCCTTTCCCACTATACTTTTAGGAACATGCTTGATAAATCTAACGATTCTCAGAATTCATAGTTCAAGGGCTAAAATCATTGATCCCATTTTCTTGTGGGAGATTATATGCTAGAGAGATAGAAAGAAGGGATCAAGAAGGGGCAATAGATTATTGTGTGGATAAATTTTTACTTATAGAAAACTTCCTGAAATTTAGGTATCATTTATGGGCCCAGCATACTAAAGTTGCTTAAGTTGATTTTTATATAATGTGGAGTAGGAGAGAAACTCTAGAGAAAGAAAGCAATACTGGATAAGATGGAGTGGAACATAGAATCCCTTAATAGATTTAATTAAGGATGAACTGAAAAGCTAGCTTGGAGTCTGGAATGAGTTATTATTTTTCATGTTCCATCCAGAAAAATTGTTTTACAAGTGCTACATTTGAGTCAATTATGTATAGGACAAATTTAGAATCTTATATGTGATCCAAAAAACTATTATCTTGAGGAATACAGAATCATAAAGGCATATGATGTAGAAATAAATTACTTGGATATGGTTTGTTTGGGTTAATGTTTTAGTTTTTACTTATAAAAAGCTGCACTGAAAAGCTTCCTTGTTACATTTGTTGTCATTGAGTGCATTACTATTAGATTTTATAGTTAGAATAATATCTCCTGTTAGTTATTTGCCTTGCTTTTATACTTCTGATAGCTTCAGCTACTTTTCCATTAATAAATGCTCTTTGGCAAAGTTCAGACAAATGAACATAAACTTCAAAATCAGATATTGTTCAAGGCATAAATCTCATTATTTTCTTTTATTGTAGGAATTATCCTCTTTTAATGGCAACATGGAAGGTTGCTCCGGCCCTTGCAGCAGGGTGCACGGCTATTCTAAAGCCTTCAGAGCTTTCATCTGTGTAAGAACATTCATTTATCAGGTATTAAGATACTTGTTAGAGTTTAAGAATATTCTTTGAAGGAAAAACTTTTATATTTGTTCAGAACATGTTTGGAGCTAGCTTCTATATGCAAGGAAGTAGGGCTTCCTCCCGGGGTATTGAACATTATTACTGGGCTAGGTCGTGAAGCTGGTGCACCATTGGCAGCACATCCAGATGTGGACAAGGTTTAGCATCTTTTGTCCAGTTTTTATCTTCCATTATAAGTGGATGGATTTTGAATGCATTGTGTCACAAAAAGTGTTTCCTCCTTAATGTTTACCCCGAACTCCTGGACAATTCTTTTTTTGTTGCATTTGCTTTCTTAAGCAACAATAATTTCTCCTCACTTTTCCTCATTTTTCTCAAGACTATTTAATATTTTTGTTTCTACCAGGTTGCATTTACTGGAAGCACTGTGACAGGTAGATCAGTAATGACTGCAGCAGCCCAAGTTATAAAGGTAAACAATACATTCAATTTTTGCAGTGATTGTAATTTTTTAAAATTTCTTTTTTTCATGTCTAGCACCACGGAGACAAATTCACATACATTTGTGGCTTTTCTTTAGGGTATTTTTCTAAATTATTTATATTTATGCCCTACTAAACATATCAAGGGGATGAAAGAAGAGAAAATAATTGGTGTTCCTGAAGTGTTTGAAGGTACAGAAAGAGATTTGGGAATCTATTTTAAAAAATGGGTTGAAGAGTTAATTTAATTGTTTGTTTTTAATTCAATTGGTTGTTTTGTCTCTGCCTGAGGCCCAAAGAAAAGGTTTGAAGAAAGTAGGATGATGTTACATGACATCAAGACAATTGACCCACATAATAAATAATTTATCTGGACATAAATACAATGTCCAGTAAAGGCTAAAGATAGCTACAGTTACTGCAAAAGAGTGCAACAGTAAACTAAAATAGCTGTGACATCCATGGCATATCTAGTTAAGGACTTCAAATAAGGAAAATCAAAAGAAAGGTCTGAACAAAAAACAATGTAATGTTGGGATGCCAAGATATGTAAAAGTAACAGAAATCAAGAAGTGGCACCTAGAAGGATTGAAAGTATGTTAGGGCTATGCAATTTGATTATTGTTTCTACCATAGTTCTAAAACTCTCTAAGCACTTGCAAGATGAAAACTTTTTTGAGAAAGATGCCCATTTATTCTTGGGCGAGTTCCGTTGAGTTCCAAATCAAAATTCGGGATGAGTAATTGGTAAGTTTGGAGAAGCTCATGGACATGGCATGCAGACAAAACATGATCATATTGCTTTGATCTCTTCTTGTGGCGATTCTAGGTGATTGAAGCTCATGGTTTTGTTTTGAAGTCTGAAATTCTTCCAAGCTTTTAGACATGTCATTTTTTATTTGTATTCATGTTTTGTGTTGTATTCAAATTAATCTTCTTTTTTAAAAGTAAGCTTCTAGCTTTGTGGGGGTAGGTCTCTCTAATAAAAACCAAAGATTTAGAAAGTTCAAGCTTCTAATACAAAGAAGACACCAAATATCTATCCTGCACACCAAGCACCCCACCCAAACCCAACTTAAATAAAATTCTTACAAAAATACAATTCACCTACACAAGTTCAAAATTCTCCAAGCTGCAGCAGAAGGTAAAGGAGACTCATCAGAGAACAAAATACTATACAGCTTTCCCAATTCATTCAATCTCCCCATCATGCTTCTGGTCTCCCCCTGGACTTACATCTAAAATCATGCACAAGGTCCTCATCGAATTATCATCCCCGGTCATGAAGAGCCGCCAGCATTGATCTTCTCTAGATTCTGTTCTGCATAAACAACCAAACTTGAAGAATGCCATAAATTGCAGGGCACTGGAAGACCCAAAAGCCTTGATCCTCCTATTAAATAGAGTGCCTGGCCTTGACTCGGAATACACGACAGTCTTCAAGTCTGGAAAATCTGTACTGGTATTCCGCATGATCCAAAAAACTAAACAAAAAAATCCTCATCAGAGATTCGATACCAAACTAGATCCTTCAGTCAGAAACGCTTCCTCCTTTGGAACACACAACACAAAATATGTGGACAAAAAATTCCAAAGATTAAAATCTCTGAAAAGCTCGTCAGTTCTCCATCTAATCGACAATTACCTTATCACCAGGGACAAGCTTTACTTCATTCCAAGGGGTACTAAACTACACTTCTTACGAGCGTCCATCTTATCAGAGTGTCTGGCCAAGATACTTTCCTTCTATATTGGACTACGGAAAAGGGGGAGTATAAACTTATCTTTAGAAAGGATTTAAAACAAAAGATATAAACTTCTGAAAAGCCAGATACTCCTCCATTTATGGATCCTTCTATAGCCTCCGAAACATCAACTGCACCTATCTGGCAATAATCCTGCCGGCTTAACCGACACCCACCCTCCTCGAATACAGCTTACCTTTCAAATCCTTCTCCACTATTTCTGACAATTGAGGCCACAAATTATCTTCAGAAAGAACAATTTCTTCATATTTATCATCTATTCCCTTATTGGCTAATAAGTCTGCTGCCCTGTTGGCTTCCCTATAAACATGGGATATACAAAAATTGGAAAGTTGACCTAACCACTCCTGAAATCTGGGAATCCATTGCTTCAACTTCCAGTTTGAGATTTGTCGTTTTGAAATGGCATCAATACAAAATCGAGAACCTTTGGATACACATAATTTGCAAGCCTTGAAAAGAGCTTCCATCTCTGCTACATTGTTTGAAGCCATAAACATTTATCTGTGTGGTCCTTGATAATACGATCGGTCCCTGCCTCTCCCCGGTTGCCTCTAGTAGCCATAGCAAAATTGAGTTTAACCCACCCCTTCCTCGGCAGAGACCAACATGCTTCCATCCTCTTCCCAGATTTTTTGGGGCCAATCCCTTGACCAGATAAATTGACTATGTTCATCCCATTTAGAAAAACAAGTGATTTTCTTTTTAAACTCTTAGTATTCACCACCTCACAAATACGTTGCTTTAAATCTGGAATAGTTTGTTCTAATGAAAAAACCTTCTCGCTGAAAATTCTCCTATTCCTCTCTTTCCAAACCCGCTAAACCACCATAGATGGACCCACAATCCAGATATCCTTCCAAAAGGAGCTCTTACCCGTGACCTGCCAACCACTCAAAAAATAATTTTTTTTGCATTCCTCGCTGTTTGCCAACCAACAGATTCCAAGAACCACTCCCAAGAAGCAAAAGCAAAAAGACACCAGAAAAGAAGACGATTCATTGATTCTTCATTCTGCAAACACATGGGACAAATGTTGGGGCCACCCAGAAATACCGATCCTTCTCCTCTGAATTTCATATCCTATTTTAACACTATATTATCGAGTCTTTGTTGCACTCCACACAATTTCATCTTCCTCCTGAGAAAGAGAAATTTTGTGTCTACTCAAAACTTCATTGAGAGCCAACCCATCCCCATGATAAGGGATACAATCTTCAAATGATCTGCAACCAAAATTACCTTTTTCCCAATCGATAGAGACCACATAATCTGCCACAAAAGCGGCAAAGCCCCAAACTTCCTTTCCATGTCCTCCAACTAATCCTGATTTAATAAAAGTCAGCAAGTGTCCTTTCACCGTTCCACGAGTCTCTCCAAAATTTAGCCTTTTACCATTCCCTATTTTCCACGTGAGGTGATTGGTGATAATTTCCTGACTCTCTCATATGAATTTCCAGATTGCCGAACCACCTCCTGAGTTGGCCATTGTGAGAATCCTCGCTGGGTCCTCATTGTCAACATATTTTTTACGCATGATTCTACACCAAGGTTTATTAGGGCTTTTGAACATTTTCCATGTTAACTTAGCTCCCAAAGCCAAATTTTGCAATTCCAACTTTCTCAATCCGGCACCACCTTCCTCCTTTAAGAGGCATGCATTATCTCAATTGATTAAAGGAATCTTACTAACCTCCTTAGTCCCAGCCCATAAAAATTAATTAAAAAAACCTTCCATTGTAGAAATAGCCTTATGAGAGAGCTTGAAACAAGACATCATATAAAGTGGCACTGCTGATAGAACATATTTGATCTTCGGGATTCTTCCCACCTGCGACAACCATTTATATTTCTATGAGACTGTTTTTGATTGGCATCTATTGATAACAACATCCCAATAACAAGTTTTGCTTGGTCCCACAAATAGTGGAGCCCCTAAATATTTTGATGGAAGCTTTGAAGTTTGAAAACCTAAAACTTGTGCAATCCTCCTTTGCAAAGTATAGTTAATGTTAAAGAAGAAAATTTCTGATTTATCTTTATTCATTTTCTGCCCCGAGGATGCTGAATAATCCTCCAGAGTGTAATTGATGATCTCAACTTCTTTGATTGAAGCTTCCCCAAATAAGATTATATCGTCCACAAACTGAGAGTGAGAAATGGGATCTAGCTCCTCATCGACAACTATACCTTTCCAAATTCTTAAATCCCTTTTTATTTTAATTTGTCTGCTTAAAACTTCAGCCATGATGACAAATAAAAATGGGGAGATTGGGTCTCCCCGGTGAAGACCATTGGAAGCTTCAAAGAATCCACATAGAGAACCATTAACCACAATGGAAAATCTCAGAGTCAAAATGCAGGCTCGGATAACATCAATCCAATTGTCAATGAAACCAAATTTCCTCAATACCACCTGTAAAAACTCGCAACAAACTTTGTCATATGCTTTACTAACATCAAGTTTAATAACCATACCTTTTAGATGATCAGATTTAATCCTATGAATGGTCTCTGAAGCAAGAATGATACTGTCAGCTATGTCCCGCCCTCGAGAAAAGCCATTCTGTTCTTTTGAGATTAATTTATTCAGCACCTTTTTCAATCTGTTTGCTATGGATTTTGAAATGATCTTGTGCATTGAATCCCTCAAAGAGATAGGCCTGAAGTCTGCCTTAGATTCACACATTGCCTTTTTCGGGACAAGATCAATCGCTGTATTGTTCAAATCTTGAACAAACTTCCACCTTTTCCTAATATCTTCAGCCAACCGCAAAATGTCCTCTCCAATAAAATGCCAGCAATTCTGGAAAATTTTTGCCAGCAACCCATTTGGACTTGGAGCCTTACCGAGTTGTAATTGGAAAACTGCAGTCTTCAATTCTTCCAAGGAAAATGGCTAAGACAATATTGCATTGTCCTCTTCTAAGACTAAAGATGGAATCACATTCAACAAATCTCCCCACAATGTTCTATCCGGTTGATCGGCACTGCAAAGGATTGACTTAAAGTATCGAATAGCTTCCTCCCCAATCTCATTCGAGTCCATTAACCAATTGCCATCTATGGATTTGATCTTCTCTATCCTGTTAAATGCTCTGTTTGCCTTAACAAAACCTTGAAGAAAATTAGAGTTGGTATCTCCAAACAAAATCCAATCTTCCCTTGCTTTATCCTTCCAATGAAGCTCCCGTCTTGCCAATAATTCTGATAGTTAAGCTTTTAACTCTTTCTGACAAATAATCTTCTTTGAATGTACTGCATTTGTTCACTTTTTAATTCAATTCAAAAATTTGGCTTCCACCAATTATTTCTCCTCAAAGATGTTCTTGAAAGATACTTGATTCCAAACTTTCAACTTGTTTTTAATGTAATTTACCCTTTGTGTGAAACAAAAACTAATGGTGCCTTTGTAAATGCTACTCTCTACCCACCGATTGTCCAGATTATTGATACGAGAGTTGTCCCTCCACCACATTGATTGAAATTTGAAATAACCTTTATTTGGCTTTTCAATAGCACCACTATCCAAAATCACCGAGAAATGATTTGAAATAGAAATGAGGAGAATGGACGAAGAAGTGAAAAAGTTATTTACCTTCCAATATTGCCTCAGTAAAATCTGATCCAATCTTTTGACAATATTAGTAAAATCCATCTTATTCATCCTAGTGGAAAGCTCATTTTTAGGAACAATATCAACAAGCCCGTTGGCATCGACAAAATCCAAAATAACTCTATTGTTCTTAGGAATACCACCGCTTTTCTCCCTCGGATTCAAGATTACATTAAAATCCCCTCCAACAATGAACTTGTTACTCCTCTTTATCTATCTTTTCCTTGAGTGAAGACCAAAGAATAGCTTTCTCCTTTGTGCATGTAGGGCCATATACATTAATAATGTGGAAAATCAAACTTCTAGACTGACAAAAAACTTAGCATATCATCCAATTATGATTGGATGCTTCCAATTATAAACTACAAGCATTGGAATTCCACAAGAATCCCAGAACCCCTGATTGTTATTATTATGGCCTTTTCGATAAGATCAAATTCTGAGATAAAATTCATTATAAAGGAACCTTTCATTTTGTCCAAGAGGGACGACTTTATATTAAAACATTATTTGCATGAGGGACAACTTTATTTATGTATGATATCATTATATTATGTGGGACGACTTGCTCACTAATTAATATTAAAAGGAAGGATGACTTGCATAGAAACATTTATTTGGCAAGGAGGGCCAACTTGCTTATCCCTTCCTTGATTAGTTGTCACCTCTTGGTCACATATTAATATGGGATGAAGTGTGCGAATACAAGCATCATCGAAAACATAACATGACTGCTATATTCACACACTTCAGCAGAGATATATAGCAGAGATATATCAGATCATTGCAATCCTAAATTCATATCATAGCAGCATCATCTTGAAAATTAAAAGCAGCAGACCTGAACTATATAGCAGACCTATTTAGATCAGTCTTGAGGAGCAATCTAAGGCAGTCTTGAGAAGCGATTTAGAGCAGACTTATAGCAGCAGACTTGGAGCGAATTATTGCAGACCTAAGGAGCAATTTGGGGCAGACTTGAGGAGTAAAGTATAGCAGACATAGAGGCACAATTCATAGCAGATTTGGAGGACAAATCTGAAGCAAACTCAAAGGTTGAATTACATCAACTTGAAGACATCATCAAGGAGATTCCACAGCATAACTGGGTATTATCTATTCCTTCTTTTGTCAATATTTTGTTAGGGCCTAAATCCTAGTTTTGAAAGATCATCTATAGTTTGAATTTTCAGATTAAGGAAATCAACCTAACACTTTCAAAACTAGGAAATTCAATATGTCTAGTGGAGTTAGACCAAAAGATAGACTCCAAGGAGCCACAAACTTTTTATATTGGAAAATTAGAATTCTTCTTGCCTTCAGAGAACTAGAGCTAGATTCAATTATAGAAAATCCACTTAAAAATGAGATGAATGAAGATGAGTCACGTGAGTGGAAAAGGGGTAATAACAAAGCTATGAGAATTATAATTGATAGCATAAAAGACCACATCATACCCACAATCTCCTATCTAGAGTCAGCCTATCTAATGTTCTTAACATTATCAGGGATGTTTGAAATTAATAATACAAGTAGAATTATGACTCTTAAAAATGAAATTTCACGAATCAAGATGAAACAAGGAGAAACTATCACATCATTCTTTATGAGAATCATTGAGTTAAGAAATCAATTAGCAACTATTGGGCACACCTACGTTGAAAAGGAACTATTTATGATAGCACTTACTGGATTACCTCTTTCATGGGACTTCTTTACTCAAGGAATCAGTGCTCGTCCTAAGATGCCTAAGTTTGATAAATTAAAGATGGTTTGTCTTCAAGAAGAATCAAGACTAATATCTAGAGGATCAAACTTTAAAGAAGACCTTCAAGTTTTATACTCCTAATCAAGAAAAAAAGATGACTACAAAAGAAAATCTCAAGACAAAGGAGATAGAAATTTTAGGAACAAAAGAAAGAGAGATTATCAAAACAAACAAGAAGGGAACTCTAACAATAATGGATGGAGAGGGAGAGACTATCTAAACAACAAATTTCAAAAGAGAGATTTGTCTAAGATTCAATGTTATAGATGTGATAAATTTGGTCACAAGGCATTGAATTGTCCTAATCAAAACAATCTTCAAGCTTCCATTGCAGAAGTAAAAGAATCATAATCTGAATGTTTTGTACTTTAGTCTTCACCTTGAGAGGCAATTAAGATATGGGCCTTCCTAAATAAACTCTTTCTAATTCTTTGTTACTTTTTAACATCACTTGTTGATATTACTTTACATTGAGAATATGATTCTTTGATATTATGTGAGTATTTTGTTATACTAACATATTTGCAGGATCTTTTTGGAGGCAATCCACCTGAGAGCTTGTGGATAGAATCGCCGATGGAGGCAATCCACCTAAGAGCTTGTAGATAGAATCGCCGATGGAGGCAATCCACCCGAGAGATTGTGGATAAAATCACCAATTGAGGCTCGTGCACCTTTGAGCGTTGAGGCTCGTGCACCCTTTTTGAGTAGAGGCTTGTGCACCTTTGAGTGTTGAGGCTCGCACACCCTTTTGAGCGTTGAAGGTCGTGCACCCTTTTTGAGCATTGAGGCTCGTGCACTTTTTAGTGGAGGCTCGTGCTCCTTTTGAGCATTGAGGCTCGTGCACCTTTGAGCGTTGAGGCTCGTGCACCTTTTGAGCATTGAGGCTCTTGGATAGAATTACCATTGGAGACTATCTTCCAAGAGCTTGTGGATGGGATCTCTTCTTGAAGAGATTTACACTCTGAGGTTAGCGTTTTATTTTGAATTTACATCTTGTGAAGATACTTCCTTTATTAAAGTTTTGATGATGCTTCTTGTGATTGTAGATTAGAGATCTATTGTTATGTTGATTTATATTCTTATAGATTTGAGATCTATTGATTTATTTTCTGATTACATAGAATTGAGGTCTGTTATTGAAATAATGCTGAGATCCATATCATTACATGTGAACGATACTTGTATAACTTAGATTTTGTAGTAGATGATACTACGAAGGCTAGGACATCTTGAGGATGGTCATCACATTGTTCACATCAGGTATGTATACATGATGAATATATTATGTTATGTTTTCTTTCCATGTTCATTGAGAATGAAATCTAGTAAAGCTTGTGATTAATTTGATCTTCCCTCGAGACCAAGAGGGAGTGTTAGTATTATGGCCTTTTTGGTAAGATCAAATTCTGAGATAAAATTCATTATAAAGGAACCTTTCATTTTGTCCAAGAGGGACAACTTTTTATTAAAACATTATTTGCATGAGGGACAACTTTATTTGTGTATTATATCATTATATTGTGTGGGACGACTTGCTCACTAATTAATAATAAAAGGAAGGACGACTTGCATAAGAAACATTTATTTGGCAAGGAGGGACGACTTGCTTATGCAAGTCGCCCCCCCTTCCTTGATTAGTTGTCACCTCTTGGTCACATATTAATATGGGATGAAGTGTGCAAATACAAGCATCATCAAAAACATAACATGACTGCTATATTCACACACTTCAGCAGAGATATATAGCAGAGATATATCAGATCATTGCAATCCTAAATTCATATCATAGCAACATCATCTTGAAAATTAAAAGCAGCATACCTGAACTATATAGCAGACCTATTTAGATCAGTCTTGAGGAGCAATCTAGGGCAGTCTTGAGAAGCGATTTAGAGCAGACTTATAGCAGCAGACTTGGAGCGAATTATTGCAGACCTAAGGAACAATTTGGGGCAGACTTGAGGAGTAAAGTATAGCAGACATAGAGGCACAATTCATAGCAGATTTGGAGGACAAATCTGAAGCAAACTCAAAGGTTGAATTACATCAACTTGAAGACATCATCAAGGAGATTCCACAGCATAACCGGTATTATCTATTCCTTCTTTTGTCAATATTTTGTTAGGGCCTAAATCCTAGTTTTGAAGATCATCTATAGTTTGAATTTTCCTTTCAAAGTCTGAAAATATTAACACTGATTGACTAATTGCCTCCTGGAAGAAACTGTCCCATCTACAATATTTAATGAATTGACTTCCATCCTCGAGATTGAATTTGGTTTCTTGCAAAAATAGTGCTTAACCATGCAGTTTTTGTTAGGGGCTGAGAGACCCTTGATATTCCAAGAAAGTATCTTCATTGCTCTCCAAGGGAGGCTCTGGCTCCCTTAAATAACTTAAAAAGTTTAGTGATGCTTAAAAGACCGTTCTCAAATGCTTCATCTTCCCTTTCTTCCTATTAGATTTTCTTCCCCTACTCCTTTTCAATTTTCCCAAAAGTTTTGCCGCCAATTGGCTGAAACATCTCGTCTCCAGGATATCCAAAACATCTTCTCCAAAGAACTCTTCAAAAGACTAGTTTGTATATGTTTGATCCCTAACCATAGCTGCATCCATCAAGGACTCACCTGCTTGGGTAGCCTTCTCCTTTGTAGAGTCTCCAACTTCATTGCGTTTGGGGCCTTTTGAACCAAAGAAGAGGCCGTAGCCTCTCTCCCAGTCGGAACTACCAGTGTATTATCCTTCTCAAGGATAGCCTTCACACATTGAACATTAATATGATTGCTCACAAAGTAAACAACCTCGCTCTTATCACCTTTATTGTCTTGGCGACACATCGAATTGGGAGCAATATCAACAGGGAACTTTGAACTTTCTCCTACATTGTTTTGATCTAACAAAATTCCTTTAGTTTTCCTTGAGCCTATTACAATAATAGTTAGTTTCTATTAATGGTTATCTATTTAACTATTGTAAATCTATTGTAAATATTAGAATCTTTCTAATATTTAGTTTTTAGTTAGTTAGAATAGAATGTTTCTATTCTTTACGAATGTTTCCTAAGGAAACAACGTTCACTCTTTTGTATATATTGATCTTTTGATCTCTGTTAATATATCAAGTAGTTTACCAATTACTTCCCGTAAAATGGTATCAAAGCGAATACTTAAATTTTTTTGAAAAATTTATAATTTCTTTTAAAAATTATTTGCATCAAATTTTTTAAAATTATTTTTGGGTTAGTTATTTTCAGAGATCTTCTCAGGGTTTGTGACTGTTGTTTCTTCCAACGTGACAACATATTTCTTGCCTGGAACCTTCAACTCGCGCATGCCATTTTTGGGAAGCTTTAAACACCATTTTTGGTGTCGGTTCTTCAAAAAAACAGTGATGTTTTTTCCTCCAAAGTGAAAAACGACCCTCTCTGTGGTGATATTCTCTCAGCATTTGTCGTTTTCTAAAAGAAAACTCCATTTTTCTGCAATTTTTGGAGCTATTTCGAACCAAATAGGGTTTTCTTCGAAAACCCTAATTTTCTATACGGATCAATTTTATTTTTTTTTGGAGATTCTTGGTGGGTTTTTCGAGAGCTCAACTGGGTTGTCGTCAGTTTTTTTTGGGTGCCTCGATTTTTGTGCCTCAATTTTCGAGCCAGCGAATCTAGATTCTGATAGCATATTCCTTTTGGATTTTCCAAGCTCTCTATCTTGGTATCCCTTCCTTTTTTTGGGGTCTTTCAAAATTTTGCCTCGACATACACACCTTAGTTCTACACGTTTTTCACTGAAAATCATGCCATGGCATCTTTGACAAATATTCTACTCGAGGGAAATTAGAAGTTCAATGGTCAGAATTATAGCATGTGGAAGCAGCAGATGCTAACCATCTTCGAATATCGCGACACCGATGCGGTGGTTCTAGGTACCACTAAATGTTTGGATGCTGCTAGTCTTGATCATGTTACATATGACCAACATAATTGGGAGGCGGTGATGCTTCTCAAGTTATCAGTGGCTGATGATCAACTCCCTTAGATTCCATCTGGCAAAACAGCTGCCGAGGTCTGGGAGCACTTCAAAACTCTGTATGGGACTTCAGATAAAAGCAGGACTTTCTTTCTCAAGAACAGTTTGTTTTCTATTGTCATGGATGAGCGGAAATCGCTCTAGGATAACCTGAATAGGATTCAGGAAATCTGTGATTAGTTGCTTGCCATTGGAGGCAAGATGGAGGAAGAGGACATTGTGGTAATCACCCTCAAAAGTTTACCCAAGTGCTACGAGCATTTTATCGAGACTCAACATCACTTCTACGGGTGTTGACCTGAAGTTCACTTATCTCTGCAAGATCGGTGGAAACAACAGTTGGTAGCAGTTCTAGCACCACCTCCACAGAGCAAGCCTTCGCTGCTAAATCCTTTCAGAAGGATAAGGGCAAGTCTCATTCTCAACAGTCTTCTTAGCAGAAGCCCTCTGCTCCAACATCTGAAGGCTCCAAGAAAAAGAACATTCAATGCAACTATTGCCATAGGTATGGTCACATGAAGGTTGAATGTTGAAAGCGCTTAGCTGCCCAAACTAAGCAATCTGGTTCACTGCCCAAAGCGAACAGTGCAAAGCACAGAGCAGACAAAATCTACCTTTTATGCCTTCATGGCTAAAAGACTAGCAGATCATGTCAAATCGTCTACTTGGTATATTGATTCAGGTGCCTCTCATCATTTTACCTACTGTAAAGATTGGTTCACTGACTACCAACCTTATTCGGATTCAGTTATTTTTGGTGGCGGGGAAGAGTACATTGTTGTCAGCAAAGGCAACATACAAATTCAGTCTGCTAGGAGGAATCTCATTTTCCTCGATGTGTACTATGTTCCAGGGATGGAACTAAATCTACTCTCAGTCAGTCAAATGCTGCGAAACTCTCCACGGTTGGATGTCACCTTCAGTTCACATCAGTGCACCATCACAGATCGGGAGACTCAGTTTGTTGTTGCAGTTGGCCTTGAGGATCATGGTCTTTTCAGACTTGTTGATTCTGGTGTTTCTCAAGACCTAGCTATGGTTGCTCAGTGGTCTTCTGTCAGTTTACTTTGGCATCAACGATATGGGCACTTAAATGGTGCTATCTTGCTCAGCTTGCTCGAGACAAGCTTGTCCTCAGATTGCCAGAGATTCAAACTCAACAGCTTGGGGTTTGTGATGCATGCCAGGCTAGGAAGCAACATTGCACACCTTTTCCTGTTGACGATTCATGACAGGCTTCTCAGGTACTTCAATTTGTTCATGCCAATATTTGTGGCCCTATGGCTACTCCTGTTCTTGGGTCCATGTATTTTCTGTTGTTGATGATTTCAGTAGAAAAATGTGGGTCTATTTTCTTAAAAAGAAATTAGATGTGTTTATGGTATTTGAGAAGTTTAAACCTCTAGTTGAAAAAGAGTTTGGGAAATCTATTATTGCTCTTAGGACAAATAATGGGGGGAATTTTGTTCTATTGAATTCTTTAGCTTATGTGATATTCATGGCATCAAGCGCCAGTTAACCACACCCCACACACCACAACAAAACAGTATAGTTGAATGTCAGAACAGAACAATCACCGAGATGGCTAGATCCATGCTCGAACACAGACATGTTTCGAAGCAGTTTTGGGTAGAAGCAATTAACACTGCAGTCTACCTTTTGAATCGGTCACCCCTTGTGGCAGTCAAAGGCAAGACTTCAGAAGAGGCCTGGTCAGGTCGCAAGCCCAGAATCAGTCACTTGAAGGTTTTTGGCTCTCTTGCCTATGTTTGGATCCCTGATGCGTGACACAGACCAAGGCAGGGAGGATCCAATTAAGGACAATCCAACCTTGCAACTTCAGAATTACACAGCGGATAACTCAACACAACAAGATGTTTGAACTCAATTTTCATTAACATGCCCGGCTGTAAGGCCTTCCGGGTTAGGGCCAATTACAATCAGAAGTAATTCTGTAAGATCAACAAGATCCAATACAATTCTAGCTAGTTCAGCTTTGAAAACTATCAGCAACTGATGAAAACCCTAAGGCGGATCTAAACTTGAGCTCGCAAGCCTCCAAGCAATCTTCTTGTTTCCAAGCCTCAACCACTAGCTCTGTTACAAACAAACTATCAGAAATCAATCTGATCTGCAAGATCCCACGGGAACTTTTCCACAACTTCGCCACTCAAATCTGCTATCAGAGTCTCCTATCTGATCATCCAGATCTGCTAAGTCTCAAAGTCATCTGCCCAAACAACTACCCCAAAACATCATATAAATACTAATCATCAACCACAAGTCGGCTGGATGAAACCATTAACTCCTAACAAATATTAAATGCAATACAAGTCGGCTCTCAAATAGCCTTACAATAATTAAATTCAACATGTCGGCCTGAAACAACAGCTACCAACAATAAATGCACCAAGTCAGCTCAACAAATCACACAGAACTCCAGTCGGTAAACCAGAACAATCGAGCACCAGTGAAATAACCGAGCATACCAAGCATCGCCGAGCACCAGTGAAATAACCAAGCATGCCAAGCATCGCCGAGCACCAGTGTCGACTGAGCACCGCAGGCATCGCCGAGTAACACTTTCACCGAGCACCACAGATTACCGAGTTCTCTTCAGCGACCGAGCTTCCTTCAATGACCAAGACCGTCGTTCAAGGCTGCAACTGAGTAACACCGGCCAAACAACACACCTCCATGCAGATTCACCGAGTACCCTAGAATGCCCCTGCATCAATGCGTCACGCACCAAGTTGGATGCCAAGAGTCAGAAACTCATGTTTGTTGGATATATTAGTCTTCACAAAGCCTACCGCTTGATCGACACTGAGACATCTTGTCTCTTGCACAGTCGTGATGTAGTCTTTGATGAGTAGCGAGGACCATTCATGCCGTTGTCTTTTGTTCCTGATTTAGTAGACCAGCCTATAAAGGCTCATGATTTGGGAGTTCGGCTTCCATTAGGTCCACCTGATGGGAGGGCTCTAGCAGCTCCAGTAACTCAAGTAGTACCAGTGATTCCTGTATAGACACCTCCAGTCTCTCCTGCAAGATCACCCACATGTAAATGCTTCACCTGATTTTGGTCCAGATTCTTCTAATGAGGAACATGATCATTGCGCATCTCTTGATGCTAATGTTGGTCCTTCTCTCCGGCCTAAATGGTGGGTTAAGACACTTGCCGATCTTCGGGATAATGATCTCATCAAGGGGAGAACTGCTAGGAAAAAGAGTAAACCTATAGAGACTGTTAATATTGCTCTCATGGCCAACATTCATAGTGTGTTTGAACTTCAGACATACTCAGAGGCTAAAGGAATTCCAGAGTGAGAACATGCCATGAATTCTGAACACCAAAGCCTGCTGAAGAATCACACCTGGGTCCTTTCTTATCTTCCACCAGGGAAGAAACCCATTGGCTGCAAATAGGTCTACAAAATAAAGTATAAGTCTGATGGTACTTTGGATAAGTACAAAGCTCGTTTAGTTGCGAAGGGCTTCTCTCAGCGTCACGACATTGATTACGAGGAGACCTTTGCTCCTACAACAAAGATGAGCACTATCAGATTAGTCCTAGCCATGGCAGCTCAGTCTGGCTGGTAGGTCCATCAGATGGACGTCAAGAGTGCTTTCCTGAATGGTGACCTACAGGAAGAGGTCTACATGATGCAGCCTCTTGGTTTCAAGGTTGTTGGTAAAGAACACCAAGTACTCAGACTGGTGAAAGCTCTTTGCCTTGAAGCAGGCCCCTAGGGCATGGTACATGAAAATTGATAAGTACCTCAGTGATCAAGGCTTCTAGAGGAGTTCTTGAGACTCAAATTTGTACATCAAGACTACTAACTGTGACATCATCCTTTTGGTCATTTATGTGGATGATCTGATCATCATTGGCAGTTTGACATCTTTGATTGAGGGAATCAAACAAAGTTTATGCCAGTCTTTTGATATGATTGACCTTGGCCTCATGCATTATTGCCTCGGTGTTGAGGTTTGGCAATAGTCTTCTAGTATATTCATTTCTCAGTCCAAATATGCCAGGGCTTTGTTAGACAAGTTTTGTATGCAAGATTGCAAGCCTGCATCTACACCTATCGAGAAAGGTCTGAAGTTATTAGTCAAGTCTGATTCTCCTCCAGTTGATGATACTACATACAAGCAACTAGTAGGCAGTCTCATCTATCTCTCTGCTACTAGACCTAATATCAGCTTCGTCGTCAACTACATTTCACGCTTTATGACAACTCCCAAGGTTGATCATTGGATGGCTGCTAAGCGTGTGCTTTGTTATGTGAAGGGCACTACTGATTATGGAATTCTCTACTCTTGGATTCCTAATCCCAGACTCAGTGAATTCACAAATTCAAATTGGGCAGGCTCTGTTGACGATAAAAAGTCAACCTCTGGATATGTGTTTAGTTTGGGATCTGGTGCCGTCACATTGACCAGTAAGAAGCAACATGTCGTTTCCCTCTCCACTACAGAGGCCAAATACCAAGGGACAGTTAAGGTGGGTTGTGAAGTTGTTTGGCTTCGTTGGATGCTTGGGGATATGCAAATGTCACCAACAAGCCTGACCACTTTGTTTGTTGATAACGAAGGCGTTATCAAGTTAGCACAAAATCTAGTCTTCCATGAAAGAACCAAGCATGTAGATGTTCATTGTTGCTACATTCGACAATAGGTTGAAGACGGGACAATACATTTACAGTATGTTTCTACAACAGATCAGATTGTAGACATTCTCACCAAGCCTCTTGGTCCAGACAAGTTTGCCAAATTCAGAGGACAGCTTGGTGTAGTGGATAGATTAACCATTAAGGGAGGGTATTACAATAATAGTTAGTTTCTATTAATGGTTATCTATTTAACTGTTGTAAATCTATTGTAAATATTAGAATCTTTCTAATATTTAGTTTTTAGTTAGTTAGAATAGAATGTTTGTAAATATTAGAATATTTCTAATGTTTAGTTTTCAGTTAGTTAGAATAGGATGCTTCTATTCTTTATGAATGCTTCCTAAGGAAACATCGTTCATTCTTTTGTATATATTGATCTTTTGATCTCTGTTAATATATCAAGTATTTTACCAATTAATTCCTATAATAAGACTCTTGTAATTGTTTATGCAAATCTAATAAAGGCACTATCTTTTGGCGTGGTTGGGTTTTTCCCTTGAGTAGGAGGGTTTTCCTAGGGTAAATATTTGTGTCATTTGTTCATATGATTTTCTGATCTTTTGTATATGGCATTTATAATATTCTGGTTCAAAACATTAACAAAAATAATTTACCATTTGTGCATTGTGTTTTATAAAGTGACAAACTAATACAAAAATATCATCAATCCCTACATTTGTGCATTGTGTTTTTTTCTTGAATGTTGATTATTTTCCTTTCAAATTCAAAGTCAAAGTTCAAAGAAAGAATTTAGAAAAATCAGCAAACCTTAATTTTTTTAGAAAAATTTGTTAGTACATGTTTACAATTTTTTCTTAAATTAATGTAGGGTTTGCTATTGTTCTACTTCTCTCATTGAAGTATGAAATTTAGATTTGAAAGGAAAACATTCGAATTCCAGATTTGGAAAGTTAAACTTAAAAAAATTAACTATAAATTCCATGAACATACAAAAAAAACTAACAAAATCCATATTTTTATGTTTTCTTTATTGCCCAACTTTACATTGACTCTGGTCAAGTCAATTTGCTTAGACTCAAGGAGTTAGGCTGTGACTCGTGACTTGGTGAGTCACATGCTTGACTTGTTTGTGCCCAAGTTAGGGTCATTTTGATTGGGCGGCCTTGACTTGTCTTGTGACTCACCAAGACTCAGTGACTCACAGTCAATCTAGGAACTCTAATTTAATGCGGCAAGAAACTCTTATTGAGATAATGTGATCATGACCTTGAACATTGTAGGGTAAGAGATCAAGACATAGTCCACATCACTTAAGTGGTTTGTTGCTCTCGAATTTAGTGGCAAATACAAAGATGATTGTGGAAGAGGAAAAAGAATAATATATTATATTATTAGATGGGTGGATAGATAGAAGGAATCAAACACATCAAATTTTAGTGGCCTCAAATGTTATATGGTGAACTTGAGGTTTATTGATGCCTATGAGAGTGTAAAGAATGTTGAGAGTTTGAGTTGAAAATTGGAGGAGGTTCTCTTAGATGTTTGTATGTAAACTATGGTTCAAGTTGTGATCGATAATGCAACTTTAAAAGAGTCCTTGTGCTCCTCATTACATTGGCTCTTTGTTGTAGGACATAGACAAATTCCAGTTAGGAGAAATATGAGGTGGAATGTAAGGACCAACCTGTCCTAAGAATTAAAATGACAGAAAAACTAGAAGATTCATTAATAATATATCAACTTGAATTACAAAGCTATATTTTTTTTTTACTTGATAAAGTTAGTCATTGATTGCTCAGGAGAATTTCTTTTAAAGAGTCCATCCGGGACAAATTTCCACTTAGCCATCTAGGCTCTTCTGTCCTGGGCAAACGAAGGGGTCGTCCGGACCCAATCTCTAACCGTGCGGGTTAGAGGATGTAGTAAGTGACATAAAAGTCATTCATCCATCCATCCGGGATGGGTTCATAAGGACAGGAAATACTTAACGCTCTGATCAGAGACTTACACTCTTCGGGACCATCCGGGTCTAGAGTAGCTTGCAAGAGATTTCACAATCTGCCCAAGACTGTGCCAAGGTTCTTAGCAAGGTTATAAAATAAGATTTGCACCCTTCCTTGGATTTTGGGCTTACGGCCAGGTGCAGACCACCGAGATTAATTTTAAGTTCTATACCCCCTCTCGGCTTTCGGGCATCCGGCCGGGTATAGATACCTTCCTGAGAATCATTCTTTTCTTAGTTTAATAATTTCAGAAGCTTGCATTTTGACTTGACTATTAACAAGAAACCACTTAATTATGTCCAAGGTACCTGTGCACTGGAGGTATCCTTCACCTACCAGGCTGCCTACATACCCGTATCCACAGGATCAAGGCCCTTGCACCGTTCGCACTAACGTAGTATGTAGTTCTGGTTTCTACTTTGTTTTGATGTAACCATAGTGAGAATGAAACCCTTTTCAAAGGATTACCCATTCCCAAATAGTTCTTTGTCGGCATACACCCACTCGGGCGAATTAGACGGAATCCTGAGTTATTTACTATAAATATCAACCATGTATAAAATTTTACCTATGCGCATGGATCCTACTTCTTCACCTTTAATTGATACAGAACTAGCTTTTCCTAAGTTCTTATGTGCCTCTCACAACATTTGTTTTCCCTATATTCCTTCACATGAGTTCCCCATATGTTTATCATGAGCCAACTTGTTAAAACAATATCATTTAATTGTAAATTTATGAGATAGCTTGTTCATTTGAGTTACTAATCAAGCAGTCACTCTTAGACAACTAAGATACAAGAACAAATCTACTCATATTTAAATAATACATAGAACCAAGCATTCCTATTATATGGCAAGCATTCAGTACCGCAGGCATAATATGTTTATTTCAAGAGATTTTGTTCTTTGTATACACACATATGTAACTGTGCGTGTGCTTAGCTTTATACCACTTCTTGATCAGTGAAGACAACAATGATGAATGGCAATAAAAGGGTCTGAACTATACCATGGTTCAGAATTAATTTTGGTTCCTTGTCTAATAAATCAAATTATTTTCATTCAATCATTGTTCCGATAGGCTGTCATATAAGTTTCAGATCTGATACAGAATATAGAAGTGAATACATAGACTGTCTAATACCCAGAAGTTACATAGAATGGTTACTTTAAATCTAAGCTGTAGATAGCAGCTATAACAAAGAGGTCAGCTGTAGATCAAAGATGAATATGGTAGAGGGTGAAGCCTCTATTTGGTGGGTTAATCTGATTTAATACAACCAGCATTTATAAAATTCTGAATGTCATTATATACAGATACAACAGTACCAAAGTGTATTATCAAACACAATTATATAATTCCAAGGTATATCATCAAATATAACCACATCAGTGCCAAAGGTCATGTAGGTATAAACAGGCCAGAACATACACATATATTTCTGAAAGAGTATTATTTTCAAAATAATATCTTTAAAGCAAATCCTCTTTTCTTTTCTTTTCCAACTATCCCATGTTAGTTTTTAACCCAGCATTGCATATATACCAAGAATGATTGAAATAAACAAAGCCATAGTTTCTACTTATGTGAAGTAAAATGACAATTAAAAGACATGGCACTGTGCAAGTAGGAGGTTCTTCTAGTCCATGAATATTTTTTCAGCAGTTCAAACAAAACATGCTCCTGTGTCATTCCAGCCACTAACAGGACAATGGCTTCCAATTTGGTAAAGAAATAAACTAATAAAAATACCACAAGGTAAAAATATCTTCCACATTTTAATTGGAAGCAAGGGTTGAAATATGAAAATCATACCTGGCTTTTCTTGCAAATGCCCACAATCAGATAATAGAGAGGATACATACAATGGCGCAGTTTTATGCAATCATATCTTTTCAATTCTAAATCTAGATTTCGCTAGCCCCCCCCCGAAATTTGTAGAGCTATAGGCTTACTTCCAGCCGCTGCTCTCTTCCCGGCAATCCCTTTCTCTTCCATTTGTTCCCTTTTATTATTGTTCCCAGTCGGTGAAAGCATGGCAGTGGAAATTGTTTTATAATGGTTCAAATCAGATTTTTAACTTTCTGATCCTTCCACGTTGGCTGTATACCTCAGAGGTCTATTCCTTTCCAGCCACGTTGCTTGGTTACGTTCTTCCTCCATTCCATTTGGGCGCGTATACTCTCTAACCTGCACACAAATGTTTCTTTTGTGCCAACTCTCTTCCTCTGCATTTTGTCGTGAATGAACTTTGTTCACATTATACCAAAGGAAATATGAGAGGTAATATTTAGGTTTAGTTTATAATTTATTTTATTTATCATCTTAAATTTATTGTTATTTTTAAATTATTATTATTGTATATATATTATATTATATGTAAATATTTACTTTCATCATCTTTTATATATTGCTAATATTTATTTTGTTAAGGATTATATTAATTTACTTATCAATATTTCCGTTATTTCAAATTGCATATATCATTATTATTATTTTTAAGTATTTGACAATTTATTTAAAACCTTAGCAATATTAAAATTATCTATTTATAAAGTGGTTTGATGAATACTAGGATTTTTAAAATAATATTCGAAGTCTACAAAATAATTTTATCTCATAGAAATCCACTAAATTACAATAATGTATGATGAATATAAAAGAATGAACTTTAATTGAAAATCTAGATGGTAAAAGAGGACAATTTAATTCATCATGGAATAATCAAAATAATCCATCTCAGAATAATTAAATAATTAAATGAATATCCTCGAAAATCAAAATAAATGATGTATAATAAAAGAATGCCACACATTAGTACATTTGTCAAATAATTATATATATATATATATATATAAGAGTTTGTAAAGATTAGCATCTAGAGGGTCGTGACATGGAAGATGCAAGGAAGATAACCAAATGCATTTATAATCACTCTTGGGTGCTTAGATCGATGAGAGAACACACTAGTGGAAAGGCATTTGTACAAATAGGTACCATAGCTTGTGGCTAGCTTCATCTCGTTCTAGAGTATTTATGATTTACGAATGCCTTTAAGAAGATGTTCGTGACCCAGCAATGAGTTGATTCTTTTAATTTGGAGAAGATAGATGAAGAGGCAGTTGCAAAGACAAGTTTTAATGATTTCTTTGTGAAGAAAGCTAATGAGAAATCAATCTGACTATAAAATTCTATTTGAGTTTTAAAATGTATCCTTTAACTTGGTTTTTTCTAAATTGTAATTGCTAGAGATTGTTTAATTTATAAAATTTTAATTTTCAATTGTAATATTAATTTGTTTGTAGGTGTCAATGTCTTTAGTTAGGGTTTTGTGTTTGGCGGATTGTGAGCGAAACCCAATGGGTGCTTGTATGATATAGAGATACAAGCATGTAAAAGGGAGGCTCTTCTTTTTCACACTAGCTATGCAAGGGAGAACTACCCAAGCATTAGGTGACAATTTTTAGTCTTCACTTTGCTTCACTTCAAAGTTCAAATGCTTAATGTGTGTAGTTACTATTTACTTACAAACTTGTCCCAACTTTTTAGCACATTGAGATGTGAGCATAACTGGAGCTTATTCGATGCTAATCACACAAAGAAGTGTAACAAATGACACAAAAGCTCTTCATTGATCTCATTGTCTTGCAATATAGTTTTCACATTCACTTAACAAAGGTGGAGAAATCAAATAGTTGTGACATGATTGACTTGGATGACATTGATCCATGTAGTGATTGGTCTCTCTAGGATGATGATCCCATGGTTACAGAATACAAGAGTGATCTAAGATGCAAGCAAAGGAGGGTGTAATAATAGTAGAAGCAGGGTGTGTTGGATTAGATGGCATCATGGTGGGAGATGATGATGATCCTAAGGAGTCGTTGCCTTTTTGCTCAACGGTGGAGTTACAACTGATTGAAGAAACTTATAAATTGTTGTAAGTTGCATGGAATTGTATGTTTTTTTAATCATCATGGGATTCATATCATATTATCTGTTATTGTGTTTGCATGTTGATGTGATATTGTAGCTTTTTATTCAAATCTAATAGAAAACACTTACCCAACATTCAACAAACTCGTTTCATATGTTTTGTTAATTGAATTTTGCATGAAACCTATGTTTTTTAATGAATTTAAGTATTTTTAAAACTTTCTGAGCCCTGCTGAGTTTTTGCCAAGCCATTGAGTTCGAGTCAAAATTGGGTCTGCTGAGTTTTGTTGAGTTGCATGTTTTAAAATTATTGTCAGAATAATAGAGAAAATAAAATGGGAATTAGGTTGGTTCTGCTATTTGCCTAAAATGTAACACATCTAGTATCTAAAGAATCTCGTCTAACTGGAAAAATGGTTTTCTGATCTTTAAATTTGTGTGTTGGAGTTCAATGCTAAATTGTGAGCTTAATGTCTTGATTATGTTGGCTTAATGCCATATAGGATTGTTAGACCTAGTGCTCTCTGTAAGATTGGGTCATGACATAATGTTAAGTTGTTATATCAAACTGTTCTTTTATCAAATTTAGTTGTGCAACAATTTTGTTAAAAGTTTTTGGGTTGTGGAATTTGGTCAGTATCTAAACATCAGAGACTGAAAAAGCGATTTGGCAATGATGTTGGGGCTTGTATTTGCCTAAAATTTAGCACCTGCACTATCCAACAACTCTTGTGTCTAATTGCCAAATGGATTTCTGAAGTACAAATTTGTCTTTGGAGTTAATTTATTTGTCAAATTAATGTCTCTTAGATTAGTCTTGATTATGTTGGCACTATGGCTTGCTGGTTTGTTAGGTTAAATTTTTTATACAAGTTTGTGTTTAATGTCTTAATGTCTTAATGGTGTTTTATGTTGTAATAGCCAGTATCTTTGGAGCTTGGTGGGAAAAGCCCAATTATTGTGTTTGAGGATGTAGACATTGATAAAGGTAAATCTTTATGAAACTTATCTTCTGCATTCTTAGCTAGTTATTATCCAGAGATGTCTCCATCTGTTGATTTTTTTCTGTCCTAAGAATAAATATGTTAGGGAAAATAACTGACACTGTAATGTTGTATTACATGCATCTTTATTCTGGTTGAGAATGTTTTTCTTTTGGCCTTTTATATCACTGTTTTATTCTATTGAAGGTGTTAATATTAGAAAAGTGTGCTCCATAATAAGTGCACCACTCACAAGGTTAAGTCTTGTATGGCATTTCATTAGCTTCTTATTCATAAATGGTTGTTACCTATGGCATACAGATGAGAGTTAAGGGCCATTTTGTTTTATGGAGGTCAGATTCATCAAATTGGATCTTCTATAGTACACGCACACACACGAGTTTTCTTACTGTTTGTACGTTTTCCATTTAAGTAGTCTCTCTTTTACATGCTAATATTGAATTTCTGAAACAGCGGTAGAATGGACAATGTTTGGCTGTTTTTGGACAAATGGACAAATCTGTAGTGCAACATCACGCCTTCTAGTCCAGGTATGTAGGAACAAGTACAATTGAATAATTGGTAGACATTTATATTATCATGCATAAGATGATTCAATTGGGAGACATTTATATTATCATGCATAAGATTCTGGCAAAACTTATAAGAACTTTGAATTAATAGGATTGAGTTTGTTAGTATTTTTCAGATTTTACCTAGGAATGAACAAACTATAGAAGACTTCCAAATACTAAGCACAGAATAAACTCAAGGCAAGGGAGAGATAGTACCTGGATAATAACTCTTGATGTCTGTCCAAGAAGTCTTTAGATCTGATCCTTCAGATATGACTCGAGTTGACCCTTCTAGGGCTTTTCATAGATTAAATCTATGGTGACATAGACCAGCGCTATGTGCCTTATAATCTGCTATTGACTGCACCCAAACTGCATTGTATGTGTCTTGAATCTGCACCTTATTTAGTTTGCAAGCCTTAAGGCTGTACAAATTTCTGCCCTTGATGTACTGCTGCTACAGCAGGTCCAAATTCCAGCCCTAATTCGTAGTCCAATCTGCAGTATTAATCACCTAAGTAGTTACTTCAGAACTGAATTAGAAGCAGGTCAAATTAGCTCAAAGGGCAGAGGAGAATTTCGCATATAACTGATTTTGAGGAGCAGAGAACATATTATGTTTTTGATGATCTCTTGCTCTCAAAATCGATTCCTATATATATGTGAATATAATCAAAATTGTCATCCTCAAGGAGGGCCGACTTGTCCAAATAATGGACCCTTTTTAATTATAAAACACAATATATATTAAATGCTTTTATTTTATAATAATACTATTATTATTATTATAAAATCGTGCAATCTAGGGTGTCATTAATAATAAATAATTATTAATTTCTGTTGTCCGAGTTTGATCTAAGCCGACAGGCTATAAATATTAACACTCCCCCTTAGACTGGAGGGTAAGATCAAACCATAGATCCCATCTATACCAAGACACACCCTTAACTATCACCCTTGATAGTGAGAACAAAAACATAATCATCTTAGATACCCTATCCAGAGATATCATATATTCCAAGTCTATGAAGGTAGATCCTATCTACCATAAGTCCAAGTCTATATAAAAATTTGGCTCAAAACCGTTATCCTCCAAATGAGTGGATTGATTAGATCCACAAAAATATCAAGTCCATGATATTCATCATAACATTGAATTGTCAAATTCTTCAATATATAGAAACATCAAGTCCATG
Source organism: Chamaecyparis obtusa (assembly GCA_027943335.1). Classification (NCBI taxonomy): domain Eukaryota; kingdom Viridiplantae; phylum Streptophyta; class Pinopsida; order Cupressales; family Cupressaceae; genus Chamaecyparis; species Chamaecyparis obtusa. The sequence goes on along the minus strand of BSBK01001465.1, from coordinate 328,661 downwards.
ATGTATACCATACAATTTGTGGATAACTAAATCCATGAGTCACCAAGACTCGAGAGATGTCAAATCCATGACATCATACCAACATCAAGTACATGATGTTTTACTATCCAGATGTGGATTTCTCAGATCCACGAGTCTCATGACTCAAGAATTTAGAATATCAACTCTATGATATTCATGGTATTATCAAGTCCATGATGTTACCAAATACTCAATTGTGGATCCCTGATCCATGAGTCTCCAAGACTCAAAGGATATCAACTCCATGATATCCAGAGCATTGGTCTCACAAATATCAAGTCTATGATATTCACCAAGTGCTCGGAGCAATGGTCTTTTGACATCAAATCCATGATGTCTCACCAATTTCTTGGAGTAATGGACTTTTGACATCAAATCCATGATGTCTCACCAATTACTAGGAGTAATGGACTTTTGACATCAAATTCATGATGTCTCACCAATTACTTGGAGTAATGGATCCTTGATCCATGAGTCCCCTGGACTCGAAGAACATCAAATGATATTCTTCAATTCATAAGATTAACTCAGCCAAAAACATAAGTATATCCAGATGAATAATCATATGAAACCACATAAGTATAAGATTGACCAATATGATGAAAAGTTCACACATAGAACCGCATGTATTTAGTAAATGAAAGAAAGTATGATCCATTAATACATAATATTAAAGTATGCTTCACAAGCTATACAAATGATGTATGCCCCATACAATCAGCATAATTTATCCAGCATCTATGCATAAGAATAATCACATAAGTCTTCACCACATACAGGTAAACATATAACCAGGTGCAATGTGATCACAGCAAGATGCAATATAGTTCTCTATATGAATCAACATAACTCTTTAAGAGGTATGCCTATTCTAACATATGCCAATGTAAAAATGTTCCAACCAATAATGTATGCACCTATGCATAAGGAAAACAGTAACTAGTAGTACTAGCAATTGTGATTTCCGTAACAGAGAATATGAGTCAAAGAAGATATACAAATCAATTGTAACATATTCGAATGTTTAACATAAACCAAGAGATGTATTTACTCATGAAATTTCCTAATATGTTCACACATGAACAGCATAAACAAGGTAATGTGAAAACATAGAATATGCCAGTCAGAATATTATAATGTATGTTCCTATACATAAAATATACCAAGTATCCCAATAGTTATGAATGTTGCCATCCATGCATCAAATAACAGAGCTGCAACATAAAGTATAAACAACATATACAAGGATGCAGATGTAAGCAACCAGCAGAGGGAGTTTATAACTTAGATGATTTCACACGTGAGCCCATTTAAACTCCCTCTCAAAGTGCAAAGTGTTTTGATCCGGGTACATTTACCTCCACAAAGGATGCTTGAAGGTTGTTCCTCTCAGGACAATTTACAGCTATATGACCAAACTTCTCACATTTAAAACATTTAGTTTTAGAGAAGTCCTTGAAAGGTTTCCTTTTCTTAAAGTGCTTCTTTCCCCCTTTGTCCTTTGAACTTCCTTCATTTTCATTCTCTTGATATTCCCTCTTCCTTTTGAATTTTCCTACCCCCCCCCTTCGAGTTTTGGGAGAAAAGAACTTGAATGTCTTCCTTGAAGATTGAGCCTCTTGATATTAATCTTGCTTCTTCTTGAAGACAATCGGTCTTTAGTCTATCAAGAGTAGTTAATTTGGAACGAGCACTAATCCCCTAAATGAATGCTTCCCAAGTAAGAGGCAATCCGTTGAGAGCTGTTATAGCAAGCTCTTTATTATCATAATTGAACCCAATTGATGATAGTTGATTCCTTAAATCATTGATCCTCATGAAGTACGAAGTGATGGACTCCCCTTGATTCATTTTTATTCGGGAGAGGTTATTTTTAAGGGCTAGGACCCTATTTGTATTGTTGATTTGAAACATGCCAAATAATGAGGTGAACATCTCATATGCATTCTCTAGATTTGCAATAGTTGGCACAAGATGTTTAACACTATCAACAATTATCCTCATTGCTTTATTGTTGTTTTTGTTCCATTCCTTCTTTTCATCATCATCCATGTTTTCTTTAGGAGGACCTTCAATGACTGAAATAATTTCTAATTCTCTTAGAATGATTAATAACCTCATTTTCCAAGATGTGAAGTTAACATCTCCCTCTAGCCTATCTTCAGGTCTAATCCTGGAAGACATGATTACCAACTTAGTTGAAAGAATTAGTTTGAATTCCTAAATCTGAAATGGATCTTTTCTCTACCGTAGCTCTGATACCATGTTAGTATTTTTCAAATTTTACCTAGGAACGAACAAACTATAGAAGACTTTCAAATACTAAGCACAGAATAAACTCAAGGCAAAGGAGAGATAGTACCCGGATAATAACTTTTGATATCTGTCCAAGAAGTCTTTAGATCTGATCCTTCAGATATGACTCGAGTTGACCCTTCTAGGGCTTTTCATAGATTAAATCTATGGTGACATAGACCAGCGCTATGTGCCTTATAATCTGCTATTGACTGCACCCAAACTGCATTGTATGTGTCTTGAATCTGCACCTTATTTAGTTTGCAAGCCTTAAGGCTGTACAAATTTCTGCCCTTGATGTACTGCTGCTACAGCAAGTCCAAATTCCAGCCCTAATTCGTACTCCAATCTGCAGTATTAATCACCTAAGTAGCTGCTTCAGAACTGAATTAGAAGCAGGTCAAATTAGCTCAAAGGGCATAGGAGAATTTCGCATATAACTGATTTTGAGGAGCAGAGAACATATTATGTTTTTGATGATCTCTTGCTCTCAAAATCGATTCCTATATATATGTGAATATAATCAAAATTGTCATCCTCAAGGAGGGCCGATTTGTCCAAATAATGGACCCTTTTTAATTATAAAACACAATATATATATTAAATGCTTTTATTTTATAATAATACTATTATTATTATTATAAAATCGTGCAATCTAATGTGTCATTAATAATAAATAATTATTAATTTCTGTTGTCTGAGTTTGATCTAAGCCAACAGGCTATAAATATTAACAGAGTTTGGGTAGCATATTTTCCCACATTTCCAATAACAATAAATAAAGTACTCTAGGTGTAGTCTTGCATTCACAAAGGGAATATAAATGTTAGTAATGATGAAAATGAATCTGTTGTCATAGTTAAGAATTCTGTAAAGCTGCAAAACCTGCTTTATTGGGTTCCATTGAGTTACTCATGTATATGGCATACTTTGCAAACTATGACTTGATTTATATGTAGACAAAAAGTTTCTGACTAGGCAAAACTTGACAACTTAAAAAATACTTCAATTAATTTGAGAAAAGCACAAGAAAAATATAGTTACAAAGTGTACTAAATGAGTCTATAAAATGTTGGGTAAGTGCTTTGTTAGGACTTTCAATCTTAACCAAATGCTTCTCATTTTTGCATCCCAAGGTGTAAAGGAATGACCTCTCAAATTCTATTCTTTGATTCTGTTATTTATTTTTCCGCTACTATTGCTTAAATTTTGTTCAACAGGGATTCCTCTCCCATCTCCTTATCCTGAAATATTCTCCTATTGTGCTCCTCCCAAATTTTCTAGATGAGTATCGATGGACAAATAAGCCAGACTTGAGTAAACAACTTGCTGATTTATGATCAGGCACAATATAAACCAATCTATAATGTCATTTGGACATGCTCCTGCCCAACCCAGCTGAGCACACATCCATTTCCAGGACACTTGTGCAAAGGGGCAGCCCTGTTGACTGGTCTTTATCTGTTTTAACAAAGGTTCCTATTTCATTTCCCAGCACTCTCAAGACCTCTTTGTTCCATTAATCAGACAACTGATTCTTTAATCGGACCCACATGGGAGCCTGCCCTAACATCTGCTATTTAGGATTTAATTTTTCTATCCATTCTTTTAAGTAAAAACCCACTTCGTCCATCATATATGAACCGTTGCTCAAGATTTGTGTCTTCAGCTAATTCAATTCACATTTAATACGGAGGAATGTATTTTCTAAGTTTCTCACCTTGATTCTCTCTGCCCATTTCTGCTCCCATCATTATTTGGTCTTCTCTTCCATAAGGTCTCTTCCAGCCCATTTTGCAAAAAAAGCCCTAGCTTGCAGTTTTTCTTTGTGTGGGTTAAGGATTCTTGGTGGCACTCTCACCGCTTTGCTGTTTGGCATTATGAATCTGTGGTCTCTATTTCCTGTCTACTTGTAATGTCCCCAACTAGGACTTTACTTAATTTACCCTAAGATGTCCAACTAGGGTTTGGATTGCACTTGGGAATGGCCATTTGTAATGCTCCCTACTAGGAGGCTGCCAATTCCCAATGATTAACATTCATCATTATGCACTTAAATTAAGAAACAACCACTGATTCATAATACATACTTAATCCCTAATTCTTTACTTCTCTCCTAATCAATAACCTTAAGAAGGATGTCGATTTACTTGTCCCAAGGGCACTTGAAAACCAATCTACAAGTAGGATCCCTCAAGCACATATACATACCTATCTTGGGACTTCTCCCTCAAGGATTTGTGATTTATGTCCTTACCCCATCTTGGGAGCTCCCTACTACATTGTGAGGTACTGCTTCATTTCTCCTTGACAAAACCAACCTATCCTTTTAACATTGTTAGTGAGTGTTTAAAGCTTACCTTCTCCTTGGCTGCACACCAACTCCCTGCCTTCTCTTTGGAAATGTCATACCCCTAGGGGCAAACTCTGGTGTAAGGCTCCTAACACACTCCTGTCATAGTCACAACGGATAAACAAATGGTTCTTTCCTAAATATAGACAAAGGCATTATTATGAAGCATGATAGGATGTAAGAAGGAAACATTTTGTCATATTGCAACTTCCCTAAACGTTTCCTTGGAGGGTGCAACAACTTAATCTTTAACAGCATGCCACTTGCCAACAAACTTGTGCATTTAATTCCAATGAGACTCATTCATGTACTAGTGGGAAATTAACGAGGTTGAGTTTTTAAAAATGAATCACATTCACGGACAGAGTAAATGCACATCTAAAACTACTCCATGACTTGTCTTTGCATGTTATGTCTGTTTAATTTGGGTCTTTTGTTGCCATTGATGATTTAACTATTTAATAATCTGTGAAATATGATCATTGTGTAGCAGTACTGTAATGTAACATACTTTAGTTTTATTATTGGGTGATAAGTTCAATGATGTACATTGATGACAAAATCTGCTTGTTCACAGGAGAGTATTGCAAAGGAGTTCATTGAAAAACTTGTGAATTGGACCAAAAACATCAAAATTTCTGATCCTCTGGAAAAAGATTGCCGGCTGGGACCTGTTGTTAGTGAAGGACAGGTAAGAATGAAAAGGTTCTAAGTTAATGTTTTTTTATGATCATTTCTGATTTGTTTGTGTGGATATGACGTTAGCTCATTAGGGGTTTACATAGATACATAGATACATAGATACATAGACACACACACATACATATACATATACATATACACATACATGCACATGTACATATACATAAAGCTCACAACAGGCATTGGATCACAAAGTTTACAAATAGTAACCAATTACAAAAAAGACATAAATAGGAGAAGCCATATAAAACACTAAACAATAGTTTTCCTTCACGAAACACCAAACTAACACTAATCTATAACCATACTGACTGAACATAGAAAAATGCAAAAACAATCTGTAATAACCACCCTTATTTTTTTTTTGAAAATATGTTAGCTTTCATTTGAAATGAAATGCACAACTTCCTTTCCACTTTATGATTACCGAAATCTCAGTGGCAAGGTGAGAGCATATGGTGTTCCGGATTACAATTAATTGAAAGCAAACTGCTGAAAGGAAAGCATCAGGTAGCTAGCCAGACAAAGCACTTATTTAGCGAGATGCATATCCATTACTGGAAATAAAATTGCATCTTCCGCTTGTCCAGTGGTGAGCAAGGGGGCACATCTGCTTATTCAGTGGAAAAGCTTATACAAACTAACAGTAACAACTTTGGGCACATCCACTAGCAGTGGGAAAGTTTATGCAAATATCGATAAATAAGTAAGCTCCTTCCACTTATCCAGCAGTGGCCAAGTACAACAAAACACCAATTCAGTGGTGTAATAGTTTGTAATGTCTCTTTTATTTTGACCTTTGTATATTATTAAATGATTAAAATTTTAAGTTATTGAAAAAATAAATAAATTTAATGACGGCTTGTTATTAATTATTAATAAGGTCATAAAAGTAATCAAGTGTTGTATAAGTCCTAAGCTTTTTATGGGTATTCATATTTAATTATTTAAGTACTATAGTGACTTATTTTATGTCAATGGAGAACTTTAGGAGGGTCACTTTTATTATTTTCCCTTTGGCTAAAGTTAAATTTTAAAAAGTGAAGGAAATTAAATTTGACAAGTCTTCTGGAAGCTTTCTCAAAGAGTTATAAAGGGGCAGATTGGGTCTTATCTCAGTTATGCTTGGTTTTGTTATTTTCCACTGAAGAGTTTTGAGAGCTTCTGGACAGAAACCCTTGGGTTTTGGTAGGATGGAAAAAAACTTAACTCCATTTTGGAGTGGATTCATTCCAGATTCACCATTACACTTAATTGTTCACCATTGGAGGTTTCATATGGAGATTTTACAGAGGTATTTTCAAATAAGTTTTTACAAAATGTTTAAGTCTCATTCAGAGAAAAATTTGTAGGGTTATTGGATTTATTGCAAATCTCAATGAAGAAAATACTGGGACAGTATTATTGATACTTTATGCTAAAGACTAAAGTTAATTTATGTATCATTGGGTGTTCATTTGGCATGGAGTTTTAAGAAACAACTGCTTCCTATCTTGGTTTGGCAATCAGTTGGCCCCTTGAATAGAAAATCTAACTAAAAAATCATTGAGGTGTCATAACTCCAAATGGCTCTACTCCCTAAGTGTATACTTTAAAATGAAATAGCCAGTTCATGCGGGACCTGTGTTGGCATACAAGATTTCCACTCCTCAATCCTCGTGCTTAGAATTGGGAAAAAGAATTTAATGGTCCAAAAGTCAACGGTAACTGCCACTGTTGTGCTCCACCTTCATGAATGCATAGGACAACTTATATCGAGATTTTGAGAGAATTTAAATCACAATGTAATTTTCAATTACACCCTAAGCGTCCAAGGACACTTTCCAAAACTGTTGGAGATATGTGAATAATACATGGGATTGCAAGATAAATGGCATCTTAATCCTAACAAAATAGATGATGTATTCACAGCTCACCATTTCCTACAGAGGCCTGAGTATAGTTGCCATTAAAGTATATTGTCAAGTTTTTATATGCTCTCTGACTGCATATCAAGTGCTATTGTCATTGAATGAACAGGAGAGTCTGGGGTCTAATGTGCAAACTGTGAAAGATCAATTGAGACGGCATTTATAAGATGCAAATTCAAAGTGTATGATGGAAATTTTGTCATAAGTTTTGCTCAGAATTCATATATTCAAAAGAAGTTCGTGCGTTGGCAAAATCCTCTCATTCATGTTTATGAGAAGAAAGTTTATTACAAAGCTACAATTAAGTCATCCTCAAAGTCTGTTTTGAAAGGAAAAGTTTTCACTTTCCAAGTTTCACTCTGGATATGCCCAAGGTTTGTACACAAGATTGTGTTCTTCCCGGGTATGTATGAGGTGTTCCCAGGTTAAACCCACAGTCTTGTGTAGTGCAAAATAGACCGGACTGGAGACCTTTACGAGGTTTGGTTTGGTATGAGTATGTCCCTAGAAATGGGTGAGCCCAGTAACATAGCTATTCCATTTAGGTGTTTGAGTCTATTTATTTGTGATGGGTAAGTTCACCTCACTGTGATTTTCTTGGTTGATAAATGAACTAGCATATGCCATATCCAGATCATTTGTGTTTGTTTTTATTTTTTGTTTTGTGGATGCATGTTTTAGTATTTCTATGATGGAAGCTGGATTCTGTTTCCTTTCACTTATTTTATGAGATTGGCAGAATCATTTTATGACACAAAGATAAGGTCACTGTTAAGAGCGTATCATTAGTAGTCCAAGAAGGCATTGACACATAATCAACTGAAATTATTTTCTCATCCTTCTTTCCAGTACAAGAAAATTTTTGGGCTCATCTCTATGGCGAAAGATGAAGGAGCTACTGTTCTTTGTGGAGGCAAGCATCCAGAAGTAAGTTTGTTGAATACCATATTCTCTCTACTGCTAATATGCATCTAACATGGCTAACTTCCTGTCATTCAATATTTCAGCACTTGAAGAAAGGGTATTATATTGAACCTACTGTTTTAAGTGTGAATCCATCAATGCAAATTTGGAAGGAGGAGATTTTTGGACCAGTGTTATGCTTCACCACTTTTAGAACTGAAGATGAAGCCATAGATCTTGCAAATGATACAGAGTATGTTTTCTGTTTGTACTATACTATATTTGCAATTTTCTTTTATCCACTCCATAAGTTTCTGCAAATTGTACTCTGAAATAAAATCTCAAAAGTTGTAAAGTGAAGCAGATACTATGTAAGTAAAAACCATATTTTGTGGATGCAAACTAGCTGCAGACTCGGAAACTGGAATAATACAAATGGCCTTTTTGTGCCAATTCTTTTCTTCTCAGGTATGGCTTAGGTAGTGCTGTACTCTCCAAGGATGCTGACCTGTGCCAGCGTGTCACAGAGGTAAGTTACTAATACTTTAATAAGAGTGTCATTTGCAGGATGTGACTGTAATTCAACTTGATGCATGCCTATTGAAATCATGTGTAGTTGTGTAAAGTGAACATATTTTGAGTGAATTTGAATATGTTCCAGAAAAATACAGAAATTGTGAGCATTGAGAAGATTGGAATGCAATAATGAAGCTAATGCGATGGAAGTGCCTATAATTTAAAAGAAAGTAGCAATGATTTTTATATTTATTGAATGCATCTTAAATTTAGTTTGATCTGCATAGATGAGGTTTGATCAAAACAGATTTAACTTGGCCTTCAAAATATCATGTCTCTTAGTGCAGATTTAATCTATAGAGAGAAACAATAATCGGCATGTTCCAACTTTTGGGGACAGCTTAAGATATGAAAATTGAATAAAGATGCAATTTTCTGTTAAGAGAAGATAATGAGATCATTATTGACCGAGTGTTAGTGTTTAAGATTGTCAACTCTTTCTTTCAAAAAGACTCTACTAAGAGTTTGGGTATTGTGAGTTGTTTGAATCCAGATAATAACTGCGTTCAAGCAAGAACTATGTTAGTATACTTCACCACTTATCATAGATATGCAGATTCAATGCTTGGGTGTTATTTGTAAATGTTGTTTTTGGTTTGTATGTTCGATGTTATAATAATGTTTTTAAGAGAGGAAGATTTAATCTTCCTTTATACCTATTGGCGGTGCCCCTTCACCAAGGGTCATCACACTTCCTAGTTGGCCCCATTAATTATATATGTCTCATATAATTAATTATATATATTATTTTTTATTTATATTATCACAATATCAATAGAATAATTATATTATCAATAATTATATTACCAATATAACTATATTATCACAACCTTTAGTTATCTATGTTGGCCTGAAGGAATTCGACCATAGCCACAATTAACATTAACACTCCCTCTTAGCTAGGGAGGAATCCTTCTCGATATCTGAGTTATGTAGTGATATCCACCATGGCTACTCCTAGAGGGTGGGTCCATCATGGCTACTCCCATGAATGGAAATGCAAATGAACACAAGTGCTCATCACGGAATCACTCAACATGATGTTGTCATCTCATCATGACATTCACCATGGCTACTCCGAGAGGGTGAATAAACACAAGTGCTAAGTCATGGAGTCTCTCACATGACATCTACCATAGCTACTCCTAGAGGGTGGAACAAGGGCTTTCACCTCAAACTTCTTTGTCACAGAGAAGAATGCATTAACAAGGGCTTGCACCTCAAACTTCTCTCTCAGAGAAGAATACATTAACAAGAGCTTTCACCTCAAACTTCTCTCTCATAGAGAAGAATGCTTTAACAAATCTTAATGATGATGTGGCTCCCTCTGAAGCTTCAACTTTCTGACCTCCTTGTCCAAGGTTACCTCAAATGGTTTGTCAAATTCCCTTTGAATGTTAAATCCTCCTCTTTGAAGAAACAAATAAGCTCTTCCTCTTCAAGGGATGTCTCCAGTTATGTGCCACCAACTTTGCCCTAAGCTGTGTCTCCATTCATTTCTTCACCCTGTGTGATTTCCTCATGAGATGCAGCAATCTCTTCCTAGAATTCTTATGCAATCTCTCCATCCTTTTGCTCCTCAATCCTTCCATGACACCCTCCGCGACATTGACAACTAGCACAACGCCATCAACAAGCGCAAGAGTGATTGTCATCTTGTCGGAAACATTAACATGGCTAGGGGAATCCATCACATTGAAGAGGTAGGATAAGGTGTTACTATCCTTCAAAACTAGCGACATGTGAACTGCCTTGATAGAAATCTAGCATTCATGCTTGTCAATTCAAGTGTCAGTGTACCTCAAATGCTTCTCGCTCACACAAGGGTGTTGCATTCCTGGGGTTCCTTGTAGTGTCCCCTTTTTAGCGTGACCATGTTTATGGATGGGTTAGCCTATCATGTGACCCTCGTAGGCTAATGAGGATGGACAAAGGGTCTCTTTCAGTGGGCATCTACTTCAGGATTCAGTATGCTTTGGTTTGACTTTCGTTTGGCATCATTTGGACTTCATTTGCTATATTTTTGCCATGTTTACTATTTATAGTAAGCTTGATGTTGTTCGAGGACCCTTTCTATTTTTGGAAAGTGCATTTAGTCACGTGGGGAAATAATAGGTGTGACTCTTGTTTCAAACGACATATTTAAAGGATAAGTATTTTGGGAGTTATTATTATTATAGTGGTCAAATGATTATTAAATCATTAAATGACTTATTATAAAGTTATAATTTAACTTTATAATTTCACTTGAGTTTAGGGTTGAGTCATCATTGGAAGGGGCTATTTAATTAATTAATTAATTCATGGAAGCTTAAGCCAAGGTATTAATTAAAGTATTGGAGTAAATGAATCATTAAAGGGGAAAAAGTATATTTATCCCACATTGGCTGGAAAAGTGTGAGTTATCCCACAAAAGTTATAAAAGAATCACATGAGTTCTTTTTCACTATGCGATTGATGAAATTTTGCTTGTGTTCTTGTGAAGACTTTGGAGTTTCCAAAAGTTTCAACATTTGCTTGAAGAATTGAGAATTCTTCCATGTTATTGCAGCCATTTGAGTTGGTGAAATATCCAATGAATTTGGCATTCAAGTGAGCTTCATTCAGGAGTTCTATTTGTGCTTAAAAGTGAAGTATTTCGTCTAGGGTTTGAAGGATTGGCAAATATATTTACAGCAGACCTGGAGATTCATTCTTGGCAGCCATTCTATATCAGATTTAGCTATTTAATAGCTGCCACAGTATCCGTGAACAGTGACGCTACAATACTTTGAATAGTAGCCGCTACAGTAATTTCCTCTTGGCACGTGGGGTTTATATCAAGCAATAGTTAAAGTTTGTCAAGTTCAGATTACATAGTTGTTGGAGAATATTTATGAGACTTTGATTTCCGGTTTGTAGTTCCAGAATTTGTCGTCATAATAGTTTTCAGACTTGCAGTTCATTCAGGTTTTTATTCTTTATATATGCAAGTATTTACATTGTTATTTTTTTTATATTAAGTTTATTTAAGCTCCCATTTCGGGAATCAAACTCTAGACCTTGCTATTACAAAGAGAAGCAGCAACTGCTGCACTGTAGGCCAATGCCTGGTATTTACATTGTTATTACATGCATCTCTTTCAATTAAAGGAAGTTTGGAGTTAGCATGCCAAGTTTTTGCTAAAATGTCCATTGACTGTAGGTGCACATTTGAAATGTAGAAATCATATGTATGCATTCAAATGGGCAAAAAAGATTTCATTTGCATTTTAGTTCTTTGCCTGGATATCTTAATAATTATTTGCTAGCATTTAAACTTCATTTAAAACCATTTCAAGGAAGCAAATACAATCTAAAAAATAAAAGACAACGAGATTGAGGTTGCATGCTAAGTGTTTGACAAAATGTCAAACATCTGGAAAATAAAGCAATTTGATGTTTGTCAGAGTTAGAACCAACAAGGGTTCTTACATTCCCCTCAAGAAAGTCCCATTTATTTTGCAGTGCATGGAAACACGTCGTCTGCTTCAGTGGTGATTTCGTCGGCTTTTGTATGTGCCTCATCAACAAAATCTATGATTTCCCATGCTTGAGAATATGTGTCTAAACAATCCTTCACAACCCTTGGACGATAAGCATTAGAAGTTGAACAATGATCCTTGCTATGGTCTGCATAAATTGGAGAAAGATGAACATTGATGCGAAGCAAGGACACTGTTGTCATTTTCCAGTATCTTTCTTCTTCCTTCATAGCAATGTTGAACAACACAACAAACCCATATTGGAAGACTACTGTGTAATGGAAAAACTACTCCAAGACTCTTTGCTTCCATCAATGCCTGTCTGAGATTCAGAATCCCCAAATTCAATACTTAATTGTTATGCCAATGTCCAATCATGGAGATTTAAATATCAATGTCGTGATTGATAGGATTGACTCGCCGATCAATCCATGTGTGATTCCCCTTATTGTTCTTTTGCGATCTTTCTCTAGATATCGCTGAAAATCTCTAATCTCTAATCTTAGGGGAGTCATAAAGTTAACTGCTTCAGTCAATGAATGGGTGAGGAATCCAAAAAATATTATTGCATTCTTTGCAAGACACTAGCAATCGATTGAATTACTCTAGTTGCCCAGGGTATTGCTTCTCCCCATAATGAATGGATGTGTTGTCGATTAATTATTTGGGCTTTTAACTGCGTTAGATATATCTTAGTTCACATGTTGTATTTTCCCATGAGGGGGGTCACTGTGAGCCTGTGACCAACATCTCAATCGCTGCCTTGGTTGATAATATTATTTCTTTCTTTAATCGCTGTCTTTCTTTAATCCTCCCTTATTTGATAATCCTCAACTTAGAAGCATCGCACCTCATAGGCAGAGGAATGAATCTGCTATGATACCATGTTTTTGGTGTGTATGTTCTATGTTATAATAATGTTTTTAAGAGAGGAAGATTTAATCTTCGTTTATACCTATCGGTGGTGCCCCTTCACCAAGGGTCACCACACTTCCAAGTTGGCCCCATTAATTATATATATGTCTCAATTAGTTAATTATGTATATTATTATATAATTATGTTATCACAATATCAATATAATTATTATATTATCAATAATTATATTATCACAATAATTATATTATCAATATAATTATATTATCACAACCCTTATGTTATCTATGTCGGCTTGAAGGAATCCGACCATAGCTACAATTAACATTAACAATATACTTCATCAAGGATCATAGATGAACCCTTGGATATACTTCTTCAAGTACACATCAATGTTTGATTGATTGTAGATGAAAGTATAAATGAGACCAATACAGGGTGGAAGTATTAATGTTAGGCATCATCATTAGTTCAGCGAAGATATACAAATCATCAGAGTAACAGTATCTGAAAGACTCAATCATTGATATCTGAATCGATTAATATTTTATGCATTAGATTTCAATGATATATATATGTATATATAGCTTTCAGATTCAGAGAAACAAAGGTTCAGTATGACAGATTTAATATACAAAACAAATTTGAGGTTGCAGAGTTGAAAAGGGAAGTTTTATGTTGGATATGGAATTGAGAATATGCTATGTTCCTTCTGTAATATTTCTGAGAGTGTATTGAGTCTGCAATATGTTCTAAAGGTGGAAACAAGTTTGTATCAGATATCAGTCCTCCTGCTTATGCGAGCTACCACCAAGGTCTCCAAGGGCAAAGATTAGGGCAATCCCAAAAATGGGACATTACATACATTAGCATTTCCTTGTAGAGTCTTGTGTGTTGCATGATGTTGTATTGTGATTTTCGGGTCATATGAGATACATTGCAAGACTAAAGCTATACCGATTTGCAAGTAAGTGTGCTTGTGGTTGCATTTTCAAAATCCCTTATGAGTATCATATAGTCTTCCCAATGGATTTTCAGGTCTCAGGAACAACATTGCAAGTTCCTAAAATGCAAGTAACGTATTTGTAAGCTGCACTTCCAAACCCACATGCGTCTTATATTGCAAATAATGGTTGAATTCATATTTCAGGTTTTGAAGACCACATTACAAGTGTTTAAGATGCAAGTAGCCTACTTGCATTGTCTTCCAAAACTTGAATTTTGCATTATTTTAGGAATTTCGGGTTTGAAAGATTTCATTACAAGTTCTCATTCCAACACAAAAATACAAGCATGCTGTTCTCAAACTTGTAACATGCTTTCTAAAACCTGAAGTGCAGCCTCATGAGGTATATTTTACACTTGCAAAACCAAATGTGCTTTCCAAACTTGCAGTTAACCTTCCGAAACCTGAATGTAACACAAAATGCACTCAAATTCACTTGAAATTGGGTCTCTAAGACCCGATAACAAGTGCGAGTTCACCCATTTCCTATGTAAATACAAAGTGCAATAATATGTTTGCCATTTGCAAGTAAATGCTCATGTTTTTCCCAACTTGCAATGCAGTTTCCAAGACCCGAAATTCACTTGTAACCCCACTTTTGCATCCTATTCAACCTACCTTTGTTAGTCCTATTTGCACACACGACCTACCAATTCAACAAATCAAGGCAGGCCTTATTTTGTAAGCAAACTCCAAGGTTGAAGGACACCAAAAGATCACAAGGATACATCCAAAGCAATGAAGAAGGATATTGTTCAAGGACAATAAATGGTTCGTTGTTTCATCAAAGGAAATAGAATGCTTTCAAGATTGAGACGGTCACAAATGTCAAAACGACGCTTCTCCAATAAAGGCTACTATGATGAAGAACAATCTAGGATGCAAGTGACTGTCTTGAGCCAAAATGCTTTCACCAAGCTTGGATTCCTCAAAGTGCCAGTATCCTTAGCAGCATGAAGACTGACAAAGGATGATCTAAATAGAATCGTGTCTTCAGACGCTTAGATTAGTTTTAATTATGCACTTGTAAGTTCATTTTGACTAATTACATGTAATGATCGAAATTGTAATTGTAGGTGATCATATCACTTACAAAGTTGTAACTTGTAATTACATGTAAACATATTACAAGTTGAAATATAATAGGACTTGCAATGTTGAATAATTCAATTGCAGATAGTTAGCTGTCGAAAAAGTCATAGTTAGTTGGACTTCTCCCACCTTTCTCTCTCAGCCCCTCACCTATATATAGGAGGGCGCTTCATTGTAATTTTGATCATTTGGCAATGCAACAAAATTCTGCTAGTTTGTATGTGCACTCTAAGACTTTGAACTTAGATGTAAATCAAATAGCTTTCAATAAATGAAGCAACTTGCTTTCAAACTTTGTGCTGATTCAAGGTGTTATGTGGTGACATTTTTTGGAGATTGATTGTGAGTATTGTGCTTTTTGTGAAGAAGGATTTTAACTCAATCTTGCAGATTTTGAGCTGCCTATTGTGTTCATAGTTATAGTTTGGTTTCAAATTTGGTCTTGCAAACTTTGAGTTGCTTATCACGTGTGAAACTATTGTAGAATGCTCAAGCAATGAGTTAACTTGTAGACTTTGTGCTACTTTTATTTTCTTAGTTTGTGCATGTAAGGTGAAATATATGCTTAGAGACTTTGACTTGCATGTGTGTTTCATCCTTGTTCCTGAATTCTCATAGGAAGTTGCCAAATATACTTTTGTTGATGTCAGTTTTGTACCACTACATAACATATAGCAATTGAATACTTGATATAGCATACCAAACACTCAACCCTCTTGAAAAGTAAATACTCATGAAGAACATGAGAAAAACTCCAAGGTTCCTTACACCTGTGGATACTAACTCAGTTATATTAATGTGATTTGCTGGTTAATCATGTAGGCGGGCTTATGTTGTTCATTCAAAGATAACTTGGTGGTACTTCGGTTGCTTGACTTGTTCTTTTCTCCTTGATCACTTTCACTTTCAACTACTCCTACCACTAACTGCTTACTTCTCTACTACTACTCCTATCAATGAAGAAATTAGCAAATGGACAGGGATCCAACCAAATGAAAGTCTGCATGCGGCACTACCTCCATTGGTGCAATGATTCAAGGGGAATTGGACTAGATTACCACACAAGGCTTCCTAACAAGCCGCTAGGATGCTAGTGGCCTAGTATATAGATCCCTATCAAACATTCACTAACATCACCATACAACTAGCCATCTACTTCTACTCTAACAACATGAAATGAAATCCTACTTTAATTTGAGAGATGAGAAGAAATATGCAATACACCAAAATGATCATGTATATCCACCATGCAAACCACAACAATGAATAGAGAACAATTTTGATAGTATTTTGGCAACAATTCTTCAATATAACTCCCTTTACAAATGAGAACAAATGGCCTTATATAGAGGCTCAAAATTACGAGTGGCCAAGATTAAGGAGCAAAATCAAGGGCCAAGATTAAACCTTACTAACCCTAATTAGGGTTACCATCTTTCAACCAATTACATGAGGGCACCAACTTTGTGGGCCAATGAGAAAATTACAATAATCTGTCAACCAATGAGAACATAGGACACTTGGCATGATTTGATTGCATGCACATGAAATTGCCACCTCATCAACCTTATCTTATAAATTTATTTAATCTTTGAGATGAGGTGAAGCCTTGGATGCTTGAGCTTGTCCTTAGAAACTTTCTCATCACCACTTGAACTTGCTTGTACCTGATGTCTTGACCTTGAGAGGGTGAGGTCTCCATGCACTTGGGGTAATCTTGCCTTGGCCCCGGTGGCTTGCTTGGATGTGAACCTTCTTGCAATTTGAGAGCCTTGCTCTTGGCCACCACTTTGAAATCAAACTTGACCTCTTTCAACCTTTCGTCTCGCTTTCCTCCTTCATTATCCTTGCCTTCTTTAACCTTCCTACTCGAATTTGGATTGCATGCACCCCCATTATGCTTCAATACTCTTGGGTTCTGGGGGCACCTGCCTTGGCAATACCTTCTTCTTAAATCTAACCAAACTAGCTTGCACGAATAGCCAAGCTTTGCCTAGCCTCGAATATCCTCAAATCTCTTCCAATCTGCAATGAAACCTGCCTCCTCACTAATGTTTTCCTCTTTGGCTAACCCTTGAATGCCTCTACTGTTCAGACTGCCACAACCTCGCTCCTTGGCATAAGCATCTATCTCAACCATAGTGGTGCAGTGCATCTCCTCAAATCTGGATTTGGTTCGACTAGCAAAGCATCACCAACAACCTTGCAATCAAATAGAAGAGGTAGGACCCCATGTAGAATTGTTTTTGATTTTGCACTGTCCTAAGTTGCAACTCTAAATTCTCGCTAATGATCCTAGCCCAATCAAACTTTCTTTTACCACTTTCAATTCCTTCAATAAAATAGTACAACCAAGGATCAAACTGCATACCTTGAGCGGAGCCCATGACTCGGTTGAGAAGCACAATGAGGTCGTCATACTCTGATTTGAAATCTGACTTGGTGAGCCTTGACGACTTGGTAACTCCTTTCTTGCCTTCCTGCAACCAATTCTCTACTGTACCATGTCCACTGTGCCAATGTTGGTGTCACCCACTCGCTTCAATTTCGAGAAGAAGGTGGTCTTGGGCCTTATGTCTTCCTTGTCTTACTTGGTATGCATTGCCCTTTGGCTCTTGCTTGCACTAGCATCCGCCATCCTAACCCTTATTTCTGCCTCTTCTTTCTACAATGAGGTGGGACTACACTTATCTCTGCCCCTCCAATCCTAGGGATGGACTAACCACTTATATCGCCTTTCTCCAAATCCTAAACGGAAACTACACTTATATCTCCCAACTTCAAGCCCTAATGAGATGATGAGGTGATGGATGGATGATGCAAGAAGAAAATAGGGAAATGTACCAAGAAAGACCAAGGAGAAAATCTGTCTTTTAGACCAGCCTTCACCCTCAATCATGAATGTCACGAACCCTAATCAGTGTATAGAATACAAATATATTACTAATTAATAAAGTAACTAATTAATAAATATAATATTAATAATATAATTAAGTATCTATAATATTAATATATCAATACTAATATTAAGGATACTAATATAATTGATCAATGTGATAATCGATCAATTAATCAATATAATATATTAATCCATTAAATCATATTAATATTAAATATTATAATCAATATTTAATATAAATATTGAATCTAAATAATAATATAATTATAATAAAAATAATAATTAAATTATTTATTAAATCTATTTATTAAATAACAATTAAGTTGTTATTAACCGAAAAAATAATAATTAATATATATAATAAACAAATAACAAAGGTGACATAAGATGAAATGTCGCGACCCGTGTTCGGGTCGCGACCCTTCAAACTATGCCGTTGCATATAAAAGAAAACACACGACGGCGATAGGAGGGACTAGGTGGAAGCTAATAGGATCTAATCAGCATCAAATCTGAGCATGTATCTCTGCCCAGTCAGCAAATACAGGGCTTAGCACGGAAAATCAGGAATGTGGAGAACAGACGCAATAAAATACAATCAACACCCCCAAACGTATAACGAAGATCAAATCACATTAACATACACTGCAGTCGAGACACCAACTTAGCGCAGAGCCAGTACGTTTTAGACATACAAACTGCAGACCTAGCATTCAATACGGTACAGGTGAAAGGAATCAGTCCATCTGCACGATACATGGTACGTAGCAGTACCCCACATAAACAGAATAAGGTACATGCCTTAAATATTAGCAACTAATATTGTATTTACCATGAACTACGTGAAGTAAGATTGAATATAAAGTAATTAACATGTCATTGGTAATAAATATGAATAATTATATTTATATATATATATATATATATATATAGAAATTAAATAGATCTTAATTTAAGAGGATATATATAATATATATATACTTATATATATAAATTTATTTATATATACATATAAATACATATAAATTTATGTGGTGGGTCAATGTCGATATTATAATGGGATATCGATTCATTGAATAAGCAATCATATAAATAGTATCTTTATCTAAGTAATGATCGATTAGAAATATAAATACAGATTATTATATATGTATTATATTTAAACATATTTAATATTGAATCATATATATATAAACTATTCAGATAATAGAATATTTAAAATGTAAAGATTCTTCTGAATTATATAGATATCAAACGTACATTTGAAATATATATTTATATACAGATAGTTAGTATCTATAACGTATATACCTGAATTATATTCTAATGCATATAAAGGAATATCTTTATATATATATATATAAAGGATAGATAAATATATAAATCTTGAATACATAAAAATAATGATGCAATTTAGGAATATAATCTAGTTATTCTAATTATAGTACATAGGGATCTATTTCTCGTTCCACATTATGATATCTTAGGGTAGGGAGTTTGTGGAGGGAGAGGCGGAGTAATTTTGGGCACATGACGGATATCCTCCAGGGAACTGCTTGTAGTCTGTTTCACGTGCCCTTTGGCACTGTAAGTCTTCCATCTTATGATGATCGTAGTAGGGAAGGAGGTAAGATTCCTATGCCCTATATTAAGAGATCTTTTAAATAACTATGTTCATTAGCTTATCACTCAATAGTTTCCTCTAGACTTTAATATAATGATGGTTATATTTTGCTAATTATTCGATGATTCCCTAATTTATGCCTAACTAATAGAATTTCGGTCAAGGGGTAAAAAGGGTTCATTACAATGAAACTTGTCTCCTACACCAAACAATCAACATCAAAGAAGAGATAGCAATTGAGAAAATAGGCTAGTCCTCTTACCGAATTTTGCAAATTCTTCCTCAAAAATGGCATGCCCTGTCAAATCTGTAGCCTCTCCAATATCCAATAACAGTCCTCCCTTTCTAAGTAGCAGGCCCTACTATGCCAGATCTGCCCTCCTTATTCGGATATGATCTCTTCTTAAATTCGGATCTGCTTCTTTATGCTCGCTACCTCTGCTCACAAACTATGCTATTTCCAAACAACTTCGCACCTTATAGTTCAGACCTGCCCTCTCTCTATCAGATTTCTGTCTCTCTTCCCAATCGCCTCCTATCTGCTTGATTTCGCTGCTTCTCAAAATCATGGACCCCCAAAATCGTGGCCCCCAACACCGATCTGCTCTTGATATACTTGGATCTGCCCTGATGTATTCAGATCTGCCTTTGATATCAGACTCGGATCTGCTCTCTAAATAATTTCGCTCTGCTCCTTCTATGTGCTTTTGCACTGCCTTGATGGGTGAACGAATGGTGAGTGAGGGAATGAGGGGGCAGCCTCCCTCATATACAAAGCCATTTCCCTCTTAACAAGGGCCGACCTGGCCAAAGAGTAAACAACAAAACATTAAAATTAAATGCCAAGATAGGGGCCAACCCACTAAACAATTAAATTTGCATTGAAAACTTAAGTTATTGCGCCCAGATTTTGTGTTTTACTAGGCCATATAGGCCACACGTTTCATACAAGGAGGCCCTAATTTGTTCTTCAATGCCTCACGCCTCCTATAAGGGGCCAGATTTCAAAATTAGTGGCCCTATTTCATGACTTCCAAAGCAAAATTTATGTAAAGTTCCAATATTAATGCCCAGATTTTATCTTTATTGCTCAAATTTTACATTTTATTAGCCCAGATTTTCGAATTTATGAGCTTAGACTTTGATTTCATTGCCCAAATTTATTTATGATGCCCAGATTTGATTTTTTATTGGCTAAACTTTCGAATTTCAATGCCTAGCCTTACTAAGGGCCAGATTTTCGAATCTAAATACATTGATCAAGTTTAATTGCCCAAAATTTTGGATTTATTTGCCAAGACCTTCAAATTAGATCAAATTATTTCCTACAATTTTACAATTTTCATTTGGCAAATAAATACTTCCCATTTTAACATCCAAAATTTTGCTAGGCATCAAAACACTGTTAAATTCGAAAATCACACGCCAAGTACTTCAATCCCAATAGTTCTCAAAAAATGTCACCCATCCAAGCCCAAAAAAAAATTGGCAAGGCCTTGAGATATCAAGATCCAAGCAAAATAAAGCCAAGACTCGATCGAAAATGGGGGTCCCCAAATTGTTTGGGGCGATGATGTGAAACCTCACAACAACTTTGAGCTTTCATGATCTTGTTTTTAACTTTGTTGAATTGTACTTGAGATATTTTTGTAAAGATAGAAACGTGTATTTTGAAATGAGAGATTATGACGCAAGGACACCCACTCTGAAAGGAGTATAATGAATGTAACGCCCTGTGAATTAGTTGAGTGTACATAATCTTAGGTGTTAGTTTAGTGTAGGTTGTTTTCAATAACAGTAGATAGGGGGAGCCTTGCCTTAATTAGGAGAGACTATCTCACATGCCGTGGTTGGAACCATTGTTTTGCAATTGATCCTTCAAAGTGTCAGTTGCAAAACATCCACCCAACAAGTGTGGGGAAGTAGCATGTTAAACTATAATTGGAGACAACTAGAAAGAATCTAGAAACATCTAATCACGTGTTCTCAAAATCTAAACCATAATCCCATATGAAATTCTTTTGGATGAAGCATGAACTTTTACATCAGAGGCGTTGGTGATAGCCCAATTTGTAAGTTATTTAAAAAAAGTTGAAAATGTGGACAACCATCCTCGGCCCAAAATGGTTGTGAAGGAAGTTACAAACTGTAGGGGAAAAAAATTGGATGAAGCGAAACAACAACTAGATAAACAAGTGGGACGTTAACTTGCATGAATGCCTTAACATCACTGAAGAAATAAAAAGCTATATGATTGAAAAATTTAGAATTACCATGTGGTAAAAGCAAAATGGGTGAAAAAGGCATACTACATCAAAGAGTTTAACCCAACTAAGGACCACGGTGAAAAACCATATTTAGGAGATGCTATTAAAGGGAAAGCGAAGCTGTTAGTTTCACAATCAAGGACAAGATCACATCATCTTAGGTGTGAGACTGACAGGTGAAAGAAATAGCATGCATATTTTGCAATAAGGGAGTAGTAGAAATTCAATGACACTTCATCATGGAATTCACAACTTATGAGGATGTTCATACTCAGTAAAAAAAGGGCTGGAAGTTGACAACATGCACCAATTATTTGAGGAAGAAAAGATTAACCAGATGGCCAGCTTCCCTGTCAAAATTAAGAGTAGGATGTCCGACATGGAAAAGGGCAAGAAGATAAATTAAGGATGCTTTTCTTAGTCCCATAGGCTGTTTAGCCTTATAAAAATCATTAAAATATTTCATTAATTCAAGTAATACCCAATTGCATCTATGGTCTATGGAGCCAATGATGCAATATAGGAAAGTAGTCACTTACTGTGTCTTTGTAACACTTTCTAATGGCATCTTGGCCTTGTACATTCTCTTCAATGCATATAGCTAGGATGATAAAAAAATGAAATTTATTTAGCGAATAAAGAAGTCAATAATAGAGAAGTGAAATAACCATCACTCATGTTTATGATCTCCTTTTCTTTCATTCTTAAATTTCTATCCTCAAAGATCTAATTAGAACTATCCATGCTATTTGTCTTATTTACATAATCTAATAATTTCCACTTCTCACTAACAAATATTCTTTTGAGTGAAGCCTTTGCCTTGAGGATGGATTGTAAAGTTATGAATATATTGGTATTTTGAGTGGCACTTGATTGTACAAGCCCCATTCTTTCTGTGATTGAAGCATGACTATAGATATATTTGCATATTTTACAGTTTACTCCCTCCTAGCAAAATAGGTTTAACGGAATCTAATTTATTGAGATCTTCTAGCATTAGATTGAGGCAATGCATTTCCAACTGAGTGCCAAAAATAGTTAGTTTATTTCAGATTCTACCAAGGAATGTGATCAATCTATAGAGATCAAACAAAACTAAGCACAGGATATGATAAGAAATTACAATGAACAAGGAGAGATAATACCCGGATTATATCTCTGAATCAGACTTCAAATCAGAGCCTTGAGATCTTCAATCTTGCCCTTCAATATGTCGCCAATCTGCCCTGATTTTGGTCTTCTAATTCTCAGATCTAGGGCAAGCGAACTAGGGCAGTATTGTGCAGTCCTTGAAGAACCATATGAGGGCCAATATTGCAGCCCTAGATCTGAGAATTAGAAGACCAAAATCAAGGCAGATTGGCAACATATTGAAGGGCAAGATTGAAGATCTCAAGGTTCAGATTTGAAGTCTGATTCAGAGATTTAATCCGGGTATTATCTCTCCTTGTTCATTGTAATTTCTTATCATATCCTGTTGCTTAGTTTTGTTTGATCTCTATAGATTGATCACATTCCTTGGTAGAATCTGAAATAAACTAACAGCTACATGTCACTAAAAGGTATCTTTGTGTCATTCTGAAGGATAGATTTTGAATAGTAAGAAGCAATGTGTTGAATTCAACAATCGAGAAAAAAACAGTACTTTTTCTTCATACAATGCCAACTCTTTAATCACATTTTAATAAACAGAAAATAAAAACGTAACATTTTAAAAAGAGAAATATATAATATTTATGTAAAGACAAATTGTGCAAATTCTTTGAGGCATTTTGATCAATGTTTAATATGCAAGCAAAATATTAACATATAAATAAATTTTAAACAAATATCAATTACATTCTGCAAATGAAAAAATAAGAAAAATAACATTTAAAAAAATAAGAACTGAAAATGAAAGAAAAATAAGTTTGAAAATCAGAAGATAGACGAATAATTTAAAGAACACATACATATTTTCAATCATATACATATTATACATATTTAAGAATAATTTATCAAAGAAAAACTAATTAAAGAAAAAGCTCAAAAACCTGAAGAAGCGTTGAAAAGATTACCTATCCTTGGAATTTCTTGATAGAATGAGTCAATATGGGAATGAGCTACAAAATATCTGAACTTAGTCACAAATCAAAGCTCCAAATCTCTTAAACTGCTAGAATAAACTATTAATGTTTTGAGAACCAAAATATGAGAATGCAATAATCAGAAATACAATAACAAATGACACGACTATTATCTTGGGAAAACCCTCCTACTCGAGGGAAAAACGGTAAAACCCAGCCACACCAACTGATAGGTCCTGTATTCTGATCTCAAATCAAATACAGGATTTATGCTTATGATTGGTGTCTTCACATAGTCAATCAATAAGCCGTTGTATACACAGAACCACAGAAATAATGTCGTCTCACTGCTGAGTAATCCCCAAATCACAGAATAGACTCAATGCATATACGATTCTGCTCATACACTGAGCATGAATACGATACAAATGATTTTTCTACTACAGAGCATACATCTGTGAACACACCCAGCACTTACGCATATATAAAACAAACTATATATCTCTTATACAATGAAAACACCCTGCTGAAGCTTGTAACTCAAACAAGTGAAAAACCTTTGCTAATAATGACCAGATGCAACAACAGAATAAGCAGTAGCCGCATGAATCTCCCAGATACGACTAACACGGAAGAAGTCTTGTAGAATATAACTCGATAGTATATACATTGTTCAAATCTGGAACTCACGATGCACATATGGCACATGCCCAATCACCAACCATTCCCTCAGGAGTGCTCTACGATAATCACCTATTTTATTTTTCTTCATTGAATCAGCACTACGATGCAACCAAGGTACCGCACACAGAAGACAAAGAGCCCACCGTTACACAAAGCACACGTGGAGCATGACGATGATGATAATACCCGATACCGGTTATGAATAGTCTCTCTCGGCACATAAGAGGAGAATACGAAGCCCAAGCGACAACAGTTACAATATAAACATTAACGGCACATGCAAAGTGTAAACCGACACCATGAATAATCAACGTGGCACTAAGGAGGATATGGGTGCCAAGTAATCACAATGACTAGGATTATGAAGCCAAGATGCACAATGCCAGGTAACACGACTCTTCCACATACGAAGCCTTTGGCACATATCATGCCACATAAATGCTACACACGATAAGGATGAACTCTATCGTAGCTAATCAACTTTAACACTCCCTCTTCGCAAGAGAGAGTTCATCCATACATCATAGTGTGTCTCAACCTGACAAGCACAATGAGGCTGCAACCAAAAATGTTAATAACAAAATCTCATCATAGATTTTTTCAACATAATATTGTTATCTCAAGTTTCAACATAACAACAATCACCATAGCTAGTCCTAGAAGGTGAAATAAAGAAACATAAGATTAAAGTCATGGAGTCACTCGGATGACTTCCACCATTCTTGCTCGCAGAGGGTGGAACAAGGGCTTTCACCTCAAACTTCTCCCAGAGAAGAATGCATTACCACTTTGCCTACTCACAGAGGTTGGAACAAGGGCTTTCACCTCAAACTTCTCCCGGAGAAGAATGCATTACCTCTTGCCTACTTGCAGAGGGTGGAACAAGGGCTTTCACCGCAAACTTCTCCCGGAGAAGAATGCATTACCACCTTGCTTACTCGCAGAGGGTGGAACAAGGGCTTTCACCTCAAACTTCTCCCAGAGAAGAATGCATTAACAAGGGCTTACACCTCAAACTTCTTTTGCAAAGAAGAATGTATTAACAATGGCTTTCACCTCAAATTTTTCCCTCTCAGAGAGAAATGCATTAAGATCATAATAAGAACAACTGAATGATAAGAATTCCTCTCAACAGGGGCAGCATTCTCGCCGCTTTGATTAACATAACAAAATAGAGTTGATTCCAATGTTGATCAAACAAGGAGCTTCCAAAGCCATTCTGCATTATAAGCTTGCTTATCTTCAGCAAAGGACAAGGCACTCTCCCTCTGCCACACAAGCTCCCTTTGAATCTGATTTCTTCCTCTTAGAAGGGCTGATCAAAAGACAATCTAAAAAGGTACTTCTTTTTCAAGAGTCACCAACTCAGCTCAGGCTGCAATCTCTCATCATCCTTGTGCTTCTCAATTCATCCTGGAAGCATTTTAGAGAGATTAGTATTAGAATCAATCAAAGTAATGCTAGAAGCACACATGACTTCACTACTCCCAATATTAATGCATGAATTAACTACACAAATTCATGATCAATATTCAAAGGTATAATCAAAAAATACTTATCACTCATTGATTAATCTTCCTCACAACTCTAGCACACTTCAAGAAGACAAGACACCTCTAAAGCCACCTCTAATCCCTTGATAACAATCAGCATCACATGCCTACCCATAATAGATATTAGATCTGAATCTCCAACAGAAACAATAAAGAAGTCTCTTTTCCATCTTCAAGAATTAAGCTTATTTTATCCTCAACATCGAACTAGTTCTATGAGCATCTACAGGATACAGATCGACCACCAGCCCCTCTCGTGAGAGAGTCAAGGCTGTCCAAGCTTTGATACCATGTTAACGTTTTGAGAACCAAAATATGAGAATGCAATAATCAGAAATACAATAACAAATGACACGATTATTATCCTGGGAAAACCCTCCTACTCGAGGGAAAAACCCAGCCACACCAACTGATAGGTCCTTTATTCTGATCTCAAATCAAATACAGGATTTATGCTTATGATTGATGTTTTCACATAGTCAATCAATAAGCCGTTGTATACACAGAACCACAGAAATAATGTCGTCTCACTGCTGAGTGATCCCCAAATCATAGAATAGACTCAATGCATATACGATTCTGCTCATACACTGAGCATGAATACGATACAAATGATTTTTCTACTACAGAGCATACATCTGCGAACACACCCAGCACTTACACATATATAAAACAAACTATATATCTCTTATAAAGTGAAAACACCCTGCTGAAGCTTGTAACTCAAACAAGTGAAAAACCTTTGCTAATAATGACCAGATGCAACAACAGAATAAGCAGTAGCCACATGAATCTCCTAGATACGACTAACACGGAAGAAGTCTTGCAGAATATAACTCGATTGTATATACATTGTTCAAATCTGGAACTCACGATGCACATATGGCACATGCCCAATCACCAACCATTCCCTCAGGAGTGCTCTACGATAATCACCTATTTTATTTTTCTTCATTGAATCGGCACTGCGATGCAACCAAGGTACTGCACACGGAAGACAAAGAGCCCACCGTTACTCAAAGCACACGCGAAGCATGACGATGATGATAATACCCGATACCGGTTATGAATAGTTTCTCTCGGCACATAAGAGGAGAATACAAAGCCCAAGCGACAACAGTTACAATATAAACATTAACGGCACATGCAAAGTGTAAACCGACACCATGAATAATCAACGTGGCACTAAGGAGGATATGGGTGCCAAGTAATCACAATGACTAGGATTATGAAGCCAAGATGCACGATGCCAGGTAACACGATTCTTCCACATACTAAGCCTTTGGCACATATCATGCCACATAAATGCTACGCACGATAAGGATGAACTCTATCGTAGCTAATCAACTTTAACATAAACTACAATCATTTTTGTTTCCAATACTTACCACTGGTCGAGTCAGAGTTTCAACCACTGAAATAAAAGTGACGAATTAATTTTCTGAATTCCACAAAGGTGAGCTCATGTTGGAACATTTTTTTCAGTGACAGTCAGGGTTTACAGCAGTTTATACGGGTTTCTCTTTGCTGCCACTAGAGAAATGAATTAAAGAGGGTTTTATGCTATTCCATTACGATGAGGGCTTTATAGAGTTCTAATTATTTAATGATATAAAGTTTTAGATTTTAATATCATTTTTTATTTTTTATGTTCATTTTTTCAAAATGTGTGGTTTGAGACTGACTGAGTCTCGAATGAGTTCTGCAAAGAAAGCAGACTTGCAAAGGTTCTAATTCGTTGTTAAATTCATGAATCGTGGGCAGTTCAGCCATCAGAGTTCGTAACTGGCAACTCAGCTTGGGACTTCGTGAGTTTGACAGAGACTTGCTGAGTCTTGATACAATGTCTTATTCTCTCCAATACTACCAAATCGGACATATTCAGGTTGATTGTGATTAAAAAGCTTCCCCAAATCAGATTGGGTAGCATTTTTCTCACCTAAAATGTTTCAGAATTTTATTTGTTGAAACTGGCAGACTCCAGTGATGACATGGCAATTCCGAAACGAATCTCGATAGTTCAACCTGCAAACGTGATTGCCAAAGGATTTTTAACTTTTTTGTTATCCCTAAACATTGTCTTATCATGGCCTCACTGTTGGAATGTATAACTGTCAAATTTTAAAATTATTTGGTTGGGACTGGGATAATTGGGCTGGAAAAGCCTCTGTCAAGCGCCTGGTTTAGTCTGTCTAATTGCTCCTCGATACATGTTTATTCCTTTTCATTGGGGTGGGCAGGAGTAAAGGGCTTATGTGCATGACAGGGCAAAGGCGTTACTGTTCATGTTTAATATTGAATAAGATTACCATAGAGTTTCTCCTTGAATAGAGCACACAAATGCCCCATGATACCATCTCCATAATGCTTAGAATGTATTCGCATGGAGACAACTACCGACATGGTACAAACTTTACATACTTTTGTTCATAATATATGAGTTTTTTATGAATGTTGGTATTTATATTAGAGGGTTTTAAAAAAATAGTTTTATCCATATATGATGTGGTATTCCTACCCCTCTTTAATTTTTTTCTTATTTATCTGTAATGTCCCCTTTTTCGTGAGCATCAGAGTTCGATGGATTAGCCTATTTCCTGACTCTCATAGGCTAATCAGTTGGATAGAGGGTTTCAGTTGGTCGAGCCAGAGGCTAGTTACCCACTCCAGTGGTCTGGGATGTTCAAGATTGCTCTTCGTTTGAGTCAAATTGACACTTACTACTTATAGTAAGTTACTATTTCGGAAAAGTCAGGGTTATTATTCTGAGTAGAGCACTTGAACAGTTGGTAGTAGCATGGAGTTGTGAGGACATTGGCAGAGCTTCCAGTTTGGGACATAGTATTTATAGTAAGTCAATTATGGCCAGTTGCTATTTGTGGCAGGGCACTGAGGCGTCAAGTTCAGGCAGTGAACACCTGGAATTGGTGTTGATCATCAAGAGAAATTAATAAGCTAGTTATTCGTTTTATAATTATTAATTAAGTTAAACTTAATTAATAATTAAATTAAAGCTTATTATAAAGTATGCCAAGTGCCTTTATTTATTATTACATTAAAATGACTAAGGCGCCTAGGTTGGAGGAATTATAATTAAATATTATAGTTTATCTTGCAACAAAAGTAAATATAATTATAATTATTTATTATAGTTTATCTTGCCACAAAAGTAAATATCCAAATGCAAGTTCAAACCATCTATTGAGCATTTGATAATTGTGAATTTGTGATTTGGGTGTTGAATACTGAGCCAAGGGTTTCAGGATTCTACGGTCTGAAGAATTGATAATTCTCAGATGATTTAGCACTTCAAATTGGTTGCAATATACCAGTGAATTGTGCAATGATGGGAGCCATGATTGTGTTTATTGGTATTGAAATTGGAGAGGTTTGAAGTATGTTTCTTATCAAATCAAGTTGCAGAGATTGAATTGGTAGACAGCAGTAATAAAACACTGCCTCTAGAAGAGAGATTGAGAGTTCTAAAAGGCAGCCGCTTCAGCACATGCAGCCCACGTGAGCCTTCCAGCATTGCCACCAAGCCTACAACAGTAATCACATGATAATTAGGAGTTGATCGTTCATTCCAGACTTGACGCCCATGGAGTCATTTGCATTGTATGAAAGTCGTGATTTACTTTGGGTCAAATTACAGAGCTGTGACCGCATTCCTGGTTCTCATAATTGTTGATTAATTTTATTTCTCAAATTCCAATAATTGTTGTTGTATGCAATAAGATTTCATATTGAATAAATTGGGATATTACTGTTGGATTTGGGAAAAAAAATAGTTATTTTCATGCATTGTTATATGTTTTGTAATTGCAAAACCATTCAAATTCAAGCAAAACAAACACACATACATTCAAAAATCAGAATTTAAAGATTGCTTGCCAACTATTTGACGAAATGTCAAAAGGGCAAATTGAGTCTTCAGGGGTAGGGCCAATAGGGTTCTTACATTATCATTACTATTTAGCATGTTAAAAATAAATTTAATATAATATAGTTTTAAATAAATTTGTAAGCTGCAAACAACAATATATTTATAATTTATATGTTTTTATATGAACGTTTCTAGAATGTACCCAAAATAATTGTCATATCTGATTCCAATTTAGTAACTTGGATTATTAATACTGTATGTATAATAAATATTATATACCTTGCTTATAGTTTAATAATCAATACCTTAGTAATTATTATTAATACTATATATAATAAAAGTTGTTTATGATTTTTTATATGTTTTTTGTCGATGCCATATATAGCAAAGTATTCACCAGCTTGAGTGTCACTGACTCTTAGTGTCTCAAGTGGACGATACAAGCAAGGATTGAACATTAAGGCTGCTAAAAATGAGGAGCGTATCTTAAATGAAGATGTCTATGCTGATTAAGATTTAAGTTGACATAGTTGAGATCAAAATTTCCATAATTTATTTGAATATTTCTGGATTAGATTATGTGATATTTTTTCGTCATCAATGTTTCAGATCACACTCCATGATCCATCATCAGGATAAGCAATCTCTCATTTCTCTTTTCTTGCTTTCTCATCTTGAGGATGGATCATGGAATGCCATCTGAAACATTGATGAAGAAGAAAGCTCACATTGTTTAATCATGAAATATTCAGTCTAATATTTGACATGATTAATCGAGGCCTGGGTTTTCCTTCTCTATTATGGATAACTTTACAAGCAGTACACGTGGTTTACATTTCAATTTGGATCTAGAAAGTAGATGGCATTTATGTTATTGATGGACCAAAATTATGTGATTCACTAGTTTTTCAGATCTTTCTTGGAAGTCAAATGAAATCAATTCCTCTTTGCTACTTTTGAGAACCTACCTTTTACGCATTTCCTCTTTTCTTGCAGTCTTTGCAGGCAGGCATCGTATGGGTTAATTGCTCACAGCCGTGCTTTTGTCAAGCACCTTGGGGAGGGAACAAACGTAGTGGCTTTGGTAGAGAGCTTGGAGAATGGTTTGTATATGCAATGCTTGATTATATTTCATTTATACTGCCAACTTCCTTTTGATTGTTATATTTCATTATAATATTGGATGTTAAAATGAATATTTTGGTTCAGATGATTTGATTCAATGTCATGTTAAATTTTGTTTTGCAGGGGACTTGAAAACTACATGACTGTGAAGCAAGTGACAGAATATGTTTCGAATGATCCTTGGGGATGGTATCCATCACCTTCAAGGCTGTGAATTATTAGCTTTTGAAAGTTTTTTGAATGAGAGCCATTATAATGGACATTTACATATCTGATGGTAAAATTAAAGCATGTAGAACAAAGCTTCGAATATTTGGAAGGTTATAGATAAACTGTCTTCACTCTAGCAAGCCCCTTATTTGACATGCTAGAAAAGAAGTCTGAAATAAGTCCAGTGATATTGAACCCAAGTAATGAGGAAAACTTTGATTTGGAAAACAATTAAGTGATTAATTATATATGTTTACTTCTACAGTGAGATTGGTTCTACAAATAATGTACTGATGTGACAAAATATTAGTTTTTGCACTGGCTGTTGCATTGAACAAGAATTATTGTTTACTGCAGATTTAGAATATCACCTTATATCTAAAATAGGATGGTCTACTTGTGTCAAGGTGATTGGTGTGATCCAAAAAACTGGGTCTGAACCTACTTGACTAGGTTCGTTTGAGTGCTGAAAAGGGGTTAATAGATGGTGTTTGTCACGGTTTGGTGTGTTTGGTTGCAAAAAGGGTTGATATGAGGTCCAAGGATTATTTTGGATGGTATGGGACCTATTTGGAAGTCTTAGGATAAGTTGCAGATTTCAGAAAGACTTCAAAAACTCATTTTAGTGAATTTATTTGTCTATTCAAGCGCTGAATTTGACCTCTAATATGGTTGATGTGTAATTGCCCCTATGTGGAAGTGGGGATTTTTCCAAAGCATAGGTAGAATGTGGAATATGATTGCTTTTTGTCATTTGATTTTCCAATTTGTCATTTAATATTCCATTTTCTGAGGATAGGAGGTTAGAGGAATGTCATATATTATTTGCCCACAAAGTGTGTGGTTAGCTCTTTGTATGTTGGTTTTAATTCATTTCTCAACTGTACTGCATGTAGTAGTAGGTTTTTTCATGGTGAAAGTACGTTGTGTTGGTTCCCAAAACCACAGATTGGAAATTTGAGAGCTTGCCAATTCTCCAACAGGATATCCAATCGGTTGAGGCCAACTCAACGAGGCCAATCGATTTGATCTAAGCCTCCTACACTTCTGGCTCTGCAAGGCCAAGGTGAGTGCCTAATCTTGAACTAATGCCTTAAGTCCAAGAGATTTATAACAGATAATCTGATCACAAGTGTAACAAAAAAGAAACCTCCAAACGGCAAGGGATTAAGGAGTCTTCTAATTTGCACTACTTCAAATAAATATAACAATGCTGAAAGTATGTCGAATTCAAAACTTTACTAATTACTTCAAGACGTAAATGCTTCAGACTTGACTATTCTGAAATCAACGAGTATAATTTATGAAAGAACGTTTTAAAATGAGAATGTTTTCAAGTTATAATAATGAATGAATATAAAAATTCTATCAGACAA
The DNA here is from genome assembly GCA_027943335.1 of Chamaecyparis obtusa. NCBI lineage: Eukaryota > Viridiplantae > Streptophyta > Pinopsida > Cupressales > Cupressaceae > Chamaecyparis > Chamaecyparis obtusa. The sequence continues at coordinate 295,736 of BSBK01001465.1, read as the reverse complement.
AAAAGAGATAATTGTCAATATCCTAGTTATGAATCAATATAACATAAGCAAAATATGAACCAATGCCTAAAATTAATGGGCAAATAGAGTCAATATTACAAGCTTTTTACATACAACCTTATACCATTATATTTGTACTATGAACAATCCTATTATTAATATGCAAAGGATCAAATGAATATGCAACCTTAAATAAGTCCAGATTGAAGTTTAACTCCTACTGTGGGGAGACAAACTGGAAATAGATAAAGAAACAAACTAATATTTCACTATATCTATGGTGTTCTAACTTAAGATGCTGAAAATGATCGTATCACAATCTGATATGCAAATGCTCACATAAATATAAACAATTACAAGGGACGAAACTTGGTACTATTTTGATTCTAACACTTTATATAGATAAGTAAAATATAAGGCTTAATGGTCATGCCAAAAATGAAAAGCAATGGAGACACCTATATCTGATAATCAATCCATTGACTTCCCTTCAAAATTGTGCATCAATATTTGCTAAATGTTTTTCACGCCCACAGGTAAATGTAAAACTCAATATTTTCTCGTGAAAGAATGAGATACATCCAATCTATCGAAGAATATATTAAATAAGTATGTTGGTCTTTGCTATGTCAGAGGATTATCGGTATGCCTCCTTTTTTACATCTTATATTTATATGATGATAAAAAGTCGCTTAGCTATTCTCAAATGACACAATGCTTCATAATAGGTAACCACATGTTTGTTAATTCATAATATAACTCCATCTAAGAAAACTGAATCTAATAATTTATAATCATCCTATTATATAAGACACGGGCGTGAATGAGACAAGTGGATGTCGTGATCTTCAAACCGATGCATCTCTCGAAAAGTGAAACTCATCGCTATCATTATGTGGCATAAGACTTATACCAATTATCAAACGTATCTTATATTTGTCATTCCGATCAAGCACGATAATATTTTTCACAACCTTTGTTTTGGTGAAACATTGCCGCTTCTGCAACTATGTGGGACACTTGATGTTATATTTCTACTTGCCAACTCTTTTATGTTGATTTCACCATTATGTTTCCTGCGTGAATTGTTTTGAGTGCAATAACGAACGCAGTTTTATAGGCACCCTCCATATGGAAAGCATCAGACACAATGCTTTGCTTGTTAAAGACTTATGTTTGATCTTTTCATCCTTTGGTATGAATGAACTCTCATACACAGGAGCCTGTATTATGTCGTGGCTGGTCTCATGGTGGTAACAACCATTCCCTTGAAGCACAATAATCTTGTACATGTGTCCAATCTTTTCTTGGCATTATTTACATATTTCTCTTTGACATTGATGACGATTCTGTGATAGGAGTATTCCAAAATCATATCCTCCTTGGCTTAAAGATACACTTGTTGCGACACAATGATCTTCAAAGATCCAAAAAAGTTGTCACTTCATTATATTACGCTGAGAAAACATATCTGTAATGTCATTGATTTTAGCATTATTACCTACATAATGAAAGCAAGTAACACGTTAAAAGGAGTAATTTATATTACTTAAATGTTTTCGAATTTTGAATAAAAATGGTGACACTTTTATAATTAATGTATGAAGATAATGCTCTATATGAAATTCGAAATTCATTTACTATAACTTAAGGGTACGGAAGATATATGCCATATGCAAAAATCCTAATATACTAGTAATCTACTTTACTATCAATGACAATTTTAAGAAAGAAAATGAGAGGGGTAGTCCAATGGAAGCCTTAATTTGCAAAAATTAAGGCTCCATCAGTGGCTCTTGCTGAGGACATATGCTCCTTGTGGGCATAATGAGATTTCAGCTATCTTTGGATGAGGAAGACCTACAAAACAAAAACAACAATTAGTCCATGCAATGATATTAAAGAAATCTTAAATAAGTATGCGAAAGAAAACATAAAAAGGAAAAGAAATCCCTGAATATCCTTATTGACATAAAAGTCCATGGACATAAAAGTCATGCGCGTATCCATCAGTATTTTGCAAAAATAAGAATGTTCTCTTGCCTTTTCCAAAACAATGAATGACCCTAACCATAAGGCCTCAAATCTACCATGTTTACCTTTATCTTGATTTTTGACATTCCATTTTAAAACCCAATCACCTATCTTGAAAGATCTCTCTCTAGCTTTCTTGTGATGGAGAAATTTAACTTGCTTCTGCTTTGTGATATTTTGCTCTTGAGCGCATCTCCTAATTTCATCAAGCTCAGCAAGTGCGTCTAACCTTTCTTCCAGAAAATCAATATCTTCCAATTGTTCTTCGGCCATGAATTTATATACTGGCAGTAAGTTGTTTAACAGAAGTCTTGCTTCCTGGCCATATACCAAGTTGAAAGGGGAGAAACCAGTAGACTTCTTCACTGTGATCTTGTCATCCCATAAAGCTAAATTTAACTTAGAATCTCAGGCTCACTTATTGTTATCCAACATCCTTTTGATAATCTTCAAAATATTCTTATTGCTAGATTCGGCTTGTCCGTTTCCCTGGGGGTGATAAGGAGATGAATATGACACAGTTATGCCATATTTTTCGCAAAAATCACAAAACTCTTTTGATCTGAAACACATACTGTTATCTGTGATAATCTTTTGAGGAACTCCAAACCTGGTTAAGATATTTTCCATTAAGAACTTAGTCACCACTTTGCTTGTGGATTGCCTGGTAGGTATGACTTCCACCCATTTGGTGAAGTAGTCAGTAGCTACCAAAATCTAGCTATGACCTCCACTTGACTTATCGCTGATTTCTCCTATGAAATCGATTCCGCGCATTTGAAAAGGTTCCTCTGTTTGCAAAGTCCTCAAGGGTAGAGCACCATCATACTTTAACTTCCTGGAAAACTTCTAACAAGCTTCACATTTTCTTACATATGCATAACAATCCTTAAAAAGTTGTGGCCAATAATATCCTGCATGTAGGATCTTATGCGTTGTTGTTTTGGCTAAAAAGTGACCACCACAAGCTCCTTCATGCATTTCTTTAAGCACGGTTTCAGCTTGATACATGTCTAAACAAAAAAGTAAAACCCCATCTCTGTTCTTCCAATATAAATCACCCTGAATCAAGATATATTTTGCAGCTCGAAGCTTAATAGTTCTCTTTTTATTATCATTCAAGCTATCATTACATTTCATGTGTCTTAAATAATAAATTATGTCACTGTACCAAACGCACATTTCAATACTAACTTCAGTGTGTTCAAGATCAACCTGATTTACCTGTGCAGCTTCTAGATTTGCCTCTACCGTGAGTTTGGTTAAACCCTGTCTTCTTACCAACTCTGTGATCTGGATATCAATGTTGAACTCCTATATCTGGTTTATCCATCTACATCTCCTTCTAGTAGTCTCTGACTGTCTGAAAATGTCCTTAACTACTACATTAGGTACATATGCAATTACTTCTACTACCACCAGGTATGGCTTGAATGATTTAACTGCTTTGACAAGGGCATAAGCATGTTTTTCATTAATATCATAGTTAAGCTCAGTTGCTTGCAAACACTTACTGAAGAACACAATTGATTGTTCATGGCCTTCTTCATTTTTCTAAAGCATAATTGTTGCTATAGTGTGGTAAGATGCAAAGGAAAAAATATGAAAAGGTTTCTTGAAATCAGGGGATTTAAGCACTGGAACCTCTTTGATGGCTTTCTTTATTGTTGGAAATGCCTCTATGGCTTCAGTGTTCCATGTTAGCTTAGGTCCTTTCTTTAGCATTTTAGCAATTGGTTTAATGATTTCTGCAAAGTTGGAAACAAACCTCACAAAATTAATTTGGTCAAAGAATGACTGGATGACCTTTACTGTCTTGGGTATTTGAATATTATCAATTGCAGCCACTCTTTCTGGATCAATCTTAACACCTTCTTTAGACACAATATACCCTAAAAGTTTCCCTTCTATAACTCCAAAGTGACACTTTTTTGGATTAAGAGATATTCCATACTCAAGGGCTCTTTTAAAGATTTTATCTAAGTGTCCACAATGGTCTTATTCTTTTTTAGAGTAAGCAGTAAGGTCATCTTGATATACAACTAAAATAAAGTCAATCAAACCTTCAAAAAAAACATCCATTGCTCTTTGGAAAGTGGCTCCTGCATTAGTCAAGCCAAAAGGCATCTTAGCATAAACGTAAGTGTCCCATGGAGTAGTAAATGTCATCTTATACTACTCAGATTCTCTAACTTTGACCTGATTGTACCTGGAGAAACCGTCTATTATGGACAATAATTCATTACCAGTTACCTTTTGCAATAGAGCTTCCATGTTGGGTAAGGAGTAATTATCCTTTAGTGATGATACATTAAGGTTTCTAAAATCCACACACAATTTGATGTCACCGTTTTTCTTTCTGACCAAGACAAGATTTGACACCCAAGTTGAATGCCTAATAGGCTTAATAATGTTTGCATCTCTTAACTTAACCAACTCTTCCTTCATCTTCGGAACCAAAGTTGGATTAATAGGTCTTTGCCTTTGCCTAAAAGGTTTTGCATATGGTTTTAAAGGTATCTCATGCTGAAATAAATCCTCTCTATAAGCCTTTAGTTCATCATAACTCCAAGCAAAAACATGCCTGTATTTTCTCAATAAAGAAATCAAATCCGACCGTATCTTTGGGGTTAACTTTTTACCAATGAGAACTTCCTTAGGAGCATGTTCAATTCCAAGATTAATCTTCTCAACATCCCCTTGTACTATGGTAGATTTGCTAGCCTTGAAACTTCCTTGTTCATCAAAGACCCTTTCTAGTGCTACTAAGCCTTTTGGTATCTTATTTGTTTTGAGTTGAACTACCTCTTTCACAAACAAAACCTCTTTACCATCTTGATCTTCCACATATCCATTCCAATCTATATTTTGATTTTCATAACTCTCTTTACATGACAAGAATCTAAGAAGGTCTCTATCATCCTCATCTGCCAATTCTGCACATTGTCAGGTATTGATGGCCTATTCTTCATTTCAACCTACAAAATCTCATCAAGTGGAAAGTCACTTTGCCTAATAGCTAAATTAGTCATTAGATCAACACAAAAATTATTTGATCTATCTATCCACTTAATGGAAAATGCATCAAATGATTCAATTAAATCTCAAACATAATTTATTTATTGTTTCAACCTTGGTTTTCTCGCTATAAATTTGTTTCTAATCTGAGAGACAATTAAATCAGAATCACCTAGAACAAAAAGTATCTTAATTCCATATATTTTTGCAATGTTTAGCCCAATGATCAATGCTTCATATTTTGAGATATTATTTGTACATTCAAAATTCAACAAAAATGAGTATTTGAAAGTTTTTCCAAATGATGATATGAAAATAACACTAGCCCCATTATCGTCCTTGCTGCATGCCCCATCAAAACACATTCGTCATATATCTTTGTTACTTTCCTGCACATACTTCAATAGGATCAATAATCTTTAAGGCTGGTTTAGAGATACTTACCTGAAAATTGTCCATATCTGATTGGCAAAAGTTGATCTTAAAATCATAATTGAAATCCTCAACCAAATAGGGAGACCTTTGTTCTCTTTCAATTTTGATCTCCTTTCCACCAACTGGTATAGTGGCGTAAGATAGATCAAGTCGGATATGCCCTTCAACTAGATTTGACCATTGTTTGGACAACAACATGCCATAATTTGCAAGAATTTCTACAACAGTAATGTCAGTTCTATATGAAACTTGAGGATATGCAGGAAATCTAAATTTAATATCTTTCATAATACCAACCACAGGAACTGGTCTATTATCCATTGTATAACATTTTTCATATGGTGTATCAACTTTTAAACCAATTTCTTTCATTACATCAGCAAACATAATATTAACTGCTGCTCCTGAATCAATATGCAATTTCTAACTATCTTATTGTTAATCAACAGAGTCAAATAAAAAGGATCAACTTGATTTGGATTTTTATTCAATGTAGTTATTAAATATACAATTGGTCATTCATCATTATCCTTTTTATCGCTTTCATCTTTTAAATCTTCTATACTAGATAAAATCTTCATAGTCTCCTTCCTATAATTAGGGAATTTCATCATTTCTATTAGTGGGATAAAAATCTTTACCTGAGATCATGCATGATTCATAAAAGAATGACAATTAGAAACTTGCTTACCAGAGTTCAATTTATTTGGTGGCTTGGATATTTTAGATGGCTACAATGTATCTACCTGTTTGCCTTGAACTTGATTGTTAGCCTTCCTTGATGCATCCATTTTAATATTTTCTCACTACGGAATCCTGGCAAATATACCAGAAATATTACCCTGCTCTGTATTTATGATTTTGTTCCTTCGCTGATATGTGAGCTTGGCCTGCTCAACTACTGCAACAGTATAAGCTTTCTTTTCTTCGTTGGTTAACCTTCTCAAAGTGGGCATTTCTTCTTCATCTGAAAATACTTCTTGCACATGATGTTGTTGATCCGTCCTTCTTGAGAATGAATTTGGAATATTTTCTTCATCAGAATAATCTTCATCATCTCCACCCCAAAAAGGCTCAGCTAACAAAGCATTTATGGTAGGCTACTCTTCCATCTCTTGACTTTCTTCTTTGAGAATTGATTGTGCAACAACACAACGATAAGATGCATGAGGTAATCTGCAAACTTCACGCGATGGCTCATCTTCAACCATGTGATTGACTTTTCTCAAAGGATCGGGAGTATCCTTGATGTAATTAGGCATTTTTCGATTTCCCATCTTTCCAACTAGTATCATGATAGGGCATATCATGCAATCTTGGTCTATTGTTTCTTTGAAATGGTGTCTTCTCACTTCTACTTTTCTTCATTTTCATGTCTTTCAACATATCCATAATCTCTTTCATTTCATCTTTCTTTGGGGTTCTAGGATTGTAAAACTTTATATCATCTCTTTTGTTCACTCTACTGGCTACCTTTCTATCATTTTCTATTGTCATGGTTGTCTTAAAAGCTTGTTGTAGAGAACTGGGTCTATGAGATCTTTTTTCATAATGTGTCTTGCTATCAAATGCATTGAGATAAAAATCAATTAAGAAAGAATCAACCGACCTAATTTCTCTTGGGATCCTATTCAATACCTTATTGAATCTCTTGTTGAATTCTGCAACAGATTCATTCATATTTCATTCTATACTTGTTAATTCATGTGAAGCAAATGAGGTATCACTATGATCTCCAAACTGTTCTATAAATAGATCAACAAAATCACACCATCCAGTTATAGACCTGTCATGAAGACTTCTATACCATTCAATAGCGTCTTTTGTTAAAGATTGAACAAAAAGTTTCATGAAGACATCTTCATTATTTTCATCCAAGTCTTCAATCATACTCTTAAGGTCGATTACATGTTCTGCAGATTCAGTCCCATTACCAGAGAATTTTGGGACAGCAGTTCTCAATTCATTTGAAATTGGATTTGGGTATCCCCTTATCCCATCAAAGTCTGATTGTTTATATCTTTCAATAATCATGGGATGCCTCATGATATGATTTCTTGCTCCTTGATTATGCATTCCATGACCTTGGTTATGATGATTAATATTTGTCATACCTCTATTAATTTGATTCCTGCCATGAAGATTGCCCATGTTCGCATTATGAGAAAAACTGCCATTTTGTGGAATACCTTTGTATTGCTATCTTGGATTTCCAGCATACTAACTCTCACCATAACATCTTCCAAATCCTTCATTTTGATTTGTTCTTTCGTTCTTACCATCCATGTGATCAAATAAAGGATTCGTATGATTGGTGGCAAAAAGTGGGTCTAATTTTTTTTATGAGGATGGTTATATTTAGGTGTTTTTTTTGCCTCCTCTTGATTTGATTTTCTTCTTTCTTCCCTCCAATTTTATTGCTTTTTCTTTTCTGCACTATTTGTCTTTTCTTGTGGAGATACAATTTGCCCTCTTGATATTCCTATCTTTTCTAGGATACGATCAAGCTGTCTTCTAAGTATTTTTGCCATTTTATCATCTTGGTGTGAAACATCAACCATCTTCTTAAAAATTTCATCCCATTGTTGCAATTCTTCATCTTCTTCCTCCTCTATCCGTGTCATTTCGCATTGAGGTTCTTGATTAGCTTCAAGGATTTGGGAGAACGGATTGAATATCTCATCTTCTCCTTCAAGGATATTATGATTTGAAGTGGTTCCTTTATTGCAATTATTTTTCTTGTTAACTCTAGCATGGAAACTCCTATGTCCTGAGACGATCATGTCTAGTACCTCACTTTTATTCTTTCTTTGTTTTCAGTCAAAGCTTAATTGAGTGAGATTGCTTTGTCCTTTATTCACTGATCTTCTTCCTCACATATACTTCAAGGATAGATTTCTATGTCCTTTCTTTCTTTCCATACAAATTAATTGATCATTCATGAAATAATATATTTATCATAGAGTCGCCACCCTCTTCAAGGGAAATAAAAATAATTGCTCTAGGTTCTTCCTCAGCAAGCAAAGTATGTGCCACAAAATTTTGAAATAAAGTTCTTATAAATCTGAAACAAAATCAAAACTTTAATAGAAATTAGAATCTCTTTTAAAATCTTTTAATGATATGACTTATATATCCAATTCTTTATGTTTGAAATTTAATATATTTCAAAATTTGAAATAGTATCAACTACTTAGATATTTTAACAAAGAATAAAAGATTAAATGTTGAATTAAAATATTAGTTCTTAAACGAAATCTCGATCATGAAACTCTTCACATAGTGTATTAATTAAAAGAATCTCTATGCTGGTCTAAAACCAAGAAACTTGTAAAGTTTACTTGCAACTCTTCCTCAGCAAAGTCACCAATCTGTTGGTTCCCAAAACCACAGATTAAAAATCTGAGAGCTTGCCAATTCTCCAATAGGATATCCAATCGATTGAGGCCAACTTAACGAGGCCAATCAATTTGATCTAAGCCTCTTGTGCTTCTGGCTCTGCAAAGCCAAGGTGGGTGTGCCTAATCTTGAACTAATGCCTCAAGTCCAAGGGATTTGTAAAAGATAATATGATCACAAGTGTAACAAAAAAGAAACCTCCAAACGACAAGGGATTAAGGAGTCTTCTAATTTGCACTACTTCAAATAAATATAAGAATGCTGAAAGTATGTTGAGTTCAAAACTTCACTAATTACTTCAAGATGTAAATGCTTCAGACTTGACTATTATGAAATCAATGAGTATAATTTATGAAAGTAAGAACATTTTAAAATGACAGTGTTTTCAAGTTGTAATAATGAATGAATATAAAAATTCTATCAGAGAAAAAAGAGATAATTGCCAATATCCAAGTTATGAATCAATATAACATAAGCAAAATATGAACCAGTGCCTAAAATAAATGGACAAATAAAGTCAATATTACAAGCTTTTTGCGTACAACCTTCTAACATTATATTTGTACTATGAACAATCCTATTATCAATATGCAAAGGATCAAATGAATATACAACCTTAAATAAGTCCAAATTGAAGTTTAACTCCTACTGTGGGGAACCAAATGGACATAGATAAAGAAACAAACTAATATTTCACTATATCTATGATGTTCTAACTTAAGATGCTGAAAATGATCCTATCACAATCTGATATGCGAATGCTCACAAAAATATAAATAATTATAAGGGACGAAACTTGGTACTATTTCGATTCTAACACTTTATATAGATAAGTAAAATGAAAAGCAATGGAGACACCTATATCTGATAATCAATCCATTGACTTCCCTTCAAAATTGCGCATCAATATCTGCTAAATGATTTCAGTGATTCATGCCCACAAGTAATCGTTAAACTCAATATTTTCTCATGAAAGAATGAGATACATCCAATCTATCGAAGAATGATTTATAATCATCCTATTATATAAGACACGGGCGTGAATGAGACAGGTGGATGTCGTGATCTTCAAACCAATGTGTCTCTCCAAAAGTGAAACTCATCGCTATCATTACGATGCATAAGACTTGTACCAATTATCAAATGTATCTTATATTTGTCATTCTGATCAAGCACGATAATATTTTTCACAACCTCCGTTTTGGTGAAACATTGCCTCTTTCGCAACTGTTCGGGACGCTTGATGTTATATTTCTACTTGCCAACTCTTTTATGTCGATTTCACCATTCTATTTCCTACGTGAATCCTTTTGAGTGCAATAACGAACGTAGTTTTCTGGGCACCCTCCATATGGAAAGCATTAGACACGATACTTTTCTTGTTAAAGACTTATGTTTGATCTTGTCATATACAGGAGCCTGTATTTATGTCCTGGGTAGTCTCATGCTAGTAAGAACCATTCCCTTGAAGCACAATAATCTTGTACCTACGTCCAATCTTTTTCTGGCATTATTTGCATATTTCTCTTTGACATCGATGCCGATTCTGTGACAAGAGTATTCCAAAATCATATCCTCCTTGGCTTAAAGATACACTTGTTGCGGCACAATGATATTCAAAGATCCAAAAAAGTTGTCACTTCATTATATTACGCTGAGAAAACATATCTGTAATGTCATTGATTTTAGCGTTATTACCTACATAATGAAAGCAAGGAACATGTTAAAAGGAGTAATTTGTATTACTTAAATGCTTTTGAATTTTGAAGAAAAATGGTGACACCTTTATAATTAATGTATGAAGATAATGCTCTATATGAAATTCGAAATTCATTTACTATAACTTAAGGGTACAGAAGATATATGCCATATGCAGAAATCCTAATATACTAGTAATCTAGCTTACTATCAATGACAATTTTAAGAAAGTAAATGAGAGGGGATAGTCCAATGGAACCCTTAATTTGCAAAAATTAAGGCTCCCTCATGTTGCAGGTATTCTAGGAGCTTCATAATTGTTGTGATAGCTCATTGAATCATTGTGACACTCTATAAACCTTTTATCAACTTTTACATAGTGGACCGAGGAGTGATTTGTTCTTTAGAGCTGGAGCTTTTCATTTGATATTGGGTTTTCTCCAAGGTTATTTGGTGTGCTTACATGTTTTGTTTCTCATATGTTCTTTCAATTTGTTGAGATGTTATATGTTTCTTCTTTGATATACATGCTATGTCAATTTGGAAAACATTACAGGTGGTTTGCAGTGTGTATCAAGGGGAAGTCATGTCATTCACTACCCATTTCTTATGGTAGCGTGAGGAATATCATTCCTATTTAACGTGGTATTAGAGCAGTTTTATCTTTTGGAAAGGTTCTTTGTGAGGTAAGTATATGACATCCACAAGATCGAGTGGAGATGAGAGTTTTCTACCTTTTCAGTTTGAGATTAGAACATGTCTGTGGTTGAGGAGAACAAGAATGGCAAGGGAATGGAGAAGTGAGGTTTAGAAAAATTGAGGGGTATGTTGCATGGATTCTTAGCATAGAGGAGGTGGTGGATGAATTGGTAAACATAACACTGGTCCTAATCTCCAAGATAATAATTTTGAAAGAAAACATGGAGAAAGGGGATTGGATCAAGGGAGTTCTCCAAAGGGTGTTTTCTCAAGGTTGAAGTGAATATTAATATTTGGCTCTATGTTGATGAGATTGATGTGGAGAAGTATAGTTTAAAGACTCAGACTCGCCACAGACTCGACAAACCATAAAAATGGACTCGGACTTGGACTTGCAAAAGACTCACGTGTAAGAACCCTTGCTGGTTCTAACTCTAACAAAACATTGGATTGCTAAACCAATGAGAGATTGTTTTGAAATTTGAATGTTTGACATTTTTTCAAATACTTAGCATGCAAGCTTTGACACCCCTGCAAGTTCTAACTCTGACAAACATTGGATTTCATTCAATTTCAGATGTTTGACATTTTGTCAAACACTTTGCATGAAACTTCTATCTCGTTGTCTTTTATTTTTCGATTGTATTTTCTTGCTTGAAATGGTTTCAAATGAAGTTTAAATGCTAGCAAATGATTTTTAAGAAATCCAGGCAAAGAACTGAAATACAAATGCAATCTTTTTTTACCATTTGAATGTATACATATGATTTCTGCATGTAAGATGTGCATCTACAACTAATAAACATTTCTACAAATACTTGGCATGAAAGTTGTTATGTTGATTATGAACAATTAAGATATGGCATTACATCAAACATATGGCATGCAATTAAATACTCCCTATTGCTTGCAAACTCTAGGACAATATTGATATGAATTTAGCCAAGGCTCTTGGCTTTCAATAAATTTCCAAAAAATACCACAATCTGATATAAATGATCACCTACAACAGTACCTGGAATGATAACACAAGTATAATGGAGCCCAAAATGGATAGCAACTCTCAAAAATTGAATATATCCTTCTGTCAATGCAAGTAATCATGGAATGGAGACACTTCCAAGTCAAAACAAGCCTCTTTGCTCCCTTATGATGCCCTCTAAATGAATGTCATTGCCTCTAAATGGTCTGCATCTATCTAAAAATACCAAACACAGTCCATGCAATGGTTGCGATCTGCAATAAAGAAACTCTTCAACCTTTGCAAACTATTCTGGAAAATAATGAAGCATTCAAATCCTTAATTCTACAATAATAAATTCATTCTTGGCCTTTGGATGAAGCCAAACGCTTGACATAATTCATTGGGTGTTTCACCAATTCACTATGTAGAATAACTTACAAGAATTCAGAATTCGTCAAGCTTGAAATCTGAAACCCTTATCTCCAATCTTCTCTTCATAAATTATCAAAAGCAATTGTCAAGAGCATCATGAATCCATTTTCACGTTGGCCTTAGTATACTTCTTTCATGAGGTTCAATTTCGTGAGGCTTCTCCAACAAGTCACATTAATGACATATATATTTTCCTTTTGATGCACAAATGATTTTATAATATAAAATTATATCATCCTTGGTTTAATGATATATTTAATGCACATTAATAATGTTCTTGGCTCCTTTAAACTTTATAAAGTTAATTAAGAACATAACATTATAATATAACCATTAATAAATAATCATTAATGCCTTTATAATTTTAATATCTCATCAAATACTTGTTATCTCTCTACTTTGTTTGAACCTAGAGGTCAACCAATGTTTCCACTACGCATCCAACCGCCTTATTAAAAATATCAAGGGTCCATGTCTAGCAACCTCAGACTTACTATAAATAGTAAGTATATGAAATTGAGCCCAAACGAAGTCCAATCTAAGCCAAACAAAGACCAAACTGGAACATATTGAATTTTGGAGAAGATAAGAACCTCCATTAACCAAGCATTTGCCTCAGAAGACCCTCTATCCATAATAATTAGCCTATGAGGGACACAATAATAGGCTAATCCCTCAAACTCCAATGCTCATGAAAATGAGAACATTACATCGCGAAAGGACTCGACAAAAGGAAAAACTGTACTTTTACACAAAAAGAAAAAGAAATTAATGCATTTAAAGAGCATAAGAGCCATAATTGATACATTACACATGCCATATGAATCTCAAACACTCAATATATGAAATATCATCATAATTGAAAACTTTAAAATGTATAACAACAATATAAGTTTATAAATGTTTACAAAATTAGATATAATGATATGTCCAAATGTCATCACCTTCATCATCCTCCATTTCATCGGAGTCACCCTAAAACTTTATTTTGAGCAAGTACAAAGAACAAATGACTCAAAAAGTGAAAAAAAGCCAAATTATAAGTTGTTGGGCGTGTCTAGCTAGCAACAAGAGTCCATCACTTGGACTCGTGAGTCCTGATGTTGGACTCATGCGAGTCCATGTCTTAGAATCGTGAGTCCATGTGATGGACTCGATCCGCGAGTCCATGGCGAGTCAACTTGGCTCGCCATTGGACTTGCAAGTCTGTGGTGAGTCTTGCAAGTTTTTGAGCTATATGGAGAAGCTTCTATCAATGGGTGTCCTACATGGAGTTATATTTCACTCTTTACTAATGACCCCCATCAACTTATCTCCTTTGCAAGGTTGAAAGTGAAACTCTCTAAGATGCTCTTACATGGTTTGAGAGTTATGTGCACATTGAAGTTTATAAATTGTCATTAGTGTTGAAGTGGGAGGATTTTAAAGGGCTATTACATAAGCAATTTAACCTCATTTATCATGAAGAGGAGCGAGTGATGCAAAAGCATTACTTGAGACAAAGGCAAGGAAAAATCATGCAAGTGTGCACCACCAAGTTCAGGAAGAGGGAAGTCTACATAGGAAAGCCAAAGGATGTGTTGAACCATGAGGTTCTCATGAAATATATTTGAGGGTTGTTTGAATTCTTAAAGAGGCATGTCCTCATGGCTAATCTTTCAAACATAGATGAGGCCTGCACCCAAGTACACTACCTCGAGCTAGATATGAAGGGATATTCTTTTGATCAAAACAAGAAAAGTGATGCTCAACAGGGGTGACAATAAAAGTGAGGATAGTGGTGAAGAGAAAAGAAAGATAATGTTACCATTATTGTAGATTATAAGGGAAGAGGTAAAGGATTGTTGCTCACATTGTGATAATGATGGGAACTTAGAAGAGGTGTTGGAAATTGCACCCTGAAGTGGTGCCTTCAAATGAGAAGGACAAGCAAACAAAATTGCAAGGAGACTTATAGAGATTGAGTGTACTTCAATTGTCAATAAGGAGGATTCAAGAGTTGGTGATAGCTCACGTGGAGGATAAGATTTCACCCAACTATTTCAGGTAAAAATGCTATTAAAAGGTAAGAAAGCTAATATTATGTATGGTTCATGGTTGCAAGCAAATTTGGTTTCTAATTTGTTGTTTAGTGAACTAGAATTTTAGAGGTTTTGAACTATCTGTATCAGTACATTTTGGGTGACAATGTGGGTAGAGATGAGAGGGTGAAGCTATGCAATTCATAGTTTGGTCTACACCCAAGGCTCAAAAATGAGGTTTTTTTTATGTTGTTGCATTGAATGTGGCTGATCTGATTCATGGGAGTCCTTATTTGTACATGAGAGATGTTTATTATAGGAAGAAGAACTAATGTAAGTTGACATTCAAAAGGAAAATAATGTTTTATATTCCTAGGATGGTAGGTCTAACATTGCTATTGCCTCCACATCAAATAACACAAGACTAATCAATACTAGTTGTAGAATTGTTTCCTTACTGTTGGAGGAGCCACCAATGCACCAAGAGGATGATGTCAAGGCTAGAAATGAGTGTCGTAAATTGGGAGAATGGCGAATGGAACAATGTGCAGGTTGTTTCGTGAATGCAAACAAGTGGATTTTATGAGTTGTAAGGAGCATAAGGTTAATTTGAAGCATATGAGTGTGCTTAGCACTTTACCTTTCAGTTATGCTAATGTGTTGCAAGAATCAATCAAAAGGTAGGGTTGTGCCTTGGTTGTATCATTTTCGTGTGAAGGACGAGTGTGAAGGATGAATCTAAATGGAGGTATAGGATAGGTTATTTTTCATTCTTAGTCTACCCAAGTATTTTGGGACCAAATATTTAGGTCAAAACCTACTGGACTATTGAGGTCATAGTTCTATGTTCATTGAAGTGTAGACAAGGGGTGAGGAGATAGATTTTGTCACTTTTTGGAAGCTTATGTGGCAAAATGGTTTGTGATGATATTGTTATGTTTTTGTCAATTGATATTTTTTGGTTGTCTCCATGCGTGACTTTGTCTCGTACTAGTTGACACTTGTTTTATTCGTGATCAATCCAATTTATTATGTCATTTGCAACATGATTTCACTCATGTATCATTGCATATTTTGGTTGTGTTCATTTTCTGCAAAAGACTCATTATCTTGGTTGGTACTCAAATCATTACTTCTTATTGCATGCTGGAGCCATTTTTTTTTGGTTCTATCCTCATTTTGGAACTTTTGCATTTGGTTGTGTCCCATTTTCTTCATATAAAAAATGGTTAGAAAATGATTAGCGTCGTGCTCTCATCTTTTTAACGCTCTTCCATAATCACATTTTCTGGTGAAGAATATTCAGGAAAGCCTTCATTAAGCAGTTGGGGGTCATTCATTTGCATGAACTTAGTGCCAAGTCATTGCAAGTTCAATTAAAATGTTGTTGTGCATTGAAAAAGTAACACAGGTTTATTGGCTTGTGTCATGAAGAGGCCAGGTAATACGAAATGTGTTTTGTTGAACACGTATTGGTCGCATCTTAATAAGAACAACTGTACACTCTTAATAAAGATAATTTTATCTCGTCTTTAAGACAGTTGGTGAAGAAAATGAAATAGGGGCATTATGCAATGAGAAAGTGAGTTGGTGAGAAACGGGGTGTTGTTGTATTAAAGGAAGACACACAAGGGTCTCTACAAGGTGGGAATTAATTAATGAGTTGTCATTTTTTGAGATGAGTGCAGTGAATGGAAGCGACTAGTCCTTCTTAGAAGTAAGATAGAAAATGTATGTGAAAAAATATACACTGGTGGAAGCATGTTGAACGAGTTTGGTAGGATATAAAAATACAAATACATATGTGGGTGTTTGCACACACGTGTTGTGTGGAATAAACAAAAATGAAAAGGATATAAATGTTTGAGAAAATAATCCAGACAATTGTGTGGTCAATATGTGTTGTGCGTGCTTTGGAGAAAAATTTAAAAAGATGGTAAAAGATACACAAAAATGACACATGTGCGTAAGAAGAAGAAGTGTGAGTAGTGTGTGCGTATAAAAGAGAGCTATTGAGTCTTGTGTATACACATCTCTTTTTTGAAAAGGTTTCTTGAATATATTTGTTAAGACAAGACCGTCTAAATGACATCTACTGAGACATGAATAGCACAGAGTGGTTCTTGAGAAGAGATTTTAAAAATCTTTTGTGTCAATTCAGTATAGACTTATGTTTAGTATGCAGCCTTGAAGTTTTAATAAGCTTGGACTAGAGCATCTTTGCGTTTTCTGTGAAGACATAGAGTTTATTTTATTTTTTTAGTATATTCACAAATCTCCTACAACAAAATGTTGTTGCCTTTTTAGGATAGGTTGGAGCCTGATCTATAAAAAGACTGAGAAGAGTTGTAGCTCTTGGATTAGTGGTGTCATGGTTTTTTACCCATCTTGGGTTTTCCACGAGAGAAAAATCTATGTCTTGCCTCTTTTGCTTGTTTTTGCATTCTCTGTTGTTGATATTTTATTAAGTTTCTTAAAATACTAATTCAATCCCTCCCCCTCTCAGTATTTTTCATTTTTTCAATTGGTATCAGAGCCAGTCACTCTCTTCCCTTACTGAAAATCTTGAGAGTTCAATTTTGGTTCCCATATGAGTGCCTTAGAAGGTCTTGCTACGAACTGTGCACCTTTATTTGATGGGAACAACTATGCCTTATGGAGTGTTCGCATGAAGACTTATATCATGTCTTTACGATGTGATGTCTATCTCAGTCTTGTCAATGGATATACTATTCCAACTCAACCTCCTATGGATGCTGACGGTAAAAAGGAATTTTAGAACAATGCCAAGGCTATGAATACTATTCTATGTGGCCTGACTGAATTAGAATTTTTAAAATTTATGCATTGTACTACAACAATGGAAGTTTGGGACAAACTACATATTACCTATCATGGTGATGACAAAGTTAGGAAGGTAAAAGTTCAAACTCATTGGATTGTCTTTAAAAGTCTTCGTATGAAGGAAGATGAGAATATTGTTGCTTATTTTCTTCATGTTGGCGAGGTTGTCAATGCTCTAAAAGGTCTGGGAGAAAACATAGAAGAGAAAATAGTAGTTCAAAAAATTCTTCGTTCTCTTCCCACGAGGCTTGATGCTAAGATTTCAGCTATTGAAGAAATGTCTAATTTGGATACTCTGACAATAGATAAATTGCATAGTATTCTAACCGCTTATGAGATGAGGACCACCATTGAAGGGACTTCCAAAAATGAATCATCTTTCAAGGCCTCTAAAAGAAATAAAGACAAGGAGAAAAGACATAGTGAAAGTTCGGATGAAGATTCTAACGAAGAAATTGCTTATCTTGTTAGAAAACTAAAAATGGGTCTTAACAAAAGCAAAGGAAAACTTGGTTTGAAATGTTTCAACTATGGGAAACTCGGTTAATTTTCTTCAAAGTGCCTCTTTGATAAAGATGATGACAAGCCTTATGAAAAAGACTCAAAACCCAAGAAGACTAGGAGATTTGCAAAAAAAAATTGAAAATTTGAGAAAGGCAAAAAGGTGTTATTTTCAAAGAATGGCAACGATGATACCTCCATCAGTGAAGGTGATACTCAAATAGATGAATTTATGTTCATGGCTATTGATGATTTAATCTCAGAGGAAAATGATGATGTGGAAGATGATGAAGTGGACCTTGAACTTTAATTAATTGCAGCATTAACTGAGATTAAGAAGTTGAAAAAGAAGAATCAAAATCTTGTGGATCTTCTACAAATTGAAAGTGTGGAAAAACTAAAAAGTGCAACATCTCTTAAAGAGGTTGAAACACAACTATTTGATTTAAAGTCTTGAATGAGGAGGCAAAGAAAATACATGAGAATTTTGAAAATCAGATTTAGCTAAAAGAGGAAAACATTACCAAGCTAGAAGCTAAAATTGTTACTCTCAGAAACATCGGTAAACCTTCAATGATTTCAAGTGAAGAAGTGGCTTATAAAAATGGCAGCGTATCCTTAGATGACATTCTTAGCTCTCAAAGACCTACCAAAGAAAAAAGAGGATTTGGCATGTAATTTGAACAAAAAATCTTCACAACAAGGAAGTGGTCAGGCCGTGTTAAACAAGGTGAACAAACCCTTTTTCTATGGTTATTATTTTTCATGCAATTACTTTGGACATAAGTTGTGGATTGTAGAGTTTCTCCCATAAAGAATTATTTTCAATTTGAAACAAATGTCTTTAGGAAGTACAATTTAATTTGTTACAGTTGTAACAAGTTTGGCCATACTTCAAGGTTTTGTAACATCTATAGTGCAGATTTGTCTTATAATGTTGAACCAAAAGGGAAGACAAAGGTGACTAAATTTTGGATAAGAAAGGTTCAAGAAATACCTTTGAAATTTCTTGTTGTTCAAATAGCTCTTCTAGCCAGCAATGAGAAGGACATATGGTATGTTGATAGTGGCTGCTCAAGACACATGACAGGTGACTTAAGTAAATTTCACACTCTCAAGAAAATGAAAGGTGGAAAAGTCAAATTTGGCGGTAGTTCTTCTGCAAAGGTTGTTGGCATAGGTACTCTCTTGATAAATAATGATGAAACTATTCTTGAGAATGTACTTTATGTTGAAGGTTTGAAACACAATCTCTTTAGTGTGAGTCAACTATGTGTTCAAGGATATGATCTTAGCTTCAACTCAAATTCTTGTATCATCAAAAAGGGAAATGATGTCTTAGCTAAGGCAACTAGAGCAGCAAACAATATTTATATTCTTGATGGCTCTAATGATGAAACTTGTTGTTTGAGCAAGGTGGAGGATGCTTGTCTTTGGCACAAGCATTTTGGGCATATAAATTTTGATAATCTTATCAAGATCAGTACAAAGAAAGCAATTAGAGACATGCCAAAGATATAGAAACCAGTTGATGTTGTTTGCAAGAATTTTCAAGAAGAAAAGAAAACAAGAGCTTCCTTCAAACCAAAATATCATTTCAGCAATAGGCCACTTGAGTTAGTTCACACGGATCTTTGTGGACCAACTAGGACAACAAGTTTTCAAGGTGAAAATTATTTTATGCTTCTTATTGATGATTTTTCTCGCATGACTTGGGTTATTTTTTTAAAAGAAAAATCAAAAGCCTTGTATAAATTTAAGATTTTTAAGACCTTGGTTGAAAATGAAATTGATTTGAAAATTAAATGCTTGTGTTCGGATAATGGAGGAGAATTCACCTCAACAGATTTTGTCAAATTTTGTGAGCAACATGGAATTAAAAAATAAGTTTCAGTCCCTAGAACACCACAAAAAAATGGTTTTGTGGAAAGAAAGAACAGAACAATTCAAGAAATGGCTCGTTGTTTGATGAATGAAAGAAAAGTAAAACATATTTTTTGGAGAGAAGTTGTCCACACTACAATCTACATTCAGAATAGAGCCTTGTTAAGGCTCAAGTTCAACAAAACTTCTTACGAACTTTGGAAAGGTAAACCAACTACTTTTAAATACTTCAATTTTTTTGGAAGTCCATGTTACATCAAAAGGGATTAAGATAATTTGGGTAAATTTGATTCTAGAGCTAATGAGGGGATTTTTCTTGGATATTCTTCCAAGAGTAAAGTGTTCAAGTGCTACAATAAGAGGCTACATAAATTGGTAAAAAGTACTAATGTAAAAATACATGAGACTACTAATGAGTTTGGTGAGCATAACGACAACATTAAAGAAGGAAAAACTCAATCCAGCAATGTTGTACCTTCTTCTCCTCCTCATATGCAATTTGTAACAACTAGCAAAGATGGTGAAAATGATAAATGAAAAACTCAATCTTCTCATGAAGATAAAGTTTCTTCCTCAAATGATGCTGAAATCTCACATGTTCATTCCGAGTATGATTAACAAAGTGATCATGATGTTTCTACTTTCAAAACTCTTAAATTTGTCAAAAAAATCATCCAATTGATCAAGTTATAGTTGAAAGGAGAACTAGGCATGCTAAGAGAGACATTAATTATTTTGAGGATGATGATTTTTCACTTATTTCTATGATTGAGCCTAAATGTTTTGAAGAGGCAGCAGTAGATGTATTGGGTTGCTGCTATGAAAGAAGAGTTAGAGAAAATTAAGAAAAGAAACACTTGGGAGCTTGTGCCTACCCATTGACAAGAATGTAATTAGTACTAAATGGGTGTTTCACAATAAGGTAAATGAAGAAGGAAAGATCATTAGAAATAAGGCCCATTTATTTTACAAATGGTATTATCAAATTGAAGGTGTTGATTTTGGTGAGACCTTTGCACCCGTTGCTAGATTAGAAGCAATTAAAATATTTCTTGCTTTTGCTTCTTTCAAAGGTTTTAAATTTTTTCAAATGGATGTCAAATCTTCCTTTCTTAATGGGGATTTGATTGAAGAGATATATATTGAACAACCAGAAGGTCTCATTACTAACAACTTGGATTATGTTTGCAAGTTGAAAAATGCACTTTATGGGCTCAAACAAGCTCCTAGAGCTTGGTATGACAAGCTGGATAATTATTTGCAGCAACAAGGTTTCAAAAAGGGATATGTTGACATCAATTTATATGTCAAGGAAGAAGGTAACAACATTCTCATTGTTGTGGTTTATGTTGATAATTTGATTTTTGGTAGTGATAATGAAGATATTTTCATTTCTCAAGTTAAGTATGTTAGAGAATTGCTTAGAAGATTCAAAATGGAAGATTGCAATCTGATTAGCACTCTTATGGAAACCAAATGTAAATTAAGTAAGGATGATGTATCCCCTTCTATTGATCAAACTTTATTTGTTACAACCACTAGACCAAATATTATGCAGGTTGATGGTGATGTTGCAAGATTTCAAGCATTACCCATACAAACCCATGTTCACACTGTTAAGAGGATTTTTAAATATTTAAAAGGCACTGTTGATTTTGGTCTTTGGTTTCCCAAGAGTTTTGATTTCTCTCTTATAGCCTATACAAATGCAGATTGGGGTGGCTCAGTGGATGATAAAAAAAAGTACCAGTGGATGTGCTTTCTTCTTAGGTGGATGTTTGGTCTCATGGCTCAACAAGAAACAATCTTGCACATCCTTATCTACAACTGAATTTGAATACAATGCAACATTTTCTTGTTGCACTTGGGCAATTTGGATGAAGAACGCCTTATGTGATTACAAGCTTGAGTTTAATGATCCTATATACATTTTTTGTGACAACACGAGTGCAATTGATATCTCTAAAAATCCAATAATGCACTCTCGCACCAAACATATTCCAATTAAGTTTCATTATCTCAAAGAACAAGTTGCTAACAATATGGTTAAGCTAAACTATGTTTGTTCAAAATAACAAGTTGGTAGTGTTTTCACTAAACCGTTACCCCGAGACCGCTTTGAGTATCTTCGAAGCAAGCTTGGTGTTCTACCTCACTAAAAAGTATATTTTCAGTAGGAGTGCTTCATTGTTGCATCTTTTGGGTTGTGTTTGTATTTCAGTTTCATGGTCATTGATGTCAAAGGGGGAGTAGTTCTTCAGGGGGAGTTGTTTCAGTTGGTTTAGATTTTCAAGGGGAGTTGACTCAGTTAGTTCCATATTTTAAATGGAGCTGGTTCAGTTTTGCATTTTGTTCTTCTATATGCTTGCTGGAAATTGCCATCAATGACAAAAAGGGGGAGATTGTTATGTTTTTGTCATTTGATATTTTTTTGGTTGTCTCCATGCGTGACTTTGTCTCATACTAGCTGACACTTGTTTTGTTCATGATCAATCTAGTTTATTATGTCATTTGCAGCATGCTTTCACTCTTGTATCGTTACATATTTTGGTTGTTTCCATTTTCTACAGAAGACTCATTATCTTGGTTGGTACTCAAATCATTACTTCTTACTGCATGTTCTAGCCATTTTTTTTGGTTCTATCCTAGTTTTGAAACTTCTGCATTTGGTTTTGTCTCATTTTCTTCATATCAAAAGCTGTTAACAAATGATAAGCATTGTGCTCTCATCTTTTTAATGCTCTTCCATAATCACATTTTTTGGTGAAGAATATTTAGGAAAGCCTTCATTAAGTGGTTGGGGGTCATTTGTTTGCATGAACTTAGTGCCAAGTCATTGCAAGTTCAATTAAAACATTGTTGTGTATTGAAAAAGTAACACACAGGTTTCTTGGTTTGTGCCGTGAAGAGGCCAGGTAATACGAAATGTGTTTTGTTGAACACGTATTGGTCACATCTTAATAAGAACAACTATGCACTCTTAATAAAGACAATTTTATCTCAGCTTTAAGACAGCTGGTGAAGAAAACAAAACAGGGGCATTATGTAATGAGAATGTGAGTTGTTGAGAAATAAGGTGTTTTCGTATTGAAGGAAGACACACTGGAATCTCAAAAGGGTGGGAATTAATTAATGAGTTGCCATTTTGCTTAGATGAGTGCAGTGAATATGAGTGACTAGTCCTTCGTAGAAGTAAGATAGAAAACGTATGTGAAAAAATATATACTGGAAGAAGCATGTTGAACAAGTTTGGTAGGATATAACAATACATATACATATGTGGGTGTCTACACACACATGTTGTGTGGAATAAAAAAAATGAAAAGGATATAAATGTTTGAGAAAATAATCCAGGCAAGTGTGTGTTCAATACATGTTATGCGCTCTTTGGAGAAAAATCTCAAAAGCTGGTAAAAGATATATAGAAATGACACAGGTGCGTAAGAAGAAGAAGTGTGAGTATTGTGTGTGTGTATCAAAGAGAGATATTGAGTCTTGTGTATACACATCTCTTTTTGGACAAGGTTTCTTGAATATATCTATTAAGATAGGACTGTCTGAATGACATCTACTAAGGCATGAATATCACAAAGTGGTTCTTGAGAAGAGATTTTAAAAATCTTCCATGTCAATTCAGTATAGACTTTTGTTTAGTATGCATCCTTGAAGTTTTAATAAGCTTGGACCAGAGCATCTTTGCATTTTATGTGAAGACATAGAGTTTATTTTGTTTGTTTAGTATATTCACAAATCTCCTACAACAAAAGGTTGTTGCCTTTTTAGGACAGGTTGGAGCCTGTTCTATTAAAAAGACTGAGAAGAGTTGTATCTCTTGGATGTAAAGGGTTGTTTCCCATTTGAGATTAGTGGTGTCATAGTTTTTTACCCATCTTGGGTTTTCCACAAGAGAAAAATTTGTTTTTCCTCTTCTACTTGTGTTTGCATTCTTTGTTGTTGATATTTTATTAAGTTGCTTAAAATACTGATTCACCCCTTCCCCCTCTTAGTATTTTTTGGTTTTTAAGATATGTTAGGAGTATCTGGGATGGTATGTAACATCTTTGAGGGTCTTCAAGATCATATAACTCAAAATGACGAGGATAATTCATTTTAGTAAATTTGTCAATTTGTGTATTTGGCGAATTTGTCGTCTACAACAAAAATGTGCTAGCTACTACTATGAATACCAAA
Organism: Chamaecyparis obtusa; assembly: GCA_027943335.1. Classification (NCBI taxonomy): domain Eukaryota; kingdom Viridiplantae; phylum Streptophyta; class Pinopsida; order Cupressales; family Cupressaceae; genus Chamaecyparis; species Chamaecyparis obtusa. Next base: position 271,616 of record BSBK01001465.1, on the reverse strand, counting down.
ATATTGTGGCAGATGTGTAATTTTCGCTTGGTAGAATTGGTGATTTTGCCAAAACACAAGCAAAATGTAGAATATTAAGGGTATTCTTCATTTGGTTTTCCAATTTTTCATGTTTTGAGGGCGGTTAGAGAAATTTTCGCTATTGTTTTATCATGAAGTCTAGGTGGTTGAATCTCATTTTTATGATGGTTTTAGTCTAGTCTCAACTATTCCAAGTGTAGCAATGGGTATGTTCATGGCGAGAGTTATGTTGCAGGACCTTCAAAATTGTTTGATAGCACATTGAAGCCATTGTGGTACTGTATACATCTGCATTTAAGTTGCAAGTTATCTTAGGACCAAACATTTTGAATTCATAATTTCGGGTATTGAATATCAAAACTAAGGGTTGTGAATGGTTGTCTTAAAAGTTTAAGCTTGAGAGAATTATTCACATTGAGAATAAATGCTTGTTTATGCCTATCTAATTCTTGCCTTTGGAGTGTTAGAAAGTATCACAGATTTAATTCACCTTGTACTTCCATCCTTTAATTTATCACAATAAACTTTCATCAAAAGGAGGTTGGTGACACTGCAATATGTGTGCCTATTGGATTCGACAAAGGATTGTCTATGGTGGAGATGAAATTATTAAATAATGCTACTTATTAAAAATAAACTGGTCTAAATGTATTCACTTCTTGAAGGTTTTACAAATAGGGCAACAAGCTAAGCAGTTTTAACCTTGGAGGGAACTCTATGGTTAAGTGTGGGTGACCTCCCGAGAAGGCCCAATGTTTCACTTCTGTGAGAATCACCTAGATGCAATGAGTGTTAAGTGTTCCATTCATTTTCATGAGATATGGTTTCTTGTGAACTACTACTCATGAAACATAGGTCAATGAATTTTATTTGAAAACTACAGAGTTGAATCCTTATAGGAATATCACAATTTGACTTGTGGAAAATATCTCTTACTTATCAATTAATGTGTTGAAAGAGACTCTATAATGAATGGTTCATAAGACAAAACACTTGCTAAAGGTTTTGCAAATGGGGTTGCAAGCTAAGTGGGATTAACCTTGGAGGAAACTCTATCGTTAAGCCATCTTAAGTCAGAGCCGTACTGTGATAGGTACCTCTCAAGAAGGCCCAATGCTTCACTTCTATAAGCATCACCTAGATGCAATAAGTGTAAAGTGTTCCATTCATTCTCATGAGAGATTGGTTCCTATGAACCACTACTCATGAAACATTTGTAAATGAGTTTAAATTGAAAACTACACAGTTGAATCCTGATAACAATATTGCAATATCCTTATAATAAAATCTATCATAAAAAGGAAGGAAAATCCACCCAAGAACATAGTCCATTGCAATCTACAATTTTTAAATAAAACAACACGGGAGCACTAGTACTTCACTGTGTTGTTTTTTGTCATTTTGATGTTCTGTCTCGCTGCTTTGCTTGTCGTATGCTTTGTTTGCAAGTGTCAAGTGTAAGTCAACCGAGGCTCTCCTAAACACGCACAGGTGTATCGGTGTTTCAATTGCTTAAGTCACTGCTGTCGGTTGCATCATTATCCCATGTGTGTTGTGGAAATTCTTCTCTACAGATTGCATCATTTGTGTTTATGTGTCAAATACCTTCAACTCAAAACGTGTGGTAATATTCTTCAAATTGCTCAGAAGTAAGACTCGGATATGAAACCAACTTCTACATGCGGTTGGCAGGTGTCATTGCCCTGCAGGATGGTTACTTGAGCTAAGTTGGTCTTATGATTGCCACACCAAGTGTGTTCGTTACCAGCTTGCACTCATAAATAAACGGCTGTACTTGAAACCATTTTCTACATACATAATGATAAAAAAACTGTGGTGTGTATTCATTTTTAGCAGAGACACAACCCGTAAATGTGTAGAACGGTTGGAAAGAGTAACAGGGACTATGTATACATGATTATATCAAAACGACTTAGGCATCATGATAAAATAAATGGGAGTGCCAGTGTAAAATACAAAAAAGGAGACATGTGTAACGTTGCCTGTGTCTGCATTGGTATAGTGACTGCAGGATATACTCTGTGCGTTAAGAAATAAAATACACGGGTGAGAAAGTTTTTTGATATACCGTGCCTGTTTTGGTTCAGTGCCAGGCATCTTCAAAAATGCACATACACGTGCCTGAGATATGCTGGTGAGCCGTTAGAGATGAGTATGAGAGAAGTGTAAGAGCAATGGTAAGCAAAATTATTTTTGGTTAGTTGTTGGAAGCTGGTCGGATTAACAAGGTGATAATGTACGTGAACAGGAAGGTATGTGGGTAGAACATCGTTCTTCTAGATAGTAGTGCGGTTGTGCTTTGGAAGCTAGGAGCTGCGAGATAATTGAGGACGTCTACAGTAAGGTGTAATTGTGCTGTCATTTTTGGTGTTAAAAAAAATGTGATTGTAGCTGGGAAGAGATACTGTTGTGAAGAGGATTTTTTGCATGTTTGCAATGCGACTGGTTCTGTGAAGGGAGCGTAGTTTTGATCTCTCTATTTTTAACTGCTTTGAAATACTGGTGATGGCGTGAGTCATGAAGAAAAACACATAGCTGGAGTGTAATATATATATACGACTGAGCAGAGCAATTGAAAGAAGCACAGGAGTTTTACACGCTATCCGTAAAAAGAAGAACAAACAGAGCTGTAAAAAGGGGTGTTCGAAAAGGCTCAGGTATTTTGAGAAAATTAATAACTTATGTTATCAGTTTTCTTTGTAAAAATCAGGAACTTGAAATGGTTTTGTGATGAGATTCTGATGTGTGTGCATACATATATTGATGGAAATTGTCATTGATGTCAAGATCCTACAGCATAATGTCAAGATCCTAGAGAAGAACATCCAGCATAAAAGCATACAGATGATTACACAGCATACAGATATCCAGATGACTACACAACATACAAATGATAACAGCTTATATACAATTATATGAATCAGTATTATATGTTCAATATTGTATGAATGCAGCAGAGATTGTTCACTAATGGAGTTATATATGGATTGTTCACTAAGGGTAAACCTGTCATATATGTTGTTCAGCTACTGATCTTGTTTTGAAGTGACAGACATTACTTTTATAAGATAACAAGATAGAGAATTGGCCTGGTGCGATAGTCGCATGTCTTTCCAATCTTCAGTGTTTAAAGCTTGATAGAAACCCACTTGCCCAGGTGATTAATGATCTAATCTTAGGGTGCTCAGTTTAGAACAATGGAAGTGTTGTATGTCAGTATTGTATTCAAAAGATATGCAGCGGCAGATATATGTTGAAGGTAATCAATGGCAGATATGTATGAATATGCAGCGGTAGATATGCAGAGTATTATTGCAGACGGCAACATGATATGCAGCGGTCAATATATATTCTTTATCGATATAGAACATGATATAACATATATAGCGGTCAATATATATTATCATGTTCAATCATATTCTTTATCGATATTTATACATGATATAGCGGTCAATATATAACATGATATTCAGATAAAAATATATTTTTTATCCAAGACTATTATACAGCAGTTTTGGATTGATTCGAAATTTTTTTTAGATATAAAAGACGTTAATATATATAGATATCACAAGCGGCTATGCAGCGGTTTATCAATTAAACATATGAAGAATATAGTAGCGTCTTTGAACGAAGGTTTTGAAGGTTTAAAATGTTTAACACATATATGTCGAAGGCTATTAATAAATGGCAGAGATATATCAATAAATGACAGAGGTATTGCAGAGTATTATTGGCAACGGTATCTTCAAAGGATTAATAACACAACATGCTAAACACATTACGAAAGATAAGAATATAATACAAGCATTTTGAATATGAAGCGGTCATGCATAAAGGATATTAATCATTGTTTGGAGATTAAAGTTAACTTTAATAGTTAATAATATTTTTTTTAAAAAGGAGACATCTTTTCATATTAAAAAGACATAACTCTTCAAAGAGACATAATGTTTTGTGTTAAAAATATGAGTATATATACTCAATCTTTTTTGAAAATGAAAATAACAAGTCAGCATGTGAAAGAAGAAAAAGAAGAGCAGTGAGTGAATAAAAAGAAAATAATTAAAGGTTTATATATTCAGATTTTTATCTGACATATATATTATGAATATATAGTCATAAAGACATATTTTTGAAAATAAGAGGAAAGCTATTGGTTGACTTAGAGAGAGCAGATCGTGTCCATCATCAGTTGAATAAAGCAACAGTGTCCAGGTGGAAGAAAATTTCAAAACAGGGGTTGGTTTTGAAAGAAACTCAAATAGTAACAATACATTCAAAGGCTTCATAAAAGAAGGAAGCAACACAGTCATAAATGAACCATCAAAAGAAGACAAGCTTAAAGAAAGGAACTACAAGAAGAATGAAGAGAATGATGTTCATAAACCTCGTTATAACTTTCATGGATATTGCTACTCTTGCAATTGTTTTGGTCATAAAGCACTAGATTGTAGAATGCCAAAATAAAATATGAATGATTGGAAAAGACCATATTATAGACAGCATTCTTCTTACCCATTTCATGGATATTGCTACTCTTGTAACAAATTTGGTCATAAAGCTCTAAACTGCAGAAGCAAAGTAAGGAATATTCAAAATTTTAGAACTCAAAATCCTTTTGCTTCATTAGTTAATTTTGATATGCTATGTTCAAAGTGTAATAATTTTGGACATGCTGTCTACAAATGTAGAACAATCTTTCCTACAAATCAAGCAAAGAAAGAAGATCTTCCAAAAAAGAAGGTTTTGAAAAAGAAAGAAAAATTGCTATTTGTTCAAATAGCTTTACATGCTCAAAATAAGAAAGATTGGTGGTATGTTGATAGTGGATGTTCTAGACATATGACAGGAGACAAAAGCAAATTCATCTCTTTTGAATTAGCAAATGGAGGATCAGTAAGATTTGGTGACAACTCAAAACAATATATAAAGGGAAAAGGAACTTTTAGTCTAGATCATGGAAAAATAAAAATAGCAGATGTGTGGTATGTAAAAAGACTAAAAGAAAACCTACTAAGTGTAAGTCAGCTTTGTGATCAAGGACATAATGTACCATTTTATTCTAAAAGTTGTGAAATTAAAAAGGATGAAAAATTAATAGCTAATGCTTGTAGGACTGCAAACAATTTGTATGTTTTACAAGAAATGAATGATGAAAAATGTTTCTTTGCATAAGAGGATGAAAATTGGCTATGGCACAAAAGATTGGGGCACTTAAACTTTGATAACATTGTCAAAATCAGTCATAAAGGAGCTGTAAGAGATATACCAAAGTTATCAAAACCTACAAATATCATTTGCAAACAATGCCAACTAGGGAAGCAAACAAGAAGTACATTCAAAACCAAAGAATATTCTACATCAAAACCACTCGAATTTATTCATTCAGACCTTTGTGGACCAACCAGAACAAAAATCTTACAAGGAGAAAAATACTTCATACTATTTATTGATGACTACTCTCGGATGACTTGGGTAGCTTTCCTAAAAGAGAAATCAGAAGCTCTTGACAAATTTAAAGCTTTCAAGGAACTAGTTGAAAATGAAATGGATACAAAAATAAAATGTCTTAGAACGGATAGAGGTGGAGAGTTTACTTCCCATGAATTTGATGAATATTGTGAAAAGAATGGTATAAAAAGACAACTTTCAGCACCTAGAACTCCCCAACAAAATGGAGTTGTAGAACGAAAGAATAGAACTGTTCAAGAAATGGCAAGGGTAATGCTAAATGAATCAAAGATAGCTGATTCCTTTTGGAAGGAGGCAGTACATACAACAGTCTACATTTTGAACTGTGCACAAATAAGAGTAAATCATGATAAGACACCTTACGAGCTATGGAAAAGAAGACCAGCAACAGTCAAGTATTTCAGAGTCTTTGGAAGCACATGTTATATAAGAAGGGATGAAGACGACTTGGGTAAATTTGAAGCTAGAGCAGATGAAGGGATCTTTCTTGGATATTCCTCTAAGAGTAAAGCATATAGATGTTACAACAAAAGACTCCACAAGATTGTAGAAAGCGCAAATGTAAGGATTGATGAAGGAAAACAATTTGAAAAGGTAAAAGAAAATGCTGAAATACCAAGTATATGTGAAGAAGAAGAAGATCCAAAAGATGAAGAAGAAAAAGAACTAGAACCAAAGGGCTCCAAAACCCCTTTGAAAGCAAAAATTCCCTTGAAGACACCAGCAAAAACTCCATCAAAATTTGTTCAAAGAAATTATCCTAAAGACTTGATAATTGGAGACCCAGATAAGGAAGTCCAAACAAGAAGGAAATTTGTCAACACTACTGAGCATGCACACATTTGTCTTTTATCCAAAATAGAACCAAGAGATTTCAAAGAAGCAAGTGAAGACAAATTTTGGGTGAAAGCAATGGAGGAAGAATTAAACCAAATTGAAAAGAATAATACTTGGGAAATTGTTCCAAGACCAAAAGACAAAAATGTCATAGGAACTAAATGGGTGTTTCAGAATAAAATGAATGAAAATGGAGAAGTCACAAGGAACAAAGCTAGACTAGTTTGTAAAGGCTATGCTCAAGTAGAAGGAGTAGATTTTGAAGAGACATTTGCCCTAGTTGCAAGACTAGAAGCAATCCGGCTGTTCTTAGCATTTGCAAGTCATAAAGCATTCAAGGTCTACCAAATGGATGTAAAATCAGCTTTCCTAAATGGAGACTTAGAAGAGGAAGTGTATGTTGAATTACCTGAAGGATTTACATATTCAGAAAAGGGAAATCATGTATGTAGACTTAGAAAAGCACTTTATGGGCTAAAACAAGCTCCAAGAGCTTGGTACTCAAAATTGGTATCAAAGCGGGTTCCTTCTATATAGCCTAACCACTTGAAGGTAGATCTAAAGAGCACAAATGGCTGAAAATTTTCAAAACAAGACACCAATTTTTGATGGGACAAACTATGCATTTTGGAGTATAAAGATGGAAGCATATTTAAATGTGATTGGATTCGATGTTTGGCAATTAGTACTAGATGGTTATACACCACCAACAACCCCACCAACAGATACAGCCGAAAAGAGGAGAAGTGAAAATAATGCTAAAGCAAAACATGCTATTCTATGTAATCTAGCCGACTCGGAATTCACAAAAGTTATGCATTGTAAATCTGCAAAAGAGATATGGGACAAGTTGAAAAATATATATGAAGGGACCGACAATGTAAAGAAGGCCAAACTTCAAACTCACCGAAGCACATTCGAAAGTTTGAAAATGAAGGAAGATGAAGACATAGCCTCATTTCTCTCTCGTGTTGATGAAGTAGTCAATGCAATAAAAGCCCTTGGTGAAGAAGTAGAAGAATAGCTTGTGGTTGAAAAAAGCTTGAGATCCCTACCCATTAGATTCGATTCTAAAGTGTTAGCAATCGAAGAGAGAAAAGATCTGGATAGTCTTACTAAAGATGAGTTACATGGAATTCTTACCACCTATGAAATGAGGATTGGAGGCAAAGAACCTAAGAAGGAAATATCTTTTAAAGTTTCTAAAAAGAGTAAGAGCAAAAAACAAATCTCAAGTGATAGTTCAAGCAGTGAAACTAATGAAGCTGAAGCTCATTTCTTAAGGAAATTAAAAAAGGGAAGTCAAAAGTATAAGGGGAAATTTCCTTTCAAATGTTTTAATTGTGGAAAGATAGGACACTATGCCTCAAAATGTCCTCAAAATGATGATGACTCTAGTGAAGATGAAGGGTAAGTGCACAAAGATGGGGGACCAAAAAGTTGCCACTTTTTTTTTTGGCCCCCCATCACGCATAGTGTGCACGCACTAAAGGGCGTGCGCCCTATAGGGTGCATGCCCTATGGCTTGGGTTGCCCAAGCCTTAGGCTTGGGCAATGCAAAATAAAGCATGTGCGCCAAATAGGGCGCACGTGCTTTGTAAAATGCAAAAATTTTCACCCCCGTGGGCTATGAAAATCATAAATTTACATAAAGCGTGTGCCCTATAAGGCGTATGCCCTATGTAAGATATAGATTTATATAGTGAGAGAGAGAGAGGGGGGGTAATTTATACAAAGAGAGGGGGGGTAATTTATACAAATATAACATATAAGTTTGATAATTTTAATTTCTTATACTTTAAGTTATATTTGTATAAATTATAAAATATAATGCTTTCAAGATGTTTGGGATAGATTCCATCTTGATAGGAGTTAACATGCAGATTCTAGATTTGAAAAATTCCAGACTTAGCCAAATTTCAGGATTCAGCAAGCCTTCAGCAGGGTTACCTCCCAAAATCCATCATGGATTTCTAAGGTCAAACTGAAGCTGGCAAAAGGATTCCCAAAGGGTTTTAACTCGTTTTATCACAAATCACTCAGTTTCGACCCCATCTCTACGACAGACATAGCTTATCTCTCACCCAAATCTCTCTCTCTCTAGAGTGAGTGAGTGAGAGAGAGAGAGAGAGAGTAATGTAAGAGAGAGAGTAGATAAGGGGGAGAGATGGGACAATGTGAGGAGAGAGAGAGAGTAATTAGCCTCTCTCTCTCCCCCTTATCTACTCTCTCTCTTTCATTACCCTCTCTCTCTCTCACACACACATCACCCTCTCTTTCTCTTCTCACATCTCTCTCTCTCTCTCCCCCTTATCTACTCTCTCTCTTTCATTACCTCTCTCTCTCTCTCACTCTAGAGAGAGAGAGAGAGAGAGAGGATGGAGAGAGAGAGAGAGAGAGTAGATAAGGGGGAGAGAGAGGGTGATGTGAGGGGAGAGAGAGAGAGAGAGAGGGTAATGAAAGAGAGATAGTTGATAAAGGGGAGACAAAGTGTGATGTGAGGAGAGAGAGAGAGAGAGAGAGAGAGAGAGAGAGAGATTTGGGTGAGAGCTAAGCTAAGTTTGTCATAGAGATGGGGTCGAAACCAAGTGATTTGTGATAAAAATGAGTTAAAATCTTTTGGGAATCCTTTTGCCAACTTCAATTTGACCTTAGAAATCCATGATGGATTGTGGGAGGTAACCCTGTTGAAGCCTTGTTGAATCCAGAAATTTGGCTAAGTTTGAAATTTTTCAAATCTAGAATCTGCATGTTAACTCCTATGAAGCTGGAACATATCCCAAACATCCTTAAAGCATTATATTTTATAATTTATACAAATATAACTTAAAGTATAAGAAATTAAAATTATCAAACTTATATTTAAATGTTATATTTGTATAAATTACCCCCCCCCCCCCCCCCTCTTTTTGTATAAATTACCCCCCCTCTCTCTCTCACTATATAATTCTATAAACTTACATAGGGCACATGCCCTATACGGCGTACACCCTATATGGCGCATGCCCTATGTAAATTTATGATTTTTTACATAGGGCGCACGCCCTATAGGGCATGCACACTTTGTAAAAGATTTGAATTTACCAATCCTAAGGCCTGGATTTGCCTTGGAGATCCAACCCAAAGGCTTGGATGATTGAAATAGGCCTGAGACGTGTTTTTCAGTAGACATACAAAAAAATGACATTTTTTTTGTGTGCTCCTCGTCAAGTTTACTCATGGCTCAAGAACGTAAAAATCAGACGACGTGATATTGTAGATCTCTCTGTTAGCTATCTAAGCATATAATTTATTTTGAATTCTGATTATGTTAAATTTTTCAACTCTAATTTCTTTTGTGTGTATGTCCGTTTTTTGTAAAAAACCAACATGCAGTATTTTGGGCATAGATTTTGGCTTGTTCATCAAATTTTGCAATAAGTTACATTTTTAGAAACTAGACTCCATTCTACACACTTAAAAAAAATAAAAAAATTTAATTTTCAATTAGTTTTAAATGATTTCTAGGGGGAGCACACAAAAATTTCATGTTTTCAAGATGTGTGCACTTCGTAAATTCATAAAAAATTATACGTTCATAAAAAAATTACCAAAAAAATTTGGGATAAACTATGTGGTGTTAGCTAACTTCTCACTAGAGCGACTAAAAAAATTCAAAAAAAAAGTTAACATTTTAGGGGGAGCACACCAGACGCTATGTTATGTTTTTGGACAAAAAATAGGACCATTTTTTGTGCTCCCCCTTTTTGAGGGCCTTAATCTACACCATTTTCAAAATAAGTTAGTAGTTTAGGAACTAGATTCAGAGTATTACAACTCTTATTTTTGTCACATCTCAAAATTTTGAGTCTAACTATCTTCAATTTCTTATTGAAGTTCAGAGTTTGCTGATTTCAAGAAAAAAGTGGCAACTTATACCCCCTTTTTGGTCCCCCATCTTTGTGCACTTACCTTGAAAAACAAGCACACACAAAGAAAAAATGGAAGAATAACAATAAGTTTAATAAAAAGAAAAAATATCAAAACAAAAACAAAAAGAGTTTTTATTCCAAAAAGGACAACTCTTCAGATGAAAGCAGCGAAGAATGCCCAAGTGATGAGGAGGATGAAATTCTATTTATGGCTGAAGTAGACACAAGTGATAGTTATGAGGAAGAAGAAGACGAATCATGCAATGAGGAAGAGGATGTTGATCTTAAAGAAGAACTTCATTATGCATACAAACAAAATGAAAAACTGAAAAGAAAATTAGTGAAACTCAAAGAAGAAGCTATGGAGAATTTAGAAGCAGCAAAGAAATCAAAACAAACAATTGAAGATCTAAAGATCCAATTAGAAGAAACTAAACAAGCTGAAACTGATTTAAAACTAGAAATTGAAAAATTAAAAAGGGAGTTGAAGGAATGCACCATCAATAAGAGTTCGGAAATCCTAAATGATATCATTGATAGTCAAAAGCCTTCTTCAAGCAAAACAGTGAATTGGTGCTCACGAATCCAGTCAGGGGGAGTTGGTGCTTCCAGTAGGTCAATGCCTACGAAGTGTGGGAGTTGGTGCTTCCAGTGAGTTGGTGCTCATAAACATAGGGGTTGGAGCCTCTAGTAGGTTGGTGCCTACAAAACATTGTAAAAGAACAATATTATATAAAAGCAAATTATTTTGTGGTTTTCTCCCATATTGGGTTTCCACGTAAAATTTGTGTTCATGTGCATAATTATTTACTTGAATGATTGAAGTTATTTTTGAATAAAAATATTTAAATTTATTATACTGATTCACCCCACCCCCCCCCCTCTCTCAGTATAATCGTGTGCTCTTCATATATATAGGACAGTGACACAAAGTGGGAGTAATGAAGAAGAAGCCAGGTAGTCAGTCTGGTCTCGGTCAATGATTCTTGTGAAAGGATTGTAATCATCTTTATACATGAGAGAGCTCACAACAAAAATAGTGAGGAAGTTTTTCTTTGGGATTGTTGTGTGTTTGTATGTTCATTGTGAGCTTCAGCTCATTGTTAGACTACTGCAGGACTAAATACAGAGAAGATTTGAAACCATATGAGGGAGTTCATTTTGTAAAATGTTTGATGAAGAAGTCTTCTAATAACAATGTCTTCATGTTTCAGTGAAGACACAGAATGAAATTATGTCTTGTCACATCATAATCTCTTGAAGTGAAGGTTGTAGCCTTCGGAGTCAGGTTGGAGCATGAAGAGTTGTAGCTTTGATTGTAAAATGGTTGAAGCCCATTGAATTAGTAGAGCCATGGTTTTTTAACCCATTTGGGTTTTCCACATGATAAATTCTCTGTGTCATGTCTTCCTGAATGTGTGTTCTCTTAAGCTTGATTTAAAGTTGTTCCAAATACTGATTCACCCCCTCCCCCTCTCAGTATTGTTCATTTTTCAATTGGTATCAGAGCAGGTCACTCTCTTCCCATGCTTAAAAGCTTGAGTTTGATCCTTGTGCCCATTATGAGTGCCTTAGAAGGTCTTGCTACAAATCATGCCCCTCTCTCTGATGGGAATGTTATCATTTTAGTTCACACTAAATTGATAAACTGACATGTATTTTATGTTCAAGTTTGAATTTTAGAATTGTTGTTTTAAATTTCAGAATGGTAAAGAATTTAGAGAAAGAAGGTACATGTTCAACATTACAATTGAAAATATCAGAACAGCACATTAAGGTACACTTATCTACTTATTACTTTTCAAATTTTGAACAAAGTACAAATTTTTTGAAGGAAAAAGAAAAGTAAAAGATATGCTTGCATTTCAAACATGAAAGTACAACTTTAATTTAACCACAGAAGTAGTGGTTGCTCTTAAAACATAAATGAAAAGTACTTTTCAAAGACATACAATAAAAGTGCATTCATATGAAGCCACACAAAGTAAAAGAAATAGAAGACAAGTTAGCCCCCCCCCCATTGCCTGGTGTTTTGTGGAGGGTTGAACACTGTTGCGTCTTCAGTCTTGCATTTCGAGGTATTCTAAGACACCCTACAAAAGAAGAGTTATAAATTGGGTTAGTTCATGCGAACTGAGCAATGGAGAAGGATTAACTATCTTCTAGTTATCTACTTGATCGCATTTACAGAAATGTAAAATAGAAAGCATTAATGGAGCTGTTGGAAAGAATGAAAAAACACAAAAATACTTTATTTCCTAACATTGTTTGCTTCATGTGCAGATAGGTACGAAGACTGAGTAGGTCATTGAAAGGATGTGCATACATTTCACACATGAAAATTTCTGACTGAAGCTATGGAGAGGCGAAGACATGAAGACCGGTGGACTAGAGGAGGTTGTTGAGGGGGCATGCATAAGTTTCAGGCATGGGACCTTCTGGCCAAATCATGGAGCTGTATAAGATGGGTTGTTGAAGGGACATGACTTTCGTCATGAAACCTTTCAACCAATTAGATCATGTACAATTGGTTATAGAATGAAAGGTATTTAAAATGAAAGAACTTAATGTCTTGAATATAACTCATGAGACTCACGAGCCCATGCTCAAACCTCATGAGTGTTAATTCAACGTGTCAGGTACAGTAAAGAGGTTAAGATAAACTATCAAGTATTAGAAATAGAATCAAATTTACAAGGAAATGAGATAAAATGCTATAGGAATCCAAATGATATGCTACAGGAAGAGATAGTATTGTAAATGAATAACAAAGAAAACATGTCTGCTAGAATAAGGGAAGGCAATACAAAGGTTAAATTAATGAAAATAAGAGTGCATAATATTCAAACAATAGTGATACTATTACTATTATCAAATGACATGATATTATCACAAATGTCACCTTAAGTGCAAGACTAGGACTGAATGTGACAAAAAGTACAGCTATAGTCATGGAGAATTATAGATCCAATTCTTTTCAGTTGATCATGAGGCAGCAACAACTATGGTGTTGGGGTATTAAGTTTTGTATTTCAATGGCACATTTTAACAGTGGACAACATGTTCATTTTTTAAGAGTAGATCAAAAGCATGAACGCGTCTACAAATGTTAATGTTACTAAATAAGGAAGGCAACCAGCAAGCTTACAGAACAGTTTCAAACAATAGCAGAACATTTATTTTTTAAAGGTATGATGGTCATATTATTCTATAACGAACTTGGTTATGAAAATGGTTTTGATACAAGGTTATGTCATGCTGTCATACTATTGTTTTGTATTCATTTTTCACAATGAAAGGATGAGTACATCATGGAGAAAGAAAAAATATATATTCAATCCTCAATATCTTATGCATTCATAAATCTAAAGAAATTCATTTTATGTAGAGGTGCTCACTTTTTAAAGAAAAGATTAGAAATTCATTTGGGAATACAATATGAATAATATCTTATCAAACGTAATACAAAGGGAAAAAATGTAGTAAGATGACAAAGGAAAATGAAGTTTGAATTTATGAGGAAAGTTTGGCTACCTATTACATGTATCTTATTCCAATGATCAAATAAAGAAAACAGATATATGATAGAAGTAAGTACATCAGAGAAAGCAGAATTTATAGTAAAAAATAAATCATGCAATGCAAAAATCAATCAAAAGTTTAGTTCCAGCATACAGCCCGAGAATAATCAATTAGTTTGGCAAAGTTAAATCTACGCAAGATCCAACATAGGATGCCAAGTTTTTTAACAGTATGAAAGGTGGGTTATCACTTAAGGAATTGGCAGTCAAAAAGTTTAGCTACAAATAGCCAGTGGAGGAAAAAAATCATTTGAAGTTCATTGACAGTCACGTGGGTACTCAGGAAAGACATTCAATTAGTAAAGACTCTCGGGTCTTATCATAGTTATGGCAGAGCCAGTCAAAGCACGTGAATTCACAAATCATAGATACAAAGACAAAGTTGCAGATTTCATATTCAGTGTTTCATTTACGGTTTGTTTTTTTTTGTTTTTTTTTGTGAGGTATTCTAATGTAGCTCAAAAATCAAATATCTACCAAGTAAAAGTACCCAAATCTGAGGAAAAGAAGAAATGATATATGTACAAAGATTATACAAAGTAAACAGTAAGCTACTACAGAGAAAGGTCATAAATGATTCATTAGATCCAACACGACTGCAACAAATACAAGAGCTTGAGCAGAAAAGAATACTTCAAACAAAGAAGGTGGCAGTCCAAGTAAAAGCGGCTGCATATACATTCAAACCCCGAGCTATTCAACAACCCAACAAAAGAATAAATACCCAGATCAATAGGAGTCAGATACATGCTACAACAGATTCAAATAAAGTAATAACTTATCTTTAGATGGCGCCGTGCATAATGAAGCAGAGAGCTCTTCCTTTTTTCGAAGTGCATACAATGGTAGAGGGGGCCCGAGCTCTCTGTGCTTCACAAAGAACTTTAAAACCAGCGCCAACACAATAAAGATAGGTTTGAGTTCAGCAAATAATGAAGATTTTGTGACAGTAGACCAAAGGTCATTTCCAGAGAACAAAAGCTCTATAAAAACCAGAGATAAAGTATATGCATGGCAGCGGTAGCATGAAACCCTAGGGTTTTCTTCCTCTTCATAAATTACAAAAAAAAAATGCGTAAGTATGAGAAACAGAAATGACATAAACCAAAACGCCTTTGCTATATTGTAGTAAAATTTGGAATCTGCAAAGCTTGGCAAGCTTTAGTATACGGCTCTTTCCTAGCATGCCACGAGTGCAAGGTCACATGGCTTTGTAATGAAATAAAATATATGTATTGAAAGGTCATGTCGACCATAGGGAAGAGTAGCTTAGGTTGTATTTTTGTTTTGTTTATATGTTAGGTTTTAGGTTTAATTTATATGTTTTCTTTTAATTTAAATTCTTTACCATATTATGTAAAGTTAAATAGATAATTTCATTATCTATTTAACTTAGATAATATTACATTATAAATATATATGATAAAGAATTTAAATTTAATTATACATACTATTTTTAATATTAAATAAAGAATAAATTTATACTTAACTTAAATATATTAAATAGAATTACATTTAATTCTATTTTTTGTGTTAAGTATAAATATATTATTTATTAAATATTAAGTATAATAAGTATATTTTAGAAAAAATATAAATTTAATCTTTTATAGAATATATTAATGAACAAAGATATAGCTAAAGTGGACCTTAAGATCATTGCTTCTAGTCAAGGAGGAGCTCGTCAGCTATGATCAGTTCTGGAGGTAGATTAGAGGTCGTTGATGGCATCTCGGAGTCATTTTGAGTTCATTTTTTGTGTTCTCTTTCAAATAGTATCAGTTGAGAGGCCTTTTTGAGCAGTTTACTCTCGGTTTCTAGCAGTTGCACTTCGGATTTAGTGGAGTTTTTGTTCATATCCGACCCACGGAAAATATGCATGTTTTTTATGATTTGGAGCAGTTTTTGAGGGGATTTTCAGTGGCAGTCCAGTTACACATGACTTAAGGGAGTTCAAGGGCCACTTTGACTTCATTTTTGGATAGTTTGACTCCTCATTTTGGAGGGTTTTCTCATGCATACGAGTTAGGGTTTTGAGAGTTCTATTTATCTTATTTTCACCTCATTATGGAGTCTTCTTTTGGGGCTCACCTATTTTGCATATCGCAAACTTGAGAGAGAATTGTAAGGCAATTGTAGCAGAGATTTATTCCAGCATTGATAAATAGAGATATATGTTCCTTCCCATTGGTTTTGAGGTGTAATACTGTGAGTTTAATTGCTTTGATGTTGTGTTAGCCTTCATCTAAGCTACATTCCGTGTTACATTTTTGAATCTTGATACTTGCTATTACAGGTCTTTTGTTTGTGTCCTAACTTTTACAGCGATTTGGTGAAGCGTTGTTTCCCTATCTATGCAAAATATTGTAGGTCCTTACATAGAAATAATTTTGTAGTCACATGTTTGTCTGGGTACTGAGAGCCATAATTATCTTAAAAGATCTATGTTGAATTAATTTGAGTTACATATTAGTTTTTGGTGTATCACCCTGTTTAGGTTTAGAACTCATTACATTATTTCTTTCATCCCTTTCCCTATATGAATTTGGCCATAAGTGATATTCCAAATCCAAAAGGAACCGGCCTAGAATCCAGAGATTCATTCTCTTTCCCTATCAGCAAGAACATTTCCATGTTTCAATAGGATAGCTAGATTCTACATCAAGCTATAGGTGCAATCCTGATTGACAACAGGGAACAACTTTGCCTTTTGGAGTGTTCACATGAAAAATTATATCATGTCTCTTGGTTGTGATGTCTATCTCAGTCTTGTAAATGGCTATATTATTCCTTCTACTCCTCCTGTAGATGATGATGGTAAAAAGGAATTTGAGAATAATGCCAAGGCCATGAATGCAATTTTGTGTGGTCTTACTGAAGCTGAATTTGTAAAGGTCATGCACTGCACTACCACAAAAGAGATTTGGGATAAATTGCACAATGCATATCAAGGTGAACAAAGTCAAAAAGGCTAAAGTTCAGACTCACCAAGTTGTATTTGAAGGTCTTCGCATGAAAGACAGTGAGAACATTGCTGCATATTTTCTTTGTGTTGATGAAGTTGTCAACGCTTTAAGAGGTCTAGGTGAAAATGTTGAAGAGAAAACTGTGGTTCAAAAAATTCTTCATTCTCTTCCCATGAGACTGGATGCTAAAGTCTCTTTTGTTGAAGAAATGTCAAATTTGGACACTCTAACTGTTGACAAATTACATGGTATCTTGACTGCCTATGAGATGAGGACTACAGTTGAAGGTTCTTCTAAAATTGAATATGCATTCAAGGCTTCTAAAAGAAGCAAGGACAAAGAGAACAATCCAAGTGAAGGCTCGGATGAGGACTCCAATGAGGAAATAACGTACCTCATTAGAAGGCTAAAAAAAGGCTTTAACAAAAACAAAGGCAAGTTTGGTCTGAAATGCTTCAATTGTGGATAGCTTGGTCACTTTGCCTCTAAGTGTCCATTTGATAAAGAAGAGGACAACAATGATGAAAAATAATTCAAACACCGGAAATCTAGGAGGTTTGCCAAGAAGAATTGGAAATCTAAAAAGGAAAAGAAGGTGATGTTTTCAAAAAATGATAGCGATGATTCTTCAAGCAGTGAAAGCAATTCTAGGATAAGTGAAGTCATGTTCACGGCTATTGATGATGTGATTTCTGAAGAAATTGGAGATGATGAAGTAGACGTTGAACTTGAATTGATTTCAGCTCTTTCTGAGATTAAGAAACTGAAAAAGAAAAATCTAAGTCTTGTGGATCTTCTACAAGTTGAGAGTACTAAAAAGCTGAAGATTGCTACATCTCTATGAGAGGCTGAAACTTAGCTTGTTGATTCTAAAATTCTGAATGAAGAGGCCAAAAAGATTCGTGAGGATTTGGAAAATCAGATTCAAATAAAGGAAGAAAACA
Source organism: Chamaecyparis obtusa (assembly GCA_027943335.1). Taxonomy (NCBI): domain Eukaryota; kingdom Viridiplantae; phylum Streptophyta; class Pinopsida; order Cupressales; family Cupressaceae; genus Chamaecyparis; species Chamaecyparis obtusa. The sequence goes on along the minus strand of BSBK01001465.1, from coordinate 253,860 downwards.
TTGCCAAGCTAGAAGCTGAAATTATTTCTCTTAGAAACATTGGTAAAACCTCTATGCTCTCAAGTGAAGAACTATCTTTCAGCAGTGGTAAAGTCACATTAGATGACATTCTTAGCTCTCAAAGACCCACCAAAGATAAAAGAGGAGTTGGCATGCAATCTTATCTAAACTATTCACCACCGGAAAGTAGTCAGCCTACTCTTAACAAGGTAAATAAACCTTTTTTCTATGGCTATTGTTTTGCATGTAATTACTTTGGACATAGAGTTGATGATTGTAGAGATGCTCCCTACAAGAATTATTTTCAGCATGAAAGAAATGTTTTTAGGAAGTACAACTTGATTTGCTACAGCTATAATAAGTTTGGTCATACATCAAAATTTTGTAAAAACTATAGTGCAGATTTGTTTAATAATGTTGAACCTAAAAGAAGAACTAAAGTAACCAAAGTTTGGAGAAGAAAAGTTCAAGAGATTCCTCTTAAAGCTCTTATTGTTCAAACAACCTTTCTAGCTAGTAGTGAGAAGGATATATGGTATGTTGACAGTGGTTGCTCCTGACATATGATAGGTGACTTGAGTAAGTTTCATTCTCTCAAGAAAATGAAAGGTGGTAAAGTTAGATTTGGTGGTAGTTCTTTTGCAAAGGTTGCTGGTATAGGTACAGTTTTAATTAATAATAATGAAACTATTGTTGAAAATGTTCTTTATGTAGAAGGATTGAAACACAATCTATTAAGTGTAAGCCAGATGTGTGATCAAGGGTATGATCTTAATTTTAACTCAAGTGCTTGCACTATTAAAAAGGGGATTGATGTCATAGCTAAAGCTACTAGAGTAGAAAATAATCTCTACATTCTTGATGATTCTAATGATGAGACATGTTGCTTGAGAAAGGTAGAGGATGCTTGGCTTTGGCACAAGCATTTTGGGCATGTAAATTTTGACAATCTTATTAAGATCACCAAAAAGGAGGCTATTAAAGACACATGCCAATGTTAGAGAAACCAACTGATGTTGTTTGCAAAAATTGTCAAGAGGGAAAACAAACTAGAGCTTCCTTCAAACCAAAAGATGATTTCAGAAGTAGGCCACTTGAGCTTATCCATACAGATCTTTTTGGACCAACTAGGACAGAAAGTCTTCAAGGTGAGAAATATTTTATGCTTCTTATTGATGACTTTACTCGCATGACATGGGTTACATTTCTGAAAGAAAAATCAGAAGCTTTAGAGAAGTTTAAGATTTTTGAAAGTTTGGTTGAAAATGAAATGGATATGAAAATTAAATGCTTGCATTATGATAATGGGGGAGAATTCACTTCTAACAAGTTTGTCAAGTTTTGTGAGCAACATGGTATCAAGAAATGGGTATCAACCCCAAGAACACCACAACAAAATGGTGTTGTGGAAAGGAAAAATAGAACCATTCAAGAAATGGCACGTTGCATGATGAACGAAAGAAAGGTGAAAGATATAATTTGGAGAGAGGTTGTCCACATAGCAGTTTATATTCAGAATAGAACATTGTTGAGACCCAAGCTCAAAAAGACTCCATATGAACTCTGGAAAGGTAAACCAACTACTGTTAAGTACTTTAAATTTTTTGGGAGTCCATGCTACATTAGGAGAGATGAAGATAATTTGGGTAAGTTTGAATCTAGAGTTAGTGAGGGGATTTTTCTTGGCTATTCCTCTAAAAGTAAGGCATTCAAATGCTACAATAAAAGGCTGCATAAATTAGTAGAGAGTGCAAATGTTAAGGTTCATGAGGTTAATAATCAATTTGGTGAGAATGATGATAGCCCTGAAGAAGGTAAAACTCAAACCAGCACTGTGGTATTATCTAAAAGTCAAACCAACACTATTGTACCTTCTTCTCCTCCACATATTCAAGTTGTAATAGCTAGCAAGAATGGTGAGAATGACAAAGGTAAAGTACAATCTTCTCATGAAGAAACAGTTCCTACTTCTAATGAAGCTGAAATTTACATGATAATTCTGGGAATGATTCACAAGATGATCATGATGCTTCTAATTTCAAAACTCCTTCAAAGTTTGTTCAAAAGAATCATCCTATTGATCAGGTTATAAGTGAAAGAAAGACTAGGAATGCTAGGAAAAATGTTAACTATTTTGAGGATGATGACTTCTCACTTATTTCCATGATTGAGCCTAATTATTTTGAAGAGGCAGTTGTAGATGAACATTGGGCTATGAAAGAGGAATTAAACCAAATAAAAAAGAGCAATACTTGGGAGCTCGTGCCAAGATCCATCAACAAGAATGTGATAGTTACAAAATGGGTATTCCGGAACAAGGTAAATGAAGATGGTAAGATAATTCGAAACAAGGCTCGCTTAGTTTGCAAAGGTTATTCTCAAATTGAAGATGTGAATTTTAGTGAGACCTTTGTACCGGTTGCAAAGTTAGAAGCAATCAAAAATTTTCTTGCATTTGCTTCTTTCAAAGGCTTTAAAGTTTTCCAAATGGATGTTAAATCTGCCTTCTTAAATGGAGATTTAGTTGAAGAAATTTATGTTGAACAATTGGAAGGCCTAATTTCTAATAATGTAGACTATGTGTGCAAGCAGAAAAAGGCACTATACGGACTCAAACAAGCTCCTAGAGCTTGGTATGACAGGCTAGATAACTATTTGCAATAGCAGGGCTTCAAAAAGGGATATGTAGACAACAACTTGTATGTTAAAGAAGAAGGTAACATCATTCTTATTGTTGTTGTTTATGTTGATGATATAATTTTTGGTAGTGACGGTGTCAAGATGTCTAAAACATTTTATGCTTGTATGAAAAATGAGTTTGAGATGTCTATGATGGGTGAGTTAACATACTTTCTTAGGCTGCAAATTAATCAATCTTCTAAAGGTATTTTCATTTCCCAAGCTAAATATATTATAAAGTTACTTAAGAGATTTAAGATGGAAGATTGCAATTTGGTTAGCACTCCTATGGAAACCGGATGTAAGCTAAGTAAGGAGGATGTGTCTCCTTCAGTTGATTAGTCTTTTTATAGATCTATGGTAGGGAGTCTGTTGTTTGTGACAGCCACTAGACCATATATTATGCAGGTTGTGGGATATGTAGCTAGATTTCAAGCTTCTCCAAAACAAACTCATGTTCATGTTGTTAAGAGAATTTTTAAATATTTGAAAGGCACAGTTGATCTTGGTCTTTGGTGTCCAAAGAATTCTAATTTTTTTCTTACAGCCTATACAGATGCAGATTGGGGAGGTTCTGTGGATGATAAGAAAAGCACTAGTGGGTGTGCTTTCTTTTTAGGTGGTTGTTTGGTCTCATGGCTTGCATGAAAAAATCTTGTACTTCATTATCCATTGTTGAGGCTGAATATGTTGTAGCAGTTTCATGTTGCACTCAGGTAATTTGGATGAAAAATACTTTATGTGACTATAAGCTTGAGTTTACTGATCCTATTTGTATTTTCTGTGACAACACAAGCGCCATTGATATCTCAAAAAATCCTATGATGCACTCTTGAACCAAGCACATTCCAATCAAGTACCACTATCTGAAGGAGCAAGTTGCAAATAACACTGTTAAGCTGAATTACATTTGTTCAAAGGAACAAGTTGCTGATGTGTTTACCAAACCTCTACCTTGAGATCACTTTGAGTGTCTTCGAAGCAAGCTTGGTGTTATTTCACATCAATGAAAGGTTTGTCCTCAGCAGATGCTCTTCATTTCTAAATCTATTGAGCTGTTGTTTGTCTTTTTGAGTTGTGTGGTCATTAATGACAAAGGGGGAGTAGACTTTCAATGGGAGTTGGTTCAATTTTTGTTACAGTTGTTTTTAGTTGGTTTGTTTCTATGGGGGAGTGGTTTCAGATTTGCAGTGCTTTCAGATTGATTCACACTCAGGGGGAGCTCCCCAGTTTTGCAAATTGTTTCAGTTGTTTTTTAGTTGGTTTGCCATCAATGACAAAAAGGGGGAGATTGTTTTTTTTGTCATTTTGATGTTCTGTCTTGCTACTTTGCTTGTCGGATGCTTTGTTTGCAAGTGTCAAGCATAAGTCAACCGAGGCTCTCCTAAACACGCACATGTGTATCGATGTTTCAATTACTTAAGTCACTGTTGTCGGTTGCATCATTATCCCATGTGTGTTGTGGAAATTCTTCTCTGCAGATTGCATCCTTTGTGTTTATGTGTCAAATACCTTCAACTCAAAATGTGTGGTAATATTCTTCAAATTGCTCAGGAGTATGACTCGGATATGAAACCAACTTCTACATGCGGCTGACAGGTGTTGTTGTGTTGCAGGATGGTTACTTTAGCTAAGTTGGTCTTATGATTGCCACGCCAAGTGTGTTCGTTACTAGCTTGCACTCATAAGTAAATGACTCTACTTGAAACCGTTTTCCATAGACGTAATGATAAAAAAACTATGGTGTCTATTCATTTTTAGTAGAGATGCAACCCATAAATGTGTAGAACAGTTGGAAAGAGTAACAGGGATTGTGTATACATGATTATATCAAAATTACTCAGGCATCACGATAAAATGAATGGGAGTGCCAGTGTAAAATATGAAAAAGGAGACATGTGTAACGGTGCCTGTGTCTGCATTGGTATAGTGACTGCAAGATATACTTTGTGCATTAAGAAATAAAATACACAGGTGAGAAAGTTTTTTTGATATACCGTGTCTATTTTGGTTAAGTGTCAGGCATCTTAAAAAATGTACATACACGTGCCTGAGATATGTTGGTGAGCCATTAGAGATGAGTATGCAAGGAGTGTAAGAGCAACGGTAAGCAAAAACATTTTTGGTTAGTTGTTGGAAGCTAGTCGGATTAATAGGGTGATAACGTGCATGAATAGGAAGATATGTGGGTAGAACAATGTTCTTCTAGATAGCAGTGTGGTTGTGCTTTGGAAGCTAGGAGTTGTGAGATAATTGAGGATGTCTGCAGTAAGGTGTAACTGTGCTGCCATTTTTGGTGTTAAAAAAAATGCGATTGTAGCTGGGAGGAGATACGGCTATGAAGAGGAGATTTTGCATGTTTGCAATGCAACTGCTTCTGTGAAGGGAGCGTAGTTTTGATCTCCATTTTTAATTGCTTCAAAATAGTGGTGATGGTGTGAGTCATGAAGAAAAATACATAGCTGGAGTGTAATATATATATATATATATATATGACTGAGCAGAGAAATTGAAAGAAGCACAAGAGTTTTACACGCTATCCGTAAAAAGAAGAACAAACAGAGCTGTAAAAAGGGGTGTTAAAAAAGGCTCAGTTATTTTGAGAAAATTAATAATGTATGTTATTAGTTTTCTTTGTAAAAATCAAGAAGTTGGAATGGTTCTATGATGAGATTATGTTGTGTGTGCATACATATATATACGATGGTGACACAAAGTGGGAGTAACGAAGAAGAAGTCAGGTAGCCAGTCTGGTCTCGATCAATGATTCTTGTGAAAGGATTGTAATCATCTTTATACAAGAGAGAGCTCACAACAAAAATAGCGAGGACATTTAACTTTGGGAGTGCTATGTGTTTGTATGTTCATTGTGAGCTTCAACTCATTGTTAGACTGTTGCAGGACTAAATACAGAGAGAATTCAAAACCATATGAGGGAGTTCATTTTGTAAAATGTTTGATGAAGAAGTCTGCTAATAACAACATCTTCATGTTTCAGTGAAGACACAAAACGAAATTATGTTTTGTCACATCATAATCTCTTGAAGTGAAGGTTGTAGCATTCGGAGTCAGGTTGGAGCCTGAAGAGTTGTAGCTTTGATTGTAAAAGGGTTGAAGCCTGTTGAATTAGTAGAGCCATGGTTTTTTAACCCATTTGGGTTTTCCACGTGATAAATTCTCTGTGTCATGTCTTCCTGAATGTGTGTGCTTTTAAGCTTTATTTAAAGTTGTTCTAAATACTGATTCACCCCCTCCCCCTCTTAGTATTCTTCATTTTTCACACTAATCATATGAATTTCTATGGTTTTTGTGCAGCAAGGCATTCAAAGTTCATAAATGATATTAGTATCTTGAAGTATATTAATTGATGAAGTTAAATTTGATTTTTCAATATTTTTTTCACAACAAAATATTTTCATACAAAACTCGTTCACTCTAATGAAAGAAGTTGACTTTCAAAATAATCCTTGGCCTTCGAGCAATTTACATAAGATATTTATCATCTATCTTAAGTTAAAAAATTGTAGTTAATGTTGGAAAAAAATTAAAAACTAAAATGATGATATTTAGATGAATGTCCCACATAAAAATTAAAAATTAGTATAGTTGATGTGGAGAAATTAATATACAATAAAAATAATTATATAGAAATTAAAAACTAAAATGATGATACTTTTATACTATATTGAAAAATAAAAAATAAAATGACGATATTTAATTGAATATTCCATGCAAATATGTTAGGAAAGAATTCATTAGGACATAAGAAATTCAGTGATACTTAGAGAAATGGTTAAGAATATATATAAATTCATTGTCCATCATTTTATGTTATTTGTGTAATTGTTGGGATCAAATGTGTGCTTACAAATTCACAGTGTATAAGTGTAGATTTGATTTGGACATGAGTTATGTAAATATTTGAATGTTTGACTTACATCTATCATGACTTGTAACCAAAGAAAAAGTTTAAGAGCAGCATAAATCAAATCAAATTGTAACAAAGGCCTATGTTTCTAGAGGAAAATAAATACAAAAATTAACTCAATAAAGATATACCTTGAACAAGATTTTCTTCACCGGTTCCTACTATGCAATGGGGAAGATAAGGAGGCTCTAGATTATCTAGATAATGTGTGTCAAGAAATGCCAAAATTGACCTACTATTAAAACCTTAGTTACTGATGCACTCCCTGGAGGTTTGGATGTGGAGGCAGATGAGTTGGGAGGTGGATGCAAAGGTGGATGCCCCCTAGTAGCACCCAGGAAGTGCATCATAGGGTTGTGGATGCCCTATGGATGCATTGTGACACATCCACAGGGCATCCACAACCATGTGATGTGCTTCCTGGGTACATCTAGGGAGCATCTGCGTGCATCCAAGTGCATCCAGGTCCCATAAAAACATAAAAAATCATTTCTATGAATCTCACAAGATAATTCACACCCTGTGTACATTTTTTTACTTTCTAAGTTTCAAGCCAAACTACTGAGGATGGGAAATCAATAACATTCTCATCCAAATCTCCATCAACAAATGGTTACTGCAGCAAATGGATTTACTAATAGTTAATACACCTATCCCTTTCACTGTTACTAGTACCTCCAAATATGGACATAATTGATGTAATTTGAAATTGATGCAAACTAATGAGTGCAAATTGTCAGTGGTGCTACACTCTATCACTCTTCTATTGATTGTCCAAACTCAGAAAAACCTTAGGAAATTTACAAACAAAATTTACATTAGTAATACTAATAATAGATTAAAAAAAGATTTTTTTTATTTCATTTCAAATATAGTGTGCATAGAGATTAGAAATAACATTATACTTTAGAAAGTACCTAGTATTAAAATATAAATATAAAATCTTTCAAAAACACTTATTTTATATATACCTAGAAGAGTTTGTGTAAAAGTTTCCTAATAATGGAATTGTGTATGAGGTTTATTAACGATCAAATCAAGATATAACAAGATTAAAAATTTTAAAAACAAATACCTGAGAGGGTTTGTGTAAAAAATTCCTAATAATTGGATTGTGTATGAGGTTTATTGATCATCAAGTTATGATAGCATGGTTGTACATTGTGATCAAGAGGACAGGTAAAGGTCCCTATTGCAAGGGCAACCTAGATTTGAGAATAAGTTGATCACTATGTGTCTGGAAGAGGACCTAGCAAGGTGGATGGCCCACATGTTGGAAGTGAGAAGAAATATGATCAAATGAAAGAAATGAATTTTTTGAGCTCTCCACTAAGACTATCAGTTGTAACCTCCCCTTGACCCTGATGGAGGCACTAGGAAGCTCAAGGTAACATAATGGTTATAGGAAAAACATAGGCAGCCAATGTCATGGTTGTGGTTGAGAAAGATAGGCAAGTGATGGGGCTTCTAGTAGAGATATGCATTTGAAGTTCCAAAAAAGCTTTGGTTGTTGATGTTGCTGGAAAATATTTGCTAGAGATCTCAAAAGATATAGTTTTCATCTACCTTGTGTATGGATTTTTGGTGTAGTAAGGCTCTTTATCCTTCGCTCAGTTTCATAATCTTGATATGTATTGTCTAGCACATACATCCAAGATATATAACTTATAGTCACATGGTGAAGCTATGGCCAATTAGAACATATGAGGCATGATGAATGTTTATATTTTTCTTATGGGTGAGTATCCCAGAGAATATCCCTCTTTTATCAATCAAAAAAAAAAAGTACCATTATACAAAAACAAATAAGTCAAATTTATGGTATGAAGATGTATTACAGTTAGAATTGATGGTTTGGTCTAAGAGTAACAAGTAATGTAGACCTAACAACAATCTTAATTCCTACATATTTTTCTTTTTCATCTGAAGTCATCTTTTAGTTATGGTAGAAAAATGATAAAAATCATGTTTAACACCGTAACAAGAAAATATTAACCAAATAAAAACCCAATCAAATATAAAGAGCTAAAGGTGATAGTTCAAAAGCAGAAGGTATAGTCACTACCTGATTAAAAGGTTGTTGAATAATGAACAGAATAAGATTGTGATGTTTGAAACAATTTTCTTTTTCTAGCACAACATGAAACAAATGATTGTTTCTTGTGAAGTAGAATTTTAAACAAAACAATTATCATGCACATATTGTGTAACTAGCTAATTTGGGTCAAAAGGTTATAAGGAATAACTTCCTAAGCTAGTGGAAAACTTACCATACCAAACACTCATTTCGGTCACTTGTCAATTATGAGGAAGAAGTGATATCAATAGGAGGATAATGAAAATAAACATGCACATGAAACTCTAGAGGAACATAAAGTAACTCAACCTCTATTTTTAGTATACCCACCACTTGTTCCATCAAAGGAGGAGAGACTAAGACTACTTAAAGTGTTTACTTAGCTGAAATACAAGGAGAGACATGATCAACATCATGTGGAGCATAATCTCAAGGTAGAAAACAAAATATGGTTGTCCCTAGGCAAATAAAAAAAGCAAGGATAAGCCCAAACAACTAAACCTTTAGGTCATGTACCTTTTGCCATCTTCGAGTAAGTTATCCCTAGAAAATGTGTTCATATTGGAATGACCTTTCATGAAACTCCATTTGTTGGTCAATTATGAATACCTTTAATTGTAAAAAGCATCTAGGTTAGATGAAGAAGAAAAGGATCGTGTAGTACCCTTTTTGGAATAAATGGTGTATGAGAAGAAAGCATACTTCTCGACAATATTGTGCTAGACTGAAAATAAATAGAGACCAATAAAGGAATCCAAAATTCCTGGAATGTGGGGACTCAAATGACAAATTACAATCAATTAAGTCCAAGGTAATTCCAAGGATAAAGTGGGGAGAATGTTTCCCCACTTGATGTCTTATTCATCTCTTTCAAAGGAAACAACATATGTCGAAACACTTCCTAAACTAATCTTAGAGGAAAATATTATGAAATTTTTACATCTTTACAATTACAAAAATGATAAACATATATAAAACATTAACAAAATTATACCAATACATAGGTGTACATGGTGAAAACCCTTTCAAGAGAAAAAACCCACTCCAAAGCATGAACTAGTTATCACCAACAAAGGTTACAATACAATCTCAAGGACATGCCTTAGAATATAATCACCAACATACAACTTTGGAGAAATTATAGCAGCGTAACAATGATTGAAAATTGATTATCCATAAGTTCTCTTTTAGGGACAAAAATATGAAATGGAAGGTACAAAATAATGAGCTAAAACTACCCAAAAATGTGCTACCCAAATACTTACAAATCCAACACCCAAATGCCCCAATGGGCTCACAAGCTAAAAATAGCACACTCTTTCCATCTATCATAAGTGCATCATAATTGACTCCACAATTCAAGTGCTCCATTTTGGTTTCATTATCTCTAGTCAATGATACCTTATGATGTATCTTAACAAACACTATAAGTTGGTCAACAAATATGACTTCCTCTAACAACTTTTCTTTGTCTTATATGTTTTCACATTTCCAATGTGAGAGCCCCTATTTATGGAGGCCATAACTTTTGATTTACAATTGGGGCCCCTTTTTAAATTGTATAGCATGAAATAATCTATGTAACAAGAACTTTGGAAGAAATTAAAAACAACTTGGAATTTGTATTGTGCCTAAAAATGAAATCTATAACTGAGAAATAGAGTTTTTATGTTTCACAGTCAAAACACTTTTAGTTTTTCCTGCATCCTTTATACACTTAACATTAGGGGTAAGGCTGAGACACCTTTCCTGAAAATATTTTGGGACCCAAAGCCTCTCTATAAAGGGAGGTATAATTCAAAAAATTCTAGATGAACTATGAAATCAGATTTATTTTTTCCTTCAAAATTTAAAAATGTGCAAGTACCCACTATTTTTTGATAGACGAATAAATGTCTCCTAGAAAAAGTGGCAAAGACATCTAAATACCATGGAAAATGCTCTATCTACCATTGTGAATGACACCTACTATGGATAATGATTGATATGTCACAACATATGAGAGGATTCTCTAGCAGAGTGGATACTGTATAAAGTGGCCAAAACACCATGGTACTAGAGAAAAAGTCACAAACTTTCTTTATTTTCTAACAATAAATAAATGAATATACTTATTTGTCTAAAGTTTAAACTATAACTATTACCTTCATTTGCATACGTCTTCAAATGAAAATTGTTAAGTTTCACCTAAACAAATCATAAATTTATGAATAATTTCTAGCAAGGCAAAGGGTACTTGTTTTTTAATTGTCATGTATGACCAGAAAATAAGTTAAAGAAAAAAAAAACTAGAAGCTATACAATAAACTCTCTGATTGCATGCCTCACTTTTAAAATATTCCACATTGTAAAAGTAGTCCAACTTTCTTCAATTTGATCATATCAAATAAATCCTCAATTTTGTAGGAAAATATACAAATCTAGCTTCATAGTCTTGAAAAATATTATTCTATGAATAAGAAAATGAAATTACATCATTTTTGAATGAATTGTGATGAATACTTGACCATCTAATATTAGTTAGAATTCATGAAAACTGTGACAGATTTCATTCAAGTGACCTAATGACAACTTTTGTCAATTGACATACGTTACTAAGATTTAGCTTGAAATTATATTACACTAAGTGTAGAAACATCAACTTCTAAACGGGCACATGCTTCATAAATTCCACCTTAAAAATTATGGGAAACAATTCAAACAATGCCTTGAAAATTATTTGAAACATCGGAAACATCACATTGGAAATTGGTGAATTAAATTTCATGAGTGCGTTGAATTTTTATTTATATTAGTACTCATGCAATTGCATACATGTGCACTCATAAATATACAAATGTTTGTATGCATATAATAGAAAAATAAATTACTAGAATAGTAGAAATGAGGTTTCCACAATTCATTGAAATTTAAGAATGACTGTAGCAAAACAACCCTCTGAGTTTTTTGCTACTACTTTTTTGCAGTTTGCATGGAAATTCAAAGGATTGCAGAACAAGAGAATGATCAGCCAACTACATCTGATAATCTGAGTAAAATTTTGATAATCTGGGTAAAATTTTATCAGTTTATTTTCTAAACCAAAATGAATATTTAAATATTTTTTGAGTATACTTATTCAAAGTAGTTATTCCTAATTTCACTGGAAGAAGTGGTTTTTCTCTTGGTCTTGTGGCACTAATTTCTAACCCTTATTTAAAATGTCTCATTACGATGGGTATTTCTGGTAGTTGGGGTATGGGGAAATTGAATCTGATGCTATAGGTAAATTTAAATCAGAAGTCCAGAAAAATCTTATTTTCTCAAAATTTTAGAATGTTTGGAATAAAATCTGGTTTAAATTTTTTTAATACAAACTGATGGCATCTTGTTGAATATAGAATGAGGGCATCTTGTTAATACAAATGAATTTCATATAAATATTAAAGGTGAATGAGTCTTTGTGCCCTAATATGTAAATAATTGCCACTTTTCCAAGCACATCAAGTAAGGGATCCATATGTAATGAAAAAATAGTGGTATATAATGTAATGAAAGGAGGTGCCAAATAATGGACTGTGAAGATGAACCGACAATGTACTGCTAAGAGGTCAAAGAATACCAAAAGTGTCAAATAGAAAAATATGAAGAAGTGATAATGGATAAGCACCCATGATTACATGAGAGCAAGGAGATCTTGACAGTGTACAAATAGTGGATGAGGAAAGTACAAGCCAAGCTATCATGAAGATTAGAAATGTGCCATGGACAACAGTGGCACAAAACAAAGATTTAGGCACTTTCATATAGAGTGCATAGTAGATAGATATTTCCATTGCCTTTTAAGACAAAAGTTGATATGAGTGAAAGATAGTTATATAGCAGTGAGATGAAAAAGTTCAAATGGTGAACTTTCATGATGAAACAATCTATGCATGTTTCCCATATTGGTGGGCTTCTAAGAAAGAAAGATTCTATATATCATGTGGGTACATTCTTGAATTTCACAACTGTCATTGATTGTAGAACACAAGTCGGGAAAACACTACTCCAAGGTTGTATTTGAAAGTTGTTTGCAGCGTAATGGATAAAACAAAGTTTTATATTCTAGTTAGAAATGTGGCCACATGAAGATGGTTTGTGGTATAAATATTTTATGATCATGTCCCTTGTAGGAGAGACTTACATATTTGGTATATATCCACAAGTAGTTAAAATAGTCCTAGGCTATGATTAAATATACCATGCAATTTATGGGTGGGAAAACATGGATAATTATATTGCTAGGATTCCTGTTAGCTAACATCCCTAGCTTCCATGTTAATAGTGAGGTCCCCATAAAAGTTGTTACAGATAAAAAGGAGCTAAAAATATTCTATATTTTCTCTACATAATATAGCACTGTGTGCTAAAATGTTGTCACACTTCTATGAATCATTATATCCAAGATTACTTAAGAATGAGGTCTCAAATGGCGACTCATAGCTCTCTATTCATGGAGTGCAAGGGTTTTGATGGAGGCCCTTAGATTTGACCTAGTTTGTGCCCATGCAAGTACACCATAAAATGAGAGATTCAAAGAGGAAAAGTAAGAATGCTAGTCTCCATGATCATCAAGTATGCATGCAAATGAAAATGAGATCTATTATATATGATAACAATGCATGAAAGCAAACTATTCTATGAAAGGAAATGCTTATGCAAGATTAATCTATGAAAGGAAATATGGATCTAATCTAATATGCAAGTGCAAAATTAATCTAAATGATTGCCATGGGGCATGAGAGAAGAAGACAAGAAGAGAGAAGTTGCAATATCCAAGCTCAAGTGCTCAAAAATCTTCTCCAAAATCGCTCTCCAAACCTGTAACATAACAATATGAAAATCTAGATATGAAAATGAGAAGGAGAGGGCTCCTTATAAAGGAAAGCAGATGGTTAAGATTAAGAGGCAAAAAGAAATGAGCAATGGTGGAGATTAAATCTTAGTTGATCCATGTGCTCAAAGATATTTTAAGAGGCAAAAAGATGAAAAAGGCCCACCACTTAAAAGTATGTGCATTTAAAGTGGAGAGAAAAATAAATTTTTATTTATTTATTTTTATTTCCTTTTTCAACAAAGAGATATTTAAGTGGGGATTTTATTTATTTATTTATTAGAAGAGGAATTTTAATTAAATGAGATGATTTTATTTAATTAAAAGATTTATTTAATTAAAAAGGAGTTTTATTTTAATTAAATGAGGCTTAGGATAATTTGATCAAACCTTAGAAAATATTTAAATATTTAAATTAATTACGATTTGATCAAAGAAATTGATTTGAAAATATTACAAAACATTGATTCAGAAAATTGATAAATTGGTTCTATCATTTGATAAATTAAAGAATGGGGGCCCAAAGTCTAGGCGACCATTTTAGGGTGCATACATTTGCCGCCCTTTGGGTAATGTGTGATCATTCTAGGAACACATGTAGCCAAAGAATGGAATTGAAATGTGAGATCGATTTGGGATCACAAAACAACCCAGATGTGTGTTTGACGGATGGGAACACATTAGGACAAAGATGAGCTGATTGAAAAAAATAAAGTTTAAAATAATAGGATTGATAAAGCTGAATCAAGGATTGAAATTTGATAAGTACTGCCCCCTCATGATCGAAATCAAAATGAGATAGAGGAGAAACAATAAATTGATAAATTTGATCAAATCAAACTAAAGATAAGGTTCTTGATGTAAGATGAAAGATATAAGGATCAGAGAACTAAGGTAGATCACTAAGCATGAAAGATTATGCCCCAAGGTTGAATTAGAAGAAAAGAAGTGGGGTGAAAGCGAATGGAAGATAGAAATTTGGAAGAGGTGGAAAGAAATGAAGAGAAGAAAAAGAATTTGCCTCAAGAAAAAGAATGCCTCAAAATCAATCAATTGTTTAAGATAGGAATTTCGATTGAGATCACGAAAGAAGATAAGGAAATGAAGATCAAAACATGACCACAGTTGATTAAAAGTCCAAAAGAAAGATGAAGAAAAACCCTCTCGAACTCATAATGCAGCCTATAAATGAAAATTAACATGAAGTCTAACAATGCAAGATACATGAAAATGCAAAGGTGTACTTGCAATAGAGCAACTGTAACATAGGATTTTGTGTTCATCATATATTAGAGAATGTTAAGAAACTTATTTTCATCATTGGGCCATTATTAATGGACATCGAAAAATCACACAATCATCACTAGTCACAAGTGCAACTATGAAGATATGAATGTGATTGATATCAGATTGGAATGTGGAAAGATTCTAACATAAGCATCAAAGACATAAAGGTCAAGATGACTTTGATGTTAGCTTACCCAATTTAATGTAGCAAAACCACTCTCGCATCAAGGCATAGATGTCAGGATGACCATAAGAACGGTTGTGCAAAAACAGTCGAGGATGATGCCTCAAATCTCCTAAGTGTTTCAAGGGAACAACAAGAGACACTCTAGAGTTTCAAGACCATGCCCACAAGCAGAAAGCAAATAAAAACATGTCTCATGCCCCAATTCCTCTAGCTATGCATCCCGGAGAGACTTATTAGACAAGGACACTCAACGAAAATCAATAACAATCAGCACACAAAGAAAAGATCATGACATAGCTCAAGCATTAAGTTTTGTGTTTAAAAATTTAATTGTGTTAACTGATACTGAGTTTCGAGGATAAGGATCAAATGCTTGCAAGTAAGTAAGATCGCATGACAAAATTGGGTAAGACCAAACTAAGAAGTGTTGAAAAACACTCGATGTCAGGGTTTGTGTTGAAAAACACAATTGGGGTGGTGTTGAAAAACACAGTTGGGGTGGTGTTGAAAAACACTATTTGCGAGTTTTTAGGACTTTTTATAATTTTTTTGCATTTTTGCTACCAAGGCGCCTGTTTCCAGGTTTTCACCAAGGCACTTTTTCTTTTTTCTTTTTTTCTTTTTTTCTTTTTTTGATTTTTTTGCATTTTTGGAATATATAATTTTTTTAGAGATACATCAAAGCGCCTATTGCTAGGTTTTCACTACGATGATCATTTTTTTAGGACATTTTCTAATTTTTAGAATTTTTAGATAGTATATCATTTTTTTGGATTTTTTCAAGATCAATAAGTATGCACAAAGGATGCCCCCAGATAGAATGGGCATCAAACTCCCAAGCAAGATCATATCGTGTAGTCCCAATGTCTAGCAAGGTGGAGGACAAGAGAGATTAGCAATTTGGTGGAAGAGATGGAAGACAAGAGAATGAAGGAGGATGAAGCGAAGAAATCCTCAAGGGAAAACTCCTCAAGAGTACCCAAGCTAGAAAAAAATTATCATGTAAAGCACATTTGGACAAGCAATGAAAGGCTAGCATAGGATAAGTCACAAAAGCGTAATGCAAAAAAAAGAAAGGATGCAGTCCAAAGGAGTAGACATGTCAAGAGGCTTCATAGCATCGTGTTTTACTCTTTTTTATTAGATCAAGACCAAAGGAGAAAAGGATAGTGAAAGGTTAGAATGAATGGAGGAAAATAAATATGAAGGCTAAACATGAATGGAATGAAAGAAAGATCATCGTAAGATAGCTCACAAGATAGCTAAATGTTCGTGTATAAGTCAACATTGTCAAGATCAAAGAGAGAAGATGAAGTGGATAAAATATGTAGAAGAACTACGCATGATGCTTGATTGCCAAGTTTTCATCACGGTACTTATCCAAGGCACCACAAGGGAGTGGTTTTCACCATAAGAAGAATTTATTTCTCTTTACTTTTGCTACCAAGGCGCCTATTTCTAGGTTTCCACCAAGGCACATTTTCAATTTTTTTCATTTTTTTTTTCTTTTTCTTTTTTTATTTTTTTATTTTTTTGAATTCTTTTTATTTTTTGGAAGAAGGCAATCTTTTCAGATAATGCTCCTTGAAAGGTTAAACCATGATATGCTAAAGATTCAAAATGATATGCTCAAAGATGCTGATAGAGAAAGGAAGATGGAAGAGAAAAATGGAGGATAAGGTTTTATGTAAAGTGAGTGAGGTTGGAAGATAGGAGGAAAAGGCAAATGAGGAAAAAAGATAGAAGGTAAAAGGATAATGAATGGAAGGATTGTGAAAGGGTAGATGAAAAGGAAGGCAAGATCAATGTCAACACGTACCTTGAAGGGTGGCGAGAGGATGGAGGAGACGTAAATGAAAGAATACGTGAAGGAATATGGTGAATGGATAGCAGAGGTTGCAGTTTAGGCGCATGAAATGGAAGAATGTTTTTGGAAGAAGATGAAGTGGAAGCCTTTGGAAGCTTGAATGTCAACTTCACTTGTTGCTCAACATCATACTCTTTCAAGAGAGACTTTGGAATCCATATAGTCGTAGGCTTTTCATTTCTTTTTGATGATTTAGAGAGAATATCTTCAATGATGGATTTTGGAACCCATACTTGT
Organism: Chamaecyparis obtusa; assembly: GCA_027943335.1. NCBI lineage: Eukaryota > Viridiplantae > Streptophyta > Pinopsida > Cupressales > Cupressaceae > Chamaecyparis > Chamaecyparis obtusa. The sequence goes on along the minus strand of BSBK01001465.1, from coordinate 236,743 downwards.
CTTATAGTTTTCTTCTTAGATATCTCTTTTGACTTTATGCCTCCATGTCGATTAGAGGAGACATGTTGATCTTCTTTTTTTGATGGATTCTTGTATTGAACATTCAAGTTACTTCTAAAAGACTTGGGACTTGTGGAAGGAGTATATGACTGTTTTAGATGGGTGGGTGGATGAAAAAGATTCAAGGGTATGCATCTATGTTGATCTTAAGGAAAGATAGGAGATGGAGGGATGTAAGGACCCAAGATGGATGACAAATTAAGAAAGTTGAGAGGGGAAAGTGAAGGGACATAAGGGCCCAAGATGGAAGGAAGACGTGAAGCCCTTAGTATTGGTGGAGGAGGTCCAAGGATGGACATGGAAGATACAAAAGAATAATCAATAAGCTCATCAACATCTATATGACAACCAAGGACATCAGCATCTTTAGAATGAGCATTAGGATTTGCAATAGGATCATGAACATCTTGAATAGGAGCAACTTCTTTGATAGAATTGTTCAAAGCTTGCAAAGACTTAGGAAGAGTAGAAAGTGGAAGTGAACATGGAGTGGTAGAACAAGAAGATGGAAGACTTTGATCTCGACAAGGAGCTTTGGATAGCATAAGGGTATAATTTTTCTCTTGATTTTCAATAGGCTTAACATTGGAAGTAACAACACTATTTTTAATAACCTTAATGGAAGTATCATCTTTGGAAAGCACAAGTGTAGTAAGGTTATTTTGATTGTCAATAAGCTCAATGGTGTAAGTAGTAGCTTGATCTTGCTTAGGAGAAGACTTAAGACATGGTGGAATGAATGAGAAAGAGTGTAGAGGATCAAAAGAACCATGAAACAGATAAGAGACATCATGAAAAGGATTGGATGACATGGAGGGTTCTTGATCTTGATCTTTCTTTATGTTCTTTTCTTTATCATTTTTAGAGTCCTCTTGACATGGAGCCACTTCTAAAGACAAGGAAGCATGTTGGAATTATATGGAAGACTTTGGAAGAGATGGTGAAGGACTAGCTGAAGTAGGCATTATAGTGTATAAAAGCTTAGGCTCTTTAGGTGTAGCATTATTGAAAGTATTTACAGCCAAGTGAAGGTTAGCTTGAGTTTCTTTAAGAGGTAGCCCTTGAGGATAACTATAAGGAACTGCATGAAAAGTATTAGGATCTTTGTTGGATGAAGGATTTGTGAAAGATTTGAAAGACTTGGAAGCTTTAGGAAATGTATGGGTATTGGAGGAAGTAGGGGATGGAAGGGAACCATTAGAAGACAAAGGTCCATCATTAACATAATCTTGCTTGAGAGTGTAATCTTTATTTTCAACATGAATGTTCTTAGAGGAATGATTCTTATAATATTGATGTTTCAAATCAGTGTGGTGCATTTTATAGTCCTCAATAGTAGTAAATGGATCATAATCAAGGTATTGTTTACAGAAATCATCAAAGCCTCTTTCAAAATCAGAATCATACAGATCACCATCACGATCTATCCAATAGGATGACCCTTTAGTAAGCATGAGCACACAACAAGGAGGACTCTTAGGAATAGAGGTTTCATAGGTATGACTATATGGTTCATCATCATAGCCATCATAATAGTCATCATAGTCATCAAAAGTGGGTGTGTCACTCTTTATGGGAGAGGTATCACAAGGATTACTATATTGCTCATATTGAGGAGTAAGACTCTTGGGAGAAGTAGAAGAGGAATGAGATTGTGAAGAAGACTCTTGGGAGAAGTAGAAGAGGAATGAGATTGTGAAGAAGAGGAAAGTGAAGACCTAGTGGAGGAAGAAGACTTGGATAATGAGGAATGCAAATAATATCTAGAAGAGTCATGATAAGACTTGGAAGATGAAGAATTTGAATAATGTCTAGAAGAGTCATGGTAAGACTTGGAAGATGAAGAATTTGAATGGTGTCTAGAAGAGTTATGGTAAGAAGATGAGAAATTTGAATGATGTCTAAAAAAGTCATGATAAGACATGGAAGGTGAAGAATTCGAATGATGTTTATAAGAGTCATGATAAGACTTGGAAGGTGAAGAAGAATGAGAAGACTTAGATGATGAAGAATGTTTGGAAGAAGATCGTGAGAGGATCATGAGCATGATTCTACCAAAGGTGGGTGATTCACTTACTTTCTTTTGTATTTTTGTCATAAATTTATCATCAATGAGAGTTTTGGAGGAATGATATTCTTCAAATTGAGCAAGGAGATCAAGATCATCCATTTTCAAGAGAGGTTCTATAGCAAGATAGTTGAAACTCATGGTTCTAGAAGAGGAGGAATCAAGCATGGAAGTGATAGAAGAGATGAATAAAAGAAGGTAGACTAGATAATAAGAGGAAAAGAATCAAGAGGATGTGAAGAAAGAAGAGAAAGGAATGAAAATGGGAGACTAGGAAGACATGGGAGATGTGGAAGAAAGAAGACCAAGAGTCATTTTGTGCAACTTGATACCATTTAAGTTCATTTGGATATTGAGCAACATGTCATAGCACTTTTGGGGAGATCTTTGAAGTTTTTATCACTCGGGAACTCAGATTTGTTTGTTTAAATTGATCACATAAATACATCAACATATTTTCATCATTGATCAAGCATGCAAGACAACAATCAAGGAGTTCAAGCAAACAAATGTCTTCAAACAATGAGCATGGGGAAAAGCAACCTTGCACATGAACAAGAATAGTGACTTAGTATTTCTACTCCTTAAGAACTACTTGTGTATGTTTCCAAAATATTTTTCCAATTATGCACATAGTCCTAGCAAATAAAAATTTGGTTGCACTATGGTTCTTAGTAATGGTTTGACTCTGCAACTTTTGTAATCTCAAGAGGGTGAATTCCAATCCAAGCACACTGGGGTTTTGACACATTTTGAGAATTTAATCAATTGGAGATGTTGAGGAGATCTGATAGCCCAACAAGAAACTACACCCGTGGAGATTTCTTCCACAAGGACATTTATATAGCGGTTGTCACTACCACAGTGAAAATGGCTATTACCGCTTGAGGTTTCATCCACATGGTTTACCCAATAAAGGGAGTGTCCATTACGGTTAACCCTCTCTAACAAGGTGACTCACAAAAAGGATCACATGGGGACTTGATTTAGATTCAAGGATCTGAGTTTCTAGTACTACCCAAAAATGGAGTAGAGCATAATCCTCTAGCCTCTTCACTTCACCAAAACATAGCAAACATATTCATTGACACACTAAGATTGAAACCACATCACCAAGGTTTATGATGTCAACAATAATGTCTATTGAGCTCTCTAAGTGGGTCCAAGAGAGAACATACCGATCAAAGTTGAGGACTAAACCAAGCAAGACCGTGAGATAGTGACAATATCCTCCCTACCTACAAGGGGTTCTATCATCAAGAAGAACTTCGTAAGAAGCCCACTCTCTCAAGAACACCACAAATAGTGTTTATAGGGCCTATTTACTATGTGAAACATATATGCAAGAAAGTGAATCTATGTTCTTTTTAGAGCCCAAAATTGAAGTGTGATCTATGAAAGCAATAAACACTCAAGCTAGGCACATGAGAGATTCATTTTAATTTTCAAAATTCAAATGTTATAGAGATTAAACAAAATACCTCAAGTCCAATGCAACACACTTAGTAGATTTTTGTTGAGCTTTTTTTGTGCAAGTAAGTCACGAACTCTTCAACAAGCAAACAAGCAAACAAGAAATGCAATGTATATCTAACTTATGCAAACCATAGGGTTTTATTTGAAAATCAATTGTTATGAGAAATAATAGCTAGCAAACAATCCAAATGACAACTCATATTATGCATTGAACCATGAAAATAAGTGCATACTCATCACAAAATTTTATTTTTTTTTGCATTTGACCTAGTCAACAAGATCTAATTTTTTTTATATGATTTCGGCCACAAAAATAGAAATGAAAAATAGATACCCCTACTCAAAAATAGAGAGCTTTCCAAAAATGTAAAAATTTCAGAAAAATCTCTTCATTTGTGCCCTAAAGACCCATTTTATCAAAACAGACCAGTTTTTGTAAATCAATTATTTGAGCTATGATATTGCATCCAAATTCAAAACATAAAGAATGAATCCCCTATTAAATTTAAAGAGATTTCCAAAAATGTAAAAATTTCTAAAAAATATGCTTATTTGCACTAAAAATTATTTTTTTATGAAAAATCAATAAAAAATTATAAAAAATTGAAAATACCTCCAAAAATTCTAAATTTTTTATTAGAGCTTCTCTAATATGTCTTCAACCTAAAAAAAAAAAATTAGACCAAAAAACTAAGCCGTTTAAAAGATATGATCAAATATTTGAAAATCTAGGGTTTTAGTCTCCAAGCAAATCTGCACAAGGGGGTTAGCTCCAAAAATAATCAAAACCAGCATGTAAAAGTGGGTGGCCCCATGGTGGACACCAAAAAAATATGTGCTAAAATGTTGTCACACTTCTATGAATCATTATATCCAAGATTACTCAAGAATGAGGTCTCAAATGGTGACTCATAGCTCTCTATTCATGGAGTGCAAGGGTTTTGATGGAGGCCTTCAGATTTGACCTAGTTTGTGCTCATGCAAGTACACCATAAAATGAGAGATTCAAAGAGGAAAAGTAAGAATGCTAGTCTCCATGATCATCAAGTATGCATGCAAATGAAAATGAGATCTATTCTATATGATAACAATGCATGAAAGCAAACTATTCTATGAAAGGAAATGCTTATGCAAGATTAATCTATAAAAGGAAATATGGATCTAATCTAATATGCAAGTGCAAAATTAATCTAAATGATTGCCATGGGGCATGAGAGAAGAAGACAAGAAGAGAGAAGTTGCAATATCCAAGCTCAAGTGCTCAAGAATCTTCTCCAAAATCGCTCTCAAAACCTGTAACATAACAATATGAAAACCTAGATATGAAAATGAGAAGGAGAGGGCTCCTTATAAAGGAAAGTGGATGATTAAGATTAAGAGGCAAAAAGAAATAAGCAACGGTGGAGGTTAAATCTTGGTTGATCCATGTGCTCAAAGATTCTTTAAGAGGCAAAAAGATGAAAAAGGCCCACCACTTAAAAGTATGTGCATTTAAAGTGGAGAGAAAAATGAATTTTTATTTATTTATTTTTATTTCCTTTTTCAACAAAGAGATATTTAAGTGGGGATTTTATTTATTTATTTATTAGAAGAGGAATTTTAATTAAATGAGATGATTTTATTTAATTAAAAAGGAGTTTTATTTTAATTAAATGAGGCTTAGGATAAAATGATCAAACCTTAGGAAATATTAAAATATTTAAATTAATTACGATTTGATCAAGGAAATTGATTTAAAAATATTACAAAACATTGATTCAGAAAATTGATAAATTGGTTTCATCATTTGATAAATTGAAGAATGGGGGCCCAAAGTCTAGGTGACCATTTTAGAGTGCATACAAGCACTAGCCATGATAGGGCTTATGATGATCATGACTATAGTGGAGAACAAAGTGAAGCATTTTCCTCATATAGGATACTAGATTGTAGCTTCCTTAGAAGAAGCCTCTGCAGATTAATGTTGTTGGAAAAAGAAAGGAGCAAAATCCTAGTTATAGCTAAGTTGATGAGTTATCCAGTTATTTCTTATGAAATAACACATCTCTTAACAATTATCAGAAGAACATCATTTTTGGCATCTTTACATACTTAGGGTTGACACTTTGAAGGAAATTAGGTAGCTCGCATGATGCATTATGGGTTATTTGTATAGTCATTCCACTCACGACAGGTTGGGGTTTAGTTTGACCGATTTTGGAGGGTTTTAAGGGCATCAAATTCAAAAAATAATAACAAAAGCACCGTGAAATATCAAGGGAAGAAAATAATACCTTTTGGACCTAAAAAACATTACCATTTGAAATACACACAGAGGCATACACATTTCTTTAACATACCCAACAATAAGCAAAGACTAGGAAAAGATAACAGCTTGGTATTTGGAAAATGGACGCTCCAGAAGCTCAAAAAACTAATGAAATCCCTTGAAGACTTTACTAGTCATGAAAATTAGGATGATTTCTTATAAGACTCAACTCTACTTGGATTAGCTCTAATATAGCTTGATAAACACTGTTTGTTTCTTAATTAAATGTATGAAAAGAAAAAAGGCAAGTTGTACCTGATTGTTGCAATGCATGCTATTTTGAATGGAGAGCTATTGACGCCTTGCAAAATCTTAGTTGCCCAACACTATCAAAATCAAATCCTGCATAAAATGAGCCAAAGAAAAATAAATTATAATATAACTCTCCCCCTGTCCCCATCACAATTGTAACAAAATCCTCAAACAAAAATACAAATGTATGTGTGAAAAGTCTACTCACCCTCCTTTTAGAAGAGCTTTGTTCCATGAGAAGATGAGAAACAAAGAGGAGAAATTGTGTTTTGGAAACAATCGAAAGAATGTCTATTATGGTGTATTCACTTAAATAGGCATTTTCCCTTTTCGTGTGATTTTTTTTGGGCTAAAGACATGCCAAAAAAATTAAATTCCTGCAATTAAAATAATTTTAATTTTTTAATTAAGATAATTAAAATAATTTTAATATTTTAATTAAGATAATTAAAATTATTTTAATATTTTAATTAAGATAATTAAAATAATTTTAATTATTAATTTAAGATAATTGAAATAATAATTGAAATATTTAAGACAAGATTAATTTCATCTCTAAAAAATATCTTAAATTCCTCTTTTATGTAGTAGTGACACAATTTTTCTAAATCGTCAACTTAGATATCTTCATTTCTTTGAGTCCAATACAAATCCTCTTCCAAACTGTCCACTCCCTTATTCTTTACCATACATTGGTTTATAAACTCTCAAAAACTCCCCAACTGTTGTAACCAACTCCTAGGACCAAGCTCTTCCCTTTACATCATTTTTTTTTGCAATTTTGCAACTTTTGTGTATTTTAGGATTTTTTTAAAAAACATTACCAAACCTTTCCAAATTGTTCTTGGACACCCCAAACATACCAAATTTGACTAAATCATCCCAATGACAACCATTTCAACCCTTTTTGGACACTTTTCACCATTTGACCACTTTTGACTTTATTGGGACCTTACAAGTCTATTTGGACAAATAGCGCTCATGGCCTTACAAAATGAGTTTTTTTTACTCAAATGGTCCTTAGAGCCTTACATAACATGGGTAAAACATTACAAAAGAAGAACAAATACAAAATTAACCTTTATGAGGCATTTTAAAGACTAGGTGCTCCTTCACCAATTGCTCACGCAATAAGCCTATTGGCACACAAGCATTACCAGTAAAATAGAACTTCTAAGTATAAAAGTCTATGATATTATAAAATTTTATTATAAAGGAGTAATAATCATTCATTTAGTCATTTGTTTGGGTGACTAATTATTTAGTCATTTTTATTTGGGTGATAAATTAGTAGTCAGTTATTTAGTCATTTATTTGGTCATTTATTTAGTCATTTTTATTTGTCTGACCTTGTTATTTTACCCACTGACCAAATTAGTCATTTATACTTGTGAATTGTAAACAATTAGTAGAATATGATTAGTTTTAGTCATGTGACTAAACATTTTAGTCACGTAGTCACATATTTGCCAAATTCTACTAGTGGGAGGAGTTCATGATCTCAAAAGGTCTCTCATCTGATTGGCCTTTACAACCCCCTGAGTGTCCCTTCCTCTGGGACTACTAGATTTGTGTCTCTCCTCATTATCAGAATGGTGTGATGCTTCCTGATCAGCCTTGTCTTATACATGTAGACGTTCAAGAATAGTCTAGAGAATTTTCATAGCATTAAGCTCTCCTAAATCACCATGATGCTCGTCACTATTCTCTTCCATGCTCTTCTCCACTCTATGAATTACAGGAGGGCTAAGAAGCCTGCTCCTTCTATGTCCTCTACTGTGACTTCTACTATGACCTCTAGCAACAGATCTAGTCTCAGTGACCATTTTCACTACAACATTCAAACAAGAAGAACAATATCTTAAATAAGTCAAAAATATAATGTGACATAATCATAAAGCAATAGTCTAAAATACAAGGGTGTTATATGTCTAAGTTTTTATTTCATGTTTTAACTACTAGACATCTAATGGGTGTACAAAAGTCCCAGAGTTCCTAGTGTAGAAACATGGGCTCTGATACCAAGTGTAATGCTTCACTAGGAAACCCATGAGAGATTAACCTAAAAACTATTAATAAGTTTACAAAATAATTTTTTTCTTAGGAGTTTACATACAATATTGAATAAGAAAGCGGAAGTAGTAACATAAAGTCGATACATACTCATGAACACAATCTCAATTAGAGATTAAAAATCTTAAGGGTTTCTTGACATAGAATTACGTAAATACAACTTAATCTATTAAGTACAATAATCATATAAATCTTCTACATAATGAAACTAAAGTACATCATCTCATAAAAGAATAAAAAAATACATCTGAATCATAAGGTATACATGATAACCCACATCCATTGCACAAGTTTTAGGGTATGGAAATACAATTGAGTACAAAGTAAAACTAAAATAAAGAATAGGATGAAAGAATAAGAAGTAACTGCAACAAGGATTATCCAACACTGGTACATGAACATCAAAGTCTCAAATGGTAAGAGAATCACTACCTCCTGAGCTCATGGAAACCTGTGGCTCCACTCCCACCGTGTTGAGGAGATAGAATCATACCCCACTTGGATAACAATACCAAAATCGCTCATCAGATATTACTAAGAAAGAGATCCTATAAGTTTCCTATCTCAAAGATACAACTCACAACTCAAAGTTACACATACTAATTCAAAGACCACCAACACATGTAGAAAACCTAAGATAAAATTAGGGAAGTGTCATCACATATGTCAACGCCTTGGAATGATCTCACTAGACTCTGAATTCCAAGTGTGATCATATGTGAAACCTGAAATCCTCTCATGTAGGCAAGGATAACCAATCATTCTAGAACTCATTGTCACTACTAGATGGGCAAGCATCTTCTCTCACTTCCATCCTTAGCCTATATTAGCACTCAAGGAACATGCGAGGAATCTATTATCTTACTAATTCATTTTAAAACCTCATTTAATGTATTATATTATCACTTATTAAGTAGCTTACTAAGGATACCCAGGTAGCCACTTATGGGATCTGACACCTCCAAAGCAAGTCACTTCTCCTCTAACATCTAGATAACCTACTCTAAGCTCATAAGTCTCAAAAATGTCTCATAGATAATCGCGGATCATAAAAGTCAAGATTTGGTTCCAAAATGTCACATGAACACACATAACCAACTTCTATAATATATACATCATAACATAATCAAGAGCTTCTACAAGGTTGGGTTATAACAAAATTGAATACCATAGAAGTATGCAAGACAAACAAACATAATACAATTCCCTAACTCTGCCTCTAGTAACAACCCTCAAAATGATAATGTAAAAGATTCCCTCTTAACCCACAATCACAAAAGGAAAAATAATCATAAGAATTTAATAATAATAAACTAATTTGTAAAACTCCATTACATATATTAATTTATTAAAATAATTACTAATAGAACTATAATCATATTCTTAAATTAAATTCTTTATACAAGAAAAGTTAATTTATACAAAGATTTAAATAAATTGATTTCAAATCCATAATTGCTAAACTCATATAATTACAAAAAATATTAATGATAAGTTTTAAACAACTTATATGCTAAAAAGTTAATAATATTAATTGATAAATATTTATATTAATTTAATTAACATTAACATTTATTATCAATAAATTTATTAGAGTAAAAATTATTATTATTATTATTTTTTCTTTTTTAATTTTTAAAAAATAAAATAAATAAAAAATCTAATTTTATAAAATAAATTTTATTCAAACAACATATGAAAAGGTAACAATGTGGGGGCGGGACTGCCGATCCCACCCAACGGCTGCTACGACAGCTTATGCTGCTGGCAACCCACAACATTGGCAACTTCAACTGTCGTGTCGTTGGCTGTTGTAACAACTTAGGTTGCTGGCAGCCCTTGGCACCAACAACTTAGGTTGTCGGCAATCCATGACACTAACAACTTTGGGTGTCGTGCCGATGGACTGCTACGACAGCTTAGGCTGTCGTGCGACTTACCTATACGTAGGGGAAGGGGTGGGGAGACCCGCTAGATTATTTAAATATAAATATTTTTTTATTTTTATTTATTATTATTATAAATATATATTTTAATATTTTCTGTTAGAGAAAATTCTCTGAGACAAAACAGTAACCTCATTCTTTATTTATTTATTAAAAAACATATATATATATATATATATATATATATATATATATATATATATATATATATATATATATATATATATATATATATATATATATATATATATATATATATATATATATATGATAACATAGGGTTTAAAAACTGATTTCTAACAGGAAACATATTCTTCTTAGATCTACAAAATGCATATGGTTATACATAAAAATTATGAAGACGTTTAAATTTGATTTGATTATCTATGGTTTCAACAACAAAATTAAAAAACAAACCCTACGTAATCCAAAATAAGATCTTTCCATAATGTTCCTAAAAATTAAATTTCTTTTAACAAACTATAAATCTAAACAAGAGAAGCATTCAAAAACATATATCAATAGGATCTAATAGGCATGAAGAAAACAAACTTTCTTTGAAAGAGATTTAATCTACGAGGGTTTCAAATCCCACCTCAAACCACCAATTGATAGAAACCAAGAAGAAGATCAAAACCCCAAAAAATTTCAAAGCTTTTACAAAAATCCTTCAATTCAATCCTTTGAGCCAAAATCTGCAAATATGTGTCTATAGAATAATGGCCAAATCCTCCTAATAAAAAAAGAGAGCCTAGAACTCGAACTCAACATGCAAACCCATAGCTCAACTCAACTCCACAAACTTTGTTAACATCAATCTCTTTTTTTTTTTATGATTTTTCAATTTTTTAATTAATAAATTAATGCACTTTAAGTATTTCTTGTTTATATCAATTCACTTAACTATTGAAAATTACTTTATTCTTTTAATTTATTTTAATTGATTGTGCAACTAATTGCATATCAATTATAACTAAAATAATATTATTTTAATCATATTATTATTTATCTAATTGATAATTCATTATTACTTTATTCTTTTAATTTATTTTAATTGATTGTGCAACTAATTGCATATCATTTATAACTAAAATAATATTGTTTTAATCATATTATTATTTATCCAATTGATAATTATTATCAATTAATAGATTTTATCCTTAATTAAAATTTTGAATTTAATATTTAATTAAATTCTTAAATTTTACAATTAGACTTTTAATTAAGTCTTTTAAATTAATAAATGTAATTAATTCATTTTCATTAATCAACTACCCTCACATTTAATTTTCTATATTCAATAAGATTTAATTATTTAAACCACATAATTAATCTTAATAAATCATTTAACCATTTCACAACAATCACACCAACCAACCAAAGATAAAAAAAAATCAAATGAACCTAATAAAATGATAATTATGCTTAAGGGAAATGCTTATGAATTCATGTGACCTGGACGAATTCAGAAAGGTAAAATATCATAAACTTGTCCACTATTTCAGGACAATAAAATGGCTTAGGTTGGGATTCAAATCTAAATGTTATCTCCCCACTCTTACCATTGAGACATTGCGATAGGGCACACTCATCTTGACAATTCAAGGAAGTTGATGTTTGGTACTTGCAAACCTACATAAAAGACAAGCATGTACATCTATATATATATACCAAGCAATGGAGAGCATCAAGACATCATGTGGATCCCGCAAGTAGGTAACTGCGACTCCGTCCCTCAACCACATCAAACACGCCAAATAAAAAAGTAAAACATACATTATAGTCATACACGTGCAAGTATGTGGTAAGTAAAATCATGAATATAAACAACATTTTAAACATTTATATAATCATCATCAAAGTAACTAACATCATCTAACTATAAACATATGATATCTCATGTCTATCCAATATCAAATCACCACGTAATGTCATACATCCAAAAACCACATAATAAAGTTGAAATAATCAACACACACATGAAAGTAGCCTAAAAGAGTTTGACAATATAAAACTAGAAAATAAACTATGGGTGGGCACCACATGTCTACCATATCCTCTTTGAAAAGGCTCTTCGGTTTGCAATGGGTCCATTTCTCTACTTCTTCCTCCACCCATCACTTCTATGAATTCAATGATTTCTTCCATTATTTTGTTGGACTCCAAACTTTTTCCCTTCCCTAGAATCCTATCCTTACTCCCCTGTTCTACAAGATCTCTTTCCTCCCCTTTGTCAATGGTAATGTGTTGTTTCCATTCTCCCTTATTAGAATCTAAAACAACATAATTTGGCAGTTGGAAGCACTTGGGACCGAATCAAAATCCTAGGATAAACTAAAAAATCCACCATATCAATCTTTTCTTTTGATATAATATAGTTCCCTAAGCATTCTCCAATCTCTTTCAAAGTTGCTTCTCCCTAATATTCTTGTGGGAGATTGTGAAGTTTAACCCAGACCAAAGTTTCCTCCACTTTTTCCTTATAAGGGTTAAAGTTTGGTCCCCAATCCTTAAGAAAAAACCCTTTCCCATCTATTAAATAAGGGCCTTCCTTTAGAATCATTTCTGTATCCTGCTTTGTAGGACACAAGACCAGATAAAAACCATTTTCTAGTGTTTTCAAGGTGCAATCACGATCCCAATGAGCCCTACACTAGTTCTGCATTTTACTAACAGATGGCCACAAACCCATCCATTTCATAAAAAAACCTTTCTCTTCCAGACAAGAGATCGAATCTAGCTAGTCCTTATTATCAATAAGTATTCATGAAGCCTTAACATTCAAAATGTTATTACTTACTTGCTGAGAATCACTTCTTCCATTTTGTTTATTCTTTGGTTGCCAAAACTTTCCCTCTATTCACTTAAATTCAAAGGGTTTTCTATTGTAAAACCTTTCTCCTATCCTCTAATTTCTATGTTGGCAATTTTCCCAACTCACACCATTCCTTAGCACCTGTTCACCGCTATGCCTTTCAGATCTAGTTCCTTGTTTGAATAGTTGCCGCTTTGAAACCCCATTATTCTTCCGTTCGCCCTGATTCTCCATAAAACTTGGTTGGTTTCTCTTGTTAAATGACCATCTTCCTTTGTTTCGCCTACCAACATTATTATGCTTGAAACCATCCTCGTTTGATCGCCTCTGCCCTTTGAAGTTCGCCCTAGGCCATCGCCATTGGGCCCATGTAGCCGACCATTGTGGTTCTGCATTCGACCGTTGCATCGCCATTTTCTTGACATATGAAGATGTATGAAAGACAATAAATTATTAGCTTGCTGTTAATTAATTAACAGGTCATTAATTAGATTCATTTAGTTAAGGGACAATATTAACTAATTAATAATTAAATAACATGTAATTATTTAATTATTAAACGTAACTAGGTTAACTAAATTAGATTAATGTAATTAATCAAATTTAAGTGTCTACACCTTTATACCTATATCTCTTTGCCTCTTTATCTCTATCTCTCCATATTTCTTCTTCCATTTATCTTATTATTTCCATCTCATTATCTCTTCATGTCTCCCCACGCTCCACCCCTTGCCTGCCCCCCTCCATCTCCATCTTTGTCTATCTATGTCTCTCTCTCCCCACCTTCTCCCTCTCCCCCTCTCTCACTATTGCAAAACTTAATATGAGCCCATTCATAATGGAACTTGATTATCTTCTTCATTCAAATGCTTTGTTTCAATCATGTTTGGACATAGTTTATTTGAGGGCCTTTTGTTGCACAAACAACATCATTTTATAAATGGTTTATCAATTGACCACATGTATTGCACAAATCTATACAACTTTTAATAGAACAAATTTTTTCCTAATTGACCTTCTAAACTTCTTAGATGTATTCAGTGTATACCAAGGTGCAAATGATAGTTTATTAACATAGATTTTAAAAAGAATTGTTATTTTTTTCTTTTAAATTATTGTAAACTTTCTTAAAAAAAACAAAAACTTTCGAGATTTGTTTATTCTTTATTTAACATCAAGGTAATCTACAAGGAATTTAGACATGCATAGAAGAATTTTAATTTCATGTCTTCAACTAAACCTGACGTCAATCCATGTAAGATGAACGATAAAAATTATGGATCTCGGGTTGAAAGGGAAACCGAAGCCGTCAGCGACCGTCAAAATATGGATTCGGAAAACGCTGGACTATCTGAAGCGAGCAGACGCAGCTAAGCAAAATATTTTGTGCTCAGTCTTCCGAGATGTGTGAGACAGAGATAGCAAATCAAATCAAACAAGCACTTTTCTCTGTATCTCTGTATTTATACTACTTCTGATGCAAATGTCGCATTTCTGCGGTGCTGGCGAGGACGGGGGAATTCATATGTTACAGTTGGCAAAAAAATTACTGCATGGATAGCATGGCAGGCAAATTGGATCCTTAAAACCTTTCGGAACGAGGTTTCTGGCCGTCGTTTTGGTTGAGTATGGGCTCTGCACCCTCAGGAAAGCTAAAATAGCCACTTAAAAAACTATTCTATGTATTTGTCGAACAATAACAGTAAACAGGGGCAGGGGCAGGGGCAGATAGGGTTAGAGTTAGAAGAAGAAGAAGGAATACTAATGGAGGTGGTGGCCAATGGCCTGCAGGCGCAGACTATGCGGGGGCAGATGCAGGGGCAGGGGCAAATGATATTGGCGGAGAGCAGCGGGGAGGATCATGAAGTGAAGGCGCCGAAAAAGAGGGCCGAGACATGGATTCAAGAGGAAATACGCGCTTTGATTGCGTTGCGGCGCGAGATGGACAGTTTATTCAATACGTCTAAGTCGAATAAGCATCTGTGGGAGCAAATTTCTCTCAAGATGAGGGATCGAGGGTTTGATAGGTCGCCTACCATGTGTACTGACAAGTGGAGGAATTTGCTTAAGGAGTATAAGAAGGCGAAGCATCAGGACAACAGGGGCGGTGGCGGATCTGCCAAGATGTCGTGCTACAAGGACTTGGAGGATTTGCTGAGAGAGAGAGCCAAGGTCGCCAGTTACAAGTCCCCGCAACCTCCTGCTGCTGCCGCTAGCGCCGCTGCCGGTGCCACTGCCGCCACTCTCAAGGTCGACACTTACATTAATTTCTCGCCTAAAGGTTAGAGTTTTCTTGTTGCTTCATACTTTTATTTTTTCAGGATTTTTCTGTTCCTTTTACCTTTCGCTGAGGGTGCTTCTGATATCATGAACCCATGTAGCTGTTTTTACTGCTTAATTTTTAAGATTAAGGTGGTCCGATTTACAGGCTTCATAATTTATATTTGGCTAAAATGGTGGAGTAGCTGTGACTCATAATTGCAAACTTCATCTGTAGATGGAGAGCAAGGCGGGGGACTGAGCTTAGCCAGCCACCGCTTATCCACAAATTTGCCACATGGCTGCACATTCTGTGTTCTTTCCTTTTTTATATATCTTTTCAACCTTTACCTACAAATTTCGGTGATTAAAAAAGTTAACATTTTGTTGACTACTTAAAATAAGCAGGAAAAAAATCATGGAACTAGTGGCTCCAAAAAACACTAAAAAAATTGAGCAGTGCTTGGGAGTTCAGTGCGCGGCCATGCTGTAAATATCAGGCCGTTTTTGTGAAAAATGGTATATCACTTTTGTTACCGAGCTTAGGAGAAACTAAATCAATTTGAAGAAGTTGATGTTTATCCGGGTGGCTCCTAAAAGATAGATTTTGATTTTGTTGGATCAAACTTTCTTCTCATCCATATTAAACTGTCCGATGAAGTCTTCCCCAGATACTATTCCAGAGCTAAAGATCGTAGTTTTTGAATGAACAATCAAAAAGATTATGTAGGATTGCCAGGTTTAGGCATTAGCTCCCCACTGAGAGTGGCACCACATTATTTTGGAATTCTGAAATCTGCCACAATGAAAGCCACTAAATGTTTTGGTATTAAAGTGAGGAAATGGCATCTGTTACAGGAAGCTGTAATTTGGCAAATGTGTTCTCTAAAAATCTTTCAAGCGGGTGCTGCAGATTCTCAGTACTTCACCATTACTTGCGGCTAAGAATCTTCCTTGTAAACTAGTTCTTTTGCATTTTGTGAATTATTTTCTCTTCCATTTCAATATGTAATAATGATTGCTGCATGGACCCATCTGAGCCCCCAAAATAGCAACAGTTGGCAGCACCATGGGAGCCTAATGTACTTTGAGAAGTGTTTGCCACATCCGTTGTGTGGATGTATTAAGTTGCATTCATCCCTGTATTGAATCTTAATATTAGAACAAAGTTAAATTATGTATATTACTAATATTAGTAGCGAACATCAATCTTCAAACAAACTTACTATGTCTATTGGTAGCGAACATCAATATTTAAAAAAAGTGAATTATATATATTTAATGGATTGGTACAAGGACACATAGTTGATAATTCAAAGATTTTTGTACAGTGCTCTTTCTTCAGGCAAAGTCTCACTGGCTAAAGTTTGCATCTGACTGTACTTTTCATTCAATGTGATATTGTAATATATCAGTACAAGAATACATTCTCTAGTGATCGAGATATTTTTACACAGTACTCTTCCTTTTAGGTTTGTGGGGGAATTTCAGTGGCTAGAAGTTGAATCTGAATATTCTTTAAAAAATCTAGGGAAATATTTGCACTTGAGAGTGACAATTACTTATCATGTTATTCTCATCCTTATTCCATTGGGTCTTTCTCTTCCTTATTGTTGAAATATGGTAGCTTCAGTCAGATATAGAAATGATGATCGATTTAATAATGTGTGTGTATATATATGCCAGTATGTACTGACATATATACACACACACACACACATATATATATTTAATTATATATTCATGTCATCATTTGCAATAAATTCTGGAAATCAATCACTTATATAAGTGATCGAATCTACTATATATACCATGTATATTATCAATCTGCATTTAGAGGTTATTACTTGCAGATTATCGGCATTTCATGTTTCATATAGGATCCCGATCGAGCATCATTATCGGTGATCACTTCCAGATTAGATATTATTTATTTGTGCAACATAAATAACAGATCGGACTTAATAAGCATTTATGTTTTACTAAGTAACAAACCCGATTAGAGATTGGGAGTTTAGTTAATATGAAAAGGCACGATTCATGAGCCGACATGTCTGCTCATGAGGCGTATCTCCTCAACAAGTATATAATGCAGATCCGATCCACAAATGAAGACATCAAAATCAATAAATGTTCTGCACTTGTGGATCGGATATCAGTTAAGAAAGATTCAGACTTGCAAATTCATTATCAGTATTTATCAGTATTGATTCGGCATCAACTTCATATTTATCAAGTTCAATTCTCTGGTTATAATTTGCAAGAAACGACATTGAGTATAAGATTCATTTTCTGAAATTGAAAAGACATAGATAGATCAAATCTGTAAGAAGAAATTGAATCAAAACTCAACATGGTATCAGAGCCTTGATAAGGAAGATCCGATTAAATTTGAGATATCAGATTACTCAAACACATTCTATCTTGAAATTAAAATACATTCCATTCTTCATAATGTCGAGTGTAATCAGATTTGAGGACCGTCTTGAAGGGGCAAACAACTTTACATCATGGAAATTCAGAATCATGATGATACTGAAAGAAAATAAGTTAGACTCATTTGTGAAAGAAAATAAAATAGAACCATAGAATGACCCGGAGAAAACTCAATGGATTGAGAACAATGAGAAAGCCATGAAACTCATAGTAGATGCAGTTAGGGATCATATAGTACCTATATTGGCAAAACATGAGACTGCATACCTTATGTTTAAATCCCTTGAAAGCACCTTTGAAATAAACAATACTAGTAGAACCCTTGTTCTAAAGAGGCAAATTAATCATATAAGCATGAACAAGGGAGAATCCATCAATGCATACTTAATGAGAATCACTGAGCTAAGGGATCAACTGTCAATAGTTGGATATCAAATTGATAGCAAAGAGTTAACACTTATAGCTTTAGGTGGCCTACCAAATTCATGGGAGTCATTTGTTCAAGGAATAAGTGCAAGATCAAAACTCCCTAAATTCGATCAATTGAGATCTGATTGTCTACAAGAAGAATCAGGACAGATGACAAAAGGGAACAAACAAAAACCTATAGATGAGGACATTCATGTTTTAAACACAAATTCTCATAAGAAAAGTAAGAAGAAGAATTTCAAAAGGAAGAGAAATTCTCATGGAAAGGGCTCATCCAAGCAGAGGAAAGATTTTTCCCAAATTCAATTTTTCAGATGTGATTAGTATGGACACTATGCAATCAAATGTCCTGACAGAACAAAGCAACAAACATCATTTGCTAAGGTTGGAAAGACAAATATAGAACATGATTCTGAGAAATTTGTTTTCTACTCAGCATTATCAAACCAAGTATCGAACAAACTTAACACCTGGGTGATTGATAGTGGCTCATCAAGACACATCACAGGATTTAGAGAACACTTGGATACTGTGGTAGAAGAAATTGATGAAGAAGTAATGATTGGGGATGATTTTGCACATCCAGTGAAAGGGGTTGGAACTTGCACCATCAAATTGAAATCTGGCATCTCTATACAACTCACTGGGGTATTACTTGTGCCAGGAATTAAGAGGAACTTAGTATCCATATTTGCTCTTGAAGACAATAGATATAGGGTTACCTTTATGGATGGGAAAGTTCTGGCATGGCCAAAGAACTCCACCATAAAGAAAGCTCAAACTATAGGTATAAGACAAGAATATCTATACAAACTTTGCACTGAGACAAATCAAGCTGTTATTCATGAGACTTCTGACTCAAATGAAATCTGGCATCGAAGATTAAGACATTCATTTTTGTGCCCGAACTTCAATGGAAATATTTAGTAATTGGTAACAGGACTACTCAAACTAAACCAAACTCATACAAGGGAATGCAAAGGGTGTGCCTTAGGGAAAAACACTAAGGGGACTTTCCAAAATAGTTTGAGCAAAACCAAAAATGTACTAGAATTAGTCCACTTTGACTTATGTGGACCCATGTCTGTACCCTCCATGGGAGGATTCTTATATTATGTAATATTTGTAGATGACTTCTCTAGAAAGACCTAGATATATTTTTTTAAATGTAAAGAGTTGGAAGAAATCCTTAAAAGGTTTAAGGAGTTCAAAGCTCTTACAGAAAACCTTTTCAGAAAGAAAATCAAAATACTGAGAACAGATAATGGGAAGGAATACACCTCAGAATTTTTTAAAGAATTATGTGTAAATGTTGGGATTAAGAGGGAGTTTACTGTAGCCTACAATCCACAACAAAATGGTGTTGTTGAGAGGAAAAATAGAACTATTGTAGAAGCTGCTAGAGCAATGTTGTACGACCAAAACATAGAAACTTCATTTTGTGCAAAAGCCTCTAGGACAATTGTCTACATTCAAAATAGATTTCCCCACTCACATCTAGATAACAAAACTCCCGAAGAAGCATTTACTGGTGTAAAACCTGACATAAGTCACTTAAGGATTTTTGGTTGCCCTGTCTACATTCATGTACCTAAAGGAAAGAGATCGAAATTAGAACCTATTGGAAAGAAAGGGATATTCATGGGCTATTGTGAAACCTTAGAAGCTTACTAAATATACATATCTGGACATAATTCTAATGAAATAGAAATTCAAGATTCTTCTAATGTCACAAAGGAGGATCCTGCTCTTGAGATTCAGAGGAGTATCTTGAAGAATTCATAAATGAAAACCAAAGTGCTCCATAAGAGAATCCTAATAACAACAACAAAAAGAAGCCACTTTGGGCTAGAAAGATGATTGAGGAAGCAAAGAATTATGCAACACCCAAAGAAACTTTTAGAGAAAGTAAGAGGCCCAAAAGATTCTCAAGCTATGTTACCTTAATGAGTGAGATCATTAGTTCATAACCAACTAGTGTTACAGAAGCTCTCAAACATCAATTATGGAAAGATGCTATGATGGAAGAGTATCAATCCATTTTGAAAAATGATGTATGGGACATAGTACCTAGACCAAAAGAGAAATCTATTGTCTCTTCCAAATGGCTCTTCAAAATCAAACATGTTGCAGATGGTAGTATAGAAAAACACAAGGCACATTTTGTTGCCAGAGGTTTCTCACAAAAGGAAGGTATTGATTATGAAAAGACGTTTGCACTTGTTGCCCGATACACCTCTATTAGCCGATACACCTCTGTTAGAGTAGTAATAGCTATTACAACAGCTAAAGGTTGGAAGATCTATCAAATGGATTTGAAAACTGCTTTCTTAAATGGGACCATTAAAGAAGAAGTCTATTTAGAGCAACCCGAAGGCTTTGTGATACATGCAAACTCACATGTATGTAAATTAAAAAACGACCCTATATGGACTTAAACATGCCCTATATGTTAATACTAATTTTATATGTTGATGACTTGCTAATAAGAGGAGAAGATCACCTCATTACTCAATGTAAGAAGGACCTGGCCTCAGAATTTGATATGAAAGACTTGGGCATTTTACATTACTTCCTTGGGTTAGAAGTCTAGCAGAAATTAGATGGTATTTTTTTAAATCAAGGGAAGTATACTATTGATATTCTGAAGAGATTTGGGATGTTGCACTATAGACCCATGTCTACGCCTATGGAAATCACCTCACACAAATTGAAGGAAGAAGCAACAGAGTCAAAATTTGCAAATCCTACTTTCTATAGACAGATAATTGGATCTTTGATGTACTTGGTTAACACCAGACTGGACATTTGCTATGCAGTAAATGCTCTAAGCCAGTTTATGTGTGAACCAAAGGAAATCCACCTTGTTGTTGCAAAGCATATATTGAGATATCTTCAAGGTACTATTGGATATGGTCTTAAATACAAAAATGTCAACCTAGATCTACATGGATACTCTGATTCAAATTGGGTTGGAAGTGTAACCGATCGGAAAAGCACATCAGGATGTTGCTTCAGTTTAGGATCGGCTCTGATCTCTTGGATCAGCAGGAAACAATCTCTAGTGGCACAAAGCTCAATAGAAGCCGAATATATTGCAGCCTGTATGGGAGCAAGAGAAGCAGTATGGATCCAAAAATTGCTTGTGGGATTATTTGGTGAGCCCCTGAATCTTACTATTATCCGCTGTGACAATCAGAGTTGTATTAAACTTTCAATGAATCTAGTATTCCATGATAGATCAAAGCATATAGAGATTCCTTACCACTATGCGAGAGACATGGTAGAAAGGAATGTGATCTAGTTGGAATATATTAGTACAAGCGATCAAACAACAAACATTCTCACCAAGCCTCTCTCCAGAGTTAAAGTAGAATACTTTAGGAAGAAACTTGGTATGGTTGAAATATAAATTATTGTTGAGAATGGGATTCAAATTGTTTAGTTGTACTAATATATTTGAAGATGTTTAATGTGTAAACTCTTTTGTCATGTGTGTGACTCCATGACTTTATGGCCCCCCCCCTTGTGTACATTATTGAAAGGTGACAATCTTTTTGATAATGAACACTTGTATTTGACATTGTAAGGTGACGACTTTACAATGATTAGTTTCACTATCATGATGGATATCATGTGACTTGATATCTGTGGATATGTCATGATATCATCTCTTGGACATGTTGATAGATATCATGAGACTTGATATCAATTGAAGATCATTATGATCCTTACGAGATAGTCATGGTGGATATGCCATGATTCATTATGGTAGACATCATGAGACTTGATGTCAGTGCACATACCATAATGAAGATGTGTTATGAAGAATGTCATGTGACTTGACACTCTTAGAAGCATATCATATCTTTTGATATCACGAGTAAGGTGATATCACTATATACTTGGTATGTGTGTGTATATATATGCCAGTATGTATTGACATATATACACACACACACACACACACACACACACACACACACACACACACATATATATATATATATTCATGTCATCATTTGCAATAAATTCTGGAAATTGATCACTTATATAAGTGATCGAATCTACTATATATACCAAGTATATTATCGATCTGCATTTAGAGGTTATTACTTGCAGATTATCGGCATTTCATGTTTCATATAGGATCCCAATCGAGCATCATTATTGGTGATCATTTCCAGATTAGATATTATTTATTTGTGCAAGATAAATAACAGATCGGACTTAATAAGCATTTATGTTTTACTAAGTAACAAACCCAATTAAAGATTGGGAGTTTAGTTAATATGAAAAGGCATGATTCACCTCCACTTTGTGGAGACATGTCCACTCATGAGGTGTGTCTCCTCAACAAGTATATAAAGCAGATCCGATCCACAAATGAAGACATCGAAATCAATAAATGTTCTGCATTTGTGGATCGGATATCAGTTAAGAAAGATTTAGACTTGTAAATTCATTATCAGTATTTAGCAATATTGATTTGGCATCAACTTCGTATTTATCAAGTTCAATTCTCTGGTTATAGTCTGCAAGAAACAACATTGAGTGTAGTAAGATTCATTTTCTGAAATTGAAAAGACATAGATAGATCAAATCTGTAAGAAGAAATTTAATCAAAACTCAACACTTATGCTGACCTTTTCTCGCCCTTTTTTCATCTCATCCCTTTCTCCTCTTGATCTTTTTGTGCTGCTTCCAGCCTTTTGGTCCCCTATATCCCTTTTCTTTTTCTTCTATTATCTATTTATCATGTCTTTTGCTTTTCTAAAATTCATTCAGCCTTTTCTTCTTTTCCCAATCCTACTTATTTTTGCCCTTTTTGTCTCCTTTCCCTACTGTCTTTCATCAGTTTTGGTTTCTTTTTTGCTATTTATTGTTGTTGCAGCTCATCTATGTAGTTGCTGGGTAGATGCTCCTCGAACCCTTTTTCGGTTTTCAGTGTACTCTTCTTGGCTCATGGTTCTTTACTGGTGGTAAATTCTTTGCATGCTTTGTCTGGAAATCTTCATGAAGGAGCAAAAATTCAAGATGTCAATATGGAAGTGTTGAGATGCAGTGACTCTCCTTCAAGAATTTTTGTAGGTGGTATCTGTATGAATCCTTCGGGATTGAATAATAATTGTATAATAAATGAGCATATGGATGATCAAAGAGTTCACTATCTATCTAGGGGAAGATGGAACGAGGAATCAAAAAATAAGAGAGCCCACTCTTCTTTGAAAGGTAGAAGGAAGACTTCTAATGAGGGTAGTCTCCTAGCAAGAAAGCTTATTGCTTGAAGAATTTAAGAGATGATATTGCTCATTGTCGCCCTTCTTCTAGGATCAAACTTAAGATTGAGTTGTGGAATGATAGTATGCAAAATTCCATTGTTGATATTGTTCCCGTCCTTCATAGTTTGGTTCCTATTGGTCTTGGATTTATCCAAGAAATCATATTAGAGAGAATAGGTACCCAAAATCTCACTTCTACACAGTGTTACTGATTTGATGGAGAATGCTGAAAATCAATTGTTTCAACTAAGGATTAAAAGAGAAAGGAGAGGGCATATTTTGGATATTCAATTTGTTGCTTTGAATGTCTTGAATTTCAATTTTGTGGTTCTTGTCAAGATCCATCCTGATTTCATTAGTTAATATCCATAAATTGAAATTAATGTCATTTAGAATAGCACGTTTATTATCCAAAATATGTCTTTGTTAGGAATGAATGCTGAATATATCCTATGGGGGAGTATTCGGAGCCATTTTGTAGCAGTTGCAGTTGCATTCATGATTGTGATTGTCATTGATGTCAACACAGTGATCTACTGGAGATTAGCAGAGAAGCAGACAGTGTTTGAATTAGCGCATGTGGAGTATTGCACATCAAGCTATGCGGAGTTGAGGACTTACTCTATATTGTGTCCTGAGATCGTGGTCAAGAGCGCGTACATAAATTCAATTATTCATGATAGTTATGTGCAATTCAATGGAAGCAGTATTCAGGCAGTGTTCCTGAGAAGTGGCTTGTGATAATTGTATGATATCTCCTAATCGGGATAGAATCTAGGCATGCGAAGTTGTACAGTTGATGAAGACACTTTGGTGGTGACTTGGATGAGACAACATGGTCAGAGGTAGCACGTGTGAAGATTTATTGTATTTAGAAGCCGACAGTTTTTATGTAATTATGAAATATTATGTAACGTGTAAAGGTTTATATTTTGTAATTGGTTAAGCCTTGTATGCCGACTCATTTGTAATTACTTGAGTGTGGTATAAAGGAAGGATTGTTTTCTTAATTGTAATATATGAAAAGAGAGATAATATTGTAAGAGGATATGCGAATTGCAGAGATTTGGTATTGAGATCTGGTGAAGCAGTTGGTGCAGTTTGGCACAAGAAGAGGAGCAAAGATAAGTTGATGAGATCAGTAATTATTTGGTATTATTCTGTTGAGGAATACAGAGATTAGTTGGACAGTGTGTTCAGTGATCTTGCCCTTGAAGCTGTTTGGACAGTGGGTCCTTCTGTCTTCCATAACTCTTAACCGAGTTAGAATCTTTTAACAGGGATTCAAAGTCTGCTAACAGGGACTCATGTACTGAATGTATTTCATAAGACTCCTAACAGAGTCCATCCTCTCACAAGGAATTTTCGTATTAGTACATCTTTTGTGGGAATCATTCCCACCGGGGTTACTCTCTGATCAAGAAGTTCCCTAGTTAACATATCTTGTGTTATTGTGTCATTGTGTATGTTTATCTTTATATGGTTGTCGCTTACATTGATTACATGGTTGAAATCTATTAATGGTGATAAAAGTTGTATTTATCATATAATTGATTCACCCCCCCCTCTCAGTTATATTGGTGGACTTTACTTTCTAACAATTGGTATCAGAGCATCAAGTCCTTGAAGGAAAAGTTTAACAACTTAAGGAGATCTATGGCGACTCATTTCAGGAAAGAAAGCCCTAAATTTGGAGTAAACTATGACAGCTGGAAAGAAAAGATGAAGACACATCTGCTATGTCTAGGACTAGGATATTATTTTATTACAAAGAATCAGAAGACTATCATTGAAGAAGACAAAATTGAAGAATGTACTGATACAGAGAGAGATCTATTCATGTGTAACATACTTGCTAGAGAAGCACTCTTGTCAGCACTTCCGGTAAAAATTCTAAGGACATCTTATGAAATTTGGTTAGCTTTACAATCTACATTTGAAGGTGATGTACATGCTAAGAGAATCAGATTACAGAATTGGATATGTTTATTTCAAGATGCAAAGATGATGGAAGATGAATTTGTTAGAAGTTATATTGGTAGGATATCAGAGATTGTTGCAGGTATCAAAGCTTGTGAAGGAAACAAGACTGAGGATGAAGTGATATGGAAGATTCTAAAGACATTGACTCTTGTATTCAAGCAGACAGCACAAACGATTGAGCAAGTTATACCTTGTACTGAGAAGTTTACCAAAGAAACTCTTCTTGGAAGATTAGAAGCAACAGAGATAGGCTTGAGACAATCTAGAGATCTACCTAGAATTGAGACAGCATTTAGTGCACTTAGTGTTCGCCCTACTTTGTCAAGAAGTACTAGTGTTAGTGGAGACTATGCTAGTTGCAGCAGATCTAAGACCGAAGAAGATAAAAATATTGAGGAAGGAATTGCCTTGCTTGTGAAGAGAGAACCAGAAGGTAAAAAAATCTTTAAATGTTGGACTTGTCAAGAATATGGTCATTTCGCATCTAAATGTCCTAAAAGAGTAAAGAAATATAAGAACTTTAAACCTAGAAGATCCAAAGAATGTTACTATGCTAATGATGAAGAACTTGAGGCTAGTGTTGAGAAATTCGTAAGTGAAAGTGATAATGAGAATGATGAGATAGGATTTGTAGCTATAAAAGAAGAAAAATCTGAAACTGAAGTTAAGGAAGAGAAAGCCTTAGTTTTCCAAGTAGAAAAGAAAACTGATTGGATTATAGACAGTGGTTGTTCACATCATATGACTGGAGACATGAAGAAATTTATAAAGTTTAACAATTATGATGGAGGAGTTGTTAGAGTTGGAAATAATGCACCTTGTTTGATAAAAGGTATAGGATCTATAACTCTTGATGGAAAGACTAACACTGATGATGTTTATTTTGTGGATGGATTGAAACATAATCTTTTGAGTGTTGGACAGTTAGTTGATAAGGGATATCAAGTTTGGTTTACTGAGAAAACTTGTGTGATCAAAGATAAGGATGAAAATCTAATTGGAACTGGATCAAGAACTAGAGGTAATGTATTTTAGTTGAATCCTGTTGAGATGACATGTTTGATTACTAAAATTGATGATAGTTGGTTATGACACAAGATTTTGTCATATAAACTTTGATAACATTTTGAAAGTAAGTACTACATTTGCAGTAAGAGATTTGCCTAAGATTATGAAACCTACTAACATGATTTGCAAGGAATGTGTGATGGCTAAGCAAAAGAGAAGTTCATTTCCAAGCAAGAAGTTTACATCAGTAGAAAAGTTGGAAATTGTTCATACATATTTGAGCGGTCCCACAAAGACTAGAGGATTCTATGGTGAAATGTATTTTATGATCCTTGTTGATGATTTTTCAAGAATGATGTGGATTGCATTTCTTAAAGAAAAGTTTGAAGCATTTGATAAATTCAAGTTGATTAAGAACAAAGTTGAGAATGAATTTGGAATGAAGATTAAATGTTTAAGGTCTGGTAGAGGTGGAAAATTTACCTCAAAGGAATTTAACACTTTTTGTGAAGTGAATGGTATTAAGAGGCAGCTTTCAACCCCTAGAACACTTGAACAAAATGGTATTGCAGAAAGAAGGAACAGATCAGTAACTGAAGAAGCAAGAGCTATGCTATTTGAAAATGACTTGGCGAAGACATTCTGGAGAGAAGCAGTGAACACATCAGTATATACAATGAACAAAGTACAAATCAAAGTAGATACAAACAAGACACCTTATGAATTATGGTTTGGACATGCACCATCAGTTAAGTATTTCTGAATTTTTGGAAGTGTTATATTAAAAGAGATGATGACATTGGAAAGTTTGACCCTAGAAGTGATGAAGGTATATTTCTAGGTTATTCATTGAAAAGCAAAGCTTATAGATGTTTCAATAAGAGAACTAAAACTATTGTTGAGAGTGCAAATGTTAAAGTTGATGAAAAATTTAAAATTCAAAAAAGAATGCTTGATTATGAATCTGATGAAGAAGGTTGTCCAAGAGTTAATCTAGAAAATGTTGAATTATTCTATGAAACTGACAGTGATTTGCAAAATGAAAGTCATATTGAGGAAATCAGAGAAGAACCTAGAGCAGAACAAAGGACTGAGACAGTGACACCTAACAGGAATCTAGCAAGAAATCACCCTATTGATCAGATTATTGGGAGCATAAAAAAATGAGTTCTCACACGGATTAAGGTACAAGAAGAAGTTTGTTTGATTTCTCAAGTTGAACCTAAAACTACTGATGAAGCTTGTAAGGATGAAAATTGGATTAAAGCAATGAAGGAAGAACTTGATCAAATTGAAAAGAACAAGACTTGGACTTTGGTCCTTAGACCTAAAGATAGGAATGTTATAGGAACCCAATGGGTATTCAGGAACAAGATGAATGAGCAAGGAGAAGTTGTAAGGAACAAAGCAAGATTGGTATGTAAAGGATTCTCACAGCAAGAAGGAATTGATTATGAAGAGACTTTTGCACCTGTTGCAAGAATTGAAGCAGTAAGAATGTGTTTGGCTTATGCAGCTTACAAGAAATTCAAAGTATATTAGATGGATGTGAAGTCAACATTTCTAAATGGAGGATTAGGAATCTACATTGAGCAGCCTGAAGGTTTTCCCTTGACTCATGAAGGAGACATGGTATGTAAACTGAACAAAGCTTTATATGGACTAAAACAAGCACCTAGAACATGGTATGCAAGACTATATAAGTATTTGATAAAATTGGGATTTGCTAAAGGGACAATAGACAGTAATTTATATCTAAAAGAAATTGAGAATGGTTTGTTGGTTGTAGTTATTTTTGTTGATGATATTATCTTTGGAGGAAAAGATGAAGCTAGTGATAAATTTGCAGACGAAATGAAGACAAAATTTGAGATGAGCATGATTGGTGAAATGAAATATTTTTTAGGATTGCAGATAACACAGAACAGTGATGGTATTTTTCTATGTTAAACAGAGTATTTGAATGACTTATTTAAAAAATTTGGAATGGAGAATTGTAAGCTGTTTGGCACACCTATGATAATTGGACATAAGTTATCTAGCACAGATGAAACTCCTGCAGTTGAACAAAAGAAGTATAGATCTATGATTGGAGGATTGCAGTACTTAACTCATACAAGACCAGATATATCACATGCAGTTGGAATTGTTGCAAGATTCCAAGTTGATTCTAAAGAGTCACATTATGCAGCAGTAAAAAGAATATTGAGGTACTTGAAAGGTACAAGTGAACATGGATTTTGGTATGAAAAATCTGATGACTTTACCCTATGTGCATATACTGATGCAGATTGGGGAGGCATCGTTGATGACAAAAAGGGTACAAGTGGTGGAGCATTTTTCGTTGGAGGAAGATTGGTTTCTTGGCTAAGTAAGAAACAAAATTGTATTTCACAGAGCACAGCAGAAGCAGAATATGTAGCAGCAGCAAACAATTGTAATCAGATAATATGGATGAAACAGATGTTGAAGGATATTGGAATCAAGTTTGATGAGCCTGTTATCATACACTGTGATAACACCAGTACAGTAAGTATGTCAAAAAATCCTGTATTGCATTCAAAGACAAAGCATATAGAAATTAAGTATCATGTAGTAAGAGAGTAAGTTGCAGAAAAAAAAGTTAGACTTGAGTATATAAGTACAAAAGAGCAGATTGCGGATATATTTACAAAGCCCTTACCTAAAGATACATTTGAGTATTTGAGAGGTTTCCTTGGGGTTATGCCCCAACCTACTCTTGAAGAGTGATGCAGATTGTTGCATCAGTCCAGTGGTATAAGAGCTCTATCTTTTTTGGATTGTATGTTGGTACTTCCTTTATGGGGGAGTATATGTGTTTGAGCTGAGTCATAAAGGACTCTTGTGAATGTAATTTCTGAAATGGTGTCTTTTGACATTGAGAGGTATTTGAATCATATTGACATATTGATGCTTTACTGTCATTGATGTCAATGAGGGAGAAGAATACATGAAAAAGATCCATTGATTGGGATGAGAAGAATTGAATAGGAAAACAAAGCAAGATTTGATTCATGAAAAGGAATTGAAAACATTTTAGAACAGTAGTGTTGCAATTTGGTATTTATGGAACTTGAATGCTTTTTCATCTATGTTGCCATCAATGCCAATGGGGGAGATTGTTAGGAATGAATGCTGAATATATCCTATGGGGGAGTATTCGGAGCCATTCTGTAGTAGTTGTAGTTGCATTCATGACTGTGATTGTCATTGATGTTAACACAATGATCTATTGGAGATTAGTAGAGAAGTAGATAGTGTTTGAATTAGCGCACGTGGAGTATTGCAGATCAAGCTATGCAGAGTTGAGGACTTACTCTATATTGTGTCCTGAGATCGTGGTCAAGAGTGCGTACGAATATTCAATTATTCATGACAGTTATGTGTAATTCAGTGGAAGCAGTATTTAGGCAGTGTTCCTGAGAAGCGGCTTGTGGTAACTGGATGATATCTCCTAATTGGGATAGAATCTAGGCATGCGAAGTTGTACAGTTGATGAAGACACTTTGGTGGTGACTTGGATGAGACAGCATGGTTAGCGGTTGCACGTGTGAAGATTTATTGTATTTAGAAGCCGAGAGTTTTTATGTAATTATGAAATATTATGTAACATGTAAAGGTTTATATTTTGTAATTGGTTAAGCCTTGTATGTCGACTCATTTGTAATTACTTGAGTGTGGTATAAAGGAAGGATTGTTTTCTTAATTGTAATATATGAAAAGAGATAATATTGAAAGAGGATATGCGAATTGCAGAGATCTGGTGAAGCAGTTGGTGCGGTTTGGCACAGACAGAGGAGCAAAGATAAGTTGACGAGATCAGTAATTATTTGGTATTATTCTGTTGAGTAATACAGAGATTAGTTGGACACTGTGTTCAGTGATCTTGCCCTTGAAGCTGTTTGGACAGTGGGTCCTTCTGTCTTCCATAACTCTTAACTGGGTTAGAATCTTTTAATAGGGATTCAAAGTTTGCTAACAGGGACTCATATGTACTGAATGTATTTCATAAGACTCCTAACAGAGTCCATCCTCTCACAAGGAATTTTCATATTAGTACATCTTTTGTGGGCATCATTCCCACCGAGGTTTACTCTCTGATCAAGAGGCTCCCTAGTTAACATATCTTGTGCTATTGTGTCATTGTGTATGTCTATCTTTATATGGTTTTTGCTTACATTGATTACATGGTTGAAATCTATTAATGGTGATAAAAGTTGTATTTATCAGATAACTGATTCACCCCCCCCCGCCCTCTTAGTAATCTTGGTGGACTTTACTTTCTAACAGTCTTCTCTTTCTCTTTCAGTTTTTAGTTGATACGATTAATTTTTAGCATTCTCTATGAAATTGGTAATGGGAGAAGTGAGAGTTTGGAGACTTATTGTCTCTAATCTAGTTTCTTGGATGAATTCAATACTAACAAAACCAGATTATTCTAGATAGGTACAATAACCGCCATGGAATTTTCCGTAATATCATTTTGTAACTAAAAAAATGGGAGAAGCATGGAGAGATTGAGAGAAATAACGGCTAAAAGGGAAGGGAACAGGTCAGAAATAAGGAAAAGAAAGAACCGATGGAAAAAGCCAATGGAGGATGAGGCCAAGCTGCTTATCAACTACATACAAGTAGAAACTGTGCACCAAGCATATGAAAGGGATAAAGTAATAGTCCAAAATAGGAAAGCAGTAGCTAACCAAAGAAAAAACAACTAGACAATGCAGAAGATAAAACTCTTCCAAGTGACCTTCCAAGATAGCTAGATAAACTGATAGAGATCCCACATGTAAGCCCTGCAAAGTTGATCCAAACCTAAATAAGGAACATCCTATTTTCATGTGAAAATTGATCCACAAATTATTTACCACGATTTGATAATAAGGAGACTTGTCCTAAATGCTAAGAATAAGAAATATTCACATCAAACATTTCTCCTTACTTCTAGATCAAAGCACATATGAAGAAATTTCATGATTTGTGGGGTTTTCAATTGGAAACCAAAAAGTAGTCCACCCCTCTAGGTAACTCTAAATCTGGCTTCTCCCTAGATATAGGATATTGCTTCTCAAAAGGATCAATATAAGCTATAGGAGGCTTACATGTAATCACCTTCTTGAGCAAAGGGAATGAAGGTTGTGAGCTTTCAGATTTAATCTGTCCGAAGTTGGAGAGGGGATAGAAGGTTTCTTCTGCATGAGCTAAAGGGGTTAAAGTTCAGCCACCAAAGTTTCTCAATAGAATGTGTGAAGGAAATAAAGGAGCCCCTTGAGGTGGCTCTGTAATATCAGATGACACCTTAGTGGGCTTTTAAGAAATCTGAGATTCTTTCAAACAACCCAAGATGCTTGTTTTGCAGATTAATGGTTGGAACTAGAACAATCAGCAGCAACATGGCCCATATCATAGCATCTATGGCAATGGGACCTAGACTCCAATTGTTCAAAAGTTGCTTCCAGGAGTGATCTGCCACTTCTATCACAATAACAACTGGCAGGTATTTGGGAACATCCAACTCAACAGAAATATGGGCAAAGGTTGTATGGGAGAAAACAGTTCTTGTGGAATCTGTAGCTAGAAATTTCCCTAGGGAGTAACCAATTGCTGGAAACCAAGAATCAGTCAAGAACTGTAGGGGGAGGTTAGGAAGCCTGACCCATATTGCCACAGCTTTAAAGTCCCTGCTTTGAATCCACTCCATAGAGGAGTGAATGCCTCCCCCACGATCAAATCCGCTCCTTAAGAAATAATACTCTAATTTTAAGGGATTCACACTATGCAATATAAAACCTTGTGCACAGTGGTAAATTTCTGGATGGTTCTCCATGTGTGGCCAGTAGTTGTTGGGCAATCATGTGTGCATATTTGAAAAACTAGGTCATAAGTGATGGGATTGAAATGACAAATTAGGGCCTATCCTAAAAAATATTTCCCTTCTTCCAAAACTTATTCCAGATGGAGGGATTTGGTAATTCATTAAAATGGAGTTATTTAGGGACTAGAAAACGAAATTGAGGAACAAGATTTTTTTTAGATCAAACAAAAGAAGAATTAGATTTCTCTTCAAGCTGAAAAGATTCCATAATTTCAGAAAGGGAAGAAAGTAATGCCCCTCCTGTAGTTGTATTAGATTTGGGATGCCTTGGTCACTTGGGTTTGGGTTTCTATGATAAGATGTTAAATTAATTGGGTCTAATTGATTATTAGTCCAATCTAATTTATAATTAATATCGGGGTAAATAAATAGATAAGTATGTTAATTTTTTGAACCGCAAAAGCAAAGATACAAATAACAGATACCTTGGGAAAACCCTCCTACTTGAGGGAAAAACCCACCCACACCAAAAATACTTCTTTATTGATAATAAGGACTAATTCTCAATACAAAGCTCACAACTTTTGAGTCTTCACCTGCAAGAAATTTCACTTGAGTCCTCTTTACAATATAAAACCATTTTCAACATCAAGTACAACAGTCCTCATAGCATTGCTTCAGTATACTTAGAACAAATACTGCGACATTTCAAATAATACGATAGTCTCTGATAAAAGACTGCTGAAGAGACAATAAACTTCTGAGAGTATTACACAACTACAGAAAGATTCAGAATGAACAACACCCACTACTGACTGCTGCATCAACACAATATGCCCAGCTCACGAGACTACACTCCGATGACGATACAAAAACTTTTGCAGGGACAAAAGCCAATAATGCATCATATTTTTCGTGGCAAATGAACCGACGACCGTTATCAAAGGGGAGTCGATTTGGTTCCTCCAAAATGAATGCACCGACCAAAAACAAAGGCAGGATCGCAACCATCTGCCGTTATAGGTAGATGACGATGCAAAAGAGTGACTGACTCAGCAGCCACGACAACTAAGACTTTACGGTGATAGGCAGATATAAACAAGATGAAATTACGAAAGAAAGCAGAATTTTGAAAGACACGAACGACAGCAGTAAAGAGATGATCCGTTTCATGATTCATCTATACATCCATGAGCCACTATTAATACTTGTGGATATGAAAAGAACCTGATACTAATACATACATAGAATACGACCATCAAGATGATTACAACAGTCTAGATGAGCAAAATTTCTGTAGCTTACAAATTTAATTGACATGCCTCTTCAGAAGACAACAACCAAGAACACACTTGAGCAAATAAATAAATCGACACTGTTGAAGATGTCAAGGGGAACACAAATTGCAGGTATGCAGATATCTCTTTGTAGCTACTAACTTCAACACTCCCTCTTAGCAAAGGAGATATCTTCTTTAAATTCTTATGTCAAGAAGTTTCTCAATATGACAGTCACAATGGCTACACCCATTGAGAAGGAAAATAAAAAAACTTTATCACAGAATCCCTCAACATGATAGCATCATGGAGTCACTCAACATGATGTTCACTATGGCTACTCCCATGTGTGAAATAAACACAAGCTCACATCATGGAGTCACTCTACATGATGCTGTCATGGTGTCTCTCAACATGACATCCACTACGGCTACTCCCATGAGTGGAAAGAGGAATGACGACTTTCACCTCAAATTTCTCCATTTCAGAGAAAAATACATTACAAGGGTTTTCACCTCAAATTTCTCCATCTCAGAGAAAAAATGCATTACAAGGGCTTTTACCTCAAATTTCTCCCTCTTAGAGAAAAATGCATTATCAACACATAGCAAGAATCATTGATATTGAGACTCTCTCTCAACAAGAGCATTATTTTGCACAATACCAAGTTTATCTCGAAAATATGAAAACTTCACTTTGAGAAGTGGCTTAGTGAAAATGTCAGTTGTCTGCTCATCAGTACAAATGTACTTGAGTTGAAGTGCTTTTCTTTGAACCATATCCCTTAAATAATGATATTTGATCTCCACATGCTTGGTTCTATCATGAAATATTGGATTAACCGAAAGTTTCACATAGCTTTGGTTATCACAATGAATCGTAGTTGGTTCCAAAGTTTTCCCAAAAAGTTCTGCAAGAAGCCTTCGAAGCCACACCGCTTCTCGAGCTGCCACACAAGCTGCAACATATTCAACAAGAAGTATATTTCATACCATATCCCATTGTACCACACAAATATCTCAAAATATGTTTTGCTGCAACAAAATGAATCTGTCTAGGCTCACACATGAACTGACTGAGAGTGCTAACAACATAACAAATATCAAGCCTAGTATTGATTAGATACATCAATGATCCAATCAATTGTCTATACATAGTGAGATCTACTAAATCTGAACTGGCTGCACATTCATGTAATTTTTTCAGATTTAGCTTCCATAGGAGTTGACATAGACTTGCAATCTAGTATACCAAATTTCTTCAAGATGTCAATACAATATTTCCCTCGACTCAGAATAATCTCATTAGGCCTTTGCCACACTTCTAATCCTAGAAAGTAATGCATGAGACCGAGATCTTTCATCTCAAATTTAGAAGCTAAATCTTTCTTATATTTGGAAATGAGATTATCTTCTCTAGTGAAAAATAGATCATCAACATAAAGAACTAAAATTAATGCTTTATCATCAATTACCTTGAAGTAGAGATTTCGATTTGCATCATTCTTGAAGAATCCTAGGCTCAATAAATAATGATCAATCCTTTCATACCATGCACATGGTGCTTGCTTAAGGCCATACAAGGCCTTTTTCAATATGCATACATGTGATTCTTTCTCATGAATCACAAAACTATTTGGTTGCTCAATAAATACCTCTTCTTCAATCACACTATTCAGAAATGCAGTCTTAACATCCATTTGATGTAATTTCCTGCCTTTAACTGCAGCAATAGTAATGATGGTTCTAATGGAAGTATACCGAGCTACAAGAGCAAAGGTATCCTCAAAATTTATACCTTCCTTTTGGGAGAAACCTCCTTGTTACAAATCTTGCTTTATATTTTTCAACACTCCCATCAGTTGCATGCTTAATTTTGAACAGCCATTTAGAAGATACTATTGATTTTCCTTTAGGCCTAGGAACAATATCCCAAACATCATTTTTGATGATGGATTGATATTCTTCAGCCATAACATCTCTCCATATTTGCTGATTTGATGCCTTCTCAAAACTTGAAAGCTCAGATTCAATAATATGGGTCATTAAAGCAACATAAACTGAAAAATTTGTGTGATCTCTTACTTTCTCTAAAAGTGCCACAAGGGGCTGCATATTTTTCAGCCTCTTGCATAGTATGTCTAGCCCACAAAGGTCTCTTCCTGTCTAATGAAACATTGCTTGGTCCATTGGTGGCTTCTATGGGATCAACTAGATCAATAGATTCTTCTAAATCAAGAATCTCCCTCTGAATCTCAAAGGGGAATCGGGGGCAGCAATATCCATATCTTGAGAAGTCTCTTGATCTTCTCTATCAATTTCCATGGGAGTCCCTTTAAATCTTTTGAATGCTATACATCTTCAAATGAAACATCTTTGCTGATTTCAATCTATTTTTCTCTTGGAATATGGATCTTGTAAGTTTTAGAAGACTCACTGTAACCAACAAAAATTCCCTTCTTGCCTGGAGGTCTTAACTTAGACCTTTTATCTTTAGGCACATGAATGTAAATACGGCACCCAAAAATTCTGAAATGTCTAACTCCTGGTTTGATACCTATGAATGCTTCTTCAATAGTCATATTGTCCAAAATTTGATGTAGACTACGATTATGAACATAGATAGCTGTTCTGCAAGCTTCTACCCAAAGAAAGGTTTGCAGATTTTGATCATGAATCATGGCTTTCACTGCCTCAACAATGGATTTGTTCTTTCTCTCTACGACTCCATTTTGTTGTGGGTTATATGGAACACAAAACTCTCTCTTAATCCTTGCTTCAATGCAAATTTTTGAAAGACATCAAAAGTATATTCCCCCTGTTGTCAGATCTTAAAACTTTAATCCTTTTTTCAGACATATTCTCAACTTGAGCCTTGAACTCTTTAAATCTAGACAACACTTCA
This sequence comes from Chamaecyparis obtusa, assembly GCA_027943335.1. Classification (NCBI taxonomy): domain Eukaryota; kingdom Viridiplantae; phylum Streptophyta; class Pinopsida; order Cupressales; family Cupressaceae; genus Chamaecyparis; species Chamaecyparis obtusa. The sequence continues at coordinate 200,331 of BSBK01001465.1, read as the reverse complement.
TCAAACTCCTTAGCTTTCAAGAAATAAATCTAGGTCTTATGTGAAAAGTCATCAATAAATGTCACATTGTACCAAAAACCACTTATGGAAGCAACAAACATAGGTCCACATAAATTAGAATGAATCAGCTATAAAATTTCTTTTGCTCTACTTTCACTATTGTGAAAAGGACTTTTAATATTCTTACCTAGAGGACAACCTTTGCTGGTACCATCATGTTCTTGATTGAGCTTTGGAAGATCAACAACCATCTTCTCCATGGAGGAAAGAGTTCTGAACTTTAAATGAGCAAATCTTCTATGCCATAACTCACTTGTACTCATTGAATCATGTGCTAAGACTTGAATAGGATGAGCATAAAGTCTATATAGACTCTCTTGGCGAACACCAATTTCACGAGTTGTTTTAATGCTAGAGTTCTTCCATGCAAGACCTTGCCTTCAGCAAATGCAACTTGATACCCTTTATCTTCCAATACTGAAATTGAAATCAGATTTCTCTTGATTCCAGGAACAAACAAATATATCACTCAAATGAAGAGGGATGCCTGAATCTAGATGAAAAGAATAGTTCCAACATCTTTCACTGAATAACAAGCATCATCACTAATAATAACTTGCAAGTGAGTATCCTTTTCTACCAAGTTAGAAAGATGCTCTTGGTATCCTGTAATATGACGAGAAGTTCCACTATCAATCAACCAAGCATTACTATTAGTTGGAACATTGCTTGAAAGGGCTGAGATAAATAAAAATCCCTTTGAATTTTCACTACATTCTCTATGAGGTGAACCATTATCTACATTTGTAACAACAACTTGATGCTTTGGTCTTGTTGAACAATCTTTAGCAAAGTGACCATACTTTTCACATCTAAAACATTGAATCCTAGAAAGATCCTTCTTCTTAGGGGTAGGGGCTGAATTTGAGTTCTTATCTCTATTCCTCTTGAGATTTCTTTTTCTTCCTTTCCTTTTAGAGGTTTGAGCAGCAAGGACATGATCTTCTTCATGGTGAGATTTTCGTCCATTTTCTCTTGTTTCTAATCTACATTCCTCTTGAATACAGTTAGCTCTCAGACGGTCAAACTTGGGTAATTCATCTCTTCCACTAATACCTTGAATAAAAGACTCCCAAGAATGAGGGAGGCCATTCATGGGTAACATAATCAGGTCTTTATCTTCAATTGAATCTCCAATAGCACTAAGCTGATCTTTCAATTCTGTAATCTTCATGAAGAAGGAGGCAATTGTTTCTTCTCTAGCCATTTTTATATGAAGGAGTTGATGTCTCAAGGCCAAAGCTTTGCTAGTATTGTTGAATTCATACAAGCTTTGAAGACTCTCAAACATTTCCTTGGTTGAATTCAACTTGGATATAATGGGCACAAGAGGATCCTTTATAGAATCAATCAATATCTTCTTTGCCATGATATTATTCTTCCTCCATTGAGCTTTCTCAGTGTCATCAGATGGCTCAGTCACATCAGATTTCACATAGTTTAGAAGATCATTTTCTTCTAGAACAATGAGGACTCTGAATTTCCATGAAGTAAAATTGGATGCGCCATCTAGCCTTTCTTCGACTTTGAGTCCATTCACATATTGTTGAAATCTGAAAGAAACAATGTAGAAGAAAAGAAAAGAATATTTCGAAGCTTGAAATGATCTGGTTCAAGATCTTTTTCTTAGACTTGCTCTGATACCATGTTAAATTTTTGAACCAGAAATGCAAAGAATCAAATAACAGATAAAACAAAACACAAGAACACCAGAGACATCCTGGGAAAACCCTCCTACTCGAGGGAAAAACCCAGCCACACCAAAAATACTTCTTTATTGATAATAAGGACTAAGTCTCAATACAAAGCTCACAACTTTTGAGCCTTCACCTGCAAGAAATTTCACCGAGTCCTCTTTACAATATGAAACCATTTACAACATCAAGTACAACAGTCCTCAATAACACTGCTTCGGTATACTTAGAACAAATACTGAGACAATTCAAATCATACGATAGTCTTTGATAAAAGACTGCAGAAGAGACAATAAACTTCTGAGAGTATTACACAACTACAGAAAGATTCAGAATGAGCAACACCCACTACTGACTGCTGCATCAACACAATATGCCCAGCTCGCAAGACTACACTTCGATGACGATACAAAAACTTTTGCACAAACAAAAGCCAATAATGCATCATATTTTTTGTGGCAAATGAACCGACGACCGTTATCAAAGGGGAGTCGATCCGGTTCCTCCAAAATGAATGCACCGACCAAAAACAAAGGTAGGATCACAACTGTCTGCCGTTATAGGTAGATGATGATGCAAAAGAGTGACTGACTCAGCAGCATTGACAACTAAGACTTTACAGTGATAGGCAGATATGAACAAGATGAAATTACGAAAGAAAGCAGAATTCTGAAAGACACAAACAGTAGCAGTGAAGAGATGAGCTGTTTCATCTATACATCCACGAGCCACAATTAATACCTGTGGATATGAAAAGATCCTGATACTAATACATACAAAGAATACAACCATCAAGATGGTTACAAACTTACAACAGTCTCGATGAAGCAAAATGTATGTAGCTTACAAATTTAATTGACATGTCTCTTCAGAAGACAACAGCCAAGAGCACACTTGAACAAATAAATAAATCAACACTGTTTAAGATGTCAAGAAGAACTCAAATTGCAGGTATGCAGATATCTCTCTGTAACTAGTAACTTCAACAAAGTAAATATATAGATAGATAGATAGAAGCTTTATATATATATTGACTAATTACCATTACTAATGATAATTTAATGTTATGACCTTTAGTTCTCTTGGAAGATGATAAGTTCTGATTAAATGATTGTGATGTATATTAGCTTCACAAAATTTACTCTATTTAATAGAAAATGAATATAAACATTCATAAGAACGAAATACACACACACACACACATGCATATAATTGATTACAAATATATTGGTGTACATTTAATATTAATTGTTATTAATGTTAAGGCAATCTAATTATTATGTTAGAAAATTAATGTCATTGTCGCCATGATGCCTTTAATGTCGAACAAGTACTCATTTTATAAGTAATGGTAAACTTGCAAATTGATTTATATATATATATGTGTGTGTGTGTGTGAGACATCTTGTTATGACTGATAAATAATAGGTTTTCAATTATTAAATAACGATGGATATTTTAATTATAATGATTTAATTAAAATATCAGTGTTTAATTTTAAAAAAATATATTATATATAAATTATCTTATATTAATTAATATTAAATTATTAATATCCAAATGTGCAATATTAAATGATATTTTATTTTAAATTGGACCTTATTTAAAAATTGGAAAACTTATTGTTTTAAAGAAATCTTTTTGAGCTTTTCTAATTTGAAACCAATTTTGATTTGTTTTGGAAATTCTGTGTCTTTTTTTTGTTTTGAATTTGATTTTGTTTTTTAGGAATTCTTTTCTAAAAGCTTCAATCTTTTCGATTTTTTGATTTAAGTAGACGTATGGAGTCTCATTTTTGGAGGGTTTTGAATTTGGAGAAGATTTTTGTCAGAAGAATGAGTTTCCTTCATTTTTACTCAGAAGTTTTGTTTTTGAAAGAAATTTGAAAACTTGGGAATTGGTCTTTTCGGGTTGAAGAATTTGGTTGTGGCTTTTGTGTCTTTTGTTCGAGTTTAATCGACGTTTGAGGTAGGTGACTGAGCTTTGTTTTCCTGTATTTATGTTTATATCTGTCCTTGTCTTTCGCTGAAATTTTGCTATATGAATGTTGGATTTGAAATATTCTTTGCTCTCAGTTATCATCTGCCACTCTGTATTATTACTTTGAAAACCTCTTCTTATGGCATGTTTCTTTGATTCTTGTCTCTGTTTTATCTCCCTCCATCCAAGGTTGTTTTTAATTCTATCCAAGCTGCCTTCTTTTTGGTGTTGATGCACCTTTTTCTATGGCCTGAAGTGTTAGATTGTTTTGTTTAAAACTTGTCTTCTTTCTTAAGTTCCTGCGCCATGTTTCATGGTGACAGATTTGCTTTTGATTAATAAAACTCAATTCTCTCCATGTTTATTAGTCGCTGTTTCTTTCTACGTGATCAGCGTATTCTTTCTAGCTGATTTCTTCCTTAGTGTGCCCTTTTTCGTTGGCTTGGAATGTAGTATTGTTAATAAAAACTTGACTCCCTCCCTTTGGAATTCGCAAGCTTCTACACCAGGTTCCAGCGCATTATGCAGGGTTTTTGGCTATTTTTATTGGTTGCCCTTCCACTTAAGATGATTTGCGCCAGCTTTTATGGTTGAATTCAGTCTCTTTCACAACAAAATTCAAGCCTGATCCTTTTTGTGCAGTTGCTGTTTTCTCCCTACCCAGTGTTTTGTTAGCTGTTTTGACTTTTTCTCTCCTTGGTTTTATTGCACCAAATCGCATGAGGCCGGGTTGCTGGCCATTGGCTCATAGCCGGCGCCTTGAATGGCCTCTTCTAGTAACATGCATGGCGCAATTCTTGGGCTGCCTATCGGTTGAGTGGCTGCACCATATAGTGTAGAATGAGTTTGTTTTCCTTCTATACTTTTCCCTTCATTTGATTTGGTTGTACAATGTGGTTATGCATGGATTTTAAATTAGTTTGTACTCTTATATATGTAGATTTGTATAATTATGTTTATACACAGATTTTAATTGGGTTCCCAATTAGTATGTTTATAAAGATACATTCAATCTAGTAAGTTTATAAATAGATTTAATTGAGTATGTTATAAGTAGATTTAATTTATTATGTTATAAATGGATTTAGTTCATTACCAGTATTGTAGTTTTAAGATCATTATTAATTAGATTGATTTCATGTTAATGGTACTATGATATCACTAGTAGATTTGAATTTGTATTAAGTGTAGAACTCTAGAATGTGTATTTCGTTGATGTAATTAGTTGCGATTGGAATTTTAGTTGACGGTATACTTGCATTACTTTGTAATAGGGAAGTTGAAAGTTATTAAGGAGAGACATTTCTATTTGGTAAATAGTTAGTTATAGTTTAATTAAATAATTGTCATTATCTGTGAGGTTGTCAAATGGGCATTGTAATTTCATGCAATAGTTGTGTTATGTATGTTAATTATTTATGTTAACATATGGGAGTCTTTTGGTGTTAATGTCTTCCTAGTTTTACCTGAGGCATAGGAAGGATACCTTGTTGATTTATGGAAGTCTATGGTTTATGTTCTTGATTTTATGTCGCCATCATTGTATTACGGCGTATTGTCTTTGATTCACGATATCTTATTGTATTTCAGTTTATCTATGGTCTTCCTGACTTTGAATTTATTGTTCTAGTAGATCCATATATAGTTTTGAGATTGAAATTGTTTTGACCCGTGATATGGGATATTGATTTAAATTGATGTTGACCCATGATATGGGACTCAGCACAGGAAACAAATTGTATTTTCATGAGAATACATTAGCATCATCTCATATAAATAGTTAAGTAAATAACATGATTCTATGCATGAAACAAAATAGTGCTGATTGTATAATTTATTAATTTCAAGACTTGACATCATAATTATCATTTTGTCACTTCATGAATCAAGAAATAATTGGTAAACATATCAGGCAAATCCATCGAAACTAAATCCAGAGCATTACTTGAGTAGAATAGCAAGCAGGTCAGCAGTATCAGCACAGGAAAATTCTCTTCCCTGTTGTATTATTTAGTATTTTTATTCTCCTGCTTACTAAGTCACATAATTGCTTCTAGTGATTAGATTCACTAAGCAGATTAAATTGGATTCAATAAAGTTTTAAATTAGAATATATGCAGATCTTATCATCAGAATAATGGACCAATCCAATATAAATATCATATAACCTGGTAAACTTATGATATCATGTACATAAAATGCCATGACAGGAATGTATCATTTAATTTTTAAAATTTTGTAGTCTCTTGTTTATTCTGCAGGAAATGGGAAGTCATCACTCAATATGGAGCGCAGGTTGGATCACGATGGACATCATATGGCCATTGCATCTGCAGACACAGCTGCTCCTAATGGTGTGCCTCCATGGAACTGGAGAGATGCGACTGCCAATGGTAACTTGTCTAATCTAGCATGTACTATTCAAAGTCGATAGAATTGCCAAACTCAGTTAGATAGCTGTAGGAAAATTGCATTGCGCATCTTTGGAATATTATAATTCAGAAGTGAATGCTGTCCTGGAAATAGATTGTTCAAACATTGCTATACCTTAAGTTATGCCATTGGGCTTACTTATAATATTAGTGAAAAGATCAATATTTCTTGCAATAGATATGGGTTGCAAGAAAACATATTCAGAAAGATAGCTAGAACTTGATCATTATTATAGTTTATAGTGATATACCCTGCAAAGTGACTATATCCATAGTTTCTCACATTTTCACCCTGCATAACATTTATTGAGTCAAATGAATTCTTGGATATTGACACACCCTAAAGTGCAGGCAGTGAGCATCAGACTTCGTATGGTGGAAGAGTGATTGCTGTCAAATGTGGAGATTATACCAGAAGAATTGGTATTGATGGGACAGCTGAAGCTATCAGAGAGGCTGTTAAATGCGCCTTTGGATTGCGTACCAAAAGGGCCTTTTGGTTAGAAGATGAAGATGGGATTGTTCGCAGTCTTGACAGGGATATGCCACTGGGGACATATAATCTTCGCCTTGATGATGGTATGTAGGATCAGGATACCTCATCCTGAACTCTCAAGTTCACTTTCATTATTTTCAGTTTCCATATCTTCAGTCTCCATCTGTCTGCCAAATGCATGTTTATATGGCTTGATCTTTTTGAGTTATGATGTTTTAATTTTTCTGAGAGTTACATTGTTTAAACTGTAAAATTAGGTGTAACGGTCAAGGTCTGCACCTATGACGAGTCAGATCATTGGACAGGTGCCACCGAGGAGAAGACCTTGTACACTGAAGAAGATTTCCGTGATTTCTTGGCACGACGTAGTTGGTCTGGTTTACGAGAGGTTAATGGATTTAGAACTATTGATTCTGTTGATGAACTTCGTCCATTATGCGTATATCAACATGCTGGCCTGCTGGGAGAGTAGTTGTTTTAGGAGGGTAGTGTATGGTGCGCATGCAAAATCAATTTCCTTGGGAGGCTGCAATGTAAGTCCATGTTTCTGCACAAGAAGTTGTAGGCTGATACTATTCTGAAAATATGGGTTTTCAGTAACTTGATAGTGTTTAGCTCCCAAGGTTAGCTTGCAGCTGTAGATACCTTTCATTTTTTGATGATCTTTAGCCATGTACCAGGTCTACATAACCATGTTAATTACAGACAGAATGGAACCCCATAAGTTCCATTCTACGTTGCATCTTGTTGTAGGGTTGCACTGAGGAATGGGTTTTAGAATGATTGAGTCAGCTCTTTCTGATTTCAGAGGTAGCCATTATCTATTTAAAGTTATTTATCAAGAAGTAATGGTTGAAATACATTTCAGAAACCATTTTCTGCTGTAAATTAAATCTCTTGGGGAGAGAATTTGACCGAGGAGCTGCAATCCTTTTTCCTTGTGAAGTTTTGTGCTACGTGAGGGCATGAAACCTTAGGGGTCTAATTGGTACGTGTCTCAGGAGCTGCATTTGTAACATTAACAGTTGTTTGTAAAATCATGCAATTCTAGAGCAAAGCTTTCGGGTTCAAGTGGAGATGTAATTTACATACAGTAAACAGCACAATAATATGTGAGAGCATAATGATATTTTTATTGGAACCTTCCTTTTACTTCATGCACATATACATTCTTATTGAACCCTAAGTTGAGCAAATGCTTTACTTAATGCAAGTCACTTCTGGGAGAAATTTTTTTCTTATTTGGCTTAGTGAATTGTGTTTGGATTCAATGCATTTCAAAAATGTTAGTAACCAACATGACAATATATCCACAACAGCTTTCAGCCCAACCAGAGTCATCAATTCCAAGTATTGGCTAGGATCTGGTTTTATCTTTAATTCATGACAACAATTGCTTAGTTATCTTGGAAATTAGCATAACAATACCTTGCATACATTTTCACTTGGCTTGGATATATAGCCCCAGCATTTTGTTGCATTGAATGAATTGTTCGTATCAACCCCACCCAACACAAGAGTGATTACACAGAGTCAACTCCAAATATCAGAAAAGTGAACAATTTTGTTGAATTTATTGTAGGAGACTTGATCCGAGGATTTTCTCAACTGAGATGTCAGTAGTTATGATCCTGTTTGAGCCATTTCTCCTGAAGATTGCACATACAAACCAAATAAGCTTACTTTTGTTTAGTTGGTAAGAATCTTTGAAGATGCTAATTTTTTTTTATACGATGCAGCATATAGAAGGCTGAAGTCATTCTCGTTTGCTTTGCATCTGCATTGAAATTTGCAAGTTTAGGCTATATATATATATATATATATCTGTGTGTGCGTGTGTGTTCTACATGTATTGTTGATTAATAGAGGCAATTTTTCGAGGCATAATTTTTTTTTTCTACGTAGAACATGCATCAAAGAATGAGAGAGATGATATACTTCTATTAAATACATACATTACAACTAATGAAGCACATCAGCTAGCTCATCGTTGTAGATTATTGCTTAATATCTTCTTAAGCTTTAAAAGGAAAAGCACTTTGAAGCAATCATTTGATTTCGTTTTTGATTAGTTTAGTAGGGAAAGGGGCCTGATCCTTGTTACAAAACAGCACACAAGAACAGAAAATACAGAAATAGCAAAAGGTCTTTATCCAGCCACCAAAAAACCACCTGACTGATCAGAAACCAGAGTCTAGAAACACAACATAGTTAACTAGGGCTAGCAAACAGCACATAAGCATTGTAATTAACTAGGCTCGCAGGTCCACCAAAAAGGAATCAAGTCCAGAGCAGGACAACATAGCATAAATAAACCCTACTTAAAACCATAAGAGTCTCCAGCAGACAAGAGTTCAAACAGGGGACACAGGGCCACCATAAAACAACTAACAACTAAAAACATAAGGAAATTAAACATTTTTCTTAGGGACAGAGATAATGTCCCAATTCCTCTTTAGCTCCCCCATTGCCTCCTTCTAGCTAGCTAGAACTGTGTCGCTCGAACCAGCACCTTTGTTCTCCTTGCTCTTTCCAGTTTGCTTCAGCTGCTTCTTGATTTTTGAGTTCCCAATAGATGTACCCATAATTGCCTTCTTCATTATTCCATCTGTGATCATGATGAGGGACATGATAGCATTTTCTAGCTCCTTGGATTCTTTCTTTTGCAAACCTTGTCCATTCTTCTTTCCACCACATTCATCCTCATATGAAGGTCAGCCATTTTAACTTTAAAGCCCTCTTCATCCGCAACCATATTTGGATTGTACTGGGTCTCAGTATCCTTTTCAGGGGGTTACTCTGTTTCTTCATTTCTAGTCTTCTTTTACAAAATTATCTTCATTCTCTTCCTTATCAATTGTTTCTTTCTGAAACTCCACTTTGTCTTCATTCTGCTCTCTCTCTTCTTTTGTCTCCACCTGCTCACGATCTTCCTCATAGGGGTCAAATACCTCTTCAGACAACAAAATCTCCTTTTCGTCTCCAAGTAAAATCCTTTTTCCCCGACCTGGTAGATCGACAGCCCCTAGATAGACCCCCACCTTGATCATTGTGAAAATCTATTTTCTTTTCATTCCTGTCTTCCTCAATGAGGGTAATTGTTACTCCTGTGCTTTTAGCATCTTTCTGATTAGTCTTCCTTGTTTTAGAGGTTCCCAACAAAATATAGGAGGGCTTGCTCTTTTCCAGAGTAATCTGAAGGAGCTCTTTTACCTAGGGGGAAGGCGATTGAAAGGTCTCGGGTTTAGTGGCTTTCCTCCCAGAAGAATTTCCTGTTTTCTACAGGTGAGGGATGCTCTCAAATAGCTGGATTCTTGAGGCAAGAGGAGTGGCTTGAGGAATGTCCTGAGAAAGCAGCCTAGGGTTTTTGTGTGGGATGAGAGCAAGGGCATGCTTGTAAAGGGCCATGATTAACACCTGATGAAGGGGTAGGGAGGGGGAGGCACCTTTCTCTATACTTTGCTGAAGGGGGAACAGACAAAAAAGAATATTCACTTTCTCCATATGTTTGACACGATTAAGGATAGGAAAATGATAGCCGTGAACAGTCATGTATCTCCCTTTCAAAGTAAAATAGTGCATAATGTGAAGACTAAGCAGAGCATAAGGGGGAGGGAGGTTAAGACAATCAGTTGTCCCACTTCCTCCAAAACCTTGTCAACGAAGGCTTGGCATTTCCCCAAGCTTTTCTTAACAATGCGATTCCCGTCATTCTCCAACCCAGTTGTGTCTGCAATCAGCTGGGGCGACACTGTGAATTGCAAGCTACCAATTGTAGCACGACCTTTAGCCCAGGAGTTGGTAAATTTGGAAGTCACAGTGTCGTTATAGCCCTGCATTGCCAATAAGAACGGAGTGAGGCCAGCCTCGACAAAAAGACCCAATAAATCCACATTTTACTTCAGGGATTCACAGTTGACTGGCTCATAGCATTTTCGAGGGCCACCCATTTGCACTTCTTTGCCGCTATCACACTGACCGGAACAAATTTTGCAAGTAACAACAGACCCACAAAAGACCTTGTTACACAAAAAATGATCAGAAGAAATATAAATATTCAAAGGTTTACAAACAACACAAAGTGTCATAATGGCTTTTTTATGCTTCCTTTGGGAATTGGAAATATTTGTTTTGGCATTCATTTGTTTCCTTTTATGATTGATATCATATAACTGTGCCATTTCATTTCCACGATCATTCTACATGTGAGAGGTAGCCAAAATCCATATGCTATAGATTTTATGAAACTTTTTATTAATTGGTGTAATGGTATCCTAATTAATAAATCTGACAATGGTCTTATCGATAATACGAGAAGCACCCCCGTACTCTTACTTAAGTCATCATGATTTAATATTAAAATCATGGCATAAGTAGTCATGATTTAATATTAAAATCATGACATAACAAGCAAACATGCTCAACCTTACTAAGCAATGTAACTTATACCACATTAACATTATTAATTTGTTTTTCATTTGAAATAACCTTTTTGATATTTGGTGGGATGTTCTCATTCTTCCAACAGCTCCATGTTTGAAATTTCAAACCTTCTTTAGCAATTTTAGTCTGCAACTCCATTACCCTCCCTATATATGTATTGGACTTTGGACTAAAGAAAGCTCTGAGCATTTTTTTTTTGTCTTCCATAAGGTCTTTAATTTCCCAAGGCTCTTTCCCATTACCATCAAGGATGTCAACAATAAGTTTTGAATCTCCTTCATTTGCAGGTTTTATACTTTTCCAAGCAGTCAACTTCTGCTTTATTATTTGTCGCACAACCAAATTTATTAGCAAAACATTAAGTTAAGTTCCCTCTATAGTCTCTTAAGATTCCTCCAGCAACATCAATTCCCAAACTACCTTGAGAACGTCCATCAAAATTACATTTTAACCAGCTCAAATCAGGGAGCTCCTTGAATATGGATTTTTCTTAAAAGCTGCCTTTCTCCAATTGATTTTGTTAAGATCCTGCTGAGTACCCCAAAGCTGCTTAATTTTGATTTCTTGGAGAGTGGGGAGGTCCTTTGAGAAACCATAAGTAGCAGCATTGATAGTTTCTCTAATCTGATATTTTATTGACATGAAGACCTCCCTGCTATTTCTTGTTTGAACCCTGGAAATCCTATTATTTCTCTCTTTCCACAGTCCTTAGGGGGTTTTCCAAGGAGTAAACTGATCTCACCGACAGATCACCAAAGGGAATAGGCACCCAAATCCATTTATCCTATTTGTCCTTGTCATAAAAAGAGCAATCCCCCAGCATAAGAAAAAAGTCTTGAAGATCCTTGGCTGTCTTTCATTTTGAAGATGCTTTTTGAAGTCTTTCCATTTAGGGCCTTGAGCATCCCACTGTATTTAATTATTGACTTATTCCCCAAACATCTTAAGATTCTTTCCTTAATGGAGTTTGGCCTATTGATAGAATTAAGAGGAGGACCACTGCTCCAGGATTCTTCCCAAAAGAAGATATTCCTTCCATCTCCTATTCTCATTCTAACTCCCTGTTTTAATATGTTTATAATTTTAAGGATACTATTCCAAGTTATAGAGCCATGGGGGAGATAATTAGCACGAAGAAAACAGCTTTGTTCTTCGCTAAGTATTTAGCCTTCAAAATTTTGACCCAATCTCTCTTACCATCAAGAAGCTGCCTACAAATCTTTGCTAAGAGAGCCTTGTTAAATAGCTTCAATCTTCTTATCCCAAGTCCACCATGCTGGCTCTCATAGCTGACCTCCAAACTTACAAGACAAATTCTTGATTCAGTGTCTGACCAAAGGAATTTTCTTTGGATTTGCTGAATTTTATCTGCTATAAATTCAGGAATCTTAAACAGCGAGAGGTAATATCCTAGAATGTTTTGGAGAGGGGCCTTGAGCAATCATTTGATTTGTTAACAGCAAGAAAATTACAATATTCTTGATTGCTTTGAGATTGAAAGATGCAAAACTGTTGTAGAAGTGGAAGCAAAAACCTAGATGATAAAATATTGCAGCACAAATTAATTGCAAAGAAATAATACAGAGAATAAAATGAAAATAGAATAACAAAGGAGACCATGATTTATGTGGTAAAACCTTGACAAAACATCAAGGAAACATCTATAAGGCAAGGTATCAATACTCTTATTGCTTACGAAAAATAATTTATAGTTTGAATAACTGCTGCTATCATAATTGCTCTTGCAATTTGCAACTCACATACTCTTGCAATTTACAATTCACAATTTGAAAATGACCCCCATTGCCTCATTTTGCCTTCACAAGCAACACAAATATATACTAGATAAACTTCTAAATGCAACTACCACCAATATAGGAAAAGCCAGTTTTATTTTTTTCTTCAACATAAAAAAATCAGCTTTATTCCTTTGAAGAAATTAACAATTTCCTTTCAAAGAGAAAAACCTGCTTTCTTTCTAAAAGATGAGATAAGATATGTTTTCTTTATTTTTTCTTGTTTTATTATTTCATAGTTTTATTGTTTTATAGCTTTATTGCTATATTGTTTTCACAATCCAACAATGTCCACCTTGACAACAATTTAGTTGATACCTCCTCATGCCCAACCGAGGTGTAAGCTCCTTAGACTTCTTGTAGAAATCTCATGTCTCTAAGACAAATCCAAGCCTCACCTAAGTCTCCAAGTAACCATGAGCTCTAATTGACCAAACCATACTAAGCTCCAATTGCAACATTGCACTCTCATGAAGCTCCCATGCAAACGACCAATGTACTCTACACCAAGAGAACTTCCCAAACAAGATCAACATCATGATCTAACCATCTCCACAAATGAAGATCATATGCTCCAATGAACATACCACTTGTCATTGCCAAAACTCTGATACACAATCAAGAGTTCCACTATGGCACTTGACACCAAAACATCCTCTAAACTAAGGAATACCCATTGCTTTTTGAAATAGGAAAACTACAAAACCTTTCATGCAACCAATAGCTAATCATCTGGTGCTTTTATGTAACCAAGGAGTGAAACCATGAATCCAGCATAAGCATTCCATGCTGTAATCCAAAAACTCCATATCACTAGGATGTCAATACCCATCCAACATGAACACCTTATTGCTATTGTTTCCTCTAACAATATTGAAAAGAAAAAGAACTAACACCATATCTTCCCAGTCCTCATGAGAGATATCTACAGGTTTCTTTAACTTTCCCATCGATGCCTTGTGCAATCCTTGCTACACTAACAAATCATGCATCATGAGTTTCCATAGCTCAAAGCTATTCCTTCCATTAAATTTCTCCACCTCGAACCTTACATTCGAAACTTTTGCCAATGTTGTAAAATCAACACCGAATCCTAACACAACTACTATAAAAAATAATCACTCTGATACCACTTGTTGTGGAAGAGGAAGCAAAAATCCAAATGATAAAATATTGTAGCACATATTAGTTGCAAAGAAATAATACAGAGAATAAAACAAAAATAGAATAACAAAGGAGACCATGATTTACGTAGTAAAACCTTGACAAAACATCAAGGAAACATCCACGGGGCAAGGCATCGATACTCTTATTGCTCAGGAAAAACAATTTACAATCTGAACAACTGCTGCTATCATAATTGTTCTTGCAATTTGCAACTCACATACTCTTGCAATTTACGATTCACAATTTGATAATTACCCTCATTACCTCATTTTGCCTTCTCAAACAATAGAGGTATATACTAAATAAACTTCTAAATGCAACTACCACCAACATAGAAAAAAATAGTTTTATTTATTTCTTCAACATAGAAAAAATCAGCTTTATTCCTTTGAAGAAATTATCAATTTCCTTTCAAGAAAAAATCTTGCCTTCTTTCTAAAAGATGAGATAAGATATATTTTCTTGATTTTTTCTTGTTTTATTTTTTCATAACTTTATTGCTATATTGTTGTCACAATCCAACATATACTTCCTAATTAAGCCCACAAGCTCCAAGGGAAGGGAAGCTCTTATGATATCTCTCTACTTTTCACTTAGAGTGCCATGCTCCAAAATAGCACCCTGTAGATTATTAACCAATAGATATTTCTTTTCGAAGCAACCAATATATATTTCTTTTCGAAGCATGAATAGCCGTAGAAATATATATAGGTGTTCCTTTGCGTAAACGAAAAGGACAAAATAGAAGCCAAATTACATAGTAGAGAAGATTATAAATATAAAGGTAAGCCTAAACACTAAATGGTATCCAAATTTAGCCATTGTAAATAATCATATTGCAAAAAGGGATTGAGCAAACAGTGGCCACAAATATTTATGGAGATAATAGTCTTGGTTGAACTTTAACTATCATTCATGTATATATTTTGAGTCCTTTTGCGATGATGCACGATGTGATGCTCCTAATGTTATGTTAATTTAGAAGACTGGTTTTAGGCGAGTCTAAAATGGCTCTCAAATTATATGCCATTATCAACCGGCTAGGGAAAGAACCCAGTAGCCACCCATGCATTATTAATGGCTAATGTTCTGGTCTTCCTAACTAACTATTACCATTGTTAAAAATAATCAATATATTTTAATTAAAAGTTTATTAAAATATTTCACATGTACCAATAGCTATCCACTCCTACACATTGAGTTTAAATTTCAATGTTTAATTATAAGAATTGTGTAATTTTATTAGTAACCGCCCACGATTATTAGACCATTTGTGCATAGGTATTGGTAAACCATTTATTAGAGTATGCATTATATTAGTTGTGGAATTTTTTTTGGTGAACTTGTAATGCATAGGTATTGAGGCATCTATGAAGAAGTATTCTGCGTCACTTCCAAATGACCATTTTTTTCTTTGTGAACAAAACAAACTCTCCCATATTTATTGCAATTACTCAAAAATTGAAACAATACCATTAGACTTCTAAGTCACATATAAATAAATTTAATTTTTTTAAAAAATTTATTAAATTGAAATCTGATATACTGTTTAGGAGCTTAGGGTGCAAGAAGTTAGGGTGGGTGGCTACTAGATCCTTTCCCTTAATATTTTGAGAAGGAAGTAACTGTTGGTCCTCATAGATAGAAAGACAAATTGTCATACATTTTTTAAGACATCAAAGCAAAACAACTACCATGAACTCTTTAGCGTTGAGTAATGAGACAACCTAATTTAACAAATATAATTTAACTCGTTAAAAAATTATCATATAAATGAATAATCTTAAATAAAGGAAACTATATATTAGTAAAGATCATCAAATTGTAAGCTAAAATTAAAAGACTTCCAAGAAAAACAACTACCATGAACTCTTTAGATTTCAATAATAGAAAAATCTAATTTAATAGATATAATTTAACTATTTAAAAAATATCATATAAATAAATAATCTAAATAAAGAAAACTATACATCAATAAAGAACATAAAATAATAAGCTCAAATTAAAATAAAACATGGAGCATAAAATTGTTATAATAATATTGAGAAATAAAATATTTAAAACACTGAGCTCTATTTCTAAGATATACATAAATTTATCTGAGAAATTGATGATATGAAAGAGATCAATCTTGTTTATGAGTCGTAGCCCACAATGTCGCCATTTTTTTGTAGTGTATCCCCCCACTTTCACTGTCCCTTTTTTGTTTTCCATGTGTGTGAAGAGATTCATGCAAAGAAAAAATACATAAGGTTCAATGATGTTAATGGTGGATGAAAGCCATATGTGTGTGAAGAGATTCATGCTTGAAAGGAAAAAAATCCATTGCCTGAAAAAATTAAAAGTTGGGTATGTAAAATTCATGGTTTTTTTTTTTCTAAATGTGTGTGGTGCAGTTTGCCGTTTTATTTAATATTGATAATATAATTTTATTTTTACTATCTAATTTATTGATAACTTTTTATTTTTATTTTCAAACTTATTTAAAAACTATTTTCCAAACATTGATTTTGAAAAGCTGTTGCAGCTATATTGTGAATCTGTTGGAGGTTATTGAAGGTTCTCCATAAATTTGCTTATATTGATATTTTTTAGTGCAAAAGAATAAAGTTAAAATGGAAAAAAAGTATAGAATGCAATGGAATTGGAGAGGTTTTTTTCCAAATGTTCTTTAAATTATTTTTAAAAAGTAAATATAAACAAAATATAAATATATGAAATATAAAATAAATATTTTATTTTTATCTTTTAATTATTATAATTTTTTGTTTGTGAACACAAATTTGAAATTCTAAGTAGAAGCATGTATTTTATAACAAGTCTCACATAGTGGTACCTTTAATTTTGTAATTAATTATAATTATAATTATTATTTATCTTTAAAAATAATTTTGAAAATAAAATAATAATCATAATTTATTTTTATATATTGAATACTTAATAATGTAATATATATGATGAACAATATTAAGATTTTATAATAGTTATATTTATATAATAATATTATTGATCAATATAATATTATATATTAATTTTTATTATGTTTTTAATTTAACAATTGAAATCTTACTTCAAAAATAGTTTTAAATTTTTTATTATATACTTTAAATTAATTAAAAAATCATAGTTTTTATTTTTTTTAATTTCAATAGTAATAATTGTACAAATTAAAAATATAATTATTAAATATAAATTTTTAAAATTTTATAATCTATAATAAAAAAATATGTAAATAATTTATATTAAAATAAATATTTATTAATAATAATTCATTTTTTAACATAAAAAATGTTTCCGCAAATTTCGTGTATAACACTTCAAATTATTTAGCCAATCAAATTTTTAATAAATAATTTTTATATATGATAAAGTTAAAAATTTAACATTTATAATATACAAAATATAAAATATATAATACTGTAACAAATGTAATATGTAATAAAATATATAAAATATATAATCGGGGGGTTGTTGTTCGGAAGGCTACTGTTCCTCGTAGTGCTTTTCCAGTCAACCCCCATATTTCCGTTGAGCTGGATGAGGATACTCTTTCTGAGATTGACGCAACAACCTCTATTTTTTCTGAGCATGGGCTGATCTGCAGATTCAAGGGTTTCTGGCCCTTTTTGCTTGATCTTCATTCCTGGATTTCCAGTCATTGGGAACCTCTAATCTATGGTACAGTCCATATCTTCCCTATGGCAAAAGGTTTTTTTGTGGCTAAATTTGATAATGCTAAGGATAGAAATATTATTTTGTGTGAAAACTTCTTTAGCTGAGAGGATCGGTTTATGCTATTGCTGAAACTATGGCATTCTGATTTTTCTCCATCTTCCGAATCGTTTGATTTGCAACCTATCTGGGTTAGGCTTCCTAATCTTCCCCTCCATCTTTGGATTGATTCCGTTCTGGAAATTGTGGGGGATGCTATTGGGGAAATGTTAATGGTGGATGAGAAATCTTTGGTTTTATTCCATTCTACTTATGCTCATATCCTGGTGGATGTTGATACCTCTAAAGGCTTGCCTTCGGATATTAAACTTTTTTCTCCCATGAGTAGAAGTTGGATTCAACAATTGGACTATGAAGGCCTCCCCTTCAGATGTAGAAGATGCTTTAAGACTGGTCATGTTGCCTCTCAATGTGATCATCAGAGACATAATAAGCCTGCTTCGTGGTGGAAGGGGGCCTCTTCTCAGCACTATACGGTGGAGAAGTTTTGGAGCTTTGCGCATGTGGTTGAGCAGGTTGCTGGCCTTGCTTCTAGTCCTATGGTTGTTCCTGTTCCTTCTACTTTGTTTGCTGGTGTCTCTTTTGCTGGTATAGCTGGTTTTGTTTGCCAGCAATTATTTTGATGTTGGGGTTTCTCCAGCTGGTTCTGTTCTTGTTGGGGTCTCTGTGTCTGCTAGTGTTCTTGCTGGAAGTAATACTTCTGTAGCTGGTGTTCCTCTTGTTACATCTGGTTCTGCTGGGTGTATTGTTCCTTCTGCTGGTATTACAGGCGCTAGATTGTCTGCTGAGGCTACTGGGTCTGTTGGCCCCTTTCCAACCAGTTCTGTTTCAGAAGCTCCTACTCGTGCTGGGAAGTATGGCACTGGCTGTGTGGCCGCTGTAGGTTTTGTCCAAACTTCTCAAGCTGGTTCTATTGTGGTTGGCTCCTCTCCTGCCTCTCATTGGCAGGAGAAAGCTTCTTTGGTAGAGGAGGGATGGACTACTGTTTTAGGTAAATATAATAAAAAGTCCCACCTACATTTTGATATGACTCTCTGCTCCCAGAAGAAGGGAGGCAAAGGAAAATCCTAGGATTGTTTAGGGTGCGTGTTTACCCTAGATACTTGATGTTGTTGTAAAGCGTTGGCTTTACACATTTGGCTTCAACAGTTTGAGTCTTTCTGTGTATCTTTTGTTTGGCTGTTGTTGTTTTGCTGGAATTGTACTGCTGGTAGTTCTACTGGCATTTTGTGCTGGGGGGCATTGTAAGGTTATTCTTTTTCCCCCAGTTGTTTCACTTAGATCTAAGCTAATTCTTTCTATTTTCTGGGGGTTACAGTTCCCTTCAAAAACTGAATGTATATGGTTTCGGGGCCCATTCAAAACTTGTTTTTACCATATTCAAAAATAAATGAAATAACTTTTTATTGGTCGAGAGATATTATTTTAATCACTAGTTAAACGAGGAAATCCAAAACTCATTGCAATAGTACTTGCTTAGCTATAGGCAAGTACTAATAAGCGTAATGACCATAGTAAAAATAAGTAAATTAAAACAAAATAGAGTGATGAAATGAGTTAAAAGAAACTTATAAAAAAGATGTTTATCCAACATGAATAATTAGAGGTTATGGTTTAATTATAGGTATAGACAAGTAGCATAGAGTTTATTTGTCATCTATAAAAAAAATATTGTTAAGTATTTGGTTGTCTTTTAATTATATTTATTAATAAATATAAGTAAATATTAAGACCAAAAAACACACTATATAAATATAACACTGTTGTTGAATTCTCATAAGAACTCAAATCTCAAGTCCAACATATTATTATATTTTATTCTCTTTTTAAATATTTTTTAATCTTAATTTTATAGGTCTAATTGTATTCATTACTAATTTTAGCATATATACCTCCTTATACTTCTATCTCTCTATAACTCTATCTCATTATCCATTTCTATGACTCTATCTCATTATCTATATCTCTCTATCTACATGGTTTTCTCTATATTTGTCTTCCACATCTTCTTTATCTCTGTATTTATTTCTCTCATAAACATTCTCTCTCTCTCTCTCTCTCTCTCTCTCTCTCTCTCTCTCTCTCATTTAATCTACTTTGTAATACTCCTATAGTTTACATTTTTAGTTTAAATGACCAAACTCTTTTAGGTCACTTTTCATGTTGATTATTTGCATATGATGATGTTATTTATATTCATGGTTTTACTGACCCCATACTTGCATGTGTATAGTTGGTGTGCATGTTTAATATTTTTGTTTGAGATGGTTGAGGGACAGAGTTGTAGTTACTTGCTTGCGAGATCCATACGATTGACTGATCCCTGCCATTGTCTATTATGTATTTATACATGTATGTACATGCTCATATTTTATGCATAATTTCAAGTACTAGACATTGACTTCCTTGAATTACTAGGATGAGTGTGCCCTATCGCAATATCTCAATGCTAAGAAAGGGGAGATAACAAACATGTCCAAATCCTAATCTAAGCCATTTATTGTCCTAAAATAATGGACAAGTATCTTAGTTATTACATTCCGAATTTGTCAAGGTGACATAATTCATGATCCCTTCCTTTGAGTTATAATATTTTTTATGTACTCAGTTTCTTCAGATTTTGCATGCTTGTAGGTTTGATGTGATTTTTGTATTAAAATAGATAAAGGATTTAATTAAAGTTAATTCCATGATTGATTACTTATATCTTATAAAGTATTGAAATCTTAAAATATAAGGTTATTTAATTAATGAGAATTAATTAAATACCCATGTTTATTAAAAATAATTAATTAGAAAGTCTAGTTATGAAAAGTAGAGATTTAATTAAATATTAAGTCTAAATTCAAATTTAAATGCATAATTAAAATATAAAATAATATTTATTATTAGGTTACATATTTCGAATATGCTAAGAAGTTTAATTTAATTAAAATATAAAAATTAATATTTAAATACAAAAGGACTTAAAAATGAGTTAAGTGATTTTAATGTTGAGTTGCATATCTAGAAAACACTTTATTAAGAAATTAGAAACTTTATCTTTTAAGATTCAAATTGAGTGAATTGATAAAAACAAGAAATATTAATTAAATGAATTATTTTTACTCAATTTAAGGTTGAGTTCCTTTTTTTTTATTCGAGTTTTTGAAAAATCCTAGGTTTCTTAGTTTTCCTTTAGTATGAGTATTTTGTTCATTATTCTTTACACACAAGTTTACACGTTTTGGTTCAGAGTTTCAATTGAAGGATATTATGAAAGCTTGAAATTTTTAAAATTTTTGGATTGTTCTTCATGACATCTATCAATTGGTGGATTAAGGTAGGGTTGGAAACCCACGTAGATCCGATTTTCTTTTAAAAGATTGTTTAATTTGTGCCTGCCAAATTTTGTTGATGGTAGTTTTGTAATTCTTCTTTTATATGAATTTTTTTTAGAGCATTTTGGTTGAATAAATCTTGTGATTATGGAATTGTGAATACCTAGTATTTTTGTTAGAAAAATATTGAGGAAAAGTCTTGTATTAAATCAGTTAGGGTTTGTTTGTATTTTATGTTGAAATTCTAAGAAGTAAATCATATTAAAATAGATATATAATATTTGCATATGGGCATAATTTTTTATAGAATTAAAAGAAACTAGTAAAAAACATATATATAGAAAAAAAATATTAAATTATGAAATTAGAAAATCAATAGAAAAATAAATGTATATGTATTTGGACTTTTGATACACACACACACACATATATATAATATTTATAAATTTTTTGATTTAATTTTTTTAAAATTATTATTATTTATTAATTTTTTAGATTTATTAAATAAAATTAAAAAAATTATTATTGTTTATTTATTTCAAAATAATAATAATTAATAAATAAATATTAATTATTATTTTTTACATGTGAGTTTTAATATTAATGTTTTCAATTATATTTATATTTAAAAAATTAATAACATTATTTTATTATTAAATACATGGTGTTTTGATATGCATGAAGATTTTATTTCAATACTTATTTACAAAGTATATATGCATGAGATTTTAAATGAATGTTTTCTTAATAAGTCAAATTAGACTTTAATAAACAAAATTGACCATTCTTAAACAACTAAGACTTGTGTTATAGTTTGATTATTTGGTATATTCTATTGCCTATTTGATGTTGTTTATTTGGGAAAATTACGTTGACTTTTAGGAATTGTATACAACAGGCTTTGAAGTGTTTTTTGTTGATCTCTGATTTTATGTGGAGAATCTTTATAACCATTTTTGAAGTCTCGAATGGATCATGTATGATTCTGTGATATCTATGAGTGATCTCATATGTTGTATTGTGTCTCAATCTTTATTTCATTTGACCAAAAGGGTGACGACTGTTGCGTTGATTGAGTCAGATTAACTTGGTCACCTTATGTTCTCTACCATGATTGTTCTACATTTTGGATGATTATCTTTATGGATTATGTAACTCCATGTTTGGAGATGGATGCCATTGATGTTGTGATTATCGTTGGTCTTGTGATATGAGACTCTTGGATTGTTATTTTATTAAGATATCCATTATGAGATGAATGATCTATGGTAATGTCTATATTGAGATGAACTATTTGATCCTTGTATAGGATGTGTTGTTCTCTACTATGATCTATTATTTTACTTTGGTGATTATCATGGTATTTGATTTATGATAAGCTTTTGTGGTTTTGGTTCATCCTTCTTTTTGTTATTTTGGTTGGAGCATTAGGGTAGGTTATGGGTAAAAACACAATCAGGTGTTGCCTTTTAGGCTAACTTATCAACACAGTTGAATTTTAGTATTTCTAACTAAAAATTAATATTGGTCAAACATGTGGTCTAGCTAGATTCATTCTAGCTAAGTTAGGTGAGTTTTTTTAACTTTTCCAATTGGAAATGTCTATTAAATGCATGTTTTATACCACTTTGGGTCCAATTACCATAAAAATAAAATTATTTCAGAAAATGACGTTTCAATAACTCCTAATCTTTTTAATGATATTTTTTAAAAAATAAAAAAATACCTTTTTGTAGAGATTAGAGTCACGAATATCCTCATATAGATTTTATAGTGTTTTAATTAGACATAGTTTATTATAATTAAAAAATATTGCAAGTAGGTATTTTAACAATCAAGGAGATGTTGATTTGGAGAAAGAAAAAATAGTAAATTATATTAAATAAATTTGAAAAATATATGGTGCACTAGAGGAGAGAGTCATCTTCAAGAATATATATTTCTTTTTTTGATTGAGATAAATTTGTTATGAAAAATATGGTGCGAGATGAAAACTATCGATTTCAGTGAGTTGAAATTTGAATTGTTATAAAAGAGAAAATATAGGTCGCAAACTAATTTTTATTTTTTCATGCACTAGCTATATATGTAATTTATGACATATTTTGAAATTGGGGGAAAAAATGTTTTACATATAATTTTTTGGTGGGAACTAAACCCCTAATTTTTGGCATTTTTCAGCAACTGAAAAATCATCTTTAAAAATTAAAAAAAACATATCAATTCTTATTCAAAAAAATTATTAAAAATATTAATCATAAACTTCATCCATTTTATCACATTTAATTAGTTTACATCATCTTCAAATTTAAAACATAAATGTCATTTTTATACTATTGAAGTTGAACAACTTTGATTCTGTTAGCCTTTTCCTTTGTAAAAGGGTGCAGATTATTGTGTTTTTACCCTTATTTGAGTGTATAGATGGGAAGTGACTTGTTTTGGAGGTGCCAAAGTCTAGAAGTGGCTTCTTGGGTATCCTTTGCAAGTTACTTAATAAAGTGACAACTTAAATACATTGAGAGTTTTAAAATAAATTAATAAGATAATGTGTGCCTCACCCATGCTTGAGTATTTGATTGAGGTCTTGACTAGGATGAGAGTGGGAAGATGCTTGCCTCTTGTGTGGACTAGATATAGCATAGTTGGTACCTCGTCTGTATGAGAGGATTACTTATACCACATAGAGTCACTAGGGCATCGGGGTCTAGAGAGACTACTAGGATAATCTTAGAATTGGCTCATGTGATGACACTTCCCTTTATGCATCTTAGGTTTCCTACGTGTGTTGGTTGCCTCTGGTAAAGTATGTATTATCTTTGTAGTTGGTGTTGTACCTCTTTGAGATAGAGAGGTTTCAGAATCCATTACCTAGGTGTTGTATTGTGTTGGATTTTAGAATTTGATATCTAAGTGGAATCTCTTATTATCTCCTCAACATGGTGGGAGTGGACCTTTGGTTCCACGTGGTTGGGTGGTAATGATTCTTTTACCATTTGAGATTCTGACATCCCGTACCAATGCTGAATGATCCTTTTAGTGGTTGTATCTTCTTGTTTATCATTGGAGGCTTACTCTTATCTTTCATTTATTATATTGTACTTTGTACTTAGATTATATTTACATACCCTGTGACTTGTGTAGTGGATGTAGGTTATCATGTATACCTTATGATTCAATTGTATTTGGGTATTCTTTTATGAGATGATGTAATTTATTTGAATTGTTATTGTACTTAATAGATTAATTTATATTTACATAATTCAATGTTAAGGAACCTTTGAAATTTGTAATTAGTAAATGAGATTTTGTATATGAGTATGTAGTGTCTTTATGTTATATTGATTCCGCTTCGTTATTCATTATTGTTTGTAAACTCTTAAGAAAAAAAAAATTATGTAAACTTAATAACAAGTTTTAGGTTAATTTTTCTTGGGTTCCCTGGCGGGGTATTACATACTCTCCTACACTCTCTCTATATACATATACCCCCTCTCTCTATACATCACTTCTTATATACTTATCTTTTTGTCGCTATGTTTCTGTAATACCCACCTCTTTACTACCATTCATGTTTATGATGCCAACCCTTTTTGACCATTTTTTTTTATGAATATTAGATCTTCGATTACACTTAATGAAATTCAATGCTATGATACTTTAATCATTTGATTTATATCATGTTAGCTAGATGATGATGGCGCTTTGCATATGATGATGTTATTTACGTTATGGTTTTACTGACTCCATACTTGCATATGTATGGACAACGTGTATGTTTTATATTTTTGTTTGATGTACCTGGTGTGGTTGAGGTAGGGAGTCATAGTTACTTTCTTGCGAGATCCACACGATTGGGTGACCTTCACCATTGTTTATATATATATATATATATATATATATATATATATATATATATATATATATATATATATATATATATATATATATATATATATATATATATATATATATATATATATATATATATATATATATATATATATATATATATATATATATATATGTTTGTCTGTTATGCAGGATTTCATGTACCAGGTATCGACTTCCTTAAATTGTCAGGATGAGCGTGCCCTATCACAATATCTCAATGGTAAGAGAGGGGAGATAACATCCAGGTCTCAATCCCACCCTAAACCATTTATTATTCTGAATTAGTGGACAAGTATCTTGTTTGCTACCCTCCAAATTCATCATGTTGACATTATTCATGAACTCTTTCTTTAGGTTTGATTTTTGCATTTTGGGTATAGTCGACTTTTCCTTCTTGTTTGAATGCCTCTAGGTTTGATGAGATTTTGTGTTAAAATAGTTAATGGATTTAATTTAAGTTAATTATGTGATTAATTAATTGAATATTTTTGATTGAGGTAAAAATAGGTTTTGAAGGGGCCCCGAAACCCTGAACAAAGTGGTCACAAACATATTCAAAGAAGCCCTAAAAAATAAAATAGATCAAGACCAAGGCGATGGTTTTACAACAGGCACCCACAACTTGGATGAAGCAATGCATGAAACAACCTTCATGCAAACCCAAGCTAAAGAAAAAAACCAAAACTAGGATTTTCCTTTAGCACCCTTTTAATGAAAATTTAAAAGTTAAGATTTACCTTTCCCTCCCTTCTTCTGGGAGCAGAGAGTCATATCAAATTGTAGAGAGGATTTTTTATGATGTTTACCAGTAACTGGGGTCCACCCCTCTTCTACCAAAGAAGCCTTCTCCTGCCAGTCTTGAGAGGAAGGTCTCAAGAGAGAAGCAAAAGAAGTTTGAACAACACCAACAAGGGGTCCTACATCCAAATGCAAGGGAGAAACACCAAGTCTAGATTTCTCTACAACAATAGAGAGACCAGTCGAAATGGGATTAGCTGGAAAGAAACTAGCAGACCCAATAGGAATAGAACCAATAGAACTACCAACAGGCTGACCAACACCCAAGCTACCATCAAAAATGATAGTAGACCCAACAAGACCAGAACCAATAGGAGGAACACTAGTAGAAGAGGAATCACTAGGAGAAAAAAACCAACAACATCAGTACCAGCAGAAGCACTAACAAACTGTTCAATGGACCCAGCAAGACCCAAAACAACTGGAAGAACGCCAACATCAACAGAATTAGTAGGAGAGATACCGTTAGAAATAGTTGAATTTATGCTAGCAGAAGAAACACCAGTAGACTGAACAACCTCAAAGCTACCAGCAGTGGTGACATCTTCAGGCCCAACATTCTCAGCAAGATCAATATTTTTCTTTACTATTGTATAATGGTTAGAAGAAGCACCCTTCCACCAAGAAGTAGACCTTTTGGTCTTAGTCTTCTGTAATCCACATTGGGCTGCCAAGTGACCTATTTTAAAACACTTCCTACATCTGAAAGGAATCCCTTCATAATCCAAAGTTTGAATCCAGGAAGTATTAGAGTACTCTAACTTAATCTTTTCTGGTAACCCCTTAGAGATATCCATCTCTACCAGTAGACGTGCATAAGTCGAGTGCATAATATCAGATGACTCTTCATCCACCATCAGAAATTTTCCAATAGCCTCTCCCACTACTTCAAATAGGGAGTCAAACCAAAAATGAAGGGGAAGATAAGGGAGCCTTACCCAAATCAAAATCTTGTTAAAGATTTCAAAAGAGGGAAAAAAATCAAGAAACCAGGGTTTCATTACCAACATATAATGATTATCCCAAGAGAAAGAGTTATTGCACATAATCAACTTTCTATCTTCAACATTATCAAATTTAGCAGTTAAAAACCCCTTTGCCATAGGTAAAACTTGAATAGTACCAGAAATGATTGGTTCCCAATGAGCAGAAATCCACTGGTGCAAATCAGCAAGGCTCAACCACAAACCCAAGAAGTGACAAATCACACCGTGAGAAGAAAAATTAGAGGATACACACTCAATATCTTCCACCACTTCCTGGCCCAAGAAGAGTCGGATAGGGTTTGAGACTGGGAGAGGTCCCTTATCACCTGAACCACCACCATTACCAACCCCACCAGAGCGATTGGTTATGGCTCTGTTAGAAGCCATACCAGCATACAATAATGTCCCCTTAGGCACAAAAGCACCACCAGGAGGAACTAAAATAGATACTGAACCCCCAGCAGGCTGAGAAACACTCGCAGACTGCGAAGAACCAACAACAGGAAAGGTACCTGCCGGCAAATCTAGTCCAACCTCCTGCGAAACCTCTAGCGCCCCATCAACAACAACCGATGACACCCCAATAGAGATTCCAACATCCAGCGACACTTGCAATTTCCCCGCCGATGACTGACCTCCAACTGAAGACAAAACCCTAACACCAACAACCGATGATGCCCCAGCAGAAGACAAAGCACCAACAACTGAAAAAACCCTAGAATCTCCAGCAACCTTTGAGGCTTGCAACAAGCCTCCAACATGAGGCAAGACCTTAGCTGAATCGACTGACGCCGCACCAGCAGCTTGCGAAGCACCAAAACTGATAGACTCCCAACAGACAGCTCCATATTGTATTAATTAATTGAATGTTATAAAGTATAGAATTATTAAATATAAGGGTATTTAATTAATGAGAAATAATTAAATACTTATGTTTAATAAAGAGATTTAATTAAAAAAGCTAACTATGAGAATTGAGATTTAATTATCCAATTTGAGAATTAAAGACAAACTACTGTAATTGATATTTACAATGTCAAGTGCATGTTTAAAATATGCTAAGAAATAATAAATCTAATTAAATATGATTATGTGATTTAATTGTCCATTCAATTTATTAAATCAATTAAGAATTCTAAACTAAAGTTGAGTTAAAAGTTGTTATTTGAAAAGTGCATATTATTATTGTTATAATTATAATTAATTAATTAATTATACAAAAGAAAATTGATAAAAACGAGGTTGGAGTTGAGTTCTGATTTATGTGATTTTGAGTTAATTGTTTTATTATTTTTAACTGTCGAGTTTTAATTCTGTAATTTGCAGTTGCATTCTTTCAACTCTGGTTTCTAGTTTTCTATTTAATAGCTTTAGGAGACCATTTGAGAGATTATTCAATCAGGTTTGAAGAATCCTCTCTAGTGAATTTTTGAGTTAAAGAATTTTATTAAAAGCTTGGAGTTTTTGGAGTTCGAATTTGGTCATCATTCTTCATTATTTTATGTGTTGTGATTCGGGGTAGGTTTTTAGATCTTTTGTCTTTCCATTAAAAAGATTGTATTATCTACACCTGATCTCATTGGTGTTAGTGTTGGAAAATAGGAATTTGTGTTTTAAAATTTGATTTGTAGAAAATTTAATTTTAAAAAAAGGAAATCTGATTAGGGTTTTTCCTTCATGTAAAATTTTACTGAATTTGAATTGAAGATCTAGGAGGGTTTCTAAGTTTTAGGGGTTTTGGTTTAAACAAAAATAAATAAATACCCTCTTCTCCATTAGGGTTTCTCATAATGGGTTTTCCCCTTATTAAAATAAAATATATATTTACTTCCATACATGCTTTCTTTATATATATAAAATTCTTTACATGTCTTCAAGAGATCTATTTGAGCTTATTTGCATGCTTT
This sequence comes from Chamaecyparis obtusa, assembly GCA_027943335.1. NCBI lineage: Eukaryota > Viridiplantae > Streptophyta > Pinopsida > Cupressales > Cupressaceae > Chamaecyparis > Chamaecyparis obtusa. Next base: position 171,626 of record BSBK01001465.1, on the reverse strand, counting down.
TCCTAAAATTAGAGGAATATAATTTATAGAAACTTTAAATAATACACACACACACACACAAACACACACACACACACAGTTTTCTTTATATTAAAATAAATTAATTTAAAAAAAATAAAAGAAAGGGTGGCAGACCACCACCTTCGCTTCCTTCTTTACCCTGCATGGTAGGGTACCTACAGACCCTGCACACGCGGGGTACCGACCGTACCACTGCCACTATCGATAGAGTACCCGCTGGTGGGCCTTGCGAGGTAGGATGGGAGGTCGGACCCGAGCAGTCCCCCCCATATAGCATGTTTTTTTAATGTATTTATTTATAAATTAAATTAGTTTATTTATAATTTAACTTATGCTAGATTATACGTAATTAAATGATAACTTATTTTAGGTTATATTTAATTAGTTTATAATTTGACTTACTTTAAATTATATTTAATTAATTTATTATTTGATTTTGGATAAAAATTATAATGGGTTATAAGAACATCATAAAATAAATAATTATTAAATATTAATGTGGTTTTTTAAAAATAGGAGCTAAGTTAATATTCTATGGAATTAACATTTAAAAGTTAATCCAATGACTTATGCTATTAAATAAGATTATTTTAATCTAATAACCTAATAATGTTATATAATTGGTTTTGGTAAAATATCAAATATATTTTGTATGTGTTCTTTATATCATGTTGTTTTGTTTTGATTAATTGCCTGTATGGGTAGAGTGATGCCTTAGGCGGAATTTTCTTTTCTAGACTTGAAATACTTTTATGACTTTTATACTATGGGTTTATACTGTGGAATGTTCATAACCTTTTTGGTGTCATGATTGGTTCTCATGTTGTTTTGAGTGTACCTGGGAGTTATGTCATGTTTCTATTAAGTCCTTGATCTTTATGTTATTTAACCACATAAGGTGACGACCATTATTGTTTGGAGTTTTAATTAACTTGGTCACATTGTTTCTTTTGATATGGTTGTTCTACGATTTGACTCCTGGTCTTTGGATTATGTTTTACTCCATGGTTGGAGATGGATGTCATTGTTGACTTTCTTGATGACTTGATTTATCTTGCGATATGGTAATCATGTGAATAGGTGACTTCTATGTTCAGTATGAGATGGACAGTTTGGATCTTTGTATATGATGTGTTATTGTTTATTATGCTCCAATACTTTTCATTGATGACTTGCATGATTTAATGGTTTACAAGAAGTATTTTATGTTTTTGATTTTGTCTTCCCTTTGGTTCTTTTGTTGGGAGCATTAGGGTAGGTTATCTAGGAGCATAGAGGGGAAGTGGCTTACAATGAGCATTGCATCTCTCAAGTGGCTTCCAGGATCACTCATTGTAAGTAACTTAATAAAGTGAAAACTTAATAAATTTATGGAGAGAAAACATTAATAAGATAACTATGTACCTCACGACATCTCGAGCGCTAGTAAAAGCTAGAATGTGTGAGATGATGCTTGTCCCCTAGTGTGGTGTGTGTTCTGACATATTTAATAGTCTTGTCTATATGAGAGGTTTACTTATACTGCATATGGTCACTTGGGCATCGGGGTCTAGAGAGGCTTTCAGAATGAAGTCTGAGGGTTAGACGTACGTGATGACACTTCCCTATATGTGTCCTAGGTTCCTATGTTGCATTTGGTACAACTAATTTATGTCATGATCATTTTTACTTGATAACCTTATATCCCTTTCTACCATTTTATCCAATGTACCTTGGCATTAGTTTTTCTTGTTATAGATGTTTCTTTGAGTGAGGCCTGGTGTTACCTCCTCAACATGGTGAGAGTAGACTTTTTGGTTCCATATGGTTGGGTGGTAGTGCTTTTACTACCCTTGAGATCCAATGTTCGTGACTTTGTGCTTGGATGATCCTTGATGTTTTTCTATCTTCTTGTTAATTTCTTGGAGACTTTCTTATTATTATCATGAGACGTATATCTTGTATTCCATTTTATATATTGATCAATGACCTTGATTTAGAAGATGTATATATTTTTGTATTGTATTATTGTTTTCCTTATGACATGTGCAGTGGAAGTTGTATTATTATGTATACCTTGATGTATTAGTTGGACTTTGTAGATTGTATCTTTGATTACATTGATGTAATGAATGTATCTTATTATTCAAGTAGAATGAATATATTAGTATACTTTATGATTTGTGTCCTTTTCATTATGGTTAAGAAAATATTTAATTCATATTTCAATTTAGGTTTAAAATGAACACGAGATATATCATGTGATTTTGTTATGGATTGTTCTCAATAGATTAATTTATATTTATGTAATTCTACGTCGTGGAACTCTTGAGACTTGTAGTCTGTAAGTGAGTTAGATTAATGAGTATGCATTGTCTTATGTTAGATTGCTTCCACATTGTTATTCATTATTGATTGTAAACTCTTAAGAAATAAATTATTTTGTAAACTTAGTAACATGTTTTAGATTAATTTCTGCTGGGTTCCCTGACAGGGCATTATAGTTTCACTCTCATTCTCTCTTTTTATATCTCTCCACTTCTCATCTCTCCTCTCTCTATATATCCCCTTCCCTCTCTATCTCTCACACACAAACACACACTTCATGATGATGTTTTACATTCAAACATCTTTCTTCTACTTTGATCTATGTTGGTTAAACATATCATATGATATATATTAATCAAGTACCTCAACTAGACCATAACACTAATGTTAAATGATATATATAATTTAACTATATAATCAACAATAATGTCACCAGGATCAAGAAATGTAACAAGGATTATAGACATGCTAAAACTTCGATCAAACAAAACAAACAAAAACAAAGTCGTTCTGCACTTCTTTAATAGGAACTTAGCTTCTTTGCAACTCTTATATTAAATAAGAATGGAGGTACATTAAGCATAACGGAGATGCATTTCTGTTACTTGGAAATACTCTTGTAAAAGAGATTCTACAAATATACACATGACAATTTTGCAAACTAAATTTTGTAGGGGAACCTTTTTGGCCTTTGAAAGTTAGTTATGAGATAATGAAAGTGTAATGACAGGGGACTCAACCAACTTGAGCCCTTGATATCTACTTCTTGTCTTATCCATCCAATTTGATAGCCAATATTCTATGAATAGGATGTCATCCTAAGCCATTGGCACATCTTGATATGCATTGTTATGTTATTGGTGAGAGCACTCGCATACCATCACCCTCAACACAACCACCATAGCATGGTGGAACAAGGCTTGGTTTTCAAAAAAATCTTGTTTATTTTCATTAATTTTTTCTAACCCTTTTCTTTATCTTGAGTGTTGCATTTGATTTTGGGTAAATGGGTTAATTTAGTTAGCTCATTTGCATGCTCAGAATTTCATATACACATGTACATCAAGACAATTCAAGGTTTATTTAACATTTTTCTCATTCTTAACTAAATAAAGAAAGAATCATCAACAAAGTACATTTTGATTGATTTCATAGTATTTTGAAAATAATGAGCCCTTGATATCTACTTCTCATCTGACCCATCCAATTTTGTAGCCAATATTCTATAAATCGGATGCCATCCTAAGCCATTAGAAAATCTTGATATGTATTGTTATGTTATTGGTGAGAACACTCACATACCATCACCCTCAACACAACCACCATAGCATGGTGCAACAAGGGTTTGTTTTCGATAACATTTTGTTTGTTTTTATTAATGTTTTCTAGCCCTTTTCTTTATCTTGAGTGTTGCATTTGATTTTGGGTAAATGGGTTAATTTAGTTAGCTCATTTGCATGCTAAAAATTTCATATACATATCAAGACAATTCAAGGTTTGTCTAACATTTTTCTCATTCTCAACTAAAGAAAGAAAAAATCACCAACAAAGTACATTTTGATTGATTGTATAGTTTTTTTAAAAGAATAAAATCACACGCTAGGTCATAATAAATTGTGATAGCTAATGAGCCAAACCCTTAAAAAATTATTAAAGCCCAATCATCTAAATTATTTTAATTAATTCATAGATAAAAAGATAAAACATTTTTTTTTAAATGAAAATTTATTTGATAATATCACATGCTTTCTAATTTTTAAAAAAAAATCAATAGCATAATGATTTGGAATGTAATTTAATACCTTACCAAACAACTTTGATACCATGGTCTTCCATTTATCTTTATACTATTCTTTCATTATCATTGTAAGGATTTCTACGTATTATATGTTTTGTTTTGTGGATTTGTACCAAGAATGTTACTTGATATTTCTTTACCTTCCCAAAGAACTACCTAAAACTTGTCAGTCATAAATATATGGAAGAGGAAATATGGATAGATAGAGATAGAGATGCACACACACACACACACACACACACACACACACACACACACACACACACACATATATATATATATATATATATATATATATATATATATATATATATATATATATATATATATATATATATATATATATATATATATATATATATATATATATATATATATATATATATATATATATATATATATAAGAGAGAGAGAGAGAGAGAGAGAGAGAGAGAGAGAGAGAGAGAGAGAGAGAGTCTATGTATGTGAGTAACAAAGATATAAAGGTAGGGATTGGGAGGTAGACATGGAGAGTTTGTGAATTAGAGAGACATACGCATATAACAATAGAGATGGATGGAGATCCATAAATATATCACAATATCAACATTTGATATATATTTTACTATCGGCATAACCATTGCACCCCTCAAACGTGCAAGTGTTAGTATACATAAATGATGGATGTATGGATAACCTTGTACAACTTAAATAAAATCAATTGAAAAATTATTTAAGCTAATATCAATATTTTCCCCATAAATAAAAGAGTAATTGATCTTTCTAAGTGTACATAGAGAAAGCTTAGTTAAAAAATGATGTCTATATTTTCTCACACATTTATGGAAATGTTAGATTATTTCTAAGGCACATTGTAGGTTGTCTATTTTCTTGAAAGTTTACAAATTTAGTTTGATTTTTTGTAGGACAACTTTTTGGATTGGAAGTTGAAAACTCTAAGTAGGGAAAGTAGGGATGGATATCCCTTCTTTTATTGGTTTCAAGAAATTAGTTGGGCAAGTCTTATTAAAGAAGTTAAAACTTTGAAATAATTCAAGGGTAGAAAAGTAATGATTTTCTATTTCTTCTTTATGTTCTTGTACGCCTTAAAATTTGACACATGTGACTTCTTGTGGTCTTTTTAAGCTACCTTGTTGATAATATTGATTTTCCATTTCGAATTTTTGGATGATGTGGTCCTTAGCCTCTCTCCCCAAATGTGGAGGCTGCCATTGGTGCTAGTATGACTAGGTTGTGTTCTTTACCACAATTTCTCATTTGGAACTAATTTAGGCCTCTCTTGCATATGATCCTGTTGCCTTGGAGGTGGACTATGGTAGGATTAATGCTCATGATGAATTCATAGATTCATTACAAAATGAGTTCTTTGATTAGACATCATTTCTTATAATACAAGGAGACTCTAGTTGAGGAGGTAATTGATAACTCCCTCCTCTCTCTTTGATTGAAGGATGTTGAAAATGATGCCTTGGATAGTTGTATGGAGGAGGATGTCTTCGTAAATATACATTAGAATATAGTGTGTGGTTTGCAAGGGAGAGAAATGAGGTTTTGTAAGCTAGATGGATTGTAAAATGTTCTAAGACATTTACTTCTTGGTCATGTGGTTTGTTGTTATTTTTTGATTAGCTATTTTTACTTTGATGTTTTCTTTTATCGATGCTTTAGAAACCCACCAAAACTTATTTACCCTTTAATAAAAATAGGATATCAAAGCTAATATGAAAAAAATGACAAATTCTAAACTAATTAGAATAAACCAAACTAATTTCATAAAACATGAAATTCATACCTAGGCTACATTTTGGGTTGATATGAAAATGTGGTCCTAATATTTAAATAAATCCAAGTCCTTTTTTGCTTGCTCTTCTTTTCTTGATTACTTTATTGTTAGGTCAATCTCAAAGGGGAAGATATGTTGGTAAAGGGGAATAGGAATGTGATGGGAAATATTGATAGTTTTTTGGGTGGAGTTATTTTCAAAGGTAATTATGATAATGATCCAATTATATTGCAAGCATAAGACTTTCTCAAAGTTGGACCCTTCCAAAAGTTCATAGTTGTGAATTTTATGCATGAACTTGTTAGGGATGGTATGCAACAAAATTTGATATAAATTGAACAAAATAAAAGGAGGAATACAATACAAATTCATGTTTTGGAAGAATATCAAGTATGAAGTTGAAATTTAAAAACTTGGTCATCTGGTTTGTTGTTGGTTGTTGATTAGCTATTTTTACTTTGATGTTTTCTTTTATTGATTCTTTAGAAACCCATCGAAACCTATTACCCTTTAATAAAAATAAAATATCAAAGCTAATATAAAATAATTGACAAATTCTAAATGAATTAGAATATACCAAAGTAATCTCATAAAACATGAAATTCATACCTAGACTACAATTTGGGTTGATATGACAATGGGGTCCTAATATTAATTAAATCTAAGTCCTTTTTTGTTTTCTCTCTTTTTTGGATTACTTTATTGTTAGGTTAATCTCAAAGGGGAATATATGTTGGTAAAGGGGAATAGGAATTTAAGGGGGAAGGTTGATAGTATTTTGGATGGAGTTGTTTTCAAAGGTAATTATGATAACGATCCAATTATATTGCAAGCATAAGAATTTCTCAAAGTTGGACCCTTTTAAATGGTCATGATTGTGAATTTTATACATGAACACTTGTTAGGGATGACATGCAATAAAATTTGAGATAAATTGAACAAAATCAAAGGAGGAATACAATACAAATTCATGTTTTGGAAGAATATCAAGTATGAAATTGAATGACATGTTCATTATTTTTAATGAAATCGCTCCTTTTGTTAATCATGAATTCATTTTAGCACAATCATAACTCTTGCGATGAACATGTTGAATATTGCAACAATAAAAATATTAAGACAACGAACATTGATATGCTAGAATGTATGGAAAACATTATGGGAAGCCCACATTTATTGAAAAGAATGGACATTGTTGCAACAAAAGTTGTAAGTATTGTTGCAAACTCACTAAAATAGAAAAATAAAAGTTGTTACTTGAGAATAAAGGTGAAAAATCATTGACAAGTGATACAAATGGAAGATCCTAGAATTTTAACAAACAAGGACTTTCCTTAGAGACATACATGGAGTATCACACATTCATCTCTATCATTCCATATCAACTTATTTGAGAGTTACTCTAGTTGAGGAAATTTCATCTAGTCAACTAGAGTAAGTCACCATTTCATATCCTCTAGTTGAGGAAACTTCATATATAATTGATATTTCCAAGTCTAGTGCATCTTCCAAGGGTTTAGTGCAACACGATCTTCATCCTCTTTCAAATATAGCTCATTTAGACACTACATTGCATTCTTGTTTGTAGAGTCCCACATTGATGACTCAGAGGAAACAATTGAGGATATTAATATCCTCTTTCCTAAAAAATCCTATGGAGTTGCATCTTATGGTGTTATTGTTAGGAATGTGAACACTGAGAGGGGGGGGGGGGGGTGAATCAGTGTTCTATACTTAATTACTTTTCTGATACTTTGATACTTAACTTAATTGCTTAGTTACTGAAATGAACATTAATGCAAGTAAAATAAACATTCATAAAACATGACACCAAATATGATTACAGGGAAACCAAAATAGGTAAAAACCCCAGTAGGAATTGACACCCACTAAGAACTACACTAGTGTATTATGATCCATGTTAGAAGATCTTGCAACCCTATTAGGAGTTGTTCTTTACAATGCTTTAGTATAGTGACCTGGTCAAGGGTCGGACCCTGTTAGGAGTCTTTTACAATTAACCATGTTAGGGGCGGGGACACACTATCCTAGAGCTCACTGCTCAAGTGGTGAAGGCTACAACCTTCTGGATATGAGATATACACTATATCTGCAAGGTGAATTGGTGTAATGACACTACTTGTCTAATCAGTTCCTTTGGTGTGATGATGCTTTAGCCTCTTTTCAAGCTCTACCACATTCTATCTGCTCTTCACATACTTCTTCTCTACTTATCCGATCTCTCTTTCTCATGCCATACCAAATTACAAGGGCGCATGTCTTATATATATGCGCATACAAAATTATTTACTAGGTCGACCCTTTAACCTATTACATACAACACTTCCAATTGAATTGGCTCAAGCGTGTTTACATATATTCACATTAAAATGTCTATGACCTAAATACAATAGGCGCATAGCCTTTATAAAACAATATTACAAGCACTAATCAAAATACAAATAGTCGGCTCCATGCTTTGTCCTGTTCTGTCGCTTACTATCTGTGCCACTTCATCTGACTATAAATTCCTCATACTGACTCATATCATCATGCACTCTTAGAATTAGCATGAATAAATGTTTAGAAGCTTATCTTCAAGGGTGCATGTCATAAATCTATCATACGTACGTGCGGTGATGCTCTGATCACCTGGTGCTCTGCTATCTGTCCAGTTTTCCATACTTAGCCATTTTTATGATCTTCAATATGCACTGACTCCAAAACTTCATAAGACTTCCCATAGTGACAACCCTAAATATAGTCATATACTTCAGTATAGTCAACTTTCCAACAATCTCCCCCTTTTTCATTGATGGCAACAAAGGAATATGGTGAAGTTACTAACTATATCCTTATACAAAATTTCATAATACATACTCTAACTTATATCTCCCCTTATGTACTATACTTTTCTTTACATCATTTACAAGGCTCCATATTCTTCCTTCTACATACTATACTCCCCCTTTGACATTAATGACAAAGGTGCTCAAAAAATGTATTCACAACTACTTACAAAGTGAAGACATCTGGATATGCTAATTTTAGATTAGCAATCTCATTTTGCCAAAATTTCTTCAGTGTGTCTATTGTCTGGAGATGGGCGCAAAAAGCATATGTTAACTTTTCCATCTTCTCCAATTCTGCACATGGACCTTGATCATATGTCACCATAGTGGCATCGATCTCCTTGATGTTCTGATTCAAGACATCTAGTGAGGGCGCAAGAGCATTTCTCAGCTATGTTTGCCTTGTCCTTATCTTGGACATTTCTTTTTCTTTATTTTCTATATTTTCCACTTCTCCCTTGTATACATTGTTGCACATGTTTACATCTATAGTGGGATCTTCTACTAATTTCCTCACTTGATCTATCATAGCCTCTACCTCCTAAATTTTCTTATAGAGATCTACAGTCAGCTTGTCTTGGTTCATGCAGTCTGCTATGAGTTTCCTTCCTTTGGCTGAAAATTATTTCAGTGAAGCTTGACCAACCTTTAAAGAGCTGAGATCAAGTGAAAAGTTTGCAGTTAGCTCAACCAATCTATTCTTAAGATACTTCTCTTCTGCTACCTTAGCCGATGATTCTTCTAGGCACAAGAAGTTTTCCTTGAAGCTTGATAGGCTATTGCTGACATCCTCCACTGAGTGCACTTTTGGTACCTTCTTCTCTACTAAAAGTAGATTGTTTAAGATGTCTATTGACTTAACAAATAGAGGATTTCTCATTACTTGTTTCTCCTTGGCCTTCTCCATAGCAAGGACACTGATCTTGATCAGGTATTCTTCTCCCCAAGAGTCCAAGCTTGTAGTGTCAAGGGTCAAACTTGACAACAATGATTCTCACCACATGGGAGTGATGGGTGTGTTGTTCATCATTTCTATCTTAATCTCCACATACATTTCAACTGAGGGTTCATCTACTGTTTCCTTTTCTACCTCCTCTTCTCCTCCTTTCTCCTTTTCATTTTCTTTCTCCTCTTCTTCTTCTTGACCTGTTATATCTTCTATCATGAATACATCCTCTTGGTGCTTAGGTGAAATATCACCACATAGAATTTTTGCCTCTTGTGTACTTACAAAGACTTCCTCAACTTTTTCTAAGTCTTTATCAGTGGCTGCCATTGATATTTCCACATTATCAATCATTATTGTGTTATCTTCTTGAGTTGCGATCATGGGTGCAAACTTTATTTCAACTACAGGCACTGTTACCGAGGGTGTCAAGTCCTATGGACCTGTCATAGGTGTTTTTGAGACCTCAGCTTCTTTATCTTGCTCAACAAATGCTTGAGTGATGGGCACATATAGAGGTTGTATGCACTGTTCAAGGAACACTTTCTCAAAAGCTTTTTATGTCTCCTTGGTTATCTTCTCATAATCCTTGTTCATTATGTGCAATGTCCTCATCTTAGTTCTGAGGTGTGGCTTCACCAAACCTAGCAACAATGTTTTCTCATCAATTGAAAATACTGGAAGATTGTCATCTAGTGTTTTCTCTCTAATTCTGAAGTCTTCCCCTGTTGCTTGTCTTTTCAAGGAATCCAAAATTTCACAAACTTTATCTGGAATCACTGACTTCAGTTCTAGCATAGTCTTCTTGAATTTTATCATATGTTTGATCAACATTTCATGGATCTCAGACTTGTCAATCTCATGATATTTATCATAGAACTTAGATATCAATCTAATCTTCCTTCCTCTACCACTCTAGTCCTTAATACTTGAAGACTTGGTAGGAATCCCACCTGAGGAGGTGGTTGTAAATTTCTGCCTTTGCTTCTCATGGTTCTTGCTGAAGGGTGGCTTGTGGTAGTTTGCTTCTTCCTCTTAGGCATCTTAGGAGATGCTTCAATGGACTCCACATCAACTGTGTCTGTGGGCGCAAGATTGATATTATCTATTTTACTTTCTTCTTCCTTTTTATCATCAGTTTTCTCAATTTTTACCTTCTTCATCTTGGGATCATTTGTCTTCTATGTCTTAGCTTCCACAGAGGATGCACTCTCAACTGATGCCTTAAGGGATATTTGAGGCATTGTAGGTAGAATTTTATCTAAGTATAAGTTTGATACCTTCCCAGTTATATGAAAGTACATATAGATTATTAAAGACCCAAACTTGAATATTTTGGTCTTATCATGCTTGATTGCCCTTATGTTATCCATCAACTATGTGTGCAAGATTTCACACAAATTGAATTCTCCATTCTCCTTTACTATCCTGATGGTTTTTAAGAATAGTGATTGTGGACACACTATTGACCTTGTTAGCATGCTGAAATCTATAACCAAGAATCATAGACATCAATTTGATGTCCTTCTCCTCAATTGGCTCGATTGTCATCCCATGCTTATCACTCTAGGATTTGTAGGCTTGTTCAACCAATTTTCTGACATCCTTTCCAACTGGAAGATTGACACTTGTAGACCTGTCATCTCATGAATGGGATTAGTTGTGATTCTGACTGGTACTTCACCTAGCCAAAATAGGTCATCATGGATCCTTCTTAACGAGATCTTAATCCAGTCAGACTCAGAATTCATGCGATGTAGAATACTCAATAATAGGGTGGTCTTCTAGGTGCACAAACTCATCTATGAATGTTTTATCAGGTTTCATCATTGACTCAAGATGTGACCTAATTCTATCTAAACCAACTGGCTCCTTTTTGCAATACACATACGCGCGTATGTCTTCTACATGCATGATACCCATTGGGGTTCTTGAAAATGCTCCTTCTAGGTCATCTAGGGTGGACTTAAATGGATGCCTCTTAAAAACATATCTCTTTCTTTTAGCAACATCAAATACAACTGGTGTAGCCATGACTTACTTGATTAAATGCTTCTGAATGGTTTCTGAGATGATGCGTTGAGCCAGGGCTTCCTAACAAACTATTTTCCTTCTTCATTGATTGATTCAACTGCAACGCTTCTCAACTCAACTATTTGATCTTTTGTGCTTTCCAATCGCTCAACTTAGAATGCAATGTGAGAATAATGAATCTCTGATGGCTATAAAGAAAATTTTCTGCCATTAATGCTTGTCGCGTAAGTACAAAATGTAACTGTAAATTTCATTCTTTGTTTTTGCTAATGATCAGGTAGTGCACTCTTGCATACTACATCACATGGTCTCCAAATAGTTGTAGTCCAAGGTGCATACTCTGATAGTGATTATACTAGCCACATAGGGGTCTAGAGCTAATCTAGCTCCCCCTATGACCATGAAGGTCATTTAACCATAAATAGGAGGTGTGTCCATTGCGGATGCATCCTCAACTATTTCATCAACATTATCCTTCTTTTCTTCCTTCCAAATCAAGCTCACATCATTTGAAGCTTGCACAAACTTGACATCTCCTACTTCTAATATTGAGCTTTCTGACTTTTTAGGGCTTTCCTGTCTTTGCGCTCTTGTTCTATAGAACCTAGAGATGTGTCTAGCCTTGTTACATGAGTGAAAAATGACTGGAGGCTTGATATTCCTCGACGCATTAATGTGGGTTACCATATTGCACTATCTGGCTATGTGACCAATATAATTGCATATTTGACATGTAATGTTCTAAGAGTTTCTTACATTCTGTTGAGGATGACTTCTCTGACTTTGCTGATTCTGATTTCTTTGATTTGATCTACAATTCATAGCTCTATGACCAAACTTATTGCATGAATAACAATAACTATTAAAAGGTCTTATCTCTTTACAATTTCTTGCTATGTGACCATGCTTGTTACAGGCATAACAAGTCTTGTTTACCGGCTTGCGCTCATCCTTGGGTGGTCCAGTTTAAACTTCTGTATGATTTCCTATCTTCTTAGCTTATGTAGATTCTTCTAATGCTTTCTTTCTTTCTCACATGTCATTGATCTAATTTTGTGCTTCATTGAACCCAATACTGCTGGTGTCTCCTTTAATCTTCTATGCATACAATTATGACTCTATAAGATCCTTGCTTGTGTGAAATTTATCGATATGGTTCTTTTCCTCAGTCAATTCAGATTCCATCTATTTCTTGATGTTCTCTAACTCCAAAATTTTCATGTTTTCTTGTCTTAGTTCTTCATCTAACTGATTGTTCTCTTTGACCTGTTCTTCATAGGCTTCTTGATTGTTAAGAAGTTTTTAATCCAACTCTTCAATTTGATCTTTCAGAGATGTGTTTTCCTCATTTATCTTTTTGACCATTTTTCCCAAATCACTTGTGGAACAGTCTTTTAGATATTTTCTCAAATTTTTAATGATTGCATGAGAATCACTAACCTTTTCTTTTAGTTCTTCAATTTCTTTTTCAAATTTGTCAAGGTCTTCAAGAGCTTCTTCAAGATTCTTTTTCAGATGTTTCATTTATCCCTTATCCATGATCTCCTAAAGTAGTTAAACTTATCTTCAGAGGACCAGAGCTCTGATACCAATTGTTAGGAATGGGAACACTGAGAGGGCGGGGGAGGGGGGTGAATCAGTGTTCTATACTTAATTACTTTTGTGATACTTTGATACTTAACTTAATTGCTTAATTACTGAAATGAACATTAATGCAAGTAAGATAAACATTCATAACACATGACACAAAATATGATTATGGGGAAACCCAAATAGCTAAAAACCCTGGTGGGAATTGACACCCACTAAGAACTGCACTAGTGTATTATGATCCATTTTAGAAGATCTTGCAACCATGTTAGGAGTTGTTCTTTACAATGCTTTAGTACAGTGACCTGGTCAAGGGTCAGACCCTGCTAGGAGTCTTTTACAATTAACCATGTTAGGGGTGGGGACACACTTTCCTAGAGCTCACTACTCAAGTGGTGAAGGCTACAACCTTTTGGATATGAGATATACACTATATCTGCAAAGTGAACTGGTGTAGTGACACTATTTTTCTGATCAGTTCCTTTGGTGTGATGATGCTTTAGCCTCTTTTAAAGCTCTACCACATTCTATTTTCTCTTCACATACTTCTGCTCTACTTATCTGATCTCTCTTTCTCATGCCATATCAAATTACAAGGGCACATGTCTTATATATATGCGCATACAAAATTATTTACTAGGTCGACTCTTTAACCTATTACATACAACACTTCCAATTGAATTGGATCAAGCGTGTTTACATATATTTATATTAACATGTCTATGACCTAAATACAATAGGCACATAGCCTTTACAAAACAATAATACAAGCGCTAATCAAAATACAAACAGTTAGCTCCATACTCTGTCCTGTTCTGCTGCTTACTGTCTGTGCCACTTCATCTGACTATAAATTCCTCATACTGACTCATATCATCATTCTCTCTTAGACTTAGCATGAATACATGTTTAGAAGCTTATCTTCAAGGGCACATGTCATAACTTTGTCATACACACGTGCGGTGATGCTCTGATCACCTGGTGCTCTGCTATCTATCCAATCTTCCATACTTAGCCATTTTTCTGATCTTTTTCAATATGTGCTGACTCCAAAACTTCATATGACTTTGTTGCCATAATGAAAACACTAAATATAGTCATATACTTCAGTATAGTCAACTTGCCAACATTTATAGACACATCTTTGGACCCTCTTGTTGCATCTCTACATCATTCTTTGTAAAATTTTAACATTGGTGTGGAGATATTTGAGCATCATTTAATGGAGGGCTCACCATTACCTTTAGGCAATGATCTGGATTGGTTTTCATTAGATTCTAGATTTTCCATTTTTTTCATTTTGGCCTAGAATATTTGATTTTTTGGGGATAATTTCAACATAAACATTGGAACACTCTATAATAGTTCAAAGGCTTCATAAATCTTGACTAAACTTCTCTCATATTCTTTTCTAAAATGAGAAGATAATTTACATAATTTTTGTGTTTCTATTTCTTCCTAAGGGGAAGAAGGTTTTTTGACGAGATTAGATCATTTTCAACATTCAGTGTTAGGCATTTACCATCATTGTAGGAGCTTATTCATTGGGGAGGAGGGGTAGTGTTGAACGATCTTTCTCCTTTCTCATAGGAAATTGTTTTTTCCTCATTTGGGGTTTTCTAATTTTCATCTTGTAAAGAGCACATCTTCACCCTTGTTTAAGAGGGAGTTTTTTCCCTTTTGGGTGTTCTATTCTTCATGAGGTGCAGTATAGTTAGGAATTGTACTTGCTGATGGGTAAGCTATACTTAAGGGGTGTTGTTGATAGGTAATCATTCTTAAATGTTCTTAGGTGGCTTGTCCATGTGGCAAGTTACGTAGGGTGTTAGGTAGAAATTTTTCCCTTTATATACCTTCACTCCTCTCCTATGTAATCAATCACTCATCATCTTCATTTGTTTGTACTTTTCTCTTTTGTTGTTTCTAATTGCATAGTGCTCTTGGCTAAATCTCACAACCATCTTTAAATAAACAATTGGGGCAAGCTACTTCTTGTTACATCAAGAATCCTTTCCCTTTTTTATGGAGAAGAATCTATCTCCCTAATACAACAAATTTATGAAATATTTCCCTCAAGGTTTTTTTAAACCTTTGTTTAGGGGAAACAAATAGGAATGTTTTTTTAATTAAAATCAGCAACAAAACAAGGGTGTTGACCTTTACACAACCACAACCCATATGTATCAATAGAGATCAATGACACATTAATAGTAAAGGTGTTGGCTATTACAAGGGAAGGCCATAAATGAACCACAAGTAGAAAGCCTAGTTGCCCACATAAAGAGTGGGTAGACAAATGACCCACAACATGGGAAGGAGATTGAGAGGCTAAATAACTATTTTCTTACATTGTTGAACAACTATCCACACAATACTATCATTAGGATCCCCACCACAAGGAAGGGAAAGTGGTGAAACTCTAATTGAAAGTGTTGATGTATTGTAGCTACGGTTGGTAAATCTACATAAATGAAATATTAAACAATATATAATTATTATTATAATTACATGTGTCTTTGTGTGTGTATATATATGTATATATATATATATAATAATAATGTACATTATTTTATATATATATATATATATATATATATATAATAATAATGTACATTATTATATATATATATATATATATATATATATATATCTATAAATATTATGTATATATAAATATAAATTAATATAAAATTATTATATTAAATACCGATTGATATAATATCATGATGATCAAAATTTGTCTAGAGTATCGGATTAAGCACAACCACCGCTTAAATTATACAAAGTAGTGTGATCGGGGTTGGCATTGAAACTCAAAAATGATATTGAAGGGTCATGCCCATGATAGACATGACTCAATGAGGAGTCACGTACATCACGAACGTGGCCCTTCCTCCACTTCTCACACATATATATTAAAGACTGCCAAGACTCTAAAAAATACAATGATAAATACATACTTAGAGTGTCAAGTAAAATCGACGAGTTCGACAATACAATAAAATATAAATAGATTCGTACTCAGCATTATACTAAGATCTTTGTTTATAATACACACACACACACACACACACATGTATTATTACATTTGTAATATATTTATATATATATGTATATATCATTTATGAAGTCATATATAATAGACTGAGAATATATATATATATATATATAATAAAGAGATTTTGAAAGGAATCAACAGTCTATAATTTGATCTAAAATTAACATGGTATCAGAGCCAGGTTCCTTCGTTAAAGCCTAACTGCTTGAAGGAAGATCCAATTAGATTGAAGGAAGATCAAGATTAGATTTTTTGGAAATCTTGTACCCTACAAAATGAACAGAATTAGACTTGAGGATAGACTTGAAGGTGCTTCAAATTTTGAATCTTGGAAACTGTTGCCTAAAAATTCCCTGTCATTCTTTTTCGGCAGTCAAGACAAGTGGTAAGCGGTCATCAGTTAGCATCATGCAGTTGGTCACATGATCGCATGGGCCTTTCTGGCCGCATGCGATCATGCAACAAGCAGTAAGCGATCAAACCATAGTGAGGTGGCCGTTGATGACTAACACCTTACGGTTGGTCGCATGATCGCATGGGCTCTTCCGAGCCCATGTGACAAACCATCAACGGTTCCAGTGGTGGCAGTTTGCAGTCATCGGTTAACATCATGCGACAAGCAGTTAGTGGGGCCTGAGGTTTCTGCATTAGCGTAAGTGCAGTGAAGATCAACGGTGGTCGTATGATCTCATGGGATCTTCCGATCCCATGCGATCATGTGGCAATCATCTGATGGAGATCTGCTGAGTTAGGTGGGTCCTATGCTAGGGGCGCTGAGGTGTTTGCTGATGTGGTGGCTGGAACGAATAGAAGGTTTGACAAGTGGCAGATTTTGCGAGCCTGAGGTGTCATTTGTGTCAAGTGGAGGCAGATTATAAAAGACTTGTCACATGATCACATGAATCCTTTTTGGCTCATGCGATCATGCGACCGATGACCTTTTCATAGGGATGCTGAGGTGGCTTTCCTTGCAGGTCCAAGTGTCTTGCCTGGCTAAGTGGCATTTTCAAAGGGGTTTTCACATGATCGCATGAAGCCTTTTTGGCTCATGCGATCATGCGACCGATGATATTTTTAAGTTGAGCGGCCTATTTTTTATGGGCTTTCTTCTGAAGGCATTTTTGCAAGTGCAGGTAGCTGAAGAAATTGATGATTTTAGAGGTGGTTGCTGGGAGATTTTTTGCAGAGGATTTTAGATTGCCATTTTTGAGTCCTTTCAAGGATCTGGGATTGGATTTTTTGAGCCTTAATGGCTTAGTGGGGTTGCAGGGAGGTAGATGGATGAGGTCTTTTGTCTGCAAGTTGATCAATTCAAGGATGGACATGCAAAGAAGTATCTGATCGGTTGAGATATTTGCACATTTTCATTTATGATTAGAAGTGACTATTTTAGGGATGATTATTATATTACAGATTAATGTAGCCCTAATTGAGATATTTTTGATTCCTGCCTGCGGGCAGAGTTGTATATATTGTTTTTTTTGGAGCTTTTGAGCTCATAATTCACATTTTGTAAAAAGAGAAAGTCTTTCCTTGGAGAACTATCTGTAGCATTTCTGCTCTCTGGTTTTTCACATCTTGTAAGTTTTTCATTGATAATACAAGCATTGCAGAGGCATTTTTGTGACAGTCTTTCATGTCCTTGTGTTTCCCTGTTTGCATTATCTCTTATTGGATTGAAGTTTATGGATGCTTTCAGTGATTCCTAGTTTCCCTGATTCCTCTTACTTTCAGTTTGAATGTGCGCTACTGTGTCTGATCTAATCTGAGTGAGTTTGTGGGTATTCTTCAGCCCCTATCATTCTGTCTCATTCCTGTGCCCCCTTTTGCTGAAGAGAATGTCTGCTTGCAGGTCATAGATTGTGTCTAATTTTTAGGCCCTCTTATGAAATACTTATGCCAGCCTATTCAGTAAGTTGTGATCCCCTAGACCTAAGCCTTTCACTGGTTTCACTCCTCATACTGCAATTCATACCCTAGTTTTTGGTGCATCACCTAGTAGGATAGATTTGCTTTTAGTCATTTCCCTTTTATGCATTCCTTCTATCCCTTTCCCTCAAAAGTTTACTTTCCTGTTAAAAGCAAATCAAGGTGATTATCCAAGAGGAACCAGCCTAGAATATGGAGGTCTCATCTCGGTTAGCAAAAGGTCCCACAACCTTGAGATGAGTCCCATGTTATACTAGATTATCAAGACTACGAGAGCTTGAGATCAGAGGCACAAATTTAGTGTATAAAAATTTCTGGCATGCCCGGTGGGATGACAAAGAATTTCATTCATTGAAGATTGTGTCATCTCTGATATGCAGATTGCATAATACAGACCTTTAGAGGTTGTTCTATCAAGTATATCTGGTGACTCCACTAGTTTCAAAGATTCAGACTAACCTTGTTTAAGGTTGATGAGAAGGATCGAGACTAGAAGCTCAAAGCCTACCAAATTTTTAGAGTTGCCCTTAAAAAGAAGCTACAAAGGCAAGTCAACTCAGAGAGAGTCTCCTGCAAGAAGAGTCCAATCTACACCTCTTGATACTTCAGTGAGGAGACCTCTCCTCTTTCATTTCAGAAGAAGAGGCAGATCTCTGACCAGAGATCTAGAAGAAGAAGAAGATCCAAATCTAGCAAATACAGCTCATATAGTTGTTAATCTTCAGGTTACACCTCCTACAATGGCTAGAAATTTTTCCTTTGCACCTTTCAATCAGGGGAGCCCATTAAATTTTGCAGTGCATCATGATGTGCCCTTGGTGGCATTAAAGAGTATACCTAATTTCATAGGGGAGGGACAGACAACAACCTTTGAACACATAAGAGATGTGACCACCATTTGCAGCATACACAACATTACTCAAGAGGATGTGGTCACCAAATTATTAGTGGCATCTCTGAAAGGTAAGGCTCTAGAGTGGTTTAGAACTTTAACTGTTGGTTCTATTACTTCATGGGATGAATTAGGGGATGCATTAAGAAAGCATTTTGAGGATAAATTAGATAATTTGTCTCTGGTTGAGTAATTAACAACTATAAAGAGAGACCCTCAAGAGAAAATGACAGATTATAATAGTAGATTCCTTAAAACATGGAATAGAATCCCAATCTTTGTAAGGCCATCAACTGACCATGCCTTCCTGTACTACTTGCAAAGTCTAAATAACCAAATTTATGTCATGATCCAGTCTATGGGTGGTACCACTTTACCCCAAGCCTTTGACACTGCTGTCAGGGCTGAAAATTGTTTGATCCAAGCAGGCATGATACAAAGAAGACCTCCCATGCCTATCTTCCCTAGTCTTCAGCCCATTGCACTTGCACAAGTACCCCCATTTACCCCTATTCCCACAATTTCAGCACCTCAAGCTAGTACCAGTGGTCAGGAACATGCTGCAACAAATTTCTCCCAAGAGTTGCAAGAGGTGAAGAGTAGTCAGCAAACTAGTATACAAGAAATGACAAATTTGCTGCAGACTCTAACCAAAGAGGTCACAAACTTGAAGAAACAAAACCAAGGCATCAGGCCACCCTTCCAATCACAAGGGCAAGGTCCTAATCAGAAATACCAAAATCAAGGACAACCTTATCAACAAAATAGGCCACCATACCAAGGAGGCTATCAAGGAAAAAGACAAAACTTTAGTCAAAGACCATTCCAACCATATAACCCTGCACCTCTTAATTCCGTAAATCTAGTCAGGGATATGGTTCCTAGTCAAAACAATATGGCCATGGATAATGAATGGTGTTTCCCATGCAATCAGCCCCACAATCAGGCTACGTGTTCTAATGGATGGATGAACCAAGCACTAATGGTTCAAAATCCTTCACAAGCTCAAACAAAAGTGCCTTCTAGTGGGACAGCTCCTCAACAAGAAACACAAGAGAAAGAGACTGCTCTTTTCAATTGGGAGCAACCATATTTCAATGGAGTCAATGATGAAGCTATTTTGGTTGCCTACACAAGAGAAAAGAGAAGAGCCCAAGACATGGAGAAAGCAGATTTTGGTACTAAGGCCACTACATCTGTAGAGCCATTGCAGCAAATTGCCCCTATCACATCCAAGGAGGCCCCTATCGTCACAAGAAAAGAAGGCCAAGTTCCAAAAGAAGCTGAACTCATCATAGTAAAAGCACAACAAAGAGTACACACTGTGGCACCTTATAATATTGTAGACAACATGAAGAAGGTGAATGTCACCATGTCTATGTGGGACTCTTTGTCTATTCCAGGACAACCTGAAATATTGGAGAAAGCCATGAGAGAGGTAGCAAATCCTCAACCTGCAAAAGAAGCTGCAAAAATAGTGTTGGTCAACACTGATCAAGAAAAGGAGACTCCAACTAGCAACTCCAAGGCCAATACCATGCAAGGTAGGAATTTAAAGCCACCTCCCTTTTACGTATCTTTAATTATTGGGAAATCTTTAGTGCATAATTGTATGGTAGATAGTGGAGCTACTAGCACTCTAATGCCCAAGAGAGTGGCTGATCAATTAGGACTTAAATATGAACCCTTCCAAAAGAAGGTTACACAACTTGATGGATCCTCAGTCAGTACTATAGGTGTGGCCAAGGATACCAGTCTAATTCTCCATGCTAGTCCTAATTTTTCCATTCTCCTTGACATATATATCATAGATCTTCCTACATTGTTTGCCATATGTCTCTCAAGGGAGTTCACAGCCAAGATAGGAGGTTATCTTTCTTCTGACTGGTCTCACATGCTCTTTCATACAAGGTATGGTACCAAAGTCACCATCAAATCAGAAGCCTTAGCAATACATCATATAGAGCCATATGTGTCCAATTCTGTCAATACTAATTGTCCTATATTTGATGACAATGATTTCCCAACCACTAGTGAAGCAAGCACCAAAATTGAGAATATCCTTGATATTCTCCTAGATGAAAGAACCTCAGAGACCCAAGAGAGTCTTGTTTGAAATTTTGGTTTGGGGAGTTATCTGATTCAAGAAAGTGGAGCCATAGAACCAAGCCTTCTCAAAGAATACACTGATTTGGATGATCGGGGTAGTCAAGTTTGGGAACTATTTTTTGATGGAGCTAGAAGTAGACATGGTTCTTGTGGAGGTGCTATGCTGGTGTCCCCAAAAGGAGAAAGGTATTATACTACCTTTAGATTCATTTTTTCCTGCACCAGCAACACTGTAGAGTATGAAAGTTTGGTTAATGGACTAGAATGGGCTAGAAAAAGAGGGCTTAAAGCATTAAAAGTATATGGTGATAGTGAAATTGTTGTCAGCCAAGTAAGAGGGATGAGTGCAACCAAAAATGATGTCATGAAAGCATACAAACATAGAGTTTGGGATGTAATTGAAAATTTCCATGCTTTCAATATCGTTGCTATCCCTAGAAAATTAAATCAAAATGCTGATAGGTTAGCTGCTATTGGATCTCAGTTTGACATCCCCAATAGCATTTCAAAAGAGGCAAATCAGCAGCACATCAAGATTATTGTCAGACCTTCAATTCCAGATAATAATATTAGTTGGCAAGTGTTTGACAATAATGAACAAATTTTGCAGTTCTTGTTTGAAGAAGATGTCTTTTCAAGGCACAATCAAAAGAGATTATCACAGAGCTATGGTGATCAAGTGATACAACTTAGATCTAATAATATGCCTAAAGGTCTTGTCACCTTAGAGACTATCTTCAACAAGGATGATGGAGTCAAGAAAAATAAAGCTGGCCTGGTAGTCCAACAGGAACATTGTGCTGAATTAGAGTTGGAACCAGGTAAGAGCCTACAATTTGGAAAAGTAAACACTAATTCAAAAAAGAAAGCTTACACTAAATTATTCAGAGAATTCAGTGATGTTTTTGCATGGGGGTATGGAGACCTCAAGGGTTTTGATCCTACCCTTGCTCAACACACTATTGAATTGGAGCCTAATGCTAAACCAGTGAGGCAAAAGCAAAGGCCTGTTAATCCCAAGCTTGAACCACTGATGCATAAGGAAGTACTCAAACTAATAGAAGGTGGCATCATCTACCCCATCAAACATACTAGTTGGGTTTCCAACCTTGTTCCTGTCAGAAAGAAGAATGGGGAGCTGAGGTTGTGTGTTGATTTCTGGGATTTGAACAGAGCCTCATTAAAAGAGTGCCATCCACTACCCTCTATGGAACAAATTCTACAATGTGTCTCTGGATCTGAGAGATTCTCATTGTTGGATGGCTATTCAGGATACAATCAAATCTTAGTGAAAGAAGAGGATCAATATAAGACTGCATTTACAACCAAGTGGGGAACCATGGCATATCAGAAGATGCCCTTTGGTTTGTCAAATGCAGGTGCTACATTTCAAAAGGCAATGGATATGGCCTTTAAGGGCCTCGTGTACAAGTTTGTGCTAGTCTACCTAGATGACATAACTATCTACTCAAAGCATGCAGTAGACCACATCAGGCATTTGAGGCAGATTTTTGAAAGATGCAGAGAATTTGGGATATCCCTTAATCCCAAGAAATGTGTGTTTGCATTTCATGAAGGAAAACTATTGGGATATGTAGTATCCAAAGAAGGAATTACAGTGGATCCTGAGAGAATTGCAGCCATCTTGGAACTACCATTGCCACATCACAAGAAAAGTCTTCAATCTTTCATAGGAAAGATTAACTTTGTTAGGAGATTCTTGCCTAACATTGCAGAGTTACTCATGCCTTTGACAGCCATGTTGAGGAAAGGTTCAGCCTTCAGTTGGACCAAAGATAGAAAAGTTAACTTCCAAGCTATTAAAGGAGCCTTAATAGAGGCTCCTGCTCTCCTAAACCCAAATTTTAGTAAGGATTTTATCCTTTATGCTTATGGGGGTCATGATGTCATATCTGCAATGTTGACTCAAGAAAATGCTGAAGCATTGGAGCAACCTATTGCTTTCTTTAGCAAAGGTTTAGAAGAGTATGAACAAAGATACTCTTTTGTAGAAAAACATGTTCTTGCTGTGGTAAAGAGCCTCAAAAAAATTAGACATTTGTTGACTCATAGTAAGGTGCATTTGATGGTTACTCATCCAAGTGTCAAGGAATTTTTTCTTTCTAAGGACCTAAATGAAAAAAGAGTTGGTTGGATCACTAAGGTGATGGAATATGACATAGATATTCAGACTACCAAGCTGGTTAGAGGAAGAGGTCTTTGTGAGCATCTGGTGGAAGATGGAAGTTCAAAGAAATTGGAATATATAGATGCATCTCTGGTGGTGCATTCTATAGGAGCAAGCCAAGGTAGCTAGCTGGTTGCCTAATATGATCAATTATTTGAAGATAGGACAATGTCCTGCAGGCCTAGATTCAGCAAAAAGGAGGTATTACAGGCTACAATCTGTTCCTTTTGTGCTGATAGATGAAATTCTTTTCAGAAAGGATCACAATGGTGTCCTTCTAAGGTGCATAGATTCAGAAAGGGTTGCAGATGTCTTATTTGAGTTTCATGATGGAGCTTCTGGTGGCCATTTCTCTCCTAGGACTATGACTTTTAAGATCATGAGGGCTGGATACTATTGGCCATCTATCTTCAAAGATAGTCATGATTATGTTAGAAGATGCGTCAAATGTGCTATTTTTGTAGGGAAAGAAAGATTTGCAGCTCTGCCCCTATAGCCAGTCAAAATAGAGCATCCCTTCATGAAGTGGGGTATAGACTTCATTGGCATGATTAACCCTCCATCTAGTGCAGGACACAAGTGGATAATCACTGCAACCGATTATTTCACTAGGTGGACAGAGGCAATTGCTTTAAAAGAAGCTAATGAGAATGCTATTTTAAGTTTTTATGATGACATCATTCATAGATTTGGCATTCCAGATTCTATAGTTTCAGACAATGCATTAGCATTTATAGGCCTCAAAGTCTCAGAGTGGGCAGTCAAGAAGGGCATTTGTCTGAATACAAGTTCCAATTACTATCCTCAGGGGAATGGTTTGGCAGAATCAACAAATAAGAATCTAATTAGAATAATCAAAAAGACCCTGCATGACAGTGAGAGGGACTGGCATACTAAATTGAAATCTGCCTTGTGGTTAGATAGAATTACTCCAAAGAAAATCATTGGTAATTCCCTATACATGTTGGTGTATGGTAGAGAGGCCAAGTTATCTATTTCAACTGAATTACCAGCCTTGGACTTGGCCACTCAGTATGCCTTGTTTGAGGAAAATGATCCTATGCGAATCAGATATGCCCAGTTGATGGAGCTAGAAGAGATCAGAGATAAATCAATGCAAGAGATGGCATTCCATCAGAGTCAAACAAAGAGAAGCTTTGATAAAAGAGCCAGGGTCAGAAACTTCAAGCTTGGAGATGTAGTTCTCAAATGGGATGAGTTCAGGTCAAAACCTGGCAAGCAAACGAAGTTTGATTCCTTTTGGGGTGGGCCATTTGTTATAACAGAGTGCAGAGGATCCAACGCTTTTCAGCTTTCAACCCTTCAAGGAGATGCCCTGCCAATCTCAGTGAATGGTTTCCACTTGAAGCCTTTCTTTGAGGTTAATCCCTCTCTGTAGGTCCTTCTTGTAAATCCTTGTAAATATTCTTCCTGCTTTCTTCTAGCTTTCTAGTTTAGTTTTTCCCTGTTTTCCCAAGAGGTGCTCATGCGCAAGTTTGTCTTCCCGGTTTAGTTTTTGTCCCTCTCCCTGTCAGAAAGTTTTTGTGCTAAAAAATTGACTCCTATGCCCATTGGATTGTGTCAAGGCAACTGGTCTAAGTGTCTAGCAGGCTGACATCCCACAGAGGTTGCCAAAATGTTGCCTAAAAATTCCTTGTCATTCTTTTTTGGCAGTCAAGACAAGCGGTAAGCGGTCATCAGTTAGCATCACGCAGTTGGTCGCATGATTGCATGGGCCTTTCTGGCCGCATGCGATCATGAGACAAGTGGTAAGTGATCAAACCACAGCAAGGTGGTGGTGAATGACTAACACCTTACGGTTGGTCGCATGATCACATGGGCTCTTTCGAGCCCATGCGACCATGCGACAAACCATCAACAGTTTCGGTGGTGGTGGTTTGCAGTCATTGGTTAACATCATGCGATAGGCAGTTAGTGGGGCCCGAGGTTTCTACATTAGCGTAAGTGCAGCGAAGATCAATGATGGTTGTATGATCTCATGGGATCTTCCAATCCCATACGATCATGCGGCAACCATCCGATGGGGATCTGCTGAGTTAGGTGGGTCCTATGCCAGGGGTGCCGAGGTGTTTGCTGATGTGGTGGCCGGAATGAATAGAAGGTTTGACAAGTGGTGGATTTTGTGGGCCCGAGGTGTCATTTGTATCAAGCGGAGGTAGATTATAAAAGACTTGTCACATGATCACATGAAGCCTTTTTGGCTCATGCGATCATGCGACCGATGACCTTTTCGTAGGGATGCTGAGGTGGCTTTCCTTGCAGGTCCAAGTGTCTTGCCTGGCTAAGTGGTAGTTTCAAAGGGGTTGTCGCATGATCGCATGAAGCCTTTTTGGCTCATACGATCATGCGACCGATGATATTTTTAAGCGGAGCGGCCTATTTTTTATGGGCTTTCTTCTGAAGGCATTTTTGCAAGTGCGGGTAGCTGAAGAAATTGATGATTTTAGAGGTGGTTGCTGGGAGATTTTTGCAGAGGATTTTAGATTGCCATTTTTTAGTCCTTTCGAGGATCTGGGATCGGATTTTTTGAGCCTTAATGGCTTAACGGGGTTGCAGGGAGGTAGATGGATGAGGTCTTTTGTCTGCAAGTTGATTAATTCAGGGATGGACATGCAAAGAAGTATCTGATTAGTTGAGATATTTGCACATTTTCATTTATGATTAGAAGTGACTGTTTTAGGGATGATTATTATATTGCAGATTTATGTAGCCCTAATTGAGATATTTTTGATTCCTGCCTGCAGGTAGAGTTGTATATATTTTTTTTTTGGAGCTTTTGAGCTCAGAATTCACATTTTGTAAAAAGAGAAAGTCTTTCCTTGGAGAACTATCTGTAGCATTTCTACTCTCTGGTTTTTCACATCTTGTAAGTTCTCATTGATAATACAAGCATTGCAGAGGCATTTTTGTGACAGTCTTTCATGTCCTTGTGTTTCCCTGTTTGCATTATCTCTTATTGGATTGAAGTTTATGGATGCTTTCAATGATTCTTAGTTTCCCTGATTCCTCTTACTTTTAGTTTGAATGTGCACTACTGTGTTTGATCTGATCTGAGTGAGTTTGTGGGTATTCTTCAGCCCCTGTCATTCTGTCTCATTCTTGTGCCCCCTTTTGCTGAAGAGAATGTCTGCTTGCAGGTCATAGATTGTGTCTAATTTTTAGGCCCTCTTATGAAATACTTATGCCAACCTATTCGGTAAGCTGTGATCTCCTAGACCTAAGCCTTTCACTGGTTTCACTCCTCATACTGCAATTCATACCCTAGTTTTTGGTGCATCACCTAGTAGGATAGATTTGCTTTTAGTCATTTCCCTTTTATGCATTCCTTCTATCCCTTTCCCCTCAAAAGTTTACTTTCCTATTAAAAGAAAATCAAGGTGATTATCCAAGAGGAACCAGCCTAGAATCTGGAGGTCTTATCTTGGTTAGTAAAAGGTCCCACAACCTTGAGATGAGTCCCATGTTATACTGGATTATCAAGACTATGAGAGCTTGAGATCAGAGGTGCAAATTTAGTGTATAACAGAAACTACAAATGATGCTAATACTAAGAATGAATGAGTTAAAAATATGCATATAAAATCCTCTTAAATTGAGTGAGAATGAAGAGAAAAGACAATGGTAAAATGACAACACCAGAGCAATGGAACTATTAGTAGATGGAGTAAAAGATCATCTACTACCTATAATCACAAAGTTGGATTTTGCGTATGAAATTCTCAAAGCCCTGGAAAACATGTATGAGATCAACAACACTAGCATGATTCTTAATCTTAAAAATCAACTCTCTAATATTAAAATGAATAAAGGAGAAACCATCACCTCATATTTTATGAGGATAACAGAATTAAGAAACCAAATCTCAAAAATTGGTCATATATATGATAATAAAGAGTTAATTATGGTAAATTTAAATGGACTCCCTATGTCATGGGAAAAATTCAGACAAGGAATAAGTGCTCACTCCAAACTTCCCAAATTTGGTCGACTAAAAGCGGACTGCATTCAAGAAGAGTGCAATCTAATATCTAGAGGAATCAATGTGGAATCCACAAATGAAGATATTCATATTCTCACTGCTAAATTGAAAAGAAAAAAGGGAAACAAATCAAATGGAAAACAATCGTTCAAGAAACATAGAGACCTCTCTACAATACAATGTTATGGATGCGACAAATATGGTCACACTGCATTAAAATGTCCCGAAAGACTTAAACTTCAAGCTTCCCTTGTTGAATTTAGTAATTTAGATTTGTATTCAGAGAAACTTGTATTCTAAAGAACTTCAAGATATCTTGTGATTAAGAGGGAGTTCATTGATAAAGATGGAACACTTATGAGGTAAACTTGATATGATTGTAAAATTGATTATTTTACTAATGTTATTTCATTACTATATGGGCCCTATGTAAATCATGAGGAAGTGACAACTTCAAAATGATTATCACTTATATTTGTTAAATTTATTGGAAGGTAACGATCTTAAAATAACTCAATCTTCTATCATAATAGACATCTTATGATGTCTGAAACAGATCATGATAGATGATATCTTGCATGGTGGATTGAGTTCCTTAAACAAGCCATGATATTCTATTGTGATAGACATCTTATGATGGCCGAAATAGATCATGAATGATGATATGAATGTTCCTATGGTAAGTGCGCATTACCTATGGACATTTTTTGAGTACTTGGTGGACATCATGAGACTTGATGTTGGTAGGCCATTACTCTGATCACTTGGTGAATATCATGCAACTTGATATTCTACAGGCCAATAGTCCCAATATCATGAGATGATATCTTTATAAAATTTTGAGTACTTGGTGGACATCATGAGACTTGATGTTGGTATTCCATTACTCTGAGTATTTGGATAATATCATGTGACTTGATATTCTGTGACCAATACTCCCAATATCATGAGATTCCATTTTATGAATCTATGAGTTATGGTGAATATCATGAGACTTGATATTCTTGGTTAGATCATATCTATGATATCATAGTAATTTGACATCAAAATAAACATTCACAATTAACTTTTTTTTCCTCTCTTGGATTGATTTATTTATCCTCCCTAGCTAAGAGGGAGTGTTGATGTATTGTGGCTTCGGTCGGAAAATCTACATAAATGAAATAATAAATGATATATAATGATTATTATAATTATATCTCTATATTCATATATATGTATAAATATATATAATAATAATATACGTTATTATATATATATATATATATATATATATATATATATATATATATATATATATATATATATATATATATATATATATATATATATATATATATATATATATATATATATATATATATATATATATATATATATATATATATATATGTATACATATTATGTATATATAAATATAAATTAATTTAAATATAATTATAAAATCATTATATTAAATACCAATAGATATAATATTGCGATGATCAAAATTTGTCTAGAGTATTGGTTTAAGCACAACCATTGATTAAATTATACAAAGCAGTGTGATCGGGGTTGGCATTGAAAGTCAACAATGACATAAAAGGTTCACACCCATGATAGACATGAATCGATGAGGAGTCACATCCATCGTGGACGTGACCCTTCCTCACTTTTCACACATATATATCAAAGACTGCCAAGACTCTTGAAAATCCAACAATACATACATACTTACAGTTTCAAGTAAAATCAAGGAGTTCGACGATACAATAAAATATAAATAGATTCGTACTCAGCATTATATTAAGATCTTTGTTTATAATATATACTTCAATATATATATATATATATATATCATTTGTGAAGTCATCTATATAATAGATTGAGAATATATATATATATATATATATATATATATATATATATATATATATATATATATATATATATATATATATATATATATATATATATATATATAATAAAGAGATTTTAAAAAGAATCAATAGTCAATAATCTGATCTAAAAATAATAGAAAGACTGTTAGAAAAAGGGGGAAAGTGTTGAGAAAGATGTACATTGTTAGCAAAAGAATGGAGCATAGAAGAGCAATAGATGAGGAAGGGTCCACATGGCTGGTGGGGCCACACTAGTAACAAAAAGACTAGGATCCATAGAAACTGTAGAGGCTATATTAGTAGCAATAAGTATCAACTAGATTTGCAACAAGAGCTTCATCTAGAGGGGAGTCATCATGAGCCTGTGACGCGTCATCAGACTAAGAATTAGAAACCAGGATAGTCAAATATTCATCATTAGCATCCTTCCACCAAGTAGCAGTGCCTTTACATTGCAAGAGAGAATAATTTGTAGCCAGACGATTGGTAGAGAAATACTATTGATATCAAAAGGGAGGCCCTCATAATCTAATGATTGTGTCATTTCCTATCCAATACCATGAGAACCACATTCCCCATAAGGGTTATGGAGATGTCAATGTCAACCAAAATGTGAGTGAAGGTAGAGAGACCCATAATAACTATAGCCTCATCCACCTTTAAGAAATAAACAATAGATTTTTCAATGGCCTCAAAATAGGAGTTCTTCCAGAAGTGAAGGAGAAGATTGGGGAGAAAAACCCACACTAGATGCACACTAAGTGGTTCAACAAGAGGATTAAAGGAGATTTTCCAAGGTTTGGCCGAGAGAGAGTGTCCCTCAAACCCATAGATTTGTCAATGCCAAATCTTAGTTTGTAGAAGAGGAGAAAACAACAATAAAATACCCCTTTGCACAAGGGAAAAGCTCAATGTTACTTGAGACTAAGGATCTCCAAGAATCCACCACCCAATGATGAAGATATAGAAGAGAAGGAGAGAAACCAACAAATCTAAAAACTAACTTGCAACATTAGTAGAAATCCACATTATCCACCACATCTATGCCACACCACCATAGGAGATGTCTTGACATAGGCAAGGGGTCAAGATTTCTCCTTTGAGAGTAACAAAAATGACTGATTTGGCTACACAAGAAAAGATTCATTTAATGATAGTAGATGGAGGATTTCGATGAACTCACTCATTCATCATGTTAGCAGATCTAGTACCAAGTCTTTGAGAATAATGCCTAGTGAGTACCGCTCTAGTAGAAACCCTTCCACCATCAATATCAGGAACAAAAACCACCCTCAAATCACCCTTAGGTGGAGTAGCACCCATCACACCCATAGAAAGCCTCAAACTAGTTGAGGCAAACAAATTTGAGTGGATGCTAGAAACAGTAGCAGTCGTTATCAAAACATTTGTTGCAAACTAGACAAATGCTCCAAAAAACCATGTGTTGGTGTAGCCTCCCTTGCTGACCTCATCTTGGTAGCTGTTGGAGAGAATGCAGCATGAGGAGTCTACATTTTAAAAAATTTCACCATCATGTCAGGGTGGTCCCACAATAGTGTGTCCCACTTTTTGGCCAACTTTGACATTGAGATCAACATTCTGAAAAAAAAACTTCACTTTCAAACACCTATTGCCGCAAAACTATTAGGAATTTGAAGATGATGTAAACTAGAGTCTTTTATAATTTTCTTTCTAGTTTCTAAATATATATTTTTTTAAAAAAATTAAAGTTGATTTGAATCCATTTTGCTTTCTCATTCGAAAAGTGGTTTGTGTGAAAAATCAACATTTTTAAGGAGTGACTGTCACTTAGATAAGCATAACTTTTTTTAAAAAAATGATAACGATGTAATTTTTTTGAGGTTATATTTTTAACTTCAATATATAATGGATGGAATTGGTTTCATTCATTTCGGTTCAATATTTCATACTTTATTAAGTTCTAAAGTGAGAGTAATTGTAATTTAGACATAGCTTCTTTTGGATCGCTCTAACTTGTTTTGTATATATCAAAATTCTTTTTTTCTTTTTTTTGATATGAAGGTAACACAAATACTCTTTTCCTACATATTTTTCATAAATTTGTTTTTGTAAGTTACTATTTTTCCCGAAGCGTCGAAGAGACAGGTTGTTGAATGGCAAAACAACCTATGTTTAATTAAAGTAAAATTTGAAAGTGACAATGAACTCAATATGTATTAAAATTATAGTTTTTAGAAAGCTTCCTCCAAGTAGCATCATTTGACATTTTTTGTTTTAGAAGATCATCTTGTTTGGTCTTTGTTTCAGGCATTGAAAGGCCATTTTTTTATAGTTTTTTTTCCCTTGATAAAACCTTCAAGTTTGGGGTTTTCGGATGAAGATACCCTTCGCCCAAAGGGATCCCAAGGCTTCATGTGAAGGGGTCTTTGTGCAAAGACCCCTTGGTAAAATTCTGACGCGAACAAGCCCCGCCTAACTTTTACCCGACCTAGTTTGCCCGAACTAGGTTGGCTAATTATATTTTTTAATTTTTGTATTGTATAAAAGAAAATGGTTTTTTTTTCATTTTCCACACAATTACAATCAACTTAATTCACATTTTTTACTGTTGCTCTAATTTTTTGAAAGGCATTTTTTGGAGGAGAATTGTTGTTGGTGTTTTTATCAAAGATGATTTTTTGGAGAGGAGAATTACTAGTAAGGTGATTTTTTCTAAGACTTTTTTTTGAAGAGGAGAATTACTATTGCCAAATTTTTAGAAGACAATTTTTTGGAGAGAAGAAACGGGGAGCACGAAGGGAAGACAAAGAAATTCTTCAAGAAAAAGGTTACCTAGTACTGAACAAAGAAATTGTGAAGTTCCATTGACATATTATTATAAATCTAAAGAAGGTATGGACCTAGACCTATAATTTTACATGCCCAAATTTTATGGACCTATGCTCTATTTTTCTCTAATTTGATTCATTTTTGTCCATGTAGCTCATAATCAACATGGTCAAGGTGAAGGGGAAGCTCAAGTAGGAGGGTCAAGACAAGTTGAAGAAATGCATGTTGAAGAAGGGTCGGGGTCACTCCCTACGAAAGCTCAAGAAATTGATGTTGGAGAAAGGTTAGGATCACATGCTCCTACTGGTATGGATGAACTTATAGATCTAGCTCAAACTGCAAAGATAAATATTAATTATAGAAACTTAGATCATTTACTTACAATGGATGTGGAGAAATTGATATCATTTTCTAATGTTCAACCTTTAATTCTTGCTAAGAAGAGGTTAATGAATAAGATAGAAAGATAAATATTGGCTAAATTTGATAATTTTGAAATGCTTGAACAAGCCTAGTTGCTTTCAGTTGTACTTATAAAGAAACAATTGGAAGAGGCATTAAAATTATTAGGTATAGACACAACATCAAAGAAGAGAAAATTTGTTGACATGCAAACTGATATGATTGAAAATCTTAGGAAAGGTTTGAACCGGGTAGGGAAATGATCTCGAACTAAAGATAAGACCATTACAAGAAGAGTTATGTTGACATCCATTGTAGGTAAAACTATGCCCTGAAACAAACAAATATCTTCAGTTTCACCTCGGATTGGTTTTAGTAGGAAAATAATATCATGATATGTTAAGAGGAGATTTATTTTGGATGATAGCATCTTGGAAGGAAATTGGGCAATCATGTGTAGAGATCCTCGTTCTGATAGGATTGATGGGGGAATCAAGAATTTGGTCACATTATTTTGGAATGATAATACTTGTCCTTCATCAAACAATAGAGATGTTATTAGACATAGAATTGCAACTAATCAATATGAACATCATACAAAACATTGGTTGGATACAATAAAACATTTTTTGAAAGATTGAAGTCATATTATGTCAGGATAAACGAGGTGTTTGAAACTTGTTTTCGTTATCATATTGAATTTGATCTCCACTATGAGGTTTTTTGAAAGTTTGTAGAAGACACTTATGGTTTTGAATATGCTCCTCCTGCTAGAAAAAGTGAGTTCATATCATCCATTTTATGTGACAAAAGAGATGATGCAACTTGTCAAATAAATTGCATAAAAGGAATATGTGAAACATGTAGTGATTTGTCTCTTTTTCCTTTGAAAAATGAAAACATTGATATAACGAAGATAGTAAATTGCAAGAGTTACAAATATTTAAAGAATGAAATAAAATTTGGTAAAGAATCCAAAAGGTTAGAATATGTTGAAGATGAATTAACTGTTGGAGCATTTATGGACAAATTTAAAAAATTGATTCTACCCTACATTCATCATGCTTTTTTTGCAAAGTGGCAAGCACAAAAATTCCAAACACTGAGAGATAATTTCCCACTTGGAACTATTTTATCAGTTTTTGATTTGGCAGAAAACTATTCCTTTGTTCATCAAAAGGTGGCTCAATCATAATACTATTTTTCACAGAAGATTACTATTATGGTACATGTGTGTTATCGACATACATAGTTAGATTTGGATGGTATTTAGAGCACATTTGAAGCACAGATCATCAAGAAGGAATATCATTTTTATATAAGTGATGATAAAGAACATGACATTCATTATGTAGAACACTGCTTCAAGATGTTTTTTGTAAACTTGAAAGAAAGACACATAAAAATTGATAAACATAATGTTTGGTTAGATGGATGTGTCGCACAATTCAAATCACCCAGACCATTTTATGCACTATGTAGATATTATTGTAATGAAAACATACCACATGTCTGGAGTTTCTTTGAGAGTGGACATGGAAAAGGTGAGCATGATGGTGTTGGAGCTTGCATCAAACGTTCTCTACG
Source organism: Chamaecyparis obtusa (assembly GCA_027943335.1). Classification (NCBI taxonomy): domain Eukaryota; kingdom Viridiplantae; phylum Streptophyta; class Pinopsida; order Cupressales; family Cupressaceae; genus Chamaecyparis; species Chamaecyparis obtusa. The sequence continues at coordinate 137,439 of BSBK01001465.1, read as the reverse complement.
AAAGTATCAAATGAATTATAAGGGAGTTCGTATAAAAATACATATGATGTTGTTGAATGGTCCAAGACACATTTCACATCAAATGAGGATGTCACATCAACATGAATGACTCAAGCGGTACCACATAGAGAATTTTGGAGATAAAAGGTATGCACATGTTTCTAAATTATGCATGTGTGATATATATATTTATTCTTGTTTAAATTTTACATTCTTTATTCAAATTTATAAAATAAAATTCATATTATATATGCATGTGTTCAGGTGTGGATAGAAAAATTATGCATGGTTGCACTAGGATAGAAAATACCTGATATTTACATTCAGTTATGAGTACAAATTATCGCAATTGGATGTTGAACACTAGGGACTACTCATCCTTTTGTTGTCACTGCATTGTTGACAACTATGAGGAATGCAACAATCAGGAACGTGGATATGTAGGTGCTTGTAATCTGGTGCCACTAGTTGTTACTGATACATTTGATAGAGACGAAGATGAAAACTTTGATGACGCTCCTTTGATTTCTACTGATTACGATTATATTTTGGGATTGGTCAAAATTGGTAAGTATAATAAATTGAGTTTCACATTATATGGCATTGAGTTGCATGCATATATATAGATTATAGATTAAACTAAATCAATTTTAGGATCTCACGTGTATATAAATTTTTTGTGCAGGAGATGTCTTTGCAGTGTTTGTTGAGCTTGGAAATGTAAGAGTTAGTTACTATTTATTGTGTTGTATTGCAGAGAGGATGAAGTTAATTGATCTTGAAGAAAGTGATGGAATTTTGTTCCACATAGGTTTGCATTCTTTACATGTCAATATATTGTACATTTTGTAAATATAAAATTTCAAAGTTTTAACAAATTTTTAATTTAAATTATTTTATTTAAATTTATATTGTTAACATTTGTGACCTACAAGTTTAGTTGTTCTAGAAGGAACATATTTCAAGAAAATCAAAGTAATTCAATATGGTATTCACTTTGTTGATTACCAATCAGACAATAAGGTTTTTCAATATAACCACCTAGTAGTTGCCACCTCCCTTTGTCTCCATCCAGTTAAATCTCAACGTGGACTTCGTAAGTGGAGACTAGATAGTGAGGATCATGAGAGAATATTACATGTTCTTCATGAGAGGTCTGAACCACTTGAGTTGGTCTAAAAAGTAACTTACATACATATTTCATGTGTTAGGACCTAGTTGACATCTCTAGATTAAATTGCCTATACTTTGTTGATATATTGAAACATATGATGGATTATAGTTTTATTTATTTATTAATAAGACTTTGATTATATACTTTGATATGATTTAATGCTTTTATATATGTTTTGATGGTTCAATGGTTTTAATATATAGTTATGTATGCTTTTATATATGCTTTTATACATATGGGTTTATATGTATGTTCTTATGTATGCTTTGATGGTTCAATGATTTTTATATGTAGTTATATAAATGCTTTTATGTTTGTTAAAGTGAACATGCTAAATGGATGATATTACTTAGAAATTACTTATGGTTTATTAATTACATATTAACTTGTTATTTTTTATGATGGTTCAATTAGATTAATTAATAGTTAAAGATCCCCTTAAGACATTAGTTAGGTTAATAATGACATTAGTTAGATTACTTATGACATGTTAGTTCCAGATTACTTGTATTACTTATGGTCCATTACTTACATATTAGTGTGATTTTTATGATATTAAAATTAGATTATTTATATTACTTATGGTCCATTAGTTACATATTAATTGTTATTTTTTATAACCTTCTATCAAATCAAATCATGTAACCATCTAACCATAATCAATGATCATATCATATAACCATCTATTAAATCAAATCATATGACCATGTATCAAATCACATCAAATCATATAACCATCTAACCATAATCAAATCAAATCATGTAACCGTCTAACCATAATCAAATCAAATCATATAACCGTCTAACTGTAATCAAAGTTCATATCATATAACTATCTAATTGTCTAACCATAATCAAATCAAATCATGTAATCGTCTAACCATAACATATAAATGTCAACCATAAACACATAAATCATCTATGCATAGGTCCAGAACATATAAATGTCAAACACATGTGAAATATCTAGAACATAAATCAAAGATGCACAACAAATATCCTAAGGTATCCTAGACTGATCAAGTCACATACGAACAGAGTGACCCTCTGACCGAGTGTCCTAAGAATCCTCTGCATGTGAAGCAACAACAAACCCCTGCAAATTTAGTACAAAAACTTGTCAAATATATTTGTACATTCATATATAATTATATACAAAGTATTTAAAATATATTAATGTGTGAATTTAAACTTGTATATTTAAAACCTACATGAATGCTAGTAGGTGTCACCTCTACAGAATCTCTCATGCATACACATTATAATCCCATGCTAGAGGTAGTACACTCATGCAACTATGCCTACAAATATTATATATAGATTACATATACGAGCATTAGTACACGCAACTATGTAATCAATTTATTGACTAAAAATAAATTAAAAATTAAATTTATACCTGGGTCTCAGGAGCAAGAGGATCATCAACATGAGCCATCACATCATCTACAAAAACACCATCATGCACATCATCTTTGGTACCAATCCTCTCTAATGAGGAGTGTGATGGGGTGTGTAGCTGAGAAGGGAGTGATGTAGAGTCAAAGTATTGATGAAGTAGAAGATCCATACATGAAGCTATGTCAGTGTTAGTGTCGCTATGTCTCAATTCCTGTAACTACTCAAAACCCTCTAGATCGACCCTCTGCTGTGATGCAAACATCACCAAGTCATATCCCTCCATGTGTAGCTACAAATTGATCAGTGGGTGCAGAGTTTTATGAGCTATGAGATGCATGAGATGATGGTGTGCTCTAGGGTGGTGGAACTGGAGGGCTCTAAGAGAGTCTAATGGCATCTCTGATAGACTGTATAGGGACCCTCTCCAAATAAGAAATATAGGTATATTATTGTAACAAGTCCTCCAATAAATACTGTGCCATATCAAGGTAACTCTGATGTCTGGTAAGAGCTTGTATATCACATGGTCTATGGAGACCAACATCTCTATATGTCTCGTCAGTAGGGGGTGCACTATTAGATGATGCCTCTAAAGATGCTCGGGGTTGACTCAGTCTAGTCATAATATATCAAGTGAGTGTATCAGATGTAATGTTGGAAACCACAACTATAATGTATCCAATCCAATCAATTTATTCCCTCTAGGAAGAAATGACAACTTTTTCACCAGTATCGACCATAGATGGTGCCACTACGGGTTCCCTCTACCCAACCAAGTGTTTGTGTCTTGACACAACGCGATCAGACCTAAGACACTAATCGTGGTCTTCAACTCTATCATGCCCCTATCCAAAGTAGCCTGGAAGATCTAGGTAGTTCACGTTGAGACCCAAACGGACCTTAGTGTAAACCTATTGTGCAAAGTAGAGTGGAATCTGGTTGTTATTGGCATAAAGACCATTTGCAACAAGGAACCATGGGTATATCATGCGTGTAATATCAGGAACCACACACCATGTAACTGGATATTCTCTAACCTTTCTCCTCTCTCGATACAAAGGGAAAACCTCTCCTTTGATAATATCCTTTGAGACTCATGTCTGGACCTCAGCTAAGGATATATTGTCAGTGATCTTGGATCTCAACTCTCAAAAAATGGAATCAAGAATTTGTGGGGTATATGCAGTCTATCTACTCGTGCATGTAGTCAGATCCTCTAATCTCTACAAAATGGTGTTACAAATATCTCTATACATGCTCTCCTTAGAGGAAGTGATAAGATCTCGTAAGCACCCCATCTCCTGGGTAGCAAAATGAAATATCATTCCCACATTAGGAACATCAGGTGCCTGATGTGGGGCACCATGTGTTGGGTCATCCTATGGGGGCAGCCTATGTTGGATCATCTTGGGGTGGGGCACCATGTGTTGGGTCATCCTGGGGTGGGGCACCCTATGACAAGTCACCTCGACGAACCTCATCCTGAGGTACATGATTGTGTGTCTCCATCTAGGGGTAACATACATTGTTAAATATTAAAATTTAAGTACATTACATGTGTAGGTAAAATAATATTAAAATCTAAAATTATAAAAATACAATTCTAAATTAATATTTTTTAACAAAACTAAAAACATAAGATGTCTTAAGGAGAGAGAGAGAGAGAGTACTAAGGTAATGACTAAAGAAATTATCTAGGATGAAAGATACAAGTGAGGAAGCCTAAAGGACACCTAGATGAAAAGTTGAAACAAGACTACAAGGTTTGAGTTTCCTACGTTTTGAAAGTTTGGACAATGTTTTTTTATCAAGGTTTGATAAATACATACTAGGGGAGATAGAGTCTTAATGGGCCAGGGGAGAGAGAGAGTCTTAAGCGGAGAGAGTGAGTCCTAGGGGAGAGAGATTTCTAAGAGGAGAGAGAGTCTTCGGGGGTGTGGAGAGAGTCCTAAGGGGGGAATCTTCAGGGGTGGGGAGAGAGTCTTAAGTGGGGAGACAAATAGTGTTAAAGAGTGCAGAGAGATTTTTAAGGTCGTGGGGGGTGTCTAAAGGGATTTGTTGTGAGAGTCTTAATTAGTATCAAACAATAGTGAGAAAGAAATAGAGTTTAAATGGGCAGGGAGAGAGAGAGTCTTAAGAGGGTGTGGACAGAGTATTAGGGAGTTTGGTGAGAGATTCCTAAGAGGCATAGGGAGAAACATTTTTAAAATTTTCTAACATTTTCGAATAATTTTCTAATTTTTTCAAAGGTTTCAAATTTTTCTAAATTTTCCTAAATTTTCAAGTTTTTGTAAATATTCCTAAGGTTTTAATTTTTTCTAAATTTTCTAAATGTTCTAAAATTTTCTAATAAAAATAATTTAAAACTAACATTTTAACATTACTAATTAAAATTAATTTAAAAACAAGCAATAAGATTACTAAAAAACTAAATTTTCTAATATTTTCTAGTATTTTCTAACATTTACTAACATAATTTTGTAACTTAAATCTAATTTTTTAAAATTAAAATTACCAAAAATGAAATAAATATTTGAAAATAATAAAGCAAACTAAAATAATTTATAAATATATGATTTACAATAAAAAATAATTAAAAAAGGAAAAATGTGTGTACTTGGAATATACGACGGTCAAAGGAGGTCAAAAAGAAGGCAAGGAGGATGAAGGAAACGAGGTCATCAGGGGGTTCGCTCCAACTCTTGGGGTCCACAAGCTCTTTGAAAATAGTGATTGTGAAAATGACCCCTTCGTCAAAAATTTGTAGGGAATCCGACATTAGAGTACTTTAGGCGAAGGGGGTCTTTGTCTGAAGGGGGTCTCATCCCTTTGAGAGAAGTACCCCATGTCAGGGTCTTCACACAAAGGGGTCTTACCCCTTCATTCGAAGACATCTACTTCGGGAGAAAACCCCAAAAAGGTATTTTCGGCTCCAGACCAAAAATCCTTCATCCCCAAAAGTGGGACTCACTTTTGTGGGTTCACCCACCTTGAACTTGATCTTGGTCCTCCTCCTTGTGACCAAACTCCTCTGAGAAATTCAATTCTTTAAGGGGATACAACTCCTCACATCAATCCCTTCCCTCAAAGGCATTCCAAGATACTTATACCCTTAGCATTTCAAGATCTTACCATCAATGTTGCACAGATCATTTGTGAGTGTTCCTTCATGTCTAAACACACCTATATATCCTATTTTTCCCCTAGGAGGAAGCCTAAAAAACCCACATTGTGGTTTTGCCCAATTAGACCTATTTGGAGACCTAATGGCTAGTAGCCCTATAAATTGGCTTTTTGGCCCTTAACTCCCAAACCTCCTTAACAAGTCCCACAATAAATCACATTTGAAGATACCATTTTGGCTCTTCTGTGAAATACCTCAAATTCAAATTTGGTTTTTGAGCTTGATCGGTTCAACCAACATTCTCCCAACATTCTCCCAGATGTGAATGAAACCCTTCACCAGTCAATACCCCCTGAAAAAAGGCTTCTTCTTTTGAGTTTTTCTATGTTTAAGGACACCAAAAAATCTATTAGATCACACCCACACCTTCATTTGATTTCTCTACAACACAAACTCCTCTTAATCCTGGTTTGCCACATCTAGATGTCAAGCTTAGGGCATTATGAAACAATTTAGGGTTTTAATGTACTGTGTTAACTTTCTATGATCGCTGCAAATGTAATAGCACTATGTTATTGTATGTGTTTTCCAAATGCAACAATCTCTTTCATTTATATTGAGAATGAGCCAATAAGAGACATGTCCCTCTAAAGGGACATGTCTATTTATTATTATTGTAATTAATATAATTAATACACTTATGATTCTATATTATATATTGTATATATAATATCTCTTTAGTATTATATTAATAAATATTTATTTTCTCAATTTAACTATTATTATGAGAATAATTATAACCTAACTTTATATATACATATACATTAATGTATATAGTAATATCAATTATTATATACATTGATATGTATGTATATATACATATATATATAATAAATCATTTCTCATAATAATCATGTAGTCAATATTATTTATCTGACCGATGCTACAAACATCAACACTCCCTCTTAGCTAGGGAGGATAAATCAATCCAATGTCAACACTTGTGATTCTCACCATAGAAACACAAAAATTGTTACAATAACTAACACTCCCTCTCAACTAGAGAGGATAGTCATTTTATCACAATGTAATACACACACACACACACACACACACACACACACACACACACATATATAGTGAGTACTTGTGGAAGATCAAGTCCATGATATTCACCAAGTACTCAATGTGAGTATAATAATCATTTTATATGTTCATATCATTTTACTGATATTAAGAGTAATGGTTCTCGAGTATCAAGTCTCACGATACTTCACTGATTACTCAGGGCAATGGCCTACTGAATACAACTCACAAATATTCATCAATTACCCAAAGTGATTATCAAGAGCATTTACCTCCTAAATATCAAGTCACATGATGTTCACTATAGCTCATAAATATCCATGGTATGTCTAATGATAATACATCTCATGATGTCTGTCATATGGATACTAAGTTTACGTAGAGACATGTTACTATGTGATATGTTTCATAGGGTCCAATTAATATATGATACTAAGTTCAGAAGGATCCTAATATGATTCGTTTGGATACTAAGTAATCATATATTACATAATTCATGAAGTATCACCTAACATGTGATACCAAGCCTAACATGTGATAGTTATCAGTTTATAGTCCAAACCGATAGTTATTGGTGGATAGAAGTAAACACCAATAAGCTATCAGTATAAACTTTAATGCAAGTTAATTTAATATTTCATTATATTAATATATTAATATGTATGTAATTATAATTTAGTTAGTATCATAGTTTTCATATCATCTTGATATGAGGAATCACCATACATTGTGACACCTAGTTTTCATACCACACCGATATGAGGAATCACCATGCATTGTGACACCTAGTTTCCATATCACAAAGATATGAGGAATCACCATGCATTGTGACACCTAGTTTCCATATCACAAAGATATGAGGAATCACCCCGTGATACCTAATTTCCATATCACAACAATATGAGGAATCACCCAGTGATACCTAATTTCCATATCACAACGATATGAGGAATCACCCTGTGATACCTAATTTTAGTATCACCACAATAGTGATACAAGGATATAGCAAGTAAAACATTACATTTTATTTACATATAACCCTATTATGGTACGTGCACAAACAGATAACTGTCTACCATAACAAATCCACATTACAAGACCGTCATCTTGTAATCAAATACAAGTGTTCATTGTTGAAAAGTCATCACCTTTCTCCAATGTTCACAGGAGGGCCCATAAGTCCAGGAGTCACATACATGAAATCCACCTTGATTTATGTCAGAGGGTGGATCCATGCTCATCCCAAAGGGTGGAAACAAAATTTTTCACCTTAGACTTCTCTCTCAAGGAGAAGAATGAAATAACATACATGATAATAGATGAAACTCCTTTTCATCTAAGGCTTCATTCTCCAATATGCCAAGTTTATCTCGAAGGTACACAACCTTACCTCTAGCAAGAAACATGGTGAGAATATCAGCCATATGTTTTGTAGTGATAATGTAACTTGAATAGGATGTACTTATGCACTATATCTCTTATATAGTTTGCATCTCTCTAGGTGAACTCCAAGTTATGTAGGAGCTAGCATAAAGGCATTTCAACAGCACACATGAGACTCAATCTCATAGTCCTCTGGATGCTTCCTTCAAGGTCTTGTAACAACCTCCTCAACTCCTCATCCAAGGTTGGTTTTAGATGAACTATCATACTCCCCCTGAATCTAATATCAACCTTCTGCGAGCAAGTTGTGTCTTTACTCCCTCTGAATCAATATGACCAAGATCTTTGGAAATCAAATAAGACAGATCCTCTAGATGTTGTATTGACTCCCTCGGAAGCTTAAGTTCGTGTATCCATCTTGACATTGTCAAACTCCCTCTGAATCGGATATCAACTCTCTACTCAATTTCTTTTCCTGCATGCACATCCTTAGAGAGAAAGGAAAAGATCAAGGCAAATAGCTCTTATACTATGTACATAGATACACAAATAAGAGATTAGAAATATAATATTTAGAAATTGAACTCAAAAATACTAATCTCATGCAGTTTAAAGGATATTCTTCACCTGCTCCCACTAACATAGATGCATACCCTTCAAACAATGACCTTTAGTTGTTAGATGGATGCACTACTGAGCACCAAAAATCACCTTCCGATAACAATGGACCTTACAGTCTACAAATTCTATTGAGAGTGTTTCATCCACTACAATCAACTCTCAAATCCTTTGTCTATTTCGATCTTCCAAGGCAATGTCCATTGTGTTGAGATTATGATACACTAGCGTCCCAACTTACGGTAACATGCATAATTTCCTCCGTTGACTCTTCTAGAATAGAGAGTTGAACAAATTCCTCTCCCTATGGCAATGAAGACATAATACGAATGCATATTTGTAACTCCTACATTCAGTAGATAATTAAAAATGCTATTAACTCTCGTGCCTTATTAATTTCTCCATTCTTTGTAATGTGACAGGCATGGACGTAATAATATAGCATCAATTCACTTAAAATTACATTTTTTGTATCTTTATTTTCATCCATGTGTAACCCATCTTTCTCTCTGTATTTAAATAATACATTGACTACTAGATTGGTTGAACGACATCAAGAAAGAATATGAGTGGGAACTTATTTGAGAAAGACCGCACACAGCAGTAGGCAAGGCCGATGACACCTTTAATGTAATCTCCTGATCCAGCAAGAAATGTGATGAAGGCTCATTTCGAGTAACCATAATTAGGTGAGGCCATCTCTGCGGCAAAAATTTAATCCGATAATCAATTTGAGATGAACAAGCACCAACATGAAACTCAATCCTTTCTTGGAGTCCATGCAGCAACAGAGAAGCCTGATGCAAGAATGATTATGCTGTTCTAGTGACCTCTGCCAATATGAAATATATCATTGAATGTAATATTTTCTCTTTATGATAGCGGCAAGTATAAGACATAGGTTAGTTCCGCCATAACCATATAGTCTGCAACCTTAGGATATTAATCTTCGAACATCTTCAATTATATTATTATTCCGCCAGTGGCATATATTTAACACCCGAACATTAGTGTAGATAAGGAATACATACGCTGAAGATAATATCTCCAACGATCAAATATGTATGCTTCATTATTATTTCACTACACCATACATTGTGGTAGAGCTGAAGAAATAAGCCGCCAGGATGTCGTTTTCCATCAAATCATAGACTAGAACTTGCTCTGGCTCGTGGTCGATTATCCCCACGCTGTGGCCTTTCAAAGGCAACGAGTTCTGGTGCTTGGTGGTGCTGATGACCTGGACCTCGTGGTTGAACTCCTCCGCTCTCTGCCTAAAGTCCTCAAATCTCTTTACAGTGATTCGTGATCCATCGGCCAGAGTGCCTCTGTACACCATCCCAAAGCTCCCTTCCCCGATCAGATTCGACTCCACGTAATTTATCATGGCTTCTTTGATCTCCTCCACGCTGAAGAAAAATGAGACCGGTGCTCTAAATGAGGATATCGTCTCTCCGGATCAGCTTCCTTTGATGCATTTTCTTCATGCCACGGATCCTTCTCAGGTACCCAAAAACGACGGCTAAGACAAGGAGGAGAACCGCTAAGACGAGGAAGGTATTGACAGAAATTTGACACCCATCTGCAACTCTGTTGACTCGGATTGAATAGGATTCCCTGATCCTAATTGTCCATATCACCGCATCCCATTCATTTTATCCATATAGGCTTAATGATAAATATGTGTTGGAATTCGCTCATTCTTTGTTGTGTCTCACATTTGCAGTCTGGCTCTGATACCATGTTAACTTTCTATGATCGCTACAAATGTAATAGCACTATGTTATTGTATGTGTTTTCCAAATGCAACAATCTCTTTCATTTATATTGAGAATGAGCCAATAAGAGACATGTCCCTCTAAAGGGACATGTCTATTTATTATTATTGTAATTAATATAATTAATACACTTATGATTCTATATTATATATTGTATATATAATATCTCTTTAGTATTATATTAATAAATATTTATTTTCTCAATTTAACTATTATTATGAGAATAATTATAACCTAACTTTATATATACATATACATTAATGTATATAGTAATATCAATTATTATATACATTGATATGTATGTATATATACATATATATATAATAAATCATTTCTCATAATAATCATGTAGTCAATATTATTTATCTGACCGATGCTACAAACATCAACACTCCCTCTTAGCTAGGGAGGATAAATCAATCCAATGTCAACACTTGTGATTCTCACCATAGAAACACAAAAATTGTTACAATAACTAACATACTGAACCAAAACCACTTTCATCTTATAGTACACGTAGAAACCTAACATTTCCCAAAGAATTGGCCAGATCCAACAGTGGAATGATAGGTTTGAGCCATTTGTTTCCAAGGCCTAAGGTTTATAGGGTTTCTTAGGCCAGTCTTTACAAAACTCAATGTTTCTCCTTAATGCTTGTAAAAAATGATTTCAAACCATTTGCGAGAAAAATTTAACACACCACACTATGATTCCATGGTCTTGAGTTAATGCATCAAATCTGTATATGTCTATACAACAATCAAGAACAACAAATTATTTAGAAAAACTTGTTGTTTACAACATGCCAAACTCTTTATTCATCAACAATCTTCATGTTACATCTTCATTCATCCATTGGAGTCTTAAATCCTCTCAAAGGACATATCCTAACCAGCCCAACTAATTTTTGAATTAGTTGGCCATTGGTTTTCAAACTAATACAATTGTTGTCAAAGTTGCATAACAACTTTTTGACAACTTTGACAACTTTAGGCATTTTTTGCATTTGTCACATTAAAGTGACCTTAGACCCTTACAAACACCACAATAGGACCTTGAAGATCCATAAACACTTATTACAATTATTTGACAATTTTGGAGAGGTTTTGACCAGTATTGACCCATAAAGGTATCTACAAGACCTAATGACCAAAATTGTCCTTGGAGCTTTATTATAAACATGAATGGCCAAATTGAGGCCTTATTACAAGTATTTGATCACAACAACACAATTTGAATCATTTCAATATTGATCCCATTGGATCATCCTTGGGGCCCATAAGATCACGCTAGGTTCTCCTGCACCATACTCCCTGGGATAGAAAGATCTCAACTACCTTGAGTTGCCAACTATTGTATACTTGTTCCATGCTTCAAAATATCTGCCTCACACATCCAAGTATCCTTTGAGTCTGGTAAACTTTCCCATTTGAAAAGGTATTCCTTGTGTGTGCCCTTCCTAGTTTGCTTGACCACATCTCTTCAACAACATTTGTCCCTAAGACTTCATCTTCAATCCAAGGTCCTTCAAATGGAAACAAATATGAGACATTAAAGATAGCAAAGATACCTAGGCTAGGTGGTAACTCAATTTCATAGGCATTAGCCCTGATCTTGTGCACAATCCTGCATGGTCCTATCTTCTTAATGAGAAAATTTTCTTGGTTTTCCTTTAGGTAACCTCTCTTTCTTCAAGTAGGCCATGACCAAGTCACCTACCTTATATTGAACATCTCTTCCCTTGAGAGATTCCTTGTCTTTATACTTTGCAACACTCTGCTCTAAAGTGGCCTTCACTTGGTCATGTATATCCTTCATTATAGTAGTAAAGTATTCCCCTTGGATACCCCTATAGATCTATGAGCTCCAACACACCTCTAGGATGGAAAACATAGAAAATCTCAAATGGAATTCTCTCGGTGCTCCTATTAACTGAATCATTAAAAGAAAATTATGCCTGAATTATCACCAAACCTGATGCTATTCCATCTTGTTTAGTGAGACATCTGAGGAGGTTTCCTAAGGATCTATTAGCAACTTCAGTCTAACCATCAGTTTGAGGATGGTAGGTTGATGAAAAAGACAAATGAGTTCCAAGATTCTTCCACAATGTCCTCTAAAAATGCCCCACAAATTTGGAGTCCCTATCAGTCACAATAGTGAGTAGAAGCCCATGAATACAGACAACCTCCTTAAAGAAAAGGCCTTCAATATGAGATTCATCATTTGTGTATTTACATGGCACAAAATGAGCCATCTTACTAAATTTGTCCACAATGAAAAACACACTATCAAAACCCCTTGGAGTTTTTGGGAGTCCTAGAAAAAAGTCCATGCTAACACTTTCCCAAGGCCCATTGGGAATGGGTAATGGTTGATACGGTCTAGCATTAGAAGAGACTCCTTTTTCCCTTTAACAAATAGGACAACTTGACACAAAAATTTTGACATCTGTCTGCACCTTTGGCCAATAGTAGAACCTTGTTACTTGCTCCAATGTTGTGTCAAGCCCAAAATGACCTCCTAAGGCTCCATTGTGCTTCTCCCTTATTATATTTTCCCTTATTGAACATTTAGAGACACATAAAAAACTACCTTTGAATAGTAGTCCTTCCTGCAACATATAATCAGAAAAAGCAACATGAAAATTGTTAGAGAAATTCAAAAAAACATCATAAGCTTCTTTGAAGTCAGGGTCACCCTTGTAGAGTTCTTCAAGGGAATCAATTCCCGTGCTATGCAACTGAACCTCCTATATTGTGAGTACCCTCCTGCTCAAGGCATCAACAACCTTGTTGGTAGCCCCCGTCTTATGCTTAAAGGTGAAAGCATATGGTTACAACTGCTCCACCCATTTGATGTCTCTAATTGAGTTTCTCTTGCCCATTTAGGAAAATCAATGCATGATTTTCTGTAAAGACTATAAATTCTTTGGGGAGGAGATAATGTTTCCATTTTTTAAGAGATTTCACCATTGCATAAAGCTCTAAGTCATAAGTTGAATACTTCATTTTTGCCTCATTCAACTTCTCTGAAAAGAATGCTACTAGATGTCCTTCTTGACTGGGCACTACACTAATGGCATGATTACTAGCATCACACTCCATTGTGAAGAGTGTGAAAATCATGAAGCATTAAGGTAGGTAATTCTGCCACATTTTTCTTCAAATACTGAAATCTCTCTTACGCCTTCTCTGTCAAAGAAAACTTACATTTTACTTTTCCTTTGATGGTGTTTAGGATTGTGGCACATATGTGGCTGAATCCCCTAATAATCTTTCTATAATATGTTGCTAGCCCATGAAAACTCCTAATATCTCCAACTGATCTAGGTCTGGGCCAGTTAAGGATAGCCTCTACCTTAGAGATATCCATTTTTAAGCAACCTTTGGAAATAACAAAACCTAAATACACCAATTCAATTTTCATAAGCTCACATTTTCCAAGTTGATCATCAACTTCTCCTCATGCAGCCTTCTCAACACTTGTTCAATATTCTTCAAATGCTCCTCCTTAGTCTTGCTAAAAACAAGGATATCATCAATATAAACAACCACAAATTTACCAATGTTTCCACCAATACCTCATTCATTAAGTGCATAAATGTGCTTGGAGCTTTGCTAAGACCAAATGGCATAACTAGCCATTCATAGAGACCCTCATTTATCTTGAAGGCAATATTCCACTCATCCCCCTACCTTATCCTTATCTGGTGATAAAATGATTTTAAATAAATCTTTGAAAAGTATCATGATCCTCCAAGATATTCCATGAGATATTCTATCCTTAGCATTGGAAATCTATATCTTATGGTGATATTATATATATCCCTATAGTTTGTACACAATCTCCATTTCCAATCTTTCTTTGGGGAAAGTACAATTGGGACTATACATGGACTGAGACTTTTCCTAATCAAACCCTTGTCTAGGAGCCCTTGAACTTGCCTAGCTATTTCTTCATTCTAAAAGGGTTTCATCTTATAGGAAGGTTTATTAGGAAGAGTGGCACCAGGAATCATGTCTATTTGATGTCTTATGTCCCTTATAGGAGTCAAGGAATTGAGTGAATCTTCAGCTACTATACCCTAATATCTATCCAACAATCTCTGCACCTCTTGTCAAACCTCCTTCTCCTTAGGCTGCAAGTTAGGACCATCCTTTGGATTCACAATCAATGCATACCCCTGATGAATCTCCTCTTTAATGGGGCCTAGAAACACCTTACCGCTGATTAACATCACACTTGACCCACTATCTTTCTCACCTATTTTTTTGGCAAATGATCCATCCTATACATCTTCCCATTCTTGGTTATGAGATATGTATTCTTCTCCCCATCATGTTGTGTCTTTACATCAAATTTCCATTGATGGCCTAGCAGAAGATGGAAAGCATCCATAGGTATGATCTCACACAATATCTTATCCTTATAGTCACCAATTTCAAACTCAACCCAAGCCTTCTCATCTACCATGAAATTCTAATTATTATTCAACCAATAAACCTTATGGGGACTAACATGAGGCAATATCTTTAATTTAAGTTTTTCTACCATCTCAGTTGAGACAACATTCTCAGTAGAACCAAAATCCACAATGATCTTACAAAGTTTACCATGGGCCTTACCTTGTGTCTTGAACAAAGACTTCATTTGGGGTGGATCTTGTTTCATTGGTACCTTCATTAGGGTCCTCTTGATCATCAAGCTTTTTCCTTCAAGATTTGGAGCAACACTTCCAATTGGTGAGTTGATGCTTTGGCAGTCATCTTCTTGTATCAATTGATTCCTTCTTTCTCCACCATGGGAACTTGAAGCCTTCTCTAGAGACTTACTCATGGTGTGTCCCACTTGGTCACAACTATAAAACCTCCCAGTGAAGAAACTAGGACCCCTTCTTGGACCTCCATTTCTACCCCTTCCATGGGGTCCTCTTCCACCCTTATAGCCACCTCCTATGAATCTTGAATCTCCACTAGATTCTTGATGACTTCCCTCACCATTCTTTCTTGATTGGCTTCTTCCACCAAAGCTTCATCTTCCTCTATTGTTCCTACCCCCTCTTCCTCTACCATTTTGTTCATTCTTCCTCTTAAGTTTTTCTTCATCCCTTGAGGCTAATTAGAAACACTCATATACTATTTTGGGAACCACCATAATTATCCCATCTTGAATGACATATCTCAAACCATTCAAATACCGAGCCACCTTCTCCCTTTCATCTTCAATATGTTTGGCCCTCATGCTTAACCTATGAAATTATTCTATATATGTAGCTACATCCAAATCTCTTTGCTTTATATTGTCAAAATTTCTGATGATTTTTAGTTCATAGTCTACACACATGAATTTTTCTTTGAGCATTGTCACCATCCTGCTCCATTTGGTAATCGCATTCTTCCCTTGTTTCTCTCTTTCACTTTGCTAACAATTCCACCAGATCAAGGAAAAACCCTTCAACCTTATTTTTGCAAACCTAACTTCCTTTCTATCTGCCACTTTGTTATATTCAAAATAATTATCCATGGCTTCTATCCATTCTACCAACTCATCTCCATCCAATTTCCCTTTGAATACAAGGACCTCCACTCTTGCCTTCGTGCTTTCTCTATATGCATCTTGGATAGCCTTCACAAAATCTCTTTGTTCTGTAGGCAATTCTTGATGAGAAGGGCTTTCTTCACCTTCCTCTTATGTTTCATCCTCTGAGACTTCAACCTCACTCTCTCCATGGTTCTCTTTGACCTTAAATTTCTTCATCATTCTCTTGAGTTTATCTTCCCATACCGCATCCATTTGTTGTTTCATTTCCTCCAAGTCTTGGTGTTTCACTATTTTGGGAAGCATTGTGCTAGCCTCAACTTGATCCTCTTCTTCTGACATACTCTGCAAAAAAGCACCAACTATTGGCTCTGATACCAATATGATGCAGAGGGTCTAGGTGTCCTTGAATACTTAAAGATCCACTACTTAGGGGATCCCAATTAGCACCATCCAATGGTCCACTTCCCAAACCTTCCCAAGTTTTTCCTTTACACCTTGAACTTGATCTTGGTCCTCCTCCTTGTGACCAAAATCCTCTGAGAAATTCAATTGTTTAAGGGGATACAACTCCTCACATCAAGCCCTTCCCTCAAAGGCATTCCAAGACACATATACCCTTAGCGTTTTAGGATCTCACCATCAATGTTGCAGAGATCATGTGTGAGTGTTCCTTCGTGTCTAAACACACCTATATATCCAATTTTTCACCTGGGAGATAACATAAAAAACCCACAATGTGGTTTTGCCCAATTAGGCCTATTTGGAGACCTAATGACTAGTAGCCCTATAACTAGCTTCTTGGGCCTTAACTCCCAAAATTCCCTAACAATTCCCATAATAAATCACATTTACAGACACCCTTTTGGATCCTCGGTGAAATATCTGAAATTCAAAGTTGGGTTCTGAGTTTAATTGGGTCAACCAATATTGTCCCAATTATGCCTAGTACGACTAATTCATGGAGATGTGAATGAAACCCTTCACCAGTCAACACCCCTTGAAAAAAAGCTTGTTATTTTGATTTTTTATATGTTTAAGGTCACCAAAACATGCATTAGATCAAACCCACACCTTCATTTGATTTCTTTGCAGCACAAATTCCTCTTAATCCTAGCTTGCCACATTTAGATGTCAAGCCTAGGGCATGATTGCAGAAAAATTCAGGGTTTTAGTGTGCTGACCGAAAACCACTTGCATCTTATAGTACACATA
This sequence comes from Chamaecyparis obtusa, assembly GCA_027943335.1. NCBI lineage: Eukaryota > Viridiplantae > Streptophyta > Pinopsida > Cupressales > Cupressaceae > Chamaecyparis > Chamaecyparis obtusa. The sequence continues at coordinate 120,119 of BSBK01001465.1, read as the reverse complement.
GAGACCTAACATTCCCCGAAGAATTGGCCAAATCCAATTGTGGAATGTTAGGTTTGAGCCATTTGTTTCCAAGGCCTAAGGTTTATAGGGTTTCCTCGACCAAGCTTTAAAAAAATCAATGTATCTCCTTAATGCTTGTACAAAATGACTTCAAACCACTTGCAAGATGAATTTAACACACCAGGATAAGAGTCCATGGTATTGAGTTAATGCATGAAATCTGTATATGTTTGTACACCAATCAGGTTCAATGAATTATTTAGAAAAACTTGTTTTTAGCGCACCAAACTCTTTATTCATCACCAATCTTCAAGTTGCATCTCCATTCGTCCATTGGAGTCTTAAATCCTCTCAAAGGACGTATCCCAACTGGCCCAACTAATTTTTGAGATAGTTGCCTATTGGTTTTCAAACTAATATAATTGTTGTCAAAGTTGCATAACAACTTTTTGAGAACTTTGAGAACTTTAGGCATTTTTTGCATTTGTCACATTAAAGTGACCTTAAACCCTTACAAACACCATAATAGGACCTTGAAGATCCATAAATGCTTATTAAAATTATTTAACATATTTTGGATAGGTTTTGACCACTATTGACCCATCAAGGTCTCTACAAGATCTAATGACCAAAATTGGCCTCAGAGCCTTATTATAAACATGAATGGCCAAATTGAGGCCTTATTACAAGTATTTGATTACAACGACACAACTTGAATCATTTCAATATTGATCCCATTGGATCATCCTTGTGCCCATAGGATCACCCTAGGTGCTCATGCACTAGGTTTTCAATAAAACATGCTAACAAGGGTTTTGTTGGAGTACAAATTTATAAGGAATGTCTACAATATAACTAATGAAGTACAAGTTCCTAGGCTACGACATGCCCTCCAATCTATAAAATAGTCATAGCGAGATAACTCGATATAGGAGCATTCTACGGTACTCGACAAATCTGCATGGTTGTGTGTTGTTTTGGTTCTGTGTTACTCAGTTGCAACTTTAACCGATGGTCTCAGTTATTGAAGGAAGCTCGGTCGCTGAAGGAACTCGGTGAAACCTCTTGTGCTCGGTGGAACTTGTACTCGATGATGTCTGTGGTGCTCGACCGACATGCTTGCTCGATGATGCCTATGTTGCTCGGTGTTTCTTGGTGTGGTCGGTTTTTTCACTGGTGCTCGATTGTTTCTCTGATGCTTGGTTGTTTTGGTTTACCGACTGGAGTTCTTGGAGATTTGGTTGGCCAACTTGTTTATTGTCGGTAGCTTTTGTTTTATTCTCCTATGTAGATCTTGAGGCCGACATGGAGAATTAAATGTTTGTAAGGATATTTATGAGCTGATTGTTGTTGCATTTAATATTTGTTTGTAATAGGAGCCGACTTGGCATAGGAGTTAATTGTTTCTTCCAGCTGACTTGTGGCTAAAGATTAGCATTTAAGGAGTGCTTAGGCAGTTGTTTAGAGGCAGAGTCAGAAGTAGCTGAGAAGATTAGATCTGGATCCTACGAGATCTTGAAGATCAGATGGTTATCTAATAATTTGTAATAGCAGAGCTAGTGGTTTGCATGCTTGGAGACGAGATCGCTTGGAGGTTTGCGAGCTCAAGTTCAGATCTACCTTAGGGTTTCCATCAATTGTTGATTTTTTTCAGAGCTAGACTACCTGAGAGATTGCAGAAATACTTCTGATTGTATTTGGTCCTAACCTGGAAGACCTTACAGCTGGGCATGTTAATGAAAATTTAGTTGAAAACATTGTCTTGTGTAATTCCGCATTATGGTGTTTGGTTGCTTGTTTGGACTATCCTTAATTGGATCCTCCTTACTTGTCCTACATCATAAATGACATCGACATCGGTCACATGGACTTCAATGAGTTCATGAAAACCATCTCCAACCGTAGTGGTAGAACACCTGATGCTTATTCCATGGTCATGTCTAGGCTAGTGCATGCAACAACTCACCCAGTGTTAATTCAATAACCAGATCTCATTATGGTTGTAGCAGAACACTACAATCCAACGAAGAGGAGAGTAAAGAAGAAGCAAGGAGATGTGGTGTTGGATATCAAATTTGACATTATAGAGGACATGTTCCATATTCCCATGGTTGATCAATATGTAGCTATCTCCACTAAGAGGGTTGAAAGATACTACTAGGATGAGTCTAACATTGAAATAAGATCAATCAAAATTACCCAGCAAGGCCCAGAAGAAGGGGAAACTATCTAGACAAAATGAATTTGCACGAGGCTTATCTTGTGGAGGATATGAAGAACTATATCACCCTCTTGAGAAGAGTATTTGGGCTTCATCAAGCCAAGCAATTGGAGACATGGATGGTACTATTCATTGAAACCATTAGAAAGAGGCAAAGGGGGATATATTGGGGCCAAATCATCAGTGACAAACCAATAGTTGTGTAGGGTCAAGAACGACCCCAAGTTTTACATGACATCATACATAGTGTACCTTCTCACAACTCGGGCAGACTATTCAGGTTTGTTTAAGAAAGGACCCCTTCATGATCCCAAAGAATATGTACATATAGTATATCCAAAATTGGTTAGGAAAGAAAACCTATCAGCTGACGACCCTGAATACAGAATAGTCAATCATTCTTCACTTTTGCAATCATCTGCTCCATTGAGAGATATTTTGCCAAGTGGATGTCAGTAGATGTAGCAACACATATCAAGTAGGTTGAAAGCTATTTCATACAGTTCTAAACTTTTACCTACATTAGGGTAGCCAGTTGCACCTTGCAACCAAAGAAACTGCCTAGGTACCCCTCTAATTGATTGGTCCTCATGGAGCTATGCAAATAGTTATCAGATGCTCATAGGTAATCATGAACAAGCATAAGTCATGCTTTCAGTTTTGTATTTCAATCAAAGCCCACTTAGTCCAAAATATCAAAGAAGAAAACTCAGTATGCTTGGAGTTGAATGAATGCCCTTTAGATGAGCTATTGATTAAAAGAGGGAAGTTTGATCTAATTGATACCTTCAACAAGATGATGGGTGCTCATTTTAAGCACGAGCCCCATATCGAAGATCATTGGGCCAATTGTGTGGATGATTAGAAGGTCTGTATTTAGGATTACTGCAAAATGAGCCTAGATTTGGCATGAGATGCCCTCAGCCTCCACATTCCAAAGAAGGTTGAATAGAAGGATACAAAGGATGTTTTGCTTGCTTTGTATAATATAGATAAAGTTTATAACAATCCAGTTTTGAATGTAGAGATAGCTTCTCCCAAGCCTAATGATATAGATCACAGAGCCCAACATGTGGGTCAACTTTCAAGGGATTGGGTACACAAGTCTTTCTAGCTGGAGCTAGTTTTGATAGAGCCTAAGATGAACCCACTAGTCAAGGTAGAGAAGGGAAAGGGAAAGAAAGTGAACGTCCCTATTTTCAAGAAGGCATCTTCTCCCTTTCCCAAGGAAGTCACATGCCATGCTAGGGAGGTGGCTACACAATACCCTCCCAAAGTCTTGAAGCAATGGAAGGCAAAAGATAAGAAGAAAGTTGAAGTTGTTACAACAGCCACACCCCTTACTAGTCCAATACCACTAATGCAATCTACTCCTACGCCATCCCCATCAGGTTAGGCCCCAAGTATTGTTTCCTCCAGTACAACTGATACAACAATGGATGTCCCCTCCTCTTCAAGGAAAAAGGTCAAGCCTTTTAAGATTAAAATGATAAAGCCTAAAGCTTTGTTTGTTCCAGAGTTGTCGAAGAGAGTTTACAAGAGGTTGAAGAAGAAGCCTTCGGTCATGACTTCGGTTGTAGAACCACTAGAGGAAGGGGAAGAACTTGAGGAAGAAGAGGTTGCATTGGTTCAAAGGACAAGGTCTACAACTTCCACAACCCCGAGACTCAATCTAGGGGAACCCTCTTTAGAGGATATCCCTGAACCCCCATAGACAAGTCCCAGTCAAACAGCTCTAAAGATACACAATGTGGAATAAAACACTGCAACAAAACAAGATAAGGAGGTTGATGATCCCTCGGAGCCGAATGAATTCGATATTTCAAATTTTGAAACCATCCCTAGCTTCAAGGAGTCTTCCTAGGAACCCTAGTTGGACTTCAGTGCACAGGACATTTTCTTACATGAGACTTTTGGAGACCTCAAAAAGGACTGGGGTGAACGTGAGGACATTCATGCACAAACAAAAGTCCCCTCGAAAATAGAGACAAACATTCCCCCAGAAGTAGAGATAGAGGTACTCCCAGAGGGGAAAAAGAAAAAAAGGGGAAGAAAATTATGGATCCTATTTTTCTTCCAAATGTTGAATTTTTAGGGTTTTAATCTTTTGTATGTGGTTGTTTTTGGTGATTCCAATGTTGTCCATTGTCAAACTATGGAAGGGGCAGTTGTTTCATGCGATTTCATGCATGTATTTTGTAAAAGGAAGTCGAGTTGGGTGTCCAAAGTTTATTATAGTTAACTCCAATTCGTTCATGAATTTTAAGACAAGTTTTGGCTTTAAATTTTCTTCTTTTTTGAGTTGTAATCATCTAAAGTCAAAGTTGGTATGTAATAACATAGGTTAGAAGTAGTTTTCAACAATTAAACTAGAGTTATAATTTTATTTCACCCAAAATAGATGCCCGAGAACCCTAGCTATGGGTTTATCATTTTTGAGTTGTAAATTCTATATAAACTCTCAATGTTATTGTAACAAGGGTTAGAATTCTCGCAATAGAATACAATTACATTGGGTGTTGCAATCATGGTGTGAATTTTGTGCAATCTTTGTGAATTTGAGATTTGATTTCAAATTCGAGAACTGAGTGTGTTTTATTGTGTATTTTTTTGCGATTTAGATGATGTTAGTTGCAAACCTTTCTACTTCTTGTGGTGAATTAATAGAGATGACCTAACTACTTTGTGCTTAAGGAAGAATTCATCTCACATGTGCACGTCTGATATGACTTTGTGATTTGATTAGTTCTGACAAATTTTTATTTTCATTCCTTCAAAGATTGCATCTGGGTAATGTAAATTGAGTATCTAATTCATATTATCACAAGTTTCTCTGATCATATTCATTATTTTGTATGCAAGTTGGGATTATTATGGTTGATGTCCATTAGATTTCATTTTCAATAAATTGGCTTTAAACTTCTTGATGCCCTAATCTTTTGTTTTGTTTTGATAAATTTGTGCTTAGAATTTAGTTGTTAGCATAAAAGTTAAATTAGTTGTAATCATCATTGCAGACATATCTATTTCCCATATTTTTGAAAAATTCAAAATAAGGTTGTGAAAGTGGTAATTTTTACTTTTCAAAACTTTCGAACCAGCGAAGGTCTCCTTGTAAAATCACATAATCTTCAATTGATCTCTAGTGTAATCTTAACCCGATCACAAAGAACCTTAGGAGTGATTCTCATCATTCTTTCAAGAGAGGGATTTGATTTTCCTATCCTTGTCATTGCATCATGCAAACACGACAATCAACACTACCCAATCAGAATATATTTTTTTTAAAGTTACTTAAATAACAACTTGCTTAAGTAAGCTTAAGCAAAGTAAATCAGGGAAAATCTTATTTACTCCAACAATTTGTAATGTGTCTACTTATAGAAGTGTTGAATATGAGATATGAGGTTTACAAACTTTTGTTGTATTTACAGTCTCTAGATTATTTCAAGATTGAATAAATGAAGCCCAATTACATAAAGCAATATAGTGATCCAGGCAATATTTGGTCAGTAGAAAGACATACTTCTATAGTGAAGAGATGTGTCCTTTCTAACAATATATAGTGGATGCGTTGCCAATTACATCATACCTCGTTTGCTCTTGGGGCTTTATATTACAGATTTACTTGCATTATGATGCTGCTCATCACCATGATAAGTCCAGCAAAGAGAAAATTTGTCAACTTATTCCTTAAAAAAATTACCACTAATACAATAAATCAAGTCAAATTTTAAACTTTGGATAACTTAATGACAAATTTAACTACTAGAACTCAATGAAACAATAAAAATATTTAGTTGGTTATTATATATTAAAGAAATTTCCATCATCTTTTTGCTAGCATGTGCAATAGGGTATATATCCGTACCCTCAGACACTTTCAATAAAACTTTGCATTAATACATATTATTTTCCTAAGCCCACATATGTTTCAATTATTTTGAAAGCACACTCTCTTGTAAGAAATTAAGAATAGATCATCTAGCTGCATGCATTGCTATTGAGAGCAATGAATACTATATCCAAATTCAACATTGAATGTTTAAAACCAAAGTAGAAGTTCTGATCAAGTGAATTCATGAATAGGGAACAAAATACACTATAAGTTCCTTTAGTTTTTCCCGGCTTGAACTGTTTGATGTCATTAACAATGCTTACAACATTTGTTATGTGGATTTGTCAATAAATTTAATGGAAAAGATAACATAATAGTGCAATAAGATAAGCTGCATAAATTTCATCTGAGGTGTCAACCCATTTCAATGTTTAGCGCACAATAATACGCCTAAATATGTTGACTTGAGTATTCAAAAGCTTTAAATTAAGGAACGATGACACCAAAAATGTGAAATTTCACTTTATTGGTCTTTTACAGCCTACAGGAGATAACAAAAACAACATTAAATAACTCGGCGAAGTTCCCCAGTAAGAAGAGAGAATTTTCGGTGTTGTGATAATATGGAAGGAGTCATTACTCCAGGCAAGTCTATTTCTAAGATTCCATTCTTCTCTGTAGGATGGTTGTGGAATGTTGCATGTAGAATTGCTTGAAAAATTTGTAGAGGGTCGCCATGGGCAACAAGAAGAATGCCATGTCTGCAAAACACAATGATAGAAAATAATGATCAGATTGTCTATTATTTCTTTGGGACTTGGAAATAGAAGAAACAAAATGCATAAAATTATATTGTAGATCAAGAATTATAATCATTTTATTTTAAAGCAACGAATATAAGTTATTATTATAGCTTGAATCAAGAAATAATGGTAGCTTTTAGTATTTGGATGACCCAATCAAGAAGGTCACGACAAGTTTGTCTTCCTAAAATGACAAATTTACAGCTGCCCAGTAACATCTAACATTAATAGTACCAGGCTGCATTTTCCTCCTATGCCTGTCAAAAGATTTGATAAAGACATTGCAGGTGCTAGATATGGCCAACAGAATTGCACCAAGACTACTCAAGCTAGCTCCATCACTAGTAAAAAAATGATTCTATTCCTTCCCTTCCTTTCCCTTCCCCTGATTTGGCCATCAATTAAACTAAAAATGGTGTTATTTTTTTGTATGTCAATTAGATGGATCCGTAGATCCTTAAACAAGTGCATGTATGGAAAGATGACTCTTCCATAAAAATGCCCATTGATGATCATGAAACACACTTTATATTTTTAACACCTCCCATAAACTTTATTTTATCTCACAACTTAACTAGATATGATGGGGGCCACCTATAACAAATAGGTTTGTTAGCAACCCACGTACAAATGAAGAATATTTAATGTTATTTCTTTCAAAATATACATAGTTTTATCCTTGTTTTGAACCCCTTGATTACTTTTGTCTATTAGTATTCATAATAAGGTGTCCTTCATGGTTATATCCATGAGGAAGGTGAAGTACTTCCAAAGATCATAGGAAACAACAAAAGATGGTGAAGCATTTCATAAGATCTTTGCGACAAAAAAATTCAAAGATATCAATAAAGAAAGTGAAGTGTTTCCAAAGATCTTTGTGATCAAAACCTTCAGAGATATCGACAAGAGAAGGTGAAGCATTTCATAAGATCTTTGCAACCAAAACCTTCATAGATATCAATAAATGAAGTGAAGCATTTCCAAAAATCTTCGCAATCAAAGCCTTCACAGATATCAATGATCAGTGCAATCAAATTCAATAACAATCTTTGTAATCAAATCTTTCACAACTTTAGTAACAATCTTCACAACCAACAATAAAACCTCAATGATCTTTGCAACCAATGTTATAGTATTTCAACAGTGATTTCTGCAATCAAAACTATGATCTTTGCGACCAACAATATAGCTTCTTAGGTTCAACAATTATCTTTTGCAATTAATGTTGCTTATTCTTGCATATTTGTTATTTTGTCTAACATAAGAATATTTATGTTTGTACAACATTTTAAGGATTCTTGTAACCATTTTTTCCATCTAGATCCATCAATCTGTCCATCAATCTGTCCATAATCAATTTGCATTAAATCTTTTATAGATTGCCCACAAATTGAACAAGGTTGAAAATCCCAACATTCTTTTTGTAATGCCCCTGCCAGGGAACCTGAGAGGACAACTCAAAATCTAAGAATAAGGGCAATTTTTTTTTTAAACAACGAATACAACTATCAATACAATTACAAATGCATCTAGCATGGAATTTATCAATGATATGATTTGTTAACACAAGAGTGCTAAATATAAATCCAAATAACAAGGCCCTCTAAGGTTCCCTGACGTTGCTACTAGCAACGCATAACAAGATGACAAGTCAATGAAATATCCATAAACAATATACATGGTTACATTATGATTTAATCCGTTAGAAACACGGTACATGGCATTAATATTAGTTTTCTGAATACTTTACATCAATGAAGGATACATATGTTTACATTTCATATACTTTACATCAATGAAGGTACATATCATAATACCATATACAATAGCAACATAATGCCAACATGAGTCAAGAAGCTGCATGGAATACACAAAGAAGCAGAATTCCTCCAAGCTCACAAACCAAGAAGATGCAACTCGATGGATAAAACTTTTGCCACCCAACCATGTGGGACCCTGAGGCCCACTCCCCCGAGCTAGGAGATAACATAAGGCCCCACACCAAATAGGTAGCACAAGATAGAAATGTCAAAAGAGAAACCAAAACAAAGCACATAAGCTCACAGGGGAATTCAACATGGTTACCACTTGGGATTACATAAAGGATTATATATAAGCCATCAACAAGAAAGCTACGAGATACTACAAGAAATTTTTTTTACCACTTGGGATTACATAAAGGATTATATATAAGCCTCCAACAATAAAGCTATGAGATACTACAAGAAAAAAATTAGATAGACCAAAATACCAAAAGATATCAGAGGTGAGGTGAACCACAAGACAATTGAAGGGAATCCTAAGAAGCATGGTGGAGAGTTTCATCACATAGTTCTCCACTATCTTGGGTTATCCTAGCATGTCTCTCTAGACCTCAGCCCCCAAGTGAGAACTTAAGTGGAATTGACAACCTTTCATAATCATTAATTATTAATGATTCATCATTGTCTATTAAATAGTATTAATAAATTTGTACTCAATATCTATATCATGTATAATTGTTCGTCACTAATAATATAAAGAAAATCTATTAATTAATCCCAATTTCTTAAACATTAGCAATTGCTTATTGAGAATTAGCTATATTTTATAACATGTTTTATAAACTCCATTATTTCAATTATGTTATTTCCAACTCAAGTGATTTTATCCAAGGTCTATATTTTAACTTATGAACCAGTGATGCATTACTTATTATTTAATAAGACATAAAAATACACCTTATAAAGATTCCTAAAATATTATTTAATCATCATTAACATATCTACATTAAATTGACTTAGTAATGGTCTCCAAATAGACACATAGATATAAATATCCATATATTTATATAGAATACATAAATCACAAATAGATGCCTTTGGTTTAGACTTTAGTACTGTCTAAAGATAACTAACATTGTCAAGCAACAAAATTAAGTGATAATAAAATTATAATAATACATAGCAATCAAACGCATATATAGACATACAAATATCGATATCTTTGTGTGTGTGTGTATATATATGTGCACCTATATATATACATATATATACCAAATAACCAATAATAAGATTACTTAAGTAATATTCAATCTTTATCCTAAAACAAATTAGCCATGAACCGATGCTAAACTGCACTCAACTGTAAAGGGCTGATAGGGAGGGTATTACACTTATGCTTTATGTCCTTCCCTGTGATAATGCAAACACTGCACTCTTTGAGCTGATTTGCATTAGCCTATAATATTGGCAAAATCAGTTCTTTCTTACCATATCCAAGACCTTCATTTTTTGGCCTCATAACTAGTTAAATGGACTCTCTAAATCCTTTCCCATGTTTTCCCAAACAGTTTCCATCACAACCCCATTTTCTTCATGATATGCAAACCAACATTCTTTTCAACCCAACCTTTGTCATTAACATCACAACATACAAAATTTGTAGATCCAAATACATATCCTTACCTTCAGCTTCACACTCTTCACCCATTTCAAATGGTACATTAAATGAAAAATACAAATCGCTAGTATCACATGAGACATTGTATAGTGTAAGTTTAGACTTTAGACTTTGATTTTCCTTTACATATGCTTCAAGCAATTGACTAGAAAAAATAGTTTCCTCTCTTAAGTCTGATACTTCTTTTTGTGATCCATTTTTCTCTTTGAATTCTTTATTTTCCTTTCTAATTTTCTCCAACTCTTCTTCCAAAATACTATTTACACATTAAATTTTAATTTTCTTTCTTTGCTCTTTTACCACTCTTTCTCATTGAAAACAAATGACTTCAACTTATTTTTTTATATACTTAATTAAAGACAGAAATATAGGTGTTGAGATTAAATTATAGTGCAGTGAAAGGTGGATTACGAATTAGTCTCTGTGATCTTTGCTTGAGGACAAGCAAAATCTAAGTGGGAAGACTGTCATGTCCCCAACATAAAGAATACCTAAGCAAACAACATTTATCAAAAAATCAACTTATTTATAAGACCTCACGATTTTCTGAGAAAAGCGACCAGGAAAACAATAATGAGTCTGTATCAGCATGAGTCTTTGTGCTTTGATATGAATGGACATTACACCCCCACAGACATCTATATGTCTTGCAGTTTGTTTGACATCTTTACTAAGGAGAAACATATGGCGAAACAGTGATAGATAGCTTGATACATGGTATGACAGAGTCTTTACGGCTGCTGGAGGATAGGTGCAACAACAGTTACTAGTGCTGATATTGCTGCAGCGAATAAGGGTGAGACTGGGTCTTTCTGTTGTAGGGTGCCCTCAGAAAAATATGGTACCATGATATGGTAAGGACCAACGATAAAGATATTATTTGTATTCAGCAATGCCAAATCATTTGAGGAAATTGATTTGACTAAAGGCTATGATAGGCAATTAATAAAAAGTTATCACAAACTCAAACTAAATTATGATTAAAAAGAACAGTAACATTTACGAATGCAGCAGTTCATAAGTCACAATAACTCGAAGGTTTGTTATGTTGGTCAACCTGTTATTATGGCAGCTTAGAGATTAAAATAAAATCAATTTATTTGTGAAGGCCAACCTCCTCCATGTAGAACCGCATCCCTAATGATGAGACAATTTGAAATATATATATATTGGGGGGGGGGGGAGGGAGGGTTTATTTGAACTTTGCAGTTAAGTTGCTGGTACAGGTATGGGTACTTTTTCGCCCTTGGGTATGTATATACATATATATAAAGAAATATACAATATTGTAAAACTAAATCATTTGATAGTATGATACTTTATCATTGATCAATGCCAAATGCCAAAGATTGGAAGTCCTTATCTTCTACTAAATCTTCATAGTTTCTTTCATACATTCACAATAATTTAATTTGATCATCCTGATCTTATTTTCATTAAGATTTTGTATTTTTGTTAGCTTTATAGATTCTTTAAATTTCTGAAAGTTGAAACTGATAGATTTATGATCAATGTCCTTAAATATTTATCCTTCAGGATTTAATGGCAATGATTGTTGTTTGACTTCATTCTATCTTCAGTCTGTCTGTCTCTTTGTTTGTTTGTCTATCTATCTATATGTTTGTCTATCTATCTATCTATCTATCTATCTGTTTGTCTATCTATCTGTCTATCCATCTGTCTATTTGTCTATGTATCTATCTATCTGTCTATATGTCTATCTCTCCATCTGTCTATCTATATATTTGTCTGTCTATCTGTTTATTTGTTTGTTTGTCTATCTATCTGTCTGTCTATCTGTCTGTTTGTCTCTCTCTATCTGTCTATCTGTCTGTCTATTTGTTTGTCTATCTCTCTGTCTGTTTGTCTGCATGTTTGTATGTCTATCTATCTATCTATCTGTCTGTCTATCCATCTATTTGTCTATCTATCTATCTGTCTGTTCGTCTGTCTATCTGTCTGTATGTCTATCTATCTATAAACCTACAAAACATGAAATGGAGGAAAAAAGTATGCACTTTTCTCATGTACAAATAGCTAAAATGGAAGGCACAAATGCTAAGATTGTGATATGTATACAAACAAAACATAATGAAATGCCGAGAAAATTGTATTTCCTCATATGTATCATCCTCAATTGGAATCAAATAATCTCAAATGAAATAATTTTATTTCCTCATATGTATCGTCCTCAATTGGAATCATATATATTATAACCCATGATTTTTGACATATATTTCCTAGTCATGCACTATGATATTAACACTTGAAATTTGTTCTTTTCCTCCAACTTGGCAACGAAAAGTGTTTTCTTGTTCAAATCAGATAGTGACAGGAACATGAATTTCCAATTTGTGGTTTCTATGCAAAGTTTGAAAAAAGATATATAATAGCCTGATATTTGTATTTGTATCCAGTCAAATAAGAAAAAAACATCTTGAGAAAAATAGAAAAAACCATTATTGAATCGCAAGAATGGTTACTTCAGCCCAAGAATGGAGTTGTGACAATCATGTCAGTTTCTGCCAATGTGGCATTTCTTCTGGCTCTGCAAAACATCACTTTTAATCTTTACAACAGTGTGGGTATGCCCCGGGTATACCTGAGTGTGCACCCTAGGTGCCTCGGGTGTGCTGGGTCCGCAAGCATGTACCTAGTGTGCCTGGTATGCACCCTATTTGCACCAGTGTGTACCCGCCTGCAAACCCGAACCTAGTCTGGGTTGTGCAGGGGTGCAAGTGCGAACTCTGCAAATCTGCAACTAAGCTTTGAAGCATTAGAGGTAAGTATTTATCAAATATAATAATTTGACGGATTGAAAGCAACAAAATATGAAGAGTTAATGTTCTATTATATGGTGAAGAGTTTAGGAGCAGATCTCGAGCAACAAAGAATAAGACTCTAATAGTTGACTTACGAGGGGATTTTGTTTAGACAAGATCTGAATGTAAATTATAGCAGACTTCCTAAGGAGATCTATGCGCAGATTTAAATATCATTATCACAGACTTATGAGCAGATACTAAGTTGCTGAATCGTCCAGTTTAACTGCCAATTCCGGGTACAGTACGTACCAGAATTGGGTACTTCTTGGAAACCCTGTGGAATCTCAGTAATTTATTATTAAAGTTGTATTTATTTACTTTTTCAATTCAAATTGTTATATATTTTAATAGTAACATTATATAATATTTTATTGTTTAATTTATGTTTATTACTTCTTGTTATAATATTAATTTGTTAAATTGTATATGAAATAATTAATATTACAAGTATACTATTTCTTAATTCTTGTTTTTACGCTGCAAAATATATATATTTACGATTTTTATATATATTTTTGTACGGAAGTATCTAAACGTACCCAACCCTTTAAATTTTTTGCCGTATCTACATACCGTATCCACATACCTGTACCCATGTCAGTACCCGATTCGGCAACTTAGAGCAGATATATAGCAGACTTATGAGCAGAATTTATGGATTATGGTAGTATTCAAATCAGAATTACATCTGCATCGAATGAACAGAACATGCAATCATATCTACAGCAAGGTGATCTGACTTATGAGCAGATATATAGCAGACTTCTGAGCAGAATTTACGGATTATGGTAGTATTCAAATCAGAATTACATCTGCATCGAATGAACAGAACATGCAATCATATCTACAGCAAGGTGATCTGTCACAATTTCTTAAGTTACTGTGGTATGAAGAAGTAATATTTCTTTTGTATATATATTTATGCAATCAGAATTATGCTTGAATCTAAATATCCATACATTTATCAATCATGTGAAAGGGAGGGAGGGAGTGCAAGGAGGTGTAACGGTGAAAGATTCCTCACTAGGTATGGTGCCTCATAAAAATGGTTAAGAACCATGAGGCCACCTCATAATGATGTTTACGGACCATATGAGGCCAAGGAGGATAATGTCCTACCCTTGGGCCTAGGGTTGAGGGTCATTTAAGGGCACCCTATTGTAGCTCCCCTACTATCCCCACATTGATCAACTGTTGAAGTCACAAGAGGTAAGAGGTTGACATGATGGAGGGGAACAGCATATAGCCCTCACTAGGTGCACCACCTCATGCTGATGATTAAGGACCATCTATTAAGGAACACATGAGGCCAAAGAGGATAAGGTCCTGCTGTTGAACCTAGGTGAGGATACTAGGGGCACCTCATCATGTCTTCCATCGCAACCCTCATTATGGTTGAGCTCCTACCTAATCATTGAGATTTGTTGTGCATATATATATATATGTATATATATAACCTTACAATGGGATGTATTTCATGAGTTATATCTACATTATTGTCTAATCTGATTGCAGGTTTCCAAAACAAGCTTATCTCATCTTATTCTTGAGTAAGGATTATATCTCTAACTACATTTGCTCATTATTTCATTTTGGATTTTGTGAATTTAAACCAAAATATAAGGTGATCCCAGAAAGGGGCATTACAAGTGGTATCAGAGCATTGATCATGCCAGTGTGCAGGGTGAAAAAAGATCGATGGATCTAACAATACATGTACTGTGTGTATACTCCATGTATGCTCTGTGTCTTCATTAATTCATGTGTAAACTAGGTTCTATGGTATCATACAATAGTACTGGTACAAATAGGAGCACTATTACTCAGATCATCATCATCTGCAAACCTATGTAGCTACAGTCTAAGAACAAAGATTAAATATATTATTGTTTCCATTTAATGAACGTAATGAAATGTTCACCCCTATTATTTTTGAAACGTAATTCTTTGCAAGTGTTTGTGAATCAAGAGTTTTCTGTTTGCCGTTTTATTCAAACTTTATAAATCACATTAAAATGCATAACTTGACATTCATTTGCATAGAAAGAAGCAGGAAACTCATATGCTCAATCAGCAAGTTCATCATATAGCTTTTGCAACATTATATTAAAGATGGAAATCAATGTATTACAATAACCAGACCTGGAAATACTCCTTTGATGAGATTTCAAGTTATAACCAGCAGGTTGACCAGCAACACAAGTCTGCTCCAAAACACTAAATGGATAGAAATTATTACCAACTCACACCGAAAGCCTTCCAGCTGCTAAAAAACTATCCCAAGCTACAACACCTCAGGAAAGGAAGATAAATATCACCAAAAATTGCAGATTCAAACCTTTTAGAACCACACGTGCCAAGGAAGGAAGTGGTGCCAGGCATAGGATCAATTTTGCATTATAATATCATATTTCCTTCAAACTTCACAAATGACACATCAAAACGAGTCGCCCGGGCTAGGAAAGAGGTATGAAACAATACCTAAAAGCAAATATTTCGGCTTCCAAGAGTTATGAGCAAAATATGGTTTTTTCTGAAGCTTTGAAAATGATGATTGCACACTAAAAAAGCATTGAAACACCACAAAAATCGAACAAAACTCTCAAAATAAACACACCACACCAAAAACTAAATACCCACATCACTAAACCTCAAAGACCTTCATTTCTATCAAACCCTTATCAACATCTACAAGCCAAAATCACTGAAATCTGAATCTAGACACACCAACCAGCCAGGGTGGATGTCTGATCATTGAAACCAGCAACATTGTAGAGGGTTTCGTCGTCAACGAGCAAAAGAAGAACTCTCAGAGCTCATTCCAGCAGCATCTCCTTAAGTTGTCAATCTACATAATGAAAATGAGAGCCAACTCTCATATTTATAGAGTGGAGGGAAGAACCAGGGCAACCAGTTTGAATTTGAATACTTTTACCTTTTAAAATATTAAACATTCTCTTTCCTTGGTTTCCCCTTTTGAGCTCATAAAATAAACATTTTTAAACTTAAGTTGTCCCCCCCTTTCCTAGGCATAGCATTTGGGGAAATAACGTAAACACTTTTAAGTTACTTAAGTTATAAGATAAAGTCACATTATAAAAAACACTTAAGTGAAATAAATAAAATATTATCATCCAACCTTAGAATTCACCAAGGCACTGAATTCAAAACCCTTCACTTTGAAATGAGACGAAACAAAGGCTGAGACCAAGTGCCCAAAATGGCACTTACTAAAAATAGCCATATGCTAAAAAAAGAAACTATGTTATAACACATTGAAATCACTTGCTAGTGCTCTCCACAAGACACCGAGTCCCCTGACCAACTCCACTTAGCCTACGGGAACCCAAGGATACGCTAATGGAAAGCCCAAACTGACTAGGTACAAGAAGGGCACATTACAAGTAATATCAAATTTATTGGCAGAGATTTATGTTTATGACTGTTATTTCAGTAATGGGATTGCCTTTCTAGCGTAATTATTAAAACAGCTTATTGCAACTGTTTAAAACTTAGGTAAATTATCAAACATTGCAAGCATAACACTTGCCATTTGACATTACATAAAAAATTTGTTGAAATGCAGACAAAAACCACACCAGTACTTTACATAGTCCCGATGATTTGTCAACCTGAGAGATCCTTGGGGACTATGTAAAGTCAATGTGAAAACCCTAGTCATGTTTTAGGAAGGATATTTGAATGAGTAAACATTCCCTAGGCTTTATACTTTACCTATGAGAGTTCAAGCAGCTAGGGATAATAAAATTTGACATTAAATCCTTGTCAATTATGTGTGAACATAATCAATTATTGTCTATTATATTAAGTATGAATGAAAAAGGAAGGTGTAAATATTATTTTAAATAATAAAATATTGTGTTTCAATATATTCTTGTCATTGTCAACACTATCAAATCTAGAATATCAGGAATTTGCATGTAATGATATCACATACAAAAACGTACCCTTCACATTCTGCTTCTATCTTTGGCACAATAGTAGAAAGTCTAGAAGCAACATCTGCTGCACTCTCTCCTCCTTCTGGTGGCCTAAAAGGATCTTTTTCATCAAGAGCCCATATTTCTGTGTACTGCACATAGCAGATATGGTCAATTACTATGGTAAACATAATTTGAAGGAAAAGAACAGATTGCCTACCACATTTATCAAGATGTATCACCTAGAAATGTAGAACTATAGATATACTTATTTGAGATGATGATATAAAATAAACGTATACAAATAAGTGTAAATTTATAATAACTAATTAAAATGTAAGTATTTTCTAAGTTCATGTTAAAGGAAAATGGCACTATACTGAATCTATTTTTTGTATATTGTGATCAACTCCTAAAAACTAAATGTAGGAGGTTCCTAAATGATGCATTTGAATACCTGATTATATGAAAAACATTGATATTTTAGCTGAAAATCATAATAATTAGTTGTACCTACAATAGCATATTAAATTAGTAACCACATTGAAACTAATGCAACAGAAAGTAATGAAGATCATCAAAATGCATATTTAACCAACAAAAATTCTGAATTGTCCTCTTACATGATCATGAGACTGAAGCTCAAGTTGTGGTCCAAAATATCGTTCCCTCAGCTCCTCTGTTACCTATCACAAATAAGAGCAATTAACATCCCAGACACATGCTCAGAAATACATGGACAAAAATATAAAAGACAAAAAGCAATGAATTTCATTTCAAGCTGTAATGACCCTTACCAATAGGATCACTAGACCCCCGAATCTGAACTGAGACAATTCGTCAAACACTTGGCAAGCAACTGAATTGTTTGTTTGTAAAGTTGTGTTTCAATGTGATAATCGTTTTGGGCATCAAATGCAATTGAGATAACAATACCAATATGCAACAATAGAGAACAATGCAAGGACCTTTATGAACTTGCTAAAATCTGATTACAATGTTCAATAGACTGATTATTCTGAATACATATAACTGTTCATGAACAATGGAAATAGCAAGTTTATTCAATGCACTTCTTTGATTCCCTACAAGTACTATCTCAACTATGACAGTTCAATTACAATGGATTAATATTCTGAGACTGATTATAACTAATTCTGGACTGAATATAACAGTGACAGTAAATATGCAATTACACACAAATTTGACATCCAATTTCAACACACAAAAACCTGGAATGTTTGCACTTTGGAAGACCAGAATTGATGATGCCAATAGCTGATGTAGTCCCCTCCAACCGTACCCAAACCGAGCCCAAATGCTGCTGCTGTGCCAGAACTGGACAGGGCCGTACCAGGCTGTACATGTACGGCTCCTGCAGAAAATAAATGCAGGGTTTTTGGAACCCCAAAATGATATGAATCTGATCGCCAATGATGTACTAATGTCCTCACCCAAGCATAAAAATTATCTCCAAGGGGTTTAGGAGATATGAGCAAAAATCTGATTCCAGGCCCTGATATGGAAAGTCTGAAAATGTGCCAAAATGATCTTCAACTATCACCAAAATGATTCACCAATGCAAGAGGTGAATTCAAACCCTTATTTCAACCACAAACAAACCCTTTCAACAATTTCTCAATGACGTTCCAATAAGATGGCTGAGTACCAACTCCAAACTTGCAACCCTTCAGTAGATATTTCACTACCTCAGTTATGCCAATCTAGGGGAGTGATCGTTCCCAAAGATCGAATAGTATTTGCAGACCCAAAAAACTACAAATTGCTTCACAATGAAGAAGTAGAAGAAATCCCAAATCCAAGCATGTAGAAATGATAGCCCAAGCCCTCTATTTATTTTTTTTCTTGAGAAGTTACTAGAACTTCTAGAAACATCTAATTATAATGTACTTTATAATAAAATAACATTATAATAATAAAGTACATTTCTCAACTCAAAAATATAACAATGTAGGCCAAGATGTCTCATAACCGAATGTAGGCCCAACTAGACTAAATGTAGGCTCACTTCTGGACGTAGGCTCCACTACAACTGCATGTAGGCCTCAAACTGGATGTAGGCTCTGCCGAATGTAGGCTCTGTCAGCAATAAGTAATCAAATGATCCACACAATGACTCTCTCTCCAAACTATTTGCCTACGAGAGTCAATGATAGGCAAACCCGTCATGAAAGAACATGTCTCTAGAAAGGGGACATGACACAAGCAATGGCATAAGGACAAAAGATAGTAAACAGAGAATAGGCAAAACAGTTCTATTTCTTTTGTTGCTTCCTACTGTAAAATCCAAAGAATGATGTCCAGTTATCAACACTTCCTGCAAAATCCAAAGCATGAGACCCAAACAAACAATGACCTCAAGAAATACTCCTACTAGGGATTCTAGCTTGGCAGATTCTCATCATTATTCAGCTGATAAGACAACCTAATGTTTTAAACAATGTTGAATTTATATAAGTTATATTTTTAATAGGCTTAAGCACTTATTTAATTTTAATTGAAACAGTCTAGAATATCTAGAGTCTAAACATTTGTCAACAAAACTATAGGCAAAAAAAAGATATTTTTAAGCAAAATAACCCTAAGAGAAAATACTGCACAAAGTTGTTCTTATCATTTCCTGTAAAAGATTTTGATGTGAACCCAAAAGGTATTGCATATATACTGCAACATCTTTAGCCAGATTTTAGCTTTGAAGGAGATGGCATGTGGCAATTAAAAGTGAAAATGCATTAATTATCAAATCCTTTACCCACCTTTGGTTGATGTTCCTCAAACAAAAACACTCAACTAGGCATATCTACAGTGAATCTTATTCATTCTCTACTACAGTGAACCTTATTCATTCTCTACTACAGTATGTGTCTAAGAAAACATTAAAGCTATACAGCAGATTGTGAAGCCTTCATTATATAGCTCATAAATTGCATCTACTTAAGGGTGAAAAACCTACAAGCAGAGTGAGAAACTTTATTAACATTATTCAAGGTACATGAGAGACAAGAAAACCCATGCTTGTATATTGCACTCAACATTTCCAGTCTCATCCAAATTGATATCGATTATATTCTCAAAGAAGATAATATTTGGACCAAGAAGCTAATTTATCATGTTACTGTAATACCCCAAAATTGGCACCTATTAAATTTCAATCAATTTTGGTGCATTTCTCAATTTTATGTCATCAAAAGTCCTATCTCACTAGGCAATTTTCTCTCCTACCTGGCTCTACTTGACTTGATGTCAGTTGCAAAAACCCTAATTTGCAATAATCAAACACTAAAATTAATTCCTAAGTCTCTTTGACTTTATTAGCTAAATTATCTCTATGATACATTAATTTAATTGTAAAGTCCTATGTGCTTTAAATTAAATTAAATCAAACCACCCCCTTTGGCTAATACACATAAAAAGGAATTAATTAATTGCTTGTTATTTGAATGGACACCTTTTCTTGAATTAATAATTTGAGATATTCGAAAGGTCCTCATGTGGCATTTTCCATTCTTTTAATAAAGTAATTCATGCTTATTTGTCCCAAAAGGGATATGAAGGGTCAGGAGTTTCGAATCAAGAAACTCTTCCTCCTCCTCTTGGCTCTTCTATTTATTTGGCCTCTTTTTCTCATTCAAGAGAGAGCAATTTTTGAGAGCATCCTTACTATAGCATTTTTTAGTCTCATATCTCATTATTTTCAAAGCTCTTTTATTGCATTATCTAGTTTAATTTCTCATATTAGTGTAATTGCATTTCACATTTAGATTAAATATGCTTACTTGTTCTTAGTCTAATATCATCTTTATTTCAAAATCAAATAAAAATCTGCATTTCATATTTCTTTCAAAGTTTTCTAGATTAATTGCATTCATTCTTAGCTTAGTTTCATTTTGCTCATATTTGCTTTCAAATCCTCCATTGTTGAATTGGTCTCCCGGCTGTTGGCTCTTGTTCTGAGAGTATTCAAACACCCCATTCACATAGGAGGCAACAGGTCGCCTCACCATGGAATTTGGATTGAGTTCTTCATACTCTCTCCCGAATTCTATCAAGTGAATAATGACCATGTTGTGTTGTGCCTGATTTAGAGGTCACATTCAGTCACATACAGTTACAGTTCATTTTGAACAAATAGGGCAAAGCAATTAATATGCAATAAACTGAGTTTTTCTTTTCAGTGATTTCCACTTGTGCATTAACTTTCAGCTTAGATGCCATGAGCGAAGGGTATCTCTACAATTGAAGTCACTCAAGATTTGCATCCAGCCTTGTCTATTTGGGTATGTCACAACCACCAACTTGTATATGGTATTTAGTCCAATTTCAATATTTAATCATGTCTTTGTGATTTGAAAATTGAAACTCGCATTGGAATCCAACTTTCTTTCAGCACTTGAGCTCATCTGATTCAACATGCAATAAATATATAATTGTTTTAAATGATGTGCATATGATTGCCAATCATGGCCATAAAGATGCTATATGCTCAACACAATGCTGATGGCATGGACTTCTAACTTGATAAGAGAATACCTTTTAAGTTTTTTTATGGACTTAATGATTCTTGTGTTTTATTTGCTTTAAACAGGCAATGGATATGTAATGTCCCCAACTTTTGCACATCAGACCAATCCAGTAACTCGATTTTGTGAAGACTCTGGAGAGACAAAATTGCAATAATGATTGCAAAGGCATATATAGTCAATCAGTTATAAACATACTTGAAGATGATCTACATAAAGAAGCAACATTAGATAAGAATGCATTATCAGTAATCAGATATACATACCAGGTGTGATGATTGGTAGTGATAACCTTCATCGAGATATAAGGAGGAAGTAAAATACCGACTCAAACAGAAAAAGACAAAGTATATGGTGATAACCATAATCCATAATCATGAACATAGGAAAACCAATGATCAAAGTCAATGCAGATTAAGAAAGTGACTAAGACAAGCATTTTAATAAGTATCACTAAATTAGGCATCAGCACAAGGAGGATAGTAAGTGGCTGTGGTTTAATAAGTAACACACTACCCATATTGATCACCATATTTTATATTGTCTAAATCAATGAGTGTCATCAAAGTCAATCATTAATATATTGCCATAGTTCAATTAATATAAAGGAAGGATGCTAATAGCGATATAAAACATAAATCAAGTCAAGGTTGATATCCATAAGAAGAACATGAAGTATGAAAGGCAGCGGCAAAACAATAGCAGTTAAGATGGAAAGATTATTATGGCAATAGCGATAAAGGTAATACAATTACCACATCAATTACCATAAAGCAGCCAAACATACATATTAGATAGGGTTGTTGAACCGGATGTTAATGAAGTAGTGTGATCTGTTCATGGACGTGTCTTTTGGATTTCAAACAACACAACTCTTCAATCTTATGAGGCATTTAATAGGGATAAAATCCATCCCCAGATTCATCTAGTCAAATACCTCTTATATTTAATCCAATTGGATTTGCTCATATCAAGCCTTTGCCTTCCCAGGCATTAATTGGTTGCAAGCACATGAGTTCATATCAGACACAGCACCTTGTGATTGCAGGAAAGAAAGTATATATCAGACACAGCATCCTAATCGTTGTAAGATTCTAATTCATTATCTGAGACAGCAACTATACCACCACTAAGCAATATGATATCAGACATTGCAAGCATTGAAGGATCACATCTGAGACAGCAATATTATTGCTGTAAGTGATGTATCAGTCATCATTGCATATAATTAAAAGATCAGATCAGAAATAGCAATTGGATTGCCATAGGCGATATTGTCTTATTAGTCATTGCGTAGAATTAAGGAATCATATTAGAAACAGAAATCTGATTGCTATAAGCGATTATAGACTAAGCACGTTCTCCATTGATATATTAGACAAGGCTAATATTCTTGGCTTTAGAAATAAAGATCAATTTGCATAATCCTTATTTTTATATCGAATAGCAGTGATATATATATATATATATAGTTCTTGGAATGATAATATCATTTTCCATCTTATCAATTGCATTAATTTTACACTCATAAGTCGTAATCCATAGTAATAATTAAGGACTTGAAGGAAAGGAGTCCCTTTTGATTTGGATTATAGGTAATTGTCCCTATTTCCTGACTTAGCCAAAAAGGGGACATTACAGAATATGAGAGGAGAAGATTAGAACTAGCAATTTAGTATTGTTTGTTTTCAAGTGAGGCTGAAAAATTTGTTATGCAAGACCTTATAGAAATGTTTTGCATTTAGCCATTGTGTTCCAAGATGATCTTAATACTTTAAATGTTAGAAAGCATACATGAAGGTCTGAAGAGAAGAGCTTTGTATCATTTGATTGATACTTTGTGATGCAGCCAAAAATTCCTTTAACAATTAACAAAAATACAAGAGAGAAAAAAAACACATAAGATTTTCAGAATTAAAATCCTTCTTTATTATTCTTCCAACTACCCTTTTTTTTACAATGAGAGAAAACACTTATTTAAGTACAAATCCGAAATTACCTTTTTTGGCAGTTTTTTCACAAAAACTATTTTTTGCCATTTTTGGTAATTTTTAAAACTCGAAAAAAGCTGATTTTTTCCGTGAAGCTTCCTAAAACTAAGATAAGATGAACTGCCAATTAACCTTCGAAATTGGAAATAAGATTTCGAAGTTTTTTAAAAAAATATTTTTTCTAAAAAAATAAAAAAAACTATTAAAATCTTAAAAATCCACTAAAAGCTCCTGCATCATTCTCCTCTGGTTGAAAGAACGCAGCTCCTACAAGTTATTTTTGAATGCATACTTCTTTTCTAGATCTAATCCTTCCCATTATACCAGATATTTATTGTATTGACCCAGAGAAGAGAAAATTGAAGCCCTCTTGAATGCAAGTCTACTCTTTTTTACTGGTCTTTCAATTCTTTGACAATTTGTTCTTCATCTTTGCAACTATCCCTGGATCCTTCTTCCTCTTATTTTTCTTAAACCATCTTCTATTCAATGCCAGCTCAAGTTTTAGATTCCAAAATTCGATTTCATGTGCATATACTTCAATAGCATCATTGTTTAGGTCTTCATCATATTCTCCCACGATTTTCATAATACTTTTGCAAATCAACATATTCCTCATTCACAAATAAATCTGCAAAATCTTCATTAACAACCTTATTATCAACAGGTGTTTCCACTTTCTCAATTTGACCATCGAATTCAAATAATTGAAAATTACAGGGGGACTCATCTACAACTATATTTACCTTGTCTTCTTCATTTCTTGATGTCAAAATAGTCATAGGTATACTCACCATTTCATTTTCTACCTCTTCTTCTATTTTTTCTGTCCTTTCTTTCATTTTCCTCTTTTGAATAACCTTTCTAATTGGCCATGTGATCTTCTTCTTAACTAGTAGGTGCCATTTTTGCATTTCTAGGGAAAATCTTATCACCAATTCTTTTAAAGCTTGATCCAACCTTCGTACCTCTTGCTTAAAATATTCTAAACTTTCTTTGTCATCTTCCTTCTTCACACTTGTGTCTTTCCTCTTCTCTTGTTTTTCTTGTTTCCTCTTTAGTTAACCCTCACTCTGCAAGCACCTCTTCAACAAATCCATCTCTTCAAGCAAGTCCATTTAACCTTGCTTCCAGTTTGCCTTTGCCTCACCTAGGTCTTTTTCTCTTCTCTACCTAGTCTTTTGGAAACTAACTTCTCTCTTCAACCTGCATAAACACAAACACACAAACACTAGATTCTCTTTCCCAGACCTTCTGGGCTTTGATACCAGATGATGCAGCCAAAAATTCCTTTAACAATTAACAAAAATACAAAAGAGAAAAAAAACACATAAGATTTTCAAAATTAAAATCCTTCTTTATTATTCTTCCAACTACCCTTTTTTTTTACAATGAGAGAAAACACTTATTTAAGTACAAATCCGAAATTATCTTTTTTGGCAGTTTTTTCACAAAAACTATTTTTTGCCATTTTTGGTAATTTTTAAAACAACTCGAAAAAAACTGATTTTTTCCGTGAAGCTTCCTAAAACTAAGATAAGATGAACTGCCAACTAACCTTTAAAATTGGAAATAAGATTTCGAAGTTATTTAAAAAAATATTTTTTCTAAAAAACTAAAAAAACTACCAAAATCTTAAAAAGCCACTAAAAGCTCCTACATCACTTTGATATTTTCCAAGCAAATTTTTTTATGTAATTGCAAAATGATTTCAACTTTGATTTCTTTAACATGTATAACTGTAATTGTGAAGCTAATGGTATGTTGATAACATTACATTTTCTGCCAGATCAATGAGGATGGACACAATGATATTTTTTTCCCCTTGGGAGTTCATCACTTGTTGTGGCAGCCAATTTAAATTTTGGAAAGTGGTCGTAGTCTTCGTTCCCAGAATTTTGATCTTTGACTAGTAACTTCTTTTCTTGTTCTTAAGAAATTCCTATTTTTGTTGATTGGTTTGTTGATAAAGTGCCCTTATCCTTCACATATTTACGGGCTTGCTTTCCTCTCTTTGTTACTATTCTATAGTCTTTTTTGTTACAATCGCCTATTTCATGAAAAGGCTCTTTCAAAGTAATGTCTTTTTTTCAAATAATTTATAGATCTAGTAACCTTCTTTATAAGCATGATGAGCTATATATGTATGTTTGATACCATTTTATACAGATATTTTGATTTTCTTGGTTAAGATTTCCTTTTTCCTTTGATTCTTTCATTTCTTTTTCAAAATACTTGTATATATGCCTATAATAGAAGGGAACATTCTGTTGAAATATATTTTTGGGATCATGAAAGCTTGCCAAACCAGTCAAATATCATTAAAATATTGTCATATTCCCAAATAAAAGCAGACACTTGACATTTAGGATCCCCTACAATATAAAATGGCATGAATTGTTTTCTTGAATTTCATGATCATTGCCCACATGCATTTCCCAATAACCATATATCTTGACTTCTTGTTATTTGTTTTAAGTTTTTTTACTGTTTTGTTTTTTCTAGGAAATGATTGTGTTAATAATTGGCAAACCTATACCTGTTGATGGACTAATCAAGTAAATTTGGACAAGGGCAAGGGCAAAGTTGGGGCACCAAACCCAGCCTTTCTCAAGTTATATTTTGAGAGGAAACCCTTCGCTAGCAGGTGTAAGATGCATTCTAATTTCTGAAGAGATTCATATGTTGACTTTTTCAAGGCAGGGGGACTTTCTTTCTAGCAAAGGAAACAAACAATGGAGAGGAAGCAATAGCATCACTGGAAGGACTAAAATTAGCAGTGCAAAAGGGGACCAAGATAATTGTGGTGGAAGGGGATTTTATGTTAATCAGCAATGCAATGATAAGTAGTAGCGCACCCAGCTGGAAATAGAATATATAATGATGGAGGCCCAAGTTGGTAGAAAAATTTAAGATAATAGTGTATCAATATTATTACAAAGAATGTAATTGTCATGATCATCTTTTGGCAAATGCCAACGTTGATCAGTGTCCATTTTCAGCAATCATCTGTGATCATCCATGGACTTGCGAAGGACTACCACCTCTCTTGATCTTGAATTGCCCACCAATGTAAATTGTTCAATTTCTTAGTTTCGGAAATAAAACCAAACTTTGACTTGTCCTTATTTTGTGTGATGATGAGATTAAGCATCGTTTCTTTTTTCGATTGGTGAGCTTCAGGATTTTTAGCCTGGCCCAAGTCTAGGGAAGGTCACAAGGCGAACCTCCTCCCCAATCAGCATATTCAACTAAGAAGTCACTTACTCAACTCATATCAACTTAGAAGCCAGAATGCAAGTCCAAGAACCATCACTTGGAATTCCAATACTAGATGTTACTTCGGGGATTCGAACATGGATCTCTATCTTGAGAGCCTTATAGCCTTGCCATTAGAGCACAACCCCATTGATGAGATTAAGTGTAGTTATTATACTTGTATCTTATATTTTCTAGCACCCCTTCAATCTCAAAGTAAACATATCATGATAGGTTAGGGATGTTAAAAAGGGCAACCCCCAATGCACACTAAAGACTGATGGAGAGTGTCATGCCCCAATAAAACATACTGCTGGCTGACCCACACTTCCCTTTTTCTGGCTGACCTTAAATATAACCGAAGGCAACATAGTTAATGAGAAATTAAATAATAAACATTAGCAAGCATTTAATAGGGCTGACCTGACTAAGAAGAGGTTGACGTCTACTCAGTTGCATAACTTGTCAAGGCTGACTAGTGCAAGGAGATAATTATTAACTATCACTTTGTTGGAATTTAATGCTCCAACTATTAGAGTTGGAATAGGAATTAACTAAGATTTATAGATCTGTTTGAGTTATCTGTCAACAATCTCCAGCTAATTGTCAATCAGTTCTAGTTAGTTGTCAGTCATGTCTAGTTTGTTGTCATTTCTATTCACATAATTATAGGATCTCAATTGAACCTATATATTTGTATTCTCCACCGATGAATAATAAGTTGTGATTTCTTATTTTGCTCTGGTTTTACTTCTGCTGTTCTATTTTTCCTTTAGTATATACTATAAAACCTTTGTTTTTAATATGGTATGAGAGCTATCTTCTTGTTAAAAATCTGTTTAGTGTGTGTCCTTGAGAAGACCCTCTGTGCTGCTGGAATAAGCTAGAGAAGAAGCTAACAAGCAGATGAGGCCTGAAGAAGAACCACCAAATATTGGTGGTGATGATGATTCCATTGAGGATGAGACACTTATTCTATTTTGAAGAGGTCAATGCTTTGAAGACAAGAAAGAATGAGGCTAGATGGATGCTTGATGGTCTGAGGTGCTAGCAGATTGGAGAAACTATACCTCATTGGGGTTCTAGGACATACATGTGAAGATTAGCGTCCAATAGTTTAGGGAGATCCGGAAAATCTGGAAATTCAGCATCATGCCTTTACAAGGGTGATGAGACACTTCATGTGCAAATGGTGTCCAATGGTGTTGGGAATTTGGATGATAGCTGCATGACTACGGTTGGGGAGCAGCTTGAAGATGTCTTACTGGTCCAAAAATATTTCCTATAATTTATGTTGTATGTCAGTTTAATATTGTAGCATTTAAGAGGGGGTGTTGGAATTTAATGCTCCAACAATTAGAGTTAGAATAGGAATTAAATAAGATTTATAGATCTGTTTGAGTTAGCTGTCAACAATCACCAGTTAATTGTCAATCAGTTCTAGTTAGTTGTCAGTCATGTCTAGTTTCTTGTCATTTCTACTAGCATAACTATAGGATCTTGTTAAAGTAAGATCCTATATATTTGTATTCTCCTATGATGAATAATAAGCTGTGACCTTACTTTTCTTTGGTTTTACTTCTGCTGTTCTATTTTTCCTTTAGTATACTCTGTTTTAAATACATTGAAGGCTTTCAAAAGGGGCGATCAACAAAGAAGAGACGTGTCATTTGATAAAAGGCTATAATGCTAGTGAAAAGACATGACTTTCCCCCCTAAAATGAAGATATAAAAAGGAGAAACATTCCATTGTCGAAGGCATGGAGGATAGGAGGAAAAAACTACAATCTGCAATTAGAAAACAATAGACTGATAACCCAGTGGGAAAGAAGGAATAATCAGGTCTGAGTATGAACATATTACAGATAAAAGTAATCTATAATATTTTCAGGCATCTACCCTACCCCGAGGAACAAACGAAGAATAAAGGAATCACACAAGTACAGTCACATCAAAGAACATTCAGCAGATCACCAAGAAGTAATTCTGATAGAGAAAATGAAGGAATGCCAGATTGAGAACAATCAGCAAGAAAATACATTTACATCAAGAAAGCATCATAAGAAGCATAGTGGGAACACTCGCCAAGTAATCGCCGAAAGGCGATTAATCGTGGAGTTTTATTGGCTGGCAAGTTTTTCAGAGGAAAAATCACATACAAAACTCGTCGATTTTTGTCTGTGATTTTTCCTCTGAAAAACTCGCCGGCCAATAAAACTTAGCAATTACTCGGCGAGTGTTCCCAGTATGCTAATTGGCGAGTTTTTACGAAAACATTGGAGAGTTTTTTAAAAAAAACTCACCCACGCCTGTGCAACAGCGTTAAAACACAAAAAAGGGCATTTTCTCATTTTATTTGTTGTTTGCAGCGACTTGACTTGTGAATGGAGGAAAGTGGGCTTCCAAGCCCTTGCTAGGTGATTGCAAAGTATTGGAGGCGGATTCGGGTGGATTTAAGGCAGATTTCAACTGGTTTTTTAAGAAAAATCACATTCCCGTGTAGGTATGCTGAGTTTGTTTTTATGTTTTTTAAAAACATTCTTTTCTTTTTTTGTTGCATCTAAATAAATACAAAATCATTCCTAAGTAGTTAGAAATGTTTTGAATCATTAGAACAAGATTCAACACTATATTTGACAAGTTTTGTTGAATCTATCACTATTTGTTTTTGAAGAATATCTAGTTTTTTTTTTTAAATCAAACCCTAGCAGTTTGTTTAGTTTTTTTTTTAAACTTTGCATGATGTCTAAAAATATTTAAACTAATTTAGATAGTATCTAGCTTTGTTTAATTGTTTAACTAAAATATTTATTTTGTGTTTTTAATTTCTATGTGTAGGGCAGAAGTTAATCATTAAATCAGCATGGAAAATTCAAAGAAAGTGTGGCCACTAACACCATGTCCTTCTGGATATATAGGCACCCAGCCTAAAAATGCTAGAGATAAGGCATGGAGGTATGCCTATGAAGAATGTGAGAGAGTAATTTATGGAGGTATAAACCGCCTCAAATATCACCTTGCAGGCATTAGGAAGCATGGTACAAATAAATGTGACAAAACTACATAAGAGATAAAAAGATTTGTTAATGCCCTACTTGCAGCCAGGGCAAAGAAAAAATTGCATGAGAGGGAAAGATTAGCTGTGAGGGAAGCCATAGCTGAAACTAAAGGTGCTCCAATTGACATTGAAGAAGAATCAACAACACTTGATAGCATAGTAGGCTCTCTTCGTGGCCCACACATCCACAAACAGAGTGCTTCCTCTTTTACCGCTTCTGCTTCCTCTAGTAGAGTGCCTGCTTCTTCACCACCATCAGCATCAGAGATAGGCAATTATTTTGTGCACAAGAACACACCTGGAGCACAACCATCATTAGAGGCCACTGGATGGAACAAGGAGACACATAAGAAAATAGACATTGTTGTTGTTGATTTTTGGTATTTCAACAACATCCCATTGCGTGTGGTTGAGAGTACCTATTGGCTAAATTTGGTGACCGCAATGACAATTTCACGAAAAGGGTAAAAAGCCCCTTCTCGCAAGGATTTGAGTGAGAGGTTAGTAAATAATCGGAATCCACTTGATTTTATTTTAAAGTTTTAATTGTTTTTTCTTGATTATTAAATCAAAATTGTATACTAAGACTTGATTTCACTTTGATTTTGAAGGTTGCTCATAAATGCAGTTGATAGGACAAGAGCAGTGGTGGAGGAAGAGAAAAAAGAGTGGAGTAAATCTAGCTGCACTATTTGTTCTGATCGGTGGACAGATGGGAAAAACCAAACCATTATTAATTTTTTGGTTGCTTGCAAGGACAATGTGGTGTTTTGGAAATCGGTTGATGCCTCCAACAAGGTGAAAAATGCACAAACATTGGCATTAATGTTAGAGACTGTTGTCATGTAGGTGGGAGTAGAGAATGTGGTGCAAATCATAGATGGAAAACTCAGACTCGGGAAAACCTCGCCAAGCTCAAAAAAAAAATTGGGAAAAATTTGGCCAATTTTTTAAAAACCTCGAGGAAAAACTTGGGAACTTAAAAAGCTACTTAAATTTAATTAGAAACGCATTTATTTTGCAAAATTCAATGAGAAGATGCATCCAATGAGTTAATTAATGAGAACAAAAAAGAAACCAGCTCTGATCATTGTAATGTTTCGTCCCTGCCCCCCCTAGTTGGCGACCACTGATTGCTTAACGTGTTTCGTCACAGGAATGGAAGTTGTCAATACGGTGTCAATGTCTGGCCGTATAGATGAAGGACTAACCGTACGTTGCTGGGTGAAGGTTCGTACGATGGGAATGAGCTTGACGTACGGTGTTGTGGAAGGGGGTCGTATGGTGATACGGTCTTCTAAACGTACGAAGCCGAGAGGGTATGTCGTACGGTGCCTAGGTATAGGCTGTACGGTGCCAGCAGGTTGTATGGTGTACAGATGGATCTGTCTATCTTGCCTTCGCCTGGGAATGTCGCCGATTTGATGTGATGTAAATGAAGACACAGAACAATATTGCTAGATGCACGCTATGTATGTTTGCAAGGAAACTTTATTGATATTATTGATAATATTAAATATTTCGGATTTGCTAGACCCAATGCAACAAAACAAGTAGAATAGGGTGAAGGTTGACTCCCACCAAAGTTGCAAATACCAAATAGGGAGGGTCTTTCACCTCCGAAAAGGCAACCAACAAAATTCAACAGGAATTTGCAATTATAAATAAAATATCAAAACTCAACATGAGAAATACATCCTACATGCCGAACATAAATACCCGTCGGACAACTCCTGAGGGTGCACAAATAGAGCCGACACGACAACTACACCTACGCCAAAATAAAATATGGGCCCGAGATAAACTAAATCGATCGGGACCCAAATACAAATATTATTATTCATTTAATGACGAGGACATTACAAACAAGGCCCCCATTTGGACCGATCCCTAGGTGAGGGATTTAATTAAAATAAACACATTTTAATGTTTATTAAAATAAAACGGGAAACCCTAAAAGAAGTTTGATCCCTCTTGGAGGGAAAGAGAATGAAATAAAGGAGGGCACGGAAGTTGATGGGGATCCATTCCAAGTTATTTTGATAACAAATTTTGGAGGTGGAGCTTAGATGAAGAGCTTACAACCAGATACATCCTTTGAGAATGAAATCTTTCAGAAGATTGAAAACCTATAGGTGTGAGAGACCATCTAAGGGTTTTCATTTGCAAAGATCCGTCAAGTTTCTTTTAGTGGGCATCAATTTGTGTGAAGTTTCTCAGTAGTATCAGATTGGATCAAAGAAGAGATAATTTCAGATTGCAGATCAAAGCACAAACTGTGACTTCCATCAATCTTTTGGTCTCTTGGAGGCAGCCATACGGCCTAGGGTTTCACCAGCAGGATTCAGTTTGGGCATGGAAAGTGGTAGAGCATAGATCAGACCCTACATCATCATTTGGAGGGTAGAAAATTGTGATTACCAGGTGGCAGAGAGATAACAACAATTCATAGTGAAAAAATGCAATAGTCTCTGTACATCAGCATTGGACATCCTTTCCACTTCAAATTTGGACGTCTAGCATCTGCAGCAGACCATCACAGGCAAAATCAGTCATATTTATACTAATAGGTCAGCTCTTGGGCATTGAAAATGAGTAGGAAGTGTTGTAACAATTGCATGCAATCGTTCATATACCTGGTACAAACTGTAGCAACTTATTTGTTGGAATACATCAATTTTAATTCCTTTGCTAGGTGTTAGGAAAATTGTCCATTGTACTCCACTTTAGTATTGTTTATTTGTTTATGCATTGAAATCATTATTTGTCAAAAAACCAAAAAGGTGATAAACACAAAAAAAACAGAAACAAGCAAAAAAAGAAAAATCAGAAACAAGCAAAAACAAAAAAAATCAAAACCTTTGCAAAAATCAGACTTAGCAACAAAAAAACCATATCTGCGGGTGAATACTATAGTGGTATCAAAGCTCAAGTTCACCCTGCCATACTATTAGGTAGTGAAATATTGCCAACAACAGATAAGTCTATATATGAGTTAATGGAAGGATTGATTAATTTGATAAAGGATCTAGATATAAAAAGGGGGTTTGTAAAAATTGTCACTAGATCCAGCTATAAGGAAGAGACAGAAGATAAAGAGATAATTATTCAGGAAGAGCATGTCACAAGGACACGGGTTAGCACTGACACAATTTTTTCTATCCCTGAGAAGGAACTTGATATATCTTTAGTTGCAACTGACCTCAAGCACGAGGATGGTGACTTTGATCAGTTGGATCCACAGTATACCATAGGAAGCGATGGTGAGGACGCACAAGATAGTTCGGACAGTGATAGAGTCACTTATGACAAGGATGATAATTCTGATTTATACTCTTACCATAGCAGTAGTCCACTTTCTTTATAAAATCAGAGCTGGGAATCCTTTTGTAACCCACTATTTGAGATGGATGTTGAGGAGTCATATGACAACCCACTATATGAGATAGGAAGTGGAATATCACTTGATTCTAGCATTGCGCATGGAAACGATAATATGTTATTGGTTTTGAGAGATGACTTAGTCCATGGGTTGGAACGTGATTTCCAACTTGAGGGTGATCCTATTTCACATCATGGGATGATTGGTTACTCTCCAAGGAGACCGCCGGATGTGATATATGTAGATGAAGAGGTAGACCCAAAGTGCATAGGGCATGTTATGACCTTTGGGAATGTGGTTTCTTCATATAACGCAATGGTCCTTGGGGATCATTCTTGGTTTGGTGTCCATGTTGGGGATTCTGAACAAGAAGTAATGGAGGTGGTTGGGAGTCATGGGGGTGATCGTTAGAGATGTAAGGATGAATTTTGCATTCCAAAGAGAAGTAATCCAACACTTGAACAGTTTACTCCTCCTTGGCATGTTGGAAATGGAATGTTTGCATTGGTTCTATCATTTGGGCTTCTGTTCAGTGGACTGAAGAGTCACAAATGAAGGTCATGGCATTTTGGGACAGGTTGGTTACAAGGTGGCATTGCTGATTATGAAGTACCTTTGATAGTAATTGTTTGGACTGGGATTTCGTATTTACCTTCAGCTCATGTTCCTAATGGTATTGCTAGCTGTTTGTTTAGTCCAAATCCATGGTTAGTTGATGCTTATAACAATTGGACACTAATTAAGGAAATGTTGGATGTTCCATTGTTATATGTTATTGGTGCAATTATTCCAGTGACTATGATTGTAGTACTTTACTATTTTGACCATAGTGTGGCATCTCAGCTTGCTCAGCAAAAGAAATTTAATTTGTGAAAACCATCATCACCATTATGATTTGCTCTTGTTGGGATTCTTGGTTATCATGTGTCGTCTTGTGGCTATACCTCCTTCAAATGGTGGTATTCCTCAATGTCCGATGCATACAAAATGTTTAAATACTTTGAAGCACCAATTGATCTGTAATAGGTTGGTGATGACAGCCAAGAAAAGCATTAAACAAAATTCAAGTTTACGACAATTGTATAGCAGCATGCACGAAACTTATCAGGAAATGCAAACTCCACTGGTTTATCAGCCACCTCCAACCCTGGCTCTAAAGGAATTTCAACACACAACTCTTCAGTTGGCTTGAAGTATTGGAAACCTAGATGCTACAATTGATGAATCAATTTGTGATCCAGAGAAAAATGCCGATGAACTACTTCCTATTAAGGTCAAAGAGCAGCATTTGAGTAAGTTGTTGCAAGCCATGATGGTAGGTGGTTGTGTTGCTGCTATGCCCCCTCTTAAAATGATTCATATTCAAGTGCCTTGGGGTTACTTTGCATTCATGGTTGTAGAAAGTTTACCTGGTAATCAATTCTAGGAAAGAATACTCTTACTCCTTACCGCACCAAATCGATGATACAAGGTACTTCAGCAGTATCATGCTTCATTTGTTGAAACAGTACTAGTTGATAGGCAACTTCACATGGAAAGAGAGGTACTTGAGGGTCTTGATGGCTTTGCTCTAAGGAATCAAACAAATTCTAATTTTCTGAGTAACAACAGCGATCATATTTTCTTGCATCACCAGTAGATGGAAGTCATTTCACGAGAAGATGATGGTATTACAGAGTATTCTAATATTGGCACTCAAGGTTTGGGTGTTAAAGATGAATTTTGTGTTGTGGATTTATACTGCAAACATTCAGAAATTGTATATCAGACCTTGGAAGATGTGAAAGGAACACAAGCTTTGAGTGATGGGAGGTTTGTTACTAATAACAATGTTGAAACTCCATATCATGCTCATAAGTTGGGTCATGGGGTTGATAGGACACCACAGTTGGTGAGCCACTTGAAGGCTCAATTCAGATGTATGAGAGAAGAAATGGCATATACATCCCCAAGGGTAGAAAGGGATGGTGTGGGCCACAGTGATCTCAACTCAGATTGGAAGAAATTCCTTTGTACTTTGGTCTCTTTGGATAGACGCCAAGTTGTCTTAGTTCCCAAATCTGAGCTCTTCAAGAAAAGGACTGAACTAATTATGATGGACAACAACTCTTTAATTAGTACAGTTGGCGGCCCTAAGAAGGGGAATGTGACAGCTGATGGGGGAAGTTCTCAATATGGTCTACAATGTTTGTCACCATATCTTGGTTTTATGACATCATTTCTTCATCAGATTTGGAGAGGATATATAGTATATGAACGAAACATCATTGAGCATATTGATGGCAGCAGTATCTCATGTTTGTACCATTGGGTTGGAGCTCTACATTGGTGGTTGATGGTCGTTTTATACTACTCATTACAGTGCTATTTAGGATAAGAGTAAGTTGGAGGATTTGGGAAGTTGGAGATCATCCACTTTTTACTGGAGGTTGGGACAGTGCTGAGATTCCCTCTTCTTTTTACATCGAGGGGACTAGTTGCATTTTCTCGAGTGAGAGTTTCATTGGGACAAATGTTGTTCTAGTTTGTAACAGCAGTATGTGGTGGATAGATATGATCGATTATGTACTCATGATGATCCTTCTTCGCATCCATGAGAGCTTATTCCTATTTGGGGGGACATCCGGCATCAGCACACTCCTGGAGGATGTTTGGTTGAGCATAGTGAGAAGGGTTGATCACTGTTCTCAAGGTGTCGCCTTGGTCACTTGGAAATTAAGTGCAAGTATCATCCTTGCGGTTGGTCACTGTAGAGATATCCCTTGGTTGGTTGACTACAGAGCCGTGCTAGTGATTGATCATCACATGGAGGATGTTAAATTGGGTGATGATTGGGATTGTGCTCTATGGTTGGGCAGAGTATTTTTCTGGGTGCCCATGATTGTGATAAGAAGTGAGGTTGTTGATGTGATCTCCTTTGGGATGCTCTGGCAGGAGACATTCCATGTCATTGATTTCAGTCTTCTCAGGTATTACAGTCTGGTTTTTGATGATGATTACCTTGGGGAATCCTAAGAGGCCAGAGTGCAATTTCGGCACAATGGTTTCAGTTATGATCAAAGTGGCACAACATCAACATGGTCAATTCCTTCTAAGATTGTCATGGGACCCTAGGATCATTCTTGATTTTAGTTTGGATCAATTTGTTGATTGGAGATTGTATTGGCGTTGCTTGAGGACAAGCAATCTTTGGGGAGGGTGGACTGTAACGTCCCCATTTTTGTGCTTCTCTTAATGTTAGTGTTTCTAGCAGAACTGGCCTATTATACGAGTTCTTGTAGGCTAGTAGATTGTATAGGGGGCCCATACAAGGGCTCATTGAGTCATGCAAGGGCTTTGTGAGCCAGTATGGCCAATTTGCGACAATCTCCTAAATTTTAGGAGGAACCCCTATTTTTTAAGGATTGATTGCAAGTTGACCAGGACGCATCAGGACACCTCCAAGATTAGAATGGAAATTTTTGGCGCAATTTTTATTTTTTAGGCGAGTTCCTAAATTTTTTGAGACTATCAATTAGGTTGCAGTGGTCAGACAACATCACTGGATAGGTGCCATCAGACAAAATTCAGATTGGGGTCCAGACAAGTGGGTTATGAATAAATTGAAAATAATTTAATTAATTTCTAAGTTAGAAGTAAATAAAGTAATATTAAAAGGTGATTACTGTAATCACTTTATAATATTTAATAAATTATAATAAAGGGGTTTATGGCACACCTCCCTAGGCAAATAAAGTTAAGTTATAACTTAAAAGAGGGTCATTTTACCATAACAAACAAGGCCCCGATTTGGACCGATCCCTAAGTGAAACATTTTAATGTTTATTAAAATAAAAATGGAAACCCTAAAAGAAGTTCGATCCCTCTTCGAGGGAAAGAGAATGAAATAAAGGAGTGATGATGGTTATTCATTCCAGATTATTTTGAAAACACATTTTGGAGGTGGAGCTTTGACGAAAAGCTTACAACCATATACATCCTCTAAGAACAAAATCTCTCAAAAGATTGAAGATCTATAGGTGTGAGAGTGTTAAAGTTATAGTAGCTGCGTGAGATATCATTTTATACATGTTATGATTTGCATTGAATTTTCTCAGAAATATACTTGTGATAATGAACTGTGATGTTCTTGGTTCTCTGTTTTTTTGTTCTGGAGCTGCAAAGATGTCATCTTCTTTCATTGGTTAGTTTTGGAAAAAGGCTCAGTGTTCTTTTGTTTTGTCTCCGTCCAGTCTAGAGACACTGTTTGATTCTCTCATTGTATTCGTGCTATTTAAATGAGATTGGATTTTCTTCATATATATTATTTTTGTTATGTATAACTTCTTTATCATCGACATTGGATGATTGGCAACGAAAATGGATGACTTAGCACTGGTTGTGTCCTGTTGACAGTTCAAGGAAGCACGTTATTGGTATGTCATTGAAGAGTCTTCATGTTGAGTGTCGTCGATGCTCGTAACCGCTATCCCTTGGTATTCTGCGGAAGCCTCTTTAGAACAATAACGTCTCTTTGCTTCATGTGATGGAAAATAAAACGACTCACTCACCATATTTGTTCCTCTCGATGTAGCGGGATTTCATTATCGTGAACGTCTGCAAAGATCATTTGAATAAACTGTATGATGAGATTAGCATGAGTTGAGAGAATAGTGTGTGAAGACTTTCCTCTGTTATCTGTGATTTGTCGTGTTTGAAGTATAAGTGTATATCTTCAGTATTGTGTGTATCAGATATTTGAAGAATCTCTTCATATTTGATCGTATATGATCAATATATATGTTTGTAAGTCATTCTCAATATGACAAATATCTGTGAGATGCTTGTAGTTTTTGTTTATTCTGTGTTTGCATAGCTAAAGTGATCAATCTGAGAATAAGGCGAATAAGGCTCATTGATTGGATGTTGAGAGTATTCAATCATAAACATGAGATCACTATATTTGTTTTGATCTTTCAATAAAGGGATCTATTTTTCGAGTGCGGATGGGTTTTTCCCTTGAGTAGGAGGGTTTTCCCAGGATAAATATTTGTGTCATCTGTTCTTATGCTTTTCTGAGTTTTTGTTTATTGCATATTATGCTATTCCAGTTCAAAACATTAATGCCAAATCCTTTGCAAAGGATTAGCAAGCTTGTGTAGCAATTTCACTACAAAAGCTCCTTGCTTGGTGGAACATTGGAGTCAATTTATTTATTGTGATAATCAAGTTGCGAATATCCTGCGCCTATTGAGAGGGAGTTCTTGCTGAGAGGGAGTCTTAGCATTTAGTCGTTCTTAAGAGTATAATGCATTTTTCTCTGAGACGGAGGAATTTAAGGTGAAATTCCTTATTAATGAGTTATTCTCTATGAAGAAGTTCGAGGTGCAATCCCTTGTTAATGAGTTCTTTGTAAGGGAGAAGTTCGAGGTGCAATCCCTTGTTAATGCATTCTTCTCTGCGAGAGAAGTTTGAGGTGAAAGCCCTTGTTCCACCCTCTAGGAGTAGCTATGGTGGATCCACCCTTTGGGAGTAGCCATGGTGGAAGTCATGTGTGAGACTCCATGACATAGTTTTCTGATATTTCACCCTCTGGGAGTATCTATGGTGGATCCACCCTCTGGGAGTAGCCATGGTGGATGTCATGTGTGAGACTCCATGACTTAGTTTTCTGTTTTTTCACCCTCTGGGAGTAGCCATGGTGAATGTTATGCTAAGATGACAATATTATGTTGAGAAAATTTGTGATGAGTTTTTGTTATTAACGCGTTTTTGGTTGCAGCTCTTTGTGCTTGTCATGTGATGTGACATCATGACATATAAATGATCTCTCTCTTGCTAAGAGGGAGTGTTAAATTTATAGTAGCTGCGTGAGAGATCATTTTATACCTGTGATGATCGGCTTCAATTTTTCTCAGAAATATACTTGTGATAATGAACTGTGATGTTCTTGGTTCTCTGTTTTTTTTGTTCTGGAGCTGCAAAGATGTCATTGTCTTCTTTCATTGGTTCGTTTTGGAAAAAGGCTCAGCGTTCTTTTGTTTTGTCTTCGTCCAGCCTAGAGACACCGTTTGATTCTCTCATCACATTCGAGCTATTTAAATGAGATTGGCTTTTCTTCATGTATATTATTTTTGTTATGTATAACTTCTTTATTGCCGAGATTGGATGACTTGGCACCGGTTGTGTCCTGCCAACGGTTCAAGGAAGCACGTTATTGGTATGTCATTGAAGAGTCTTCATGTTGAGTGTCGTCGGTGCTCGTAACCGCTATCCCTTGGTATTCCGCAGAAGCCTCTTCAGTAATGGTAACATCTCTTTGCTTCATGCGGTGGAAAATAAAAAGACTCACTCGGCATATTTGGTCCTCTCAATGTAGAGGGATTTGATTATCATGAACGTCTGCAGAGATCATTTGAATAAACCGTATGATGAGATTAGCGTGTGTTTAGAGAATAGTGTGTGAAGACTTTCCTCTATTATCTGTGATTTGTCGTGTCTAAAGTATAAGTGTATATCTTCAGTATTGTGTGTATCAGATATTTGAAGAATCTCTTCATATTTGATTGTATATGATCAATATATATGTTTGTAAATCATTCTGAGTATGACAAGTATCTGTGCGATACCTGTAGCTTTTGTTTATTGATTATTCTGTGTTTGCATAGCTGAAGTGATCAATCTAAGAATAAGGCAAATAAGGCTTATTGGTTGGACGTTGAGAGTATTCAATCATAAGCATGAGATCATTGTATTTGTTTTGATCTTTCAATAAAGAGATCTATTTTTCGGGTGTGGCTGGGTTTTTCCCTCGAGTAGGAGGGTTTTCCCAGGATAAATATTAGTGTCATCTGTTATTATGCTTTTCTGAGTTTCTGTTTATTGCATATTATACTATTCTGGTTGAAAACATTAACAGAGAGACCATCTAAGGGTTTTCATTTGCACAGATCAGTCAGGTTTCTTTTAGTGAGCGTCAATTTGTGTGAAGCTTCTCAGTAGTATCAGATTGGATCAGAGAAGAGATAATCTCAGATTGTGGATCAGAGCACAAACTATGATTTCCATCAATCTTTTGGTCTCTTGGAGGCAGCCATACGGCCTAGGGTTTCACCAGCAGGACTCAGTTTGGGCATGGAAAGTGGTAGAGCATAGATCAGACCCTACGTCATCATTTGGAGGGTAGAAAATTGTGATTACCAGGTGGCAGAGAGATAACAGCAGTTCATAGTGAAAAAACGCAGTAGTCTCCAGCCGTACATCAGCATTGGACATCCTTTCCACTTCAGATCTGGACATCTAGGGTTTGCAGAAGACCATCACAGTCAAAATCGATCATATTTATAATAACAGGTCAGCTCTTGGGCATTGAAAATGAGTAGGAAGTGCTGTAACAATTGCATGTAATTGTTCATATACCTGGTATGAACTGTAGCAGTTTATTTGTTGAAATAAATCAATTTTAATTCCTTTGCTGGGTGTTAGGAAAAAAATTTCATTGTACTTCCACTTCAGTATTGTTTATTTGTTTATGCATTGTAATCATTATTTGTGAAAAAAAAGCAAAAAAGCAAAAAAAAACAGAAACAAGCAAAAATAAAAAAATCAGAACCTTTGCAAAAATCAGACTTAGCAACAAAAAAGCCATATCCAGGGGTGCATATTACAAAAAAGTAAATATACATGATATATTGTCAAAAGCATTGCAATAATTAAAACGAAGATATTTATAATTTGGCAAAACCAGCTGACATAAAATTTAGACCTGTATGATAAATCGTTTCCAGTAAACTTGGGGCATAAGAGCAATGAATTTGCAAGAATACATGAACTCAACTGAGTATGGATAGGAAGCAAAATTGAATTAAGAGCTCATGTAAAATTTAAGACATACAATGCAATCACATCCATATCAGATCCCTGGTAACATGCACTGCACCATATATTTTAAGTATAACATAACATATGCTTTTTGATAACATTATTTCTATATGCATCTAATGCCTTATATATTCAGAACAAACTTCCCTCTGTTACAGAGAATAATTACCAATCTATTTGCAGAAATAATCTTAGTAGAAATTGAATCAATACCAGTTTTAGTTTTCTCTGCCATTTGTGAGTCATATCCTCAAGGGCAAATGAACCTCACAAAATTCTACAGAATATCCTACTTCAAGGCGAAAGTCGCAGTAAATGATTCTCTTAAGGTAATTTAGATTCATGATCACCTTTATTTGAGGACTATCAAAAGGTATGTTCAACACACTTGCAACAGCTTCTGCTGTTTGCCTTGTCCTAGTAAAAGGTGAAATGTATAATCGAACCTTTTCAATAGGAATGTTCTCTGATGTAAGCTCCTGCAATGCAAAGATGATAATCAAAAATGAAATATCTAAATGGAAGAAATCCTTTAATATATAGAAACAATTAGGCAAATAATCTGAATTCAGAAATGATGAAATATATTATTTATTGAACTTTGCATGCAATTTCTGGCAAAATGTTGTCTTTTTAACATATAGCAAACTGGCAACTATTTTGAGGACCTCTTTGCAATTAGCAAGTTGATTTTTTCATAAGAAGCATAAAGGAAATGCTAGATTTAGATGAATAGCCTGCAAAAGTAAAACATTATATGGTCACAAGAGGGACAAGCATAAAATATGATTTTTATAGATCATTCCCAGCAAAGATTTGGCCATATTTACTCATAATGAAATAAATGAGTGTAATATATAATCAAGAACTACATTTCTTTGGGAAAAAAGTAGCTGTAAGAAACATAGACATTCTTAGCAAGGGAGGACTGTCTATAAAAAGGCAAACCATAGGCATTCATAGCAAGGGATGAATGTTTATAAAAAGGCTAGAAAGGTCTATAGGCTTCAAAAGTATATCCAGTTTATTAGAAATGAATTATAGTAAAAAGAACCATAAACTTTGACAAGAAAACAAGTACCAAACACTAAAATGTCAGGATAACTAGAAGAGCTAAACCTAGATTTCAACCCCAAATCATATGATCCAGTTGCATGTACACATAGCTATTTGATGGAATGGACCCCTCAATGAAACAAGGAGTTGATGAATATCATAGGAGACCAAGACTAGAATAAATTGTTCCAATGCATGTACAAGCCTCAAGCTTGAACAACTAATGGCATTTAAATTATAAATATCCAATTGATGATTTGATAATGTTCTAGGAAGATATTGATGGTTAATGGGGTTATGTTGGAAAGTCCTAGGTGGAAACAAGGTACTTTCTCTTAAGCCTGTCCAAACAACCAACATAGATGAACCTTTGAATGTAAGGAATGAAAAATCGATAATGATTTTTCATGACCCAATTTGCTATCCTTGATGGTAAAACAAAGAAGATCTATGGAGCCAAGACAAGAGAATTAGGATGGCTTATTAGTGAAGTGCATAAGGATCTGTAGTATCCAAAGGGTGATGTTTTAAATAGGGTGATAGGATGTACCTAATCTAGTAGCTCTAGGTTTCCCTTATAAGCTCTTGGGCCTACATGAAACAACTTCATGAATAAGATGAGATACATATAACAAAGTAGACTGAGGCTCACTAATGATAAAATCTATTGTCAACCTTCCTTCCTCGAAGGGAGCATAATAATCACTTGAGATATGGCACAATTATGGGACGAGGATGGAGATGCCACTTCAAATCAGGGTACCATGTTAATGATCAAGGGTCTAGCTATGTTATATATAACCATATTAAACAAAGATTTGGTTATAAAGAGACATACAAGGTCTACCTCCCTATACTAGAGTCTCCCAATAACCTGCGAATCCTTATACATGTGATATTCAAAGAAGAAATACTGCAACATTCTTAACAAAAATTTACATAGTGCTTCCACTGGATAAAATTCTGAATCACTTATTTTAGTTATTTACTTTTTTTCTCCTCTATAGATGCCCCTATATCATATACAAATAATAATATTAATGATACCTAAGGGTGAAGGTAACTTTTCTAGATAGTTGTATCCAAAGGTGGGAGTGGTTCAAGTTTTCAACCATTTTCTCTCATACTTTACATTTTGGTGCACCAGCCATCTAATGACATAGCCATACTGTGAAGCATTCATTGTTTATGGAAAACCCCTTCTAAGTGGTAAATACCATAGTTCAAAAAATCGCGAAAAACTTGCTAGAACGCAAGTGCTTGTGTGGCTAATGGTATGGCGAGTTACTCATGCCATTACTCGTCATCGAGTCAAACCCAAAAATCGTCGTGCTTTCTATAAAAAAACTCAACTTTTCCATTGTTCTTGTCAAAAACATTGCCGTTAAATTTACAAAAATGCAAACAGACACCACTTTGTCCAATTTTAAGCCACGCGAGTAGGGTCTTTAGCGATGTGACAGTGTTCACCAGAAACACGACTAGTTTTTCATATGCTTTTTTTTGTGTGTAGTTTGCATCACTTCAAATGCTTGGTTCACAAAAGTTTGTAAAAGCTGGTTTTTCGAATTTTTTATATACTAGCAATTGCATCTTGGTGTGCAATGGGTACGTCAAAGAGGTGTGGAAAGTCAAATAGGAAAAAATTTGATCTATTTCTTACATACATTGGTGCAATACATGAGGTCAATTGGTAGACCATTTAACAAATGATGTTTGTGGAACAATGGTCTCAATTAAAAAGTGATATTTTGAAATTAGCTATGCATCAATACAATTGAAACAAAACCTCTAAGTGAGTATAATCAGACTCCACAACCAACAGCCTCATGTTATGTTTGCAATAGAGGAGGTGGGGGGGAGAGGTGTAAGGAGACAGAGGAAAAACTAGACTAAGATATAAATAACAAAAATAGAGGACCTATGAAAGAGAGGGATATAACATCTAACAAAATCCCCTTCCATGATGTTAGGGTGGATGCCATACCCTATTATACATGTAACACCTCTGTAATCCTAATACAACCAAGCAAGTATTGTGACCCTGAGCTTATATTTAGATGCTATTGGGTTAAGTTTGTTGGATGTTGCAAGACCCTTTCATGTTTTCCTTTCTGCTTATGTGGGTGTAATACTGCATTAGGTGTACATGTAGAGGTACTTATCTAATCTATAATGGTGGACTATTCATGATGACTTTATATTTCAAGACTTGATGAAGTCATGGATGACTTATATTTGATAGACAAATTGATGTTGTTAGGTCTATTGCTTATGATTTGTGATACCCTTCCATGTGTTTCCATCTTTGTT
This sequence comes from Chamaecyparis obtusa, assembly GCA_027943335.1. NCBI lineage: Eukaryota > Viridiplantae > Streptophyta > Pinopsida > Cupressales > Cupressaceae > Chamaecyparis > Chamaecyparis obtusa. Next base: position 75,591 of record BSBK01001465.1, on the reverse strand, counting down.
TATGTGTTGAGGACCTTTTAGGACTTTAATGTGTGTGATGGACTATTTATAATGCTTTGATATTCAGGACTTGATGATAATGTCATTTGATGATCTATGCATGTGATGGATACATTGATGTTATTTGGATCATTACATATGTTCTCCTTAAGATTATGATCTATAATGATTATGTTTCATGCTTATGATATATCATTATGGACTAACCCATGATTCTAGTGATGTTATTAAGGATGATTTAGGATACTAACATGCTTTATGTTATATGTTTGTGTTGATCTTTCCATTATGTGCTTATGTGAAGAGGGATGGTGTCGTATTACTCATTCAAAGAGTCATACGATGTCACGATTCCCCTTCACTGATTGTATTAGTTGATATATTATACAGATGTATATGTATATAAGTGTTGTCTTGTGCAAGTGATTTGTGCAATTACCAGGCATCGACTCTATCTGGCTTCACAAGTCTAAGCATGCCTTTATAATCTTCGATGGTGGTTGAAGGGAGATAGTAGTAAGGCCCATTCGAATCTAGCTTAGTCATTATTTTGTTTAAGGAACAATCTTGATATTGAGTTACCCTATCAAATTGTCATGGTGACCTAATTCTCTTGCTTGTGTCTTGGTTTGGTTTGAAAGTGTTGATTTTATTAGATTCATTGTATTTAATGATACTTTCATTTTTAGATTAATTTATATTGATCTATTTATGCTTTAGGATAGATATATTATTTTATTGATCGACTTTATTTAATCATTATTGTTATATTAAATGTTATTGTTCCTTCAATGACTTATATCCTAGATCGATATATTTTATTATTCTTCTTGTAAATGCTTGTGTGGTTGTCCTATTTAATAGATGTAATATTAGCATATTTGTGTGTATTATTATTAATAATAATGAATATTTATATTTTAGTATGTATGTATTATTAATGATAATGAATATTCGTATAATTGTGTGTATTTGTATTATTAATAATGCATATTTTTATGAGTGGGTAAATATTATCTAAGCATATTATATGATTTATTTAATTAAACTTTTGATTAGTTTAGTTTTTGGTGGGAATTGGTTGCCATTCCTGTACATGTTTGGGAAGGCTTTTTGTATTGATTTTTTAGTTTATTTTGGAAAACTTTTTGCTCGAGTTTTGGTATTTATTTATGAGAATTGTTAAATTAAAAGGAGGGGAATCGGTATTCTTGGAGATTTTTTAACTTTCTTGTGGGATTGAAGTCTGAAAATCGTTGAAGGGGCTTGGATTTCATTCTTCAAGATTTGTTTATTCTTGTGGGAAGTTTGATGTGGAGATTTCCTTGTTGATTGGAGTGAGGGTTTTGGCTTGAATTGGGTTGATTTTGGACTTGGATTTCTAGAGATTGTTGTTGATGTGTATTGAAGATTTGATTTGCTTTATCATCCATTCTCCTTCATTCTCTTCTTTGATTTTCACAAGACCCGAGGTAGGGATTGAATCCCTCTTGAATATTGTGTATTCATGATTTTAGAAGTGGTTTGGTGTTAATACCATATTGAATCTGTATTTTGCATTACATTGAGAATCTGAAAGTTGTATTTCAAAATCAGGCATTTGTTGACATATTTAAGTTGTCATTGGTAAAGTCTTTTGGCAAACATCTAACTGGTAGCACTGGTACATCACCGGTACTCTTTAGTATGCACCGGTAGACCAAACAGAGTGTTTTCAACCGGCCTTATGAAACATACAAGGAAGGTATGACCAACCGGGTACAAGTTTATTACCGGTTGAGTGCATGATAATCCGAACCGGATTATGCGGAGCGGTCTCAGTTAAAACCGGATTATACAAAGCATTCACAGTTGAAACTGAAGTTAGCTTTTTAACTGGAGTTAGCTTTATTTCTACGGGTGTTTCAAGGTAAACTCAAGATCATTTTGCAAACTTTTTTGCATGCATGATTTATGGGTGAGTTTACATTTTGGCAGAACCGTGAGAAGTATTTTAATAAGATTAATCTCTTATAAATACAGGTCAGAGAATACAAAAAAAGTTTTGTTGAATGTTGAGAGCGAACAGAGCAGAAGAAAGAGTGTAATGCCTCGCCACGGAACCCAGGAGACTTTAACCTAATACATGTCACTAAGTTTATAGAATAATTTTTTTCTTAAGAGTTTACAAACAATGATGATAACAATGCGGAAGCAATACAACCATGAGATACGAACAAGTACATATACACAACTCAATTACAGTTAACAATCCTCGAGAGTCCCATGATGTAGAATTACGTGTTACAAAATAAATATTTAGATTAAGAATAATTACAATAAACTCATATGAATAACAAGTACATCCAATACCATAAGGTATACATACTGATACAACATCCTCTACACAAGTCGTAGGGTATGTCACAATAATCGAATACAAAATATAATACAATATCTGCAACTCTGAAGCACTGATACAAGATATAATCATGAACATCAAAAGATAGGAACGAACAAACCTCCAATGAAAAATGAGGGGAAGGTAACAGCAACAAGCATCCTCCAGCACCGCTACAGGAACGTCGGAATCTCAAATGGTAAAAGATAACACTACCACCCGACCTCATGGAACCAAAGGTCCATTCTCACCGTGCTAAGGAGATAACAACAAACCCCACTTGAGTAACAAACTCAATCAAAATAACTAAGCAAAGGGTCTTGAAGGCTTTCTAACTCAAAGGGGTACCACCAACTAATGATAAAGAAAAGATAATAAACATCAAAATACCAACACGTAACAAAACACAAAATGCTAGAATATCGAACAAATACAAATCACCAAATAACACTGAAATAATAGAGACACGCCACTAGAGGTAAATACAGAAAAAACTAAGGAGACGTAGGCTACATACTATGGGAGTGTCATCACATGGCCATTTACTTGAGTTACCCTAGACTGGTCACACTGGACCCCAGACCCTCAAACATTGAGTTACCCTGGACTGGCCACTCTGGGCCCCGGACCCTCAATACGACCCACGCGGAACTAGAATACCCTCTCATGAAAATGAGGAATTCTAATCATACCTACTCTCTCTAAGTATCATCTCATTCCCATCCTTAGCTTAAACAAGCACTCAAGGAATAGGCGAGGCATAATCTCTAAATTATCTTTTTAATGAATTCTACAAATTTTAATTACTATATTATCACTTGTTAACAAACTTATGATAGGTTACCCTGGTACTGACCACTTTGGGTCCCAAACCCCTATTGTAAGCCACTCCCCTAAGATGCACCTATTTAACCTCCCCTAGGCTCACAAGTCACCAATAATCAAATAAGTCTCATAAAAGTATACTGATCAAATTCCAATCCACAAAAGATATCAAGGACACACATTGGTCCTCAAATCAAAACGTCATAACCACTCTCTCAAAGAGTCCACAGTCATGAGCATCAACACAAAACCAGATTGGGTAGAATGATCAAGAACATTATCATCGCATCACAATTCATACTTAAAGGATTTACACACCTTCCAAATGTTAACAATAAACAAGAGTTCAAATGGATAAGGTAGGATATACAAGATCAAATTGACACAACATCTCAACCCATGTACAAAAGTATCAAGAGAAAATAAACCCAAAGTCCAAAACCTCTGGTGTACATTTACTATAGTTAGCTTAAAACCCCCAACAAATAAAATCGACCAATCAAGTTTGAATCAATCAATAACTAAAATTTCACCAACAATTTACGTCCACATATTAAAACATCTATACATAGAATTTTAATATCAATAATTTAAACAAATAAATACAAATTGATAATATTGATTAATTAATATTAACATTTAATTAACAATAAATATCAATTAATATTAATATATTATAATTAACTTAAATCAAATTATTTATAATTCAACCAAATCAATTAATTAACTTATAAATATATTTTTTAATCATAATTTATCTTTAAATTATAAAATTAATTTAAATTAATATAATTTAAAAATAATTATAAATTAAATGTACCAATTTAAAATACATCAAATTTAATTTAAAATAATTTAAACTACATAAACTAACTTTATAACTAATATATTTTATTGTTTTATTTAAATAATAAATAAAACATTAATTAATATATAAAAACAAAAAAACAAAGAAAAATCATGGGGAGCATGGGGTCCCACCTCCCCCATCCTTCTCCTACGAAAAAGGTTTTTAAACATAAGAAAAGATTTTTAAAAAAAATTGTGCATTTACTAAAAGAATAAATTCCCAAAAGTAGGGAATGGTGTGGGCAGCCCACCTAGCACCCACCTTATTCCCTCACAGCACACAAATAAAATAAAGGTGTACGATTTATTTAAACCACAGACTTCAAAATCATTTAAAATAAACAAGGTGGGGTCACGAATCTCCAGGTCCCACGAGAAATAATATGGAAGCTCTTTCTATGACAAACAATAAATAATAAAATCTGTTATTATAATTGTCATTATTTTTATTTTATTTATTTTTAAATCAAACAAAAGATTTATTTAATATATATATTTTTTGTAGTATATATATATATTTTTAAAATATTCTTTTTGCTCGTGAAGTTTTCTGTATTTTTTTTAGCAAGCTCCTTTCTTTTTTTTTCTTTCCAAAATTAAAATACCAAAATAAATATATACAAATACCAATTTGGTAAACCAAATAGACAGATTTCCAAATAATTTAATCTCAAGTGTTTTTATCAAAATTTCTAACCAAACCCTAACTGATTTAAATTAAAGTTTTGTATTATTTTCCAAAAAAAATTTTGGGTTTTCCACATATTCGATACAACAAATATTTTCTCCAAACAACCGAAAGATTTTCTTATTCAAATATTTGACACAAATGAAAGGATCACAATACAACCACATCAATCAAACCTGACAGACACGATGTAAACAATCTTTTGAAATAAAATTGCAAAGGGATTTCAAAACCCTACCTCAAATAACGCCTGAAAATTTGAAGCCAAGAAAGATCTAATTAAACCTTCAAAATCTAAACTTTCCAAAAATCCTTCAAATTCACCCAAGAGCTCTTCCAAAACCTGATAGATGTCCTTCTAAAATAATCCCCCAGAAACCCCTCATAAAGAAGACCTATTCCTCCTAGGTTTTCTAAAACATGAAAACTTAAAAGCAAAACTCAACTATCTATTTCTAGTTGCATGATAAAATAACTTAAAAATAAATAATGCACTTTTTAAAATAAAACTCGAACTCAAATTTTAACTTCAATTATAATTTCAATTTCACTTAAACCAAAAATACAACTTAAATAGCATATAATTATTTAATTAAACAATAAATACTTTAACACAAATAAACTATGCAAACTAATAAATCAAATATTAGATAAATCAACTATGCCTTTAATTTCATATTTGGATTTAATAATTAATTAAAACTTTTTTATTCCAAATTTAAATATTTTAATTTAATCATTTAATTAACAAAGGTATCTAATTACCCTTAATAATTAAATATGCTTTATAATTAATATTACCACATTCACAAAATATAATTAATCAAATCTCAAGATTACTCCTAGCTTAATTAATTAAATCAAATAATTCACACAAGTAAATCCACTTGACTCACAAAACACAAAAAATCAACTAACTCAATATCAAACAAACACCAAGGAAGGGCTCACGAATTCATGTCACCTTGACCAATTCGGATGGGTAGAAACAGATACTTGCCCAATATTTAGGACAATCAATGGCTTGGGTTGGGATTTAGATTTGTATGTTATCTCCCCTCTATTACCATTGAGATTTTGCGATAGGGCACACTCATCCTGGCAATTCAGTGAAGTCGATGCCCGGTACCTGCATAAAAGACGAGCGTGTACATATATGTATAAATATAAACAAGCAATGGTGGGGATCAGCCGATTGTGGATCTCGCAAGCAAGTAACTACGACTCTGTCCCTCAACCACATCAGACACGTCAAACAGAAATACAAAACATACACATCAACCATACACATGCAAGTATGGGGTCAGTAAAACCATAAGCATCAATGATATCCTAACATATAATTCATCATCTTAAAATAACCATAACATATAGAAAATCAAACTATGGGAGGGGCATTACAAAGAGAATCTTCTGAGAGGTGAAAGGCAGAGAAAGGTTCAACAACCAAGCAAAGGAAAGGGTAACAGGTATGATCTAATTAGACAGAAAGTGTCATCATAGATCATTGCTTTTGATTGTAAAGCATATTGAAATCCCTTAATCAGGGTGAACCCTAATAGGTTCTTTGTATAAATCCCTTTACCGAGTAACATCTTTAATGATGTTTTAAAGTCCTCTCATCAGGCGACTCCTAACAGGGTCAAGATCATAACAGGTCTTCTACCAAATCCCTTTACCGGGTAGCACTCTCACAAGTGCTTTGTAAGCCTTTAACAGGGCACCTTTATTACTGCAGTAGTGAAGTTGTGGGTTCTACCCCACCGTGGTTTTTTCTTTCTAACCGAGGGTTTCCACATACATATGTTGTGTTGACCTGTGCATTTCAATTTATGTTTATAAGTATTGTTTTATTCTTTTAAATCTGCAAGATTTTGTTTAGAAGAACAAATTAAAAAAAGAAATTGTATTTACTGATTCACCCCCCCCCCCCCCCCCACCCTCAGTAACCGATCAGGACTAATAATTGGTATCAAAGCCATTTGGTTCTCAAAGATATAAAGCTTAACTACTTGACTAAAAGATCATGGAGGGATACAGGTATCAAAAACAGCTTGAGGAAGCAAATGGTATAATTGCCTCTCTTGCGAATAGACTGAGGAGGTCCCTTGCAAAAAGAAAGGAGTTGGCTCTGCAACTGAGTGAGAGCAATGAAACAATTGTGGAACTCTCTGGGCAAAGTGGATCTAATGAAGCAGGTGAGGCAGTCTCTGAGCTTATGGAGAAAAATCAGAGTCTAATCGATCAGATCTCAAATTTGAAAAGGGAGCAAGAAAATAATGCTCTAAGAATGACTGAAATCATTGAGGAAAAGAGGAAGTTGAAGATGAAAGGAACAATGCCGTGAAATCACTGGCAGCCTCTGAAAGAGCAAGAAATCTGGTAGAAGATGCAGTAAGAGAAAGTGATCTTGTTGTTTTACAACTTCAAGAAGACATGCAGATTGTAACTCGAGAAAATGTTATTATGCAAAAGAACCTGCATGATAAAGATGATGCATGCAAAAGGCTGGCTATTGAATTATATCAACTGAAGGAACGGCTGAAAACTCTTGAAGAGAGAAACGATATGCTCAAAAGGTACAATGAAAGCTCAGCAAAGCTTGATGAGCAATTGAAAGCTCAAAGAAAGCACAAGGATCCCACAGGACTTGGGTACACTGGTCAAAGCATCAATGAAACCGGTGAATCCTCTAAAGTCAGCAAGGGCAAGACGGAAAAGAAGAAACCGACAGAAGATAAAGGTAAGAAGACCTTCAAAACCTCTTGCAATCATTGTGGTAAACCTGGTCATAAAACAAATGACTGCAAAAATGCACCGGTGAAACCATTTACTTGTAACAGTTATTGCAGCAACTGTTACAAGTATGGCCACAGGATCTTTCACTGCAGGTCACATTCCACCAATGTGTCTAGTGGAAGCAAGGGAAGCTTCAAAGGTTACTGCTATGCATGTAACAAGTTTGGACACAAAGCAGATGAATGCAGATCTAAAACCATGGCATTCAAATCTCCACCGAGACTGGCATTCCATAAAAGGAACGTAAACCGGAGCACAACCAACTGTGCTAACTGTGGAACATCTGACCATAGAAAATCTCGATGTCACTCATCCATGAACAAGGAGAGGAGGGTAAATCCATGGAGAGCAATCGGGATGACTTGTTACAACTGTAACAAGATCGGGCATCTGGCCAAGGAATGCAAGAATCGGCCAATGAACAAAAGAAAAGGACCGGCCAAACCGGTGAAGAAGACCTTGTCTCCCAACCAAAAGGGCAACAAGGGAAAAGAGACTGAGAAAGAAGTCAAGAAGATCTGGTTCAAAAAGGAATCAAAGAGCTCCGCTGAGGAGAAAACAGAGGTAAGGTCATCATCTGTTGATGGTGATGTCTCTTCAACAAACTAAGCCTAAGGGTTTAAAGGGAACAGGTAACCTGTCTACTGTTCCCGGTATGACTGGTGAGATGTGACCTCACTCCGTCAAGGAGAGTAACCAAAAAGATGTCACCGGTCTATCATGTGAACCGGACAGGTAAGTGCTGACATTTCAACCGAGGTTTGATCAACAGGTAAATACATGAAAACCGGTTGTTGAAGAAAAGATTAGGTAAGTTAATTAATGCTATAGCCATTAACAATTGTTACCGTTAGACCCTAAGTCTATTTAAGGGAAGGAAGATTACTCTTTTCACTTTACATTGCGAATTGTGATTTTTGTTTTCTTACGCTTGAGTAATCTCTTCTTGCTTTGATTTACGGTCTTTGCTAAGTGAATTTTGTAAATCCGATCAAGAACTCTCTGTGTGAACAAGTTGTATACGATGGCATCATCATCATCATCATCTGTTGTCAACCTAGTTAAGGAAATCAATTCGACAGACCAATTTACGACATCGTGCCAATATAGAACCGAGAGAACGATATGACAGGAGCGCTATCATCGGTGCCTGATGGAGTTCTGTTGACTGAAGACATTACGACATTCATCCACGCCAAGCAGGAAGAATTGGGTGAAACCTACATCCAAAGCGAGTATCTCTCACTTTGCTAGGATGGAAAGCTTCAAGATAAGTATGTGAAGCTTGTGACTTCAGGATTGATCAATGGGGTTAGGTATCCAGCCGTGTTTCGACCGGATTGGATAAGATTAGTTCTGAGTCGAGTGCACAAACCAGGGATGTGGCTAGCGAAAGGCGCAGTCACACCGATCACTAAGGAGGATCTGCAAAGGGTTACTGGTTACAGCGATAGAGGGGAAGCTCTTACCCTCAGAACCATTGCAAATGTTGTAGTTGCAAGGTTAACAAAGTCGAAGTTCGACAGTCGGTTGATGACTATTAACGACATAGAGGACGAAGGCATTTGGTTTGCATCTGCGGTGATAGGGTACAAAATCTATCAGTCGAGCAACCTCAACAGTGTACCGGGAGGAGCTATACATGCCGCACACCGGATCATGCATGATAACGCACAGTATGATATTTGCTCCATGCTAAGAGGGCAAATTTTTGAAAATCTAAAGAAGCTCAGTCTTGTGAAAAAGTTTCTGAAATATGGAACTCTACTGGTATGTTTGGTTTGCATCTGCGGTGATAGGGTACAAAATCTATCAATCGAGCAACCTCAACAGTGTACCAGGAGGAGCTATACATGTCGCACACCGGATCATGCATGATAACGCACAGTATGATATTTGCTCCATGCTAAGAGGGCAAATTTTTGAAAATCTAAAGAAACTCAGTCTTGTGAAGAAGTTTTTGAAATATGGAACTCTACTGGTATGTTTGTTCTTTTACTATCAAAATTTTTTTCCAGGCATAGGAAAAGTAACTTGGCAAGCAGATAAACTAGTCATGATTCAAATAGGAGATATGGCTAAAAAACTAGGAAATTAGTTTAATAAAGTAATGACCGATTACTTTGAGGCCTTCCAACTCAAAATGCACGCCAGGGAAAGAATTCCCTCGGCTATTGTTGATCAATACAAGGATGAGTTGTGTTTTCTGGTTAGCACCGATCACTGTATAATCCAAACGGTGGAGCCTAGAACAGAATATGTACCAGAACTTGGGTACGAGATTACTACTAAAACAGCCAAGGCATATCCAGATGCATTGCAAAAGAGTAATCTAGATCTCTCTGCATACCAGTTCAGTACCTTTGAAGAAATTCAAGAGAATTTGAAGAAAAAGTCTTCAGTTAAGGAACCAAAGAAGGTATATGTGAAAAGGACTCCCACACCAAGGAAAAAGAAAACAGTAACAGAGAAACCCAAGGTTCAAAAGAAAAGAAAACAATAGGCATCCAATGCTCGGGAGGAAGAGAAGGAAGAAATTGAAACAAAAGAAACAACTACTCTACAAAGAAGGAAAAAGACTGGAAAACCGGTGAAAGAAGATGCACCGAGAGGAAGGAAACCTACAACTGATGAATTTGTGAAAGGATTAAAAGAAACAGGAGGAATGGGATAAGTCGAAAGGAGGTATGAATTGGCTAACGAAGAAGATAGGAGAAAAATAGAAGAAGCTCTAGTCCATTGTATTCATAAGTTCAACCTTTCTCCTACTAAACTTCATAAGACCATACTTGACGATCTCTAGGAGATTCTAGATGGAAGATGGAAAGCTTCGATTGATAAAGAAAGAGAGCTGAGAATTAGGGCTCTGCTTGAAGTACAAAATCATCTTACTCTAGAGGAAGCAACCCAACAAGCTGATCTTCACAAACAGAGTTTCAAGATCAAAAGAAGAATCAGTCAGGTGCTGATTGGAGAAGTTGACAAAGTGCATGATGGAGTTTCTACATGGGCAACACTTCTTCAGCAACAACATCAAGCAGAAGAAGAATGCCAAAAAACATCAATACCACTGGTGACTGACACTGGAAAAGGAAAAGGGGTACTAGGAGTTGATGCACTGGTTAAGGAAAAGACTCCAACTGAACAAGTCATTGTTGACATCACTGAAGACAAATCAGGTGACCTAACTCCACCAACGATACTAGCGTCTCCAATAAAAGGTAAGGCTCGAACACTGACTGTAGATAACATTGTTGATGAAGTCATGGATTTTGGCGAAGTGTCAAACGCAGCCAAATGGTTCAGTGTATTAGGAGAGGAGGATAAGCAAAAAATAGAAGTTGCTCTGGTGGAAACCTTCTTGGATTTCAACAGAAGTCCTAGAGACTATAGGTCTCGGTTTCCTCTTGTATTGAATCAAAGAATAATGGCCAAATGGAGAACAGGATTAGAAGCCAACAACAAAATTGCAAAAGAGACGTTGGCAGAGGTAAGACCAGGCCTTAGTGAAGAGACAATAAAGGTCTGATGGAAGTTGTGTTAATGAACTTGGACACAAAGAACAAAGTTGCCAAGATTATCAATGGTTATGAAAAAGATGTGTACAATGATACACTAGAGTTCTGGCAGCAATTCGATTTCAGTACTCTTAGTACTACAGGTCCTCAAGAAATCTCTCAAGAGGAACCTGAGAGAATATTGATACCATCGGTACAATTCACTGCTCATGAACAATCTTCAACCGATGAGCAAGAAGTTCCCACAGAACAGTTCACATCCAGTGAACAAGTAAATCTGGAAGAACCAGTTTTACCAGAAGAACAAGTACTTGGAGAGTCATCAAAAAAGATGACTACTGGAAAAGGGACAAATGAAGAAGAAATTGATGTGGAGAAGCAACATGCAGCTGAGGAGCAGCACACAAAGCATCCACCAAAAGAAGTAAATCTTGAAGAGGAAGTTCCACCAGAAGAGCAAGTACATCCTGAAGAGGAAGTCCATCCGGAGGAAGAAGTACAACCAGGAGGGGAAGTACATCAAGAACAACAGGTATCACAAGGTGAGAAAACTCAAGAACAAGAGATACTTGTAAATACTGAACAGGAAAAGCCTATGGAAGAACAACCGGAATAGGAGAAGAAACAAATGGAACCAGTAGATGTTCCTAGCTCATCTTCATCAAAGCGGAAACTAACTTTTGCAACTGAATCTGAAGCTAAGAAAAGAAAAGTTACTGAAACTGTGGTTGACATAAGCAAGATGTCAACTAGACAACTCAAAGAGCTCACTAAGAGGAAACAAGACATGGTCCTCTAGTGTACGAAACATCTTGTACAATTTTGTACCGGATACAGATATTGATGAGGATGAACTGGTCATAGATCAATTAGAGTTACTAGCACAAGCTATAGGAGAAGATGTCACCAACCTGAAGACACTAGCAATTGATCATTATGAGAACAAGCGGATTGAAATTCTTCACAAACGGGTCGAAGAATTAAAGGTCACTATATCAGCAAAAACCGGGGAGCTGATGCAGCTGGTACAGAAAGCAGGAAGACTGATCACAAGTACTTCAAGATTTGAAGACTTTGTTCAAGACATTACGGAGAAAACTTCCAAGACTTCAGAAGAGATTAAAGTTCTTTCATCCAAGTTTGATGCAAAGAACTCCTCTGCAACAGAATACAACAGAGAAATGACCAGTCTTGCTCTCGTTATCACAAAAGCTTCAGAAGAGAAGACAAAGAGAATTCAAGATCTCATTGGATTCCAATTATTTCTTGCCCCTACATTTCGTCTCATGCAGATGATTGCAACCGAGGCAGAAAACTTGATCAAGGAACCAGACTACAAAACAGTTGAAGACATGGAGAACATAATTGTCTCACTGCAAGCAGCGAGAAAGAATTTGGAACATGTCACAGGCATATGGAAGCCATTTCTTGATTCAGCAAAGAAAATATACAAGGATATTTTCAACAAGTTACCGGCATGAAAGGCCACATTCCCAGACGAAACAACCCTTTGACCTATGGAGGCACAAAGGGGAAGAAGATTAGATGGTGAATTGGAAAGAAGAAGATCAGCAGAGGGCATATAAGAAGAGATCAGAGAACACCTACGGGGAAAGTCTACAGGACAGGTGATATGATGATACAATAGTATCAGTAGAAGTTTTGCCACCAATGCCAAAGGGGAAGATTGTTGACATATTTAAGTTGTTATTGGTAAAGTCTTTTGGCAAACATCTAACCGGTAGCACCGGTACTCTTTAGTATGCACCGGTAGACCAAACAAAGTATTTTCAACTGGCCTTATGAGACATACAGGGAAGGTATGACCAACCGGGTACAAGTTTATTACCGGTTGAGTGCATGATAATTTGAACCGGATTATGCAGAGCGGTCTCAGTTAAAACCAGATTATACGGAGCATTCACAGTTGAAACTGAAGTTAGCTTTTTAACTGGAGTTAGATTTATTTCTACGGGTGTTTCAAGGTAAACTCAAGATCATTTTGCAAGCTTTTTTGCATGCATGATTTATGGGTGAGTTTACAATTTGGCGGAACCGTGAGAAGTATTTTAATAAGATTATTCTCTTATAAATATAGGTCAGAGAATACAAAAGAAGTGTTGTTGAATGTTGAGAGCGAACAGAGCAGGAGAAAGAGAATCTTCTGAGAGGTGAAAGGCAGAGAAAGGTCCAACAACCAAGTAGAGGAAAGGGTAACAGGTATGATCTAATAAAAAAGAAAGTGTCATCATAGATCATTGCTTTAGATTGTAAAGCATATTGAAATCCCTTAATCAGGGTGAACCCTAATAGGTTCTTTATATAAATCCCTTTACCAGGTAACATCTTTAATGATGTTTTAAAGTCCTCTCATCAGGCGACTCCTAACAAGTTCAAGATCCTAACAGGTCTTCTACCAAATCTCTTTACCAGGTAACACTCTCACAAGTGTTTTGTATGCCTTTAACAGGGCACCTTTATTACTGCAGTAGTGAAGTTGTGGGTTCTGTCCCACCGTGGTTTTTTCCTTCTAACCGAGGGTTTCCACGTACATATGTTGTGTTGACCTGTGCATTTCAATTTCTGTTTATAAGTATTATTTTATTCTTTTAAATCTGCAAGATTCTATTTAGAAGAACAAATTAAAAAAAGAAATTGTATTTACTGATTCACCCCCCCCCCCCCCCCCCCTCAATAACCAGTCAAGACTAACAACATTTTTCTTTATTTCTTTCCAGTTTTCTTAAGAATTGTTTTCAAAAAAACTTTATTAGTTTTCTATTCTTGAGTCTAAGGATTAAATTGATTAGGTTTTTGGAAGGAAAATAGGGAGATCTCAAATGGGTCTCTACATGATTTTGCTTCTAGGGTCCAATTGATGCCCATTTTGAGGTTTAAACCTAAGCAAGCAATTGTGTTGCTTTATCTGTGTTTTATCATGCAATTGCATTGCAGAATCTTGCAATTGCATTGCTTAATCAGCAATTGCGTTGAATGCTTAATCAGTTGTGTTGTTTCATTTTTGGATTAGGGTTTTGATGATTTTGGGGTGTAGAAGCCTACCAAAGGTTTAGGGACCTAAATACACCCTATTTTATCAATTAATTGAGTCAGATTGATCAAATTTGTGTTGGTTTTATGATTTGTGTGCTTTATATGCTTGTTGTGTAAAGATTGATTCAGTTATGCATCATGTTTTGGATTCAGAACTTGCCTATGTAGAAAGGCTTTGTGAAAGTTGCTCTTTCAATTTCATATGATCTTATATATTGTTATGAATTTATGATGATGTGATTCATGTTTATATGATATGGTTATGTTCTTGTTATATTGTGTTGAGCATAGAGGTAGGATGTCTAGATGCATTGTTGGGGGAGTGGCTCTTAAATGAGGTTTGGGGCTCTAAAGTGGTCGTCCAGGATAACCCATTGATGAGTTGTAATCAAGTGATAACCTAATAAATGAACTGGGGGGAAACACAGTAAACAAGATAATTATGATGCCTGGTCCATGCCTTGAGTGCTTGTATAGGCTAAGGATGGGAATGGGATGATGCTTGTTCGTCTACGGGATGTGTGGAGTTGGCATGATCAAACTTCCTTGTCTTCATGAAAGGATTGTTTGGTTCCACTTGAGTTCTCACTTGGGGGCCAGGGTCTAGAGAGACCATCCAGGGTAACCCAAGATGGAGGATATGTGACGACACTCTTCTTACATGTATCCTAGAATCCCCTCCATTTGATTTGTGTATTGCCTCTGGTAGTCCTTGCATTGCTTTTGATAGCCCTTGTGTTTCTTTTGTGCATTTGGAGGTGTGATCATATCCTTGTTCTTTCTTTGGTTTGTTTGTGTGTGGGGCCTTGTGTCTATCTCCTTAGCATGATGGGGTGAGCCTCAAGGTTCCACATGGTCAAGTGGTAATGATTTTCCTCCATCGAGGTTCGATGAATTGATCGTGTGCATGGATGGATCCTATTTTCAGTACCTTTGTTCTCGTTACTTGGAGAACTTCATTTGTATATAGTATCATCTCATGCATCATTGCTTACTTGTATTGATGTTGTAATTGTAAACTCCATGAGATGTATGTTATAATATGTTGGTGACATTGTACCTATGTCGAAATAAACGTAATTATATAATGAATGCTTATTGATCAAATATAGAGTTAGATAGATCAATGTTGGTATCAACTATCAATATGAAATTATATGTTAATATTACTATGTTGGAAAGTGAACATAGGAACATTTGGAATTGGTGTTTAAAATTATTGAAAATAGTAGCTTTGGTCAAATAATTGTGAATAACTATAAGATCAATAGTTTGATATAATTATATGTATGTATATATATTAATATACCTTGTATATTGATATATATACATACACATTTAATATTCAAAAATTATATCATCATATAAATCTTATTGCTAAATCGAATTACCATTCACAAATCAGATTCAAACAATCATGTTTATGTTCCAAGTATGTCGATCTGCATTACTAACTCAATGTCATTATTATTTGATGAATATCGATCTAATCGATATTAGAAATCTCATACTTGTCACCAATAATATGTGTATATTACAGCGATCAGATTTACATCTGATTAAGGAACATTACTCATTGAAGATAACAAACAAATCATGATTATATTTAATATATGAATCGGTTTATATAAGCGTCAATCTGAGTTTGTTATTGGGTTGATTAGCATGAGTTATGAAGAGGTGCGATGATGGATAGACATGTGGAGACATGCCTATCCACCATCGTACCCCTTTAAATTATATATATACTCAAACTTGATTGATATGCTAAGCACCAAAATCAATTAGTGCAAAGCAATCTAAAAATCGATCTCTATCATTCATATTCAGAAATCAGTATTACAAATCTGAAACATTATATATCTCCCACTATATTTGAGAGAGATTATTGTCTTGTTCATGTTACAACCTGCAAGTAAGATACAAAGATTAGTAAGAATTACATTCTGAAATTAAAAGGACATATACTGTCCAAATCTAAGATAAATCTAACCATCATCAACATGGTATCAGAGCCTTGCTAAGGAAGATCCGATTAGATTAGAGAATTCAGATTACTTCAAAAACCTACGTTACCGGATTCGGACCCTGGACCCTCGAACCGGGTCCGGATCCATAGACCAGTCCGTGCTAGATTTGGGAGGGTCCGGATCTGGACCTGTGGGCCCGTCAGGATTCGTAGGTTCGCGGATCCTAACGGACCCAGAGGTCCAAATCCGGACCTTGCCCGGACCCAAGGCAATCTAGCATGGACCCTCGAGGATCCTGCGCGAATCCCCAGGGAACCTCAGACAAGCAACTTAAAAAGTTTAGGGGTGGGAGGATTTATATAAATATAACATTTAAGTATAAAAAATTTATTTAATATACTTATTTAATTTATTTAATATAACATTTTGATTTAAGTATAACATTTCTTATACTTTAAGTTATATTTGTATAAATACTTTCAGGATGTTTGAAATAGGTTCCAGCGTCATAGGAGTTAAGATGCAAATTCTAGATTTTGGGGGTTTTCGAAAAATTCGAGACTTAAACAAATTTCAGGATTCAGCAAACCTTTAGCAGGGTTACCTCCCACAATCCATCATGGCTTTCTAAGGTCAAACTGAAGCTGGCAAAAGGATTCTCAAAGGGTTTTAACTCATTTTTATCACAAATCACTTGGTTTCGACCCCATCTCTATGGCAAACTTAGCTTAGCTCTCGCCCAAATCCTAGACAAACATGACTTCCCAACAGGCCAAAATCACTCAAACCTCATTTGTTGGACCTAGGGACTTGAAAACAGCCGCCAACAAAGACTACCTAAGACCTAGTTATGAAGACTTTGACATTTGGCATTGATCAATGATCAAGCATCATAGATTCATACTATGAAATGATTTAGTTTTACAATTATGTATATTTCTCTTATTTTTTTGTATATATAATGCATATATATATATACACACGAACCGATACGAATCATAATGGGGAAAAAAAAATCCACGAATCCACGAACCGGATTCTCGAACCTGAATCTGTCCCCGAACCCGAACCGACAACTTAGTCAAAAACACAAATATTTATTCTCTTGAAATTGCAATCACATTCCATTCTTCATAATGTCAAGTGTAATCAGATTTGAGGATCGACTTGAAGGTGCAACCAACTTTGTATCATGGAAATTTAGAATCATGATGATATTGAAAGAAAATAAATTAGACTCATTTGTAAAGGAAATCAAAATAGAACTAGAAAATGATCCTGAGAAAACTCAATGGACCGAGAACAATGGAAAGGCTATGAAACTTATAGTAGATGTAGTTAGGGATCATATAGTACCTATCTTATCAAAACATGATACTACATACCTAATGTTTAAATCTCTTGAAAGCACATTTGAAATAAACAACACTAGTAGAATCCTTTCTCTAAAAAGGCAACTTCATGATGTAAAAATGAATAAGGGAGAATCCATCTCCGCATATTTTATGAGAATCACTGAACTAGGAGATCAACTCTCAACAGTTGGAAATCAAATTGATAGCAAAGAGTTAACATTAATAGCTCTAGGTGGCCTACCAACTTCATGGGAGTCATTTATTCAAGGAATAAGTGGAAGGTCAAAACTCCCTAAACTTGATAGGTTGAAAACGGATTGCTTACAAGAAGAATCCAAACTGATGACCAAATGAAATAATCAAAAGCCCATAGATGAGGATATTCATGTATTAAACACAAATTCTCATAAGAAAGGAAAGAAGAAAAATTTCAAAAGAAAGAAGAATACTTATGGAAAGGGATCGTCCAAGAAGAGGAAGGACATATCTCGAATACAATGTTTCAGATGTGATCAATATGGACATTATGCAATCAAGTGCCCTGATAGAACAAAACAACAAGCATCCTTTGCTAAAGTTGGAAAGGCTAATATAGAACATGATTATGAGAAATTTGTTTTCTACTCAATCTTATCAAGCCAAGTTTCAAACAAACTCAACACCTGGGTAATTGATAGTGGATCATCAAGACACATCACAGTATTCAAAGAACACTTAGACACTATGGTAGAAGAATCTGACAAAGAAGTAACTATTCAAGATGATTCAGCTTATCCAGTAAAGGGGGTTGGAACTTGCACCATAAATTTGAAATCAAGCATCTCCCTTCAACTCACTGAAGTATTGTATGTACCAGAAATAAAAAGGAACCTAGTATCCATTTATGCTCTAGAAGACAAAGGATATAGGGTTACCTTTATGGATGGAAAAGTTTTGGCATGGCCAAAGAGCTTGTTATTACTAACCAGTTACTGAGAGGGGGGGTGAATCAGTAAAAACTTGTTTCTAATATAATTCAAAACTTGTTCAGTTATGCTTTCTTGCTAAGCAAAATATAAACAATCATTCATAAGCATATATAGAAACACACAGATCAACACAAGATGTATACGTGGAAACCCTCAGTTAGAAGGAAAAAACCACGGTGAGACAAAGCTCACAACTTCACTACTACAGAATGAGGGTGCCCTATTAGGAGCTTACAAAACACTTGTTAGAGTGCTACCCAGTTAAGGGATTTGGTAGAAGATCGGTTAAGATCTTAACTCTGTTAGGAGTTGCCTAGTTAAAGGACTTTTAACATCAACAATGATGTTACCCTGTTAGGGGATTTTACAAAAAACCGATCAGGTCCACCCTGATAGAGGGATTTTAATTTGCTTTCACACCTTATAAAAGCAATGATCTCATATGACACTAAATGTCTGATTAGATCATACATGTTGATCTCTTTCTGGTTTTCCTGGCTGTTGAATCTTTTCTACCTCTTTGCCTTTCACCTCTGGTGATTGTGATCTCTACGCAAATGTCTCTTCACTGCTCTGTTTACTCAACAATTCTCAACAACACTTTTCTTGCATCCTATGACCTGTATTTATACAAGAGTTCACCTTAATGAAACCCTTAACTCATAGAACCGCCAGGCTGTAAACTCAACAATAAATCATGCAACTAGCAAAAAGCTATGCATTATGATCTGGAGTTTACCTTTAAAACATTCGTAGAAATAAAGCTAACTCCACTTTTGAGCGCTGGATGTTCCGTATAATCCAGTTTTAACTCAAACTACTCCGCAGAATCTGGTGCAGATCTTTAGGCAGTTAGACCGGTATATCCTATATCCGGTTCATCTCTGCATGCACTCTGAGACCGGTACTGTTAGATCGATCTACCGGTGTATACCTTTTGCTTCATCTACCGGTCCATACACTATGTTTCTAGTCTACCGGTGTCTTCTAAGTAACGTGATTGACCGGTGAGCTTTTACCAGTGCATGGTGTTTGTGAATTTACACTAATGACAACTTAAATTGCTAACAATCTTCCCCTTTGTCATTGGTGGCAAAACCATACACAAAACCATACTCACTTGTGACAATATATACCTTGTTCTGTAGACTGTTCTTTCCTTTGTAGCACACTTCCCCTGTGTTCCAGACTTCCCCTGTCTGAGTGCTCCGGTGGTTGTTCTGTCCTGTTCCTTTTCTGCTCTTTCCCTTCCATTTCTTCTTCCCCTTTTTGCCTCCATAGGACAAAGGGTTATGCTTCTCTTCACATTTTAAGTTTGGTGAAGATATCCTTATATATTGTTTTGGCAGAGTGAAGAAACGGTGCCCACTGACCGGTTACATATTCAATGTTCTTTTGGGCTGCCTTAAGAGAAACAATGATGTTCTCCATATCTTTCACAGTTTTGTAATCTGGTTCATTTATCAGAATCTCTGTAGAAGTTGATGTTTGCTGCATGATGTCAAGTGTTGGTGCCAAAAACATCTGAAATCCAATGATATCTTGGATTCTCTTATTCTCTTCTTCAACAATTTTCCTCAGTGTTAGAGTTAAACTTGTCATTTCTTTGCTAAAATTTGTCGCAGATTTATTGTTGATGTCAAATTGGGATGACAAAGCTCTTATGTCCTCTGAGGTATTTACAGACTTTTTTGTCAGATCTTGCAAAAACATTTCAAAGTTTGAAGTTCTGCTCATCAAACTTCCTGCCACTTTAAGTTGTTGTTGAAGCACTCTCAGGTTGGTTGACACATTCACCTTGATTTCTTCAACTTGTTTGTGGAGTATCTCCACTCTTTTCTTCTCATAGTGGTCAATTGCCACTGTTTCTGGATCAATTAGATCCTCACCAATAGTTTGTGCCAGAACTTCCAGCTGATCGATGATTGGTTCATCTTCATCTATGTCAACATCTGGTACAAAGTTACACAGAATGTTCTTTACGGTGGTCAGGACCATGTCCTGTTTCCTTTTGGTCAACTCTTTTAGCTGCCTTGTTGACATCTTGTTGATGTCCACCACTGTATCGGTGACCTTACTCTTTTTAGATTCTTTCTCCTCGGCAAATGACAACTTCCTCTTAGATGAGGAGCTTGGTATGTCTGCATGTTCCTGTTGCCTTTGCTCTTGCTCCGATTGAGCTTGCTCAGTGTGGACTGGGATTTCTTCCTCTTGTCCCTTATTCTCTTCAGCGCTTTGTTGAGCTGTATTTTTTGGTTGAACCTCTTCTTCAGGTAGGACTTGCTCGGCAGGTGGTTCTTCCTCATTCTGAGCATCATCTTTCGGTTGCATATTAACTTCAACATCTTTTTCTTTTTGAAGTTGTTCTTCCGGTGGGACTTCTTCTATGCGCTGCTCTTTAGCAGTATGGAGTTTTCCCACAGGTATTTCACTTCCTATCTCTTGTTCAACATTTATTTGTTCACCAAATGTGAACTCCTCTGTTTGAACATTTTCCTTTCCGGTAGAAGGTTCTTCATGAGTGGTGAATCTGACTGGTGGTGCTTGTATTTGTTCAGCTTGATCCTGAGGACCTAAATTGTCCAGGGTACTGAAATCATAATTTTGCCAAAAATCCAGAGTCTCCTTGTAGACCTCATTTTTAAATCCATTTATTATTTTGGCAATTCTATATTTAGTATCCAAATTCATTAATGCTTCTTCTAGCAGAAGCTTGATCCTATCTTCACTTAGGCCAGGTCTGACTTTAGACAAGGTTTCTCTATTAATTCTTGTATTTGTTCCTAGACCGGCTCTCCATTTGGCCTGAATCCTAGAATTTAATTCCGGTGGAAACTGAGACTTGTAATCCCTTGGAGTTTTGTGGAAGTCCAGAAAAGTTTCCAATATTGCTACAATTACTGCCTGTTTATCAGTCTCTTCTAGCACACTATACCACTTAGCAACATTGTCTATTATACCGAAGTCCATTACTTCATCAACTATATCATTGACTGACATAGGTTTAGTGTTACCTTTGCTCGGAGAGATGAGAATGGCTGGTCGTGCTAGCTCGCTGCTCTTGTCATCGGTGATGTTGATGATCGGTACCGTGGAGCTCTTTTCTTTGACAGGTGCATCGGCTCCAAGCACTCCTTTTCCTTTACCGGTGTCAGGGACCAGTTGAACTGTGGCTCTTTGGCATTCTTCCTCAGCTTGCTACTGGGCCTGAAGAAGTTTGGTCCACATCACTACTCCTTCATCATGCACTTTCTCAGCTTCTCCAATAAGCATGAGACCGATCCTCCTTTTTGTCGAGAAGGTTTGCTAATATAGTTCAGCTTGTTCTCTGGCTTCTTCTAGAGTGAGGTGGTTCTGGACCTCTAGAAGAGCTCATATCCTCAGCTCCTCTCTATCCATTGAAGCCTTCCACCGATCTTCAATAATTTGTAGATTTTCTGGTAGAGTTTTGTGAAGTGCATTTGGATGTAGATTGAATTTATGAAGGCAGAATACTATCGCTTCTTCAATTTTCCTTTTGTCTTCATCATTGGCCAGTTGATATCTACCTCTAACAGAACCCATACCACCAGACTCTTTTAGTCCTGCCACAAATTCATCAATTGTGGGCTTTCTTCTTCTTGGTGGATCTTCCTTTACCGGTTTTCTTGAACCCCTCTTCCTTTTGATTATCAAAACAGTGTCTTCTGAATCTGTCTCCTCTTGTTCTACTGCCTGGGCATTGGATACCGATTTAGTCTTCTTTTGAGCCTTGGGTTGCTCAGTCGCCGGTTTCTTCTTTGGTGTGGGGGCCCTCTTGTGAACATTCTTGATCGGTGCCCTCTTTTTCAGATTCTCTAGATTCTCGGCGAACGTACTAAACCGATTTGCAAAGAGACCCAGATTTGCTTCATTTAGGGCATCAGCATATGCCTTAGCAATTTTGCTGGAGATCTCATACCCCAACTCAGGAGCATACTCTGTTCTTGGTTCCACTGCTTGAATGATGCAGTGATTGGTGGTGTTAAGTTTTAGGATCGCTGCAAATGTAATAACATAAGTTTTACGATCGCTACAAATGTAATAACATTGTCTCTTCGGTATATGTTTTCCAAGAGCAGTGATCTCTTATTTATATTGAGGAAAACACATTAAGAGACATGTCCCTTCATGGGACATGTCTATTCATTATTATTTATTTTATTTTATCAATTAATTAAATAGTTATTATAAGAATAATTATAATCTAATTATATATATATATAT
Source organism: Chamaecyparis obtusa (assembly GCA_027943335.1). NCBI lineage: Eukaryota > Viridiplantae > Streptophyta > Pinopsida > Cupressales > Cupressaceae > Chamaecyparis > Chamaecyparis obtusa. The sequence continues at coordinate 52,940 of BSBK01001465.1, read as the reverse complement.
ATATATATATAATATGTCATTTCTCATAATGATCATATTATTGGTATTATTTATCTGACCGATGCTACAATCATCAACACTCCCTCTTAGCTAGGGAGGATAAATCAATCCAATGTCAACACTTAAGACACTTGTCAACATCAATCATATGATGTAAGCAATAAAGGCATCATACTCATGATGTAATCAATAGAAACATAGTCTCAAATGTAGATTGCCTCTATCGATGATTCTATCCACAAACTCTTGAGTATTGGCCTATCAGAATGTCAACACATGACATTCACCAAATACTCAATAAGGTACTGGCCTGTAGAATATCAACACATGATATTTCACCAGATACCTAAATATATCTATACAAACAACTCATAGACCGTCAATGACATCTAACACTTAGTTGTTGATTTACAAGATATATCTAAGCAAACAACTTATAGACCGTCAACTTAATGACATCTAACACTTAGTTGTTGCTTCTACAAGATGTATCTATACAAGCAACTTATAGACCGTCAATTTGACATCTAACACTTAGTTGTTGCTTTACAAGATATATTTATGCAAACAACTCATAGACCGTCAACTTAATGACATCTAACACTTAGTTGTTGCATTAATTCATCATGATCTGTTTCAACATTATAAATAATGTATATCATGATTTTAAGTCATTGTAAGATCGTCACCTTCCAATAACTTTTGCAAATACAAGTGATAATCATTTGGAAGTCGTCACTTCCTCATGATTTACACAAGGGGTAGGCCCATTAAAACATTCATGATTCATAAGTATAATAAACAATCATATCAAGTTTACCTCAAAGGTGTTTCACCTTCATTAGTGAACTCCCTCTCAATCAAAATGACCGAGATTATCAAAAGTTGACTGAACCATATCATTTATCTTCTCCCTTTGAAGCTCAAGTTCATCAACCTCTTAACCTCCTTCTAGATTCTCAGACTCCTAAGAAGTATCCAAATCTGATCATCTGTTTCATAAGGTTGTCTCCTTTCAGAGAGAATCACTTGGAATTCACAATCCTATAAAATATTGTCGTCCCTGTCACTCTATCCTTTCTTGGCAAGGTTCTGACTGAATAATCAATATTGATCTTCAACTAGCATATCTTCCTTTTTAGCATTGAATCAAACTTCAGTACAGTGAACATATATCCTTCTTAGAATTCATTGTCTTTTCAAACATTACCGACTCTTCACATCTTCAGGTCTCAGCATATGTCATTGTTTGTTTCATAATATCTTATGCATATCTTCATATAAAAATGCCTCCTTTCAATCTGAAACATGACTCCTATACACTGCACACATTCATTTTATTCACAAGTACACATAACCCCATTTGCATTGAGTTATATAATTTTGATTCAGTACCACATACTTTTCACTCACCAATGATACAATCTCACAACTTTCAACAGACATATATAATATGTATCAATTTTCAAATTCCAATCACACTATTCTATTTTCACATAGCCTTCGACTACCTTGTCTTCTTAAATAACTTCTCTTTATCTTCACCGGTTTGCATAGTTTTCCAATTATTTCCCAACTGTTTGTAACCATATAGGAATCAGTTCAACAAACCAAACCAACAACAACATTCCCATATTACAAACTACAATATTATGAACTTTGAAATATGTTTCCGCCTTTTATCAAGCACATACGGAAAAGTTTTATCTGAGGAGGTGCAATTCTAAGGTCAAAATCGATGTGAATTGCCAGACTATTCATATGTTAACATTCAGCCCCCAATAAGAGTAACAATCGCCAACTGCGAGCAATTGCAAGAAGACCGATTATACTTCTTTAGACATTTGAATTCGACATCATCCAATTGAGCATCACATATGAAAGCACCCGATGATTATATAATGAGATATCCAAGAATATCTGCGATACAACTATATTGCTTCACCCATTCAAGCCGCCAATAATTGATTGCCTCAAACAATGATCTTTCTCCAATTATTATTCTTCAGTCACGCCAATAACTTTAGATCTTTCTCACATCTGCAGTCTGGCTCTGATACCATGTTAAGTTTTAGGATCGCTGCAAATGTAATAACATAAGTTTTACGATCGCTGCAAATGTAATAACATTGTCTCTTCGGTATATGTTTTCCAAGAGCAGTGATCTCTTATTTATATTGAGGAAAACACATTAAGAGACATGTCCCTTCATGGGACATGTCTATTCATTATTATTTATTTTATTTTATCAATTAATTAAATAGTTATTATAAGAATAATTATAATCTAATTATATATATATATATATATATATATATAATATGTCATTTCTCATAATGATCATATTATTGGTATTATTTATCTGACCGATGCTACAATCATCAACAGGTGGAAACCAAAAAACACACATCATCCTTGTATGCTTCAATAATTGTTGTCGGTATCCGCTCCCTTGCATGCATACTTAGTTGAAAGGCTTCAAAATATTCGTCCATTACCTTACTTAACTGGTTTCCCAGTTGGTTGGCCAATTCAGCTATTTGGTGCATGACTGGTCTGTCGGTCTTCCATGCCACTTTGCCAATACCCGGGAAGAAGCTCTGGTAGCAGAAGTAGAGACATACTAACAGGGTCCCATACTTCATGGATTTCTTCTTAACCATACCAAGCTTTTTCATATTCTCAAATATCTGCCCTCGTAGCATTTAGCAAATATCATATTTGGCGTTATCATACATTATCCGGTGGGCGGCATGAATGGCTCCTCCCGATATGCTGTTGAGATTACTGGATTGGTAGATTTTATAACCTATCACAGCTGACGCAAACCGAACCCCATCGTCTTCGACGTCATTCATTGTCATGAGACGACCATCGGATTTGGATTTCGTCAACTTTGTGATGATTGCATTTGAGATGATTCGTAGCATCAAGGCTTCCCCTTCCTTACTGTATCCGGTTACCCGATGTAAATCCTCCTTGGTTATTTCTGTAACTGTACCCTTTGGTAGCCAAAACCCTGGATCATGCACTCGACTGAGGACCAGTTGAATCCAGTCGGGCCGAAAGATGGTCGGATAGGTGACTCCGTTGATAAGACCGGACGACACCAGCTTCGCGTATCGGTCTTGCAATCTTCCCTCCTCACACAGAGAGAGATACTCACCTTGTATGTATGTTTCACCAAGTTCTTGCTTGGCGTGGATAAACGCAGTTACGTCTTCTGTCATAAAGACGCCTTCTGGTACTGTTGACAAGGCTCCAGCCATATCGGTTGCTCGATTCTGGATCACCACAATGTCATATGCAAGTCGGTCCACTCGATCTCCCTTTATCAACTTCACTATAGCGGATGATGAGGCCATATCTTGATAATCGGTTTCAATGGAAGGTCATTTGATCGATAGACAGTAACTCACAGTGATCAAAGCGCGAGAGTTTTACTTGGCACAAGAATTCGTTAATCACAATGAAAGCAAAGTAAAACTTATGAGTAATTCTTCTTTCTTTTATAGGATTAGGTCATAACGGTAATTACCAAATGGTAACTATTTGTTAAACGGCTACAGTAATAAATGTCTTACCTAACTTTTCTTTCTGTTTTTTCCAACCGGTGATCCGGCTTTTTCGGTTTGGCAAACCTCGGTTGATTACTTCTTACCTGTCCGGTTATCCTTGTAGACTGAGTGAGTCCGATTCTCATCAGTCTTACCGGGAACAGTAGATGGTCTACCAGTTCCCTCTAGGCCTTCTTGGCTCAGTTTGTTGAAGAGATATCACCATCAGCAGATGATGACCTTTCCTCTGTTTTCTCCTCAGCGGAGCTCTTTGATTCTTTTATGAACCAAATCTGTCTGACTGTTTTTCCAGTCTTCTCTTCCTTATTGATCTTCTCATTTGAGGATGAGATCTTCTCTACCGGTTTGACCAATTCTTTCCATTTGTTAGATGACCGGTTCCTGCAATTTTTGGCTAGGTGTCTAACTTTGTTGCAGTGATAGCAGACTACCCCGGTTGCCTTCCATGGGTTCACCCTTCTAGTGTTAGGTGATTTGCACCGCGAGTCATTGTGACTGTGTATCCCACAGTTTGCACAACTGGTTGTGCTTTGGTTCTTGTTTCTCTTGGTGAATACCGGTCTTGGGGATCTGAATGCCATAGTCTTTGATCTGCATTCCTCAGCCTTGTGTCCAAACTTATTGCAGGCATAGCAGTAGCCCTTGAAACTTCCCCTGCTTCCACTGGACACAGTTGAGGGGCTGGACCAACATTCATTGGTCTTGTGGCCATGTTTGCAACAGTACTTGCAGTAGCTGTGGTTTGGCTTTACGGGTGCATTCCTGCAATCATTTGTTCTATGACCCGGTTTCCCACAATGATTGCAAGAGGTGTTAAAAGTTTTCTTACCTTTTTGAGCCAGCGGCTTCTTCTTATCCTTCTTGCTTGTCTTTGCTCCAGAAGACTCACCAGTCTCTTTGGTGTCTTTACCGATGAATCAAAGACCGGTGTGATCTTTATGCTTTCTTTGAGCTTTAAGTTGCTCATCAAGCTTGACTGAGCTCTCATTGTATCTTCTTAGGGTTTCATTTCTTTCTTCAAGTTCTTTCATTTGTTCCTTCAATTGATACAGCTCTAGTGCCAGTCTTTTGCATGCTTCATCCCTATCATGCCATCCCTTTTGCATGTTGGCATTTTCTTGGGTGACAATTTGCATGGCTTCTTGGAGTTGCAAAATCATAAGTTCATTCGTCCCTACAGCTTCCTTTGCCCGGTTCCTTGCTTTTTCAGAGGTTGTTAATGACTTTGCTGCTGTGTTTCTTTCATCTTCAGCTTTCCTCTTTTTCTCGATTAGTTCAGTCATCCTCAGGGCATTATCCTCTTGTTCCCTCTTAAGGTTGGAGATCTGATTGGTCAAGATCTGATTCTTTTCCATGAGTTCAGATACTGCCTCCTCAGCTTCATCAGATCCACTCTGCCCAGAGAGTTCATCAATGGTCTCATTGCTCTCATTCAATTGCAGAGCCAGCTCCTTTCTTTTTGCAAGTGATCTCCTCAATCTATTCTCCAGAGAGGCAATAATGTCATTGGCTTCCTCTAGCTATTTCTGATACCTGTAACCCTCCATGATCTTTCTCTCAAGCGGTTAAGCTTTATATATGAGAACTTGGCTCTGATACCAATTGTTATTACTAACCGGTTACTGAGAGGGGGGGTGAATCAGTAAATACTTGTTTCTAATATAATTCAAAACTTGTTCAGTTATCCTTTCTTGTTAAGCAGAATATAAACAATCATTCATAAGCATATATAGAAACACACAGATCAACACAAGATGTATACGTGAAACCCTCGGTTAGAAGGAAAAAACCACGGTGAGACAGAGCTCACAACTTCACTACTGCAGAATGAAGGCGCCCTGTTAGGAGCTTACAAAACACTTGTTAAAGTGCTACCCAGTTAAGGGATTTGGTAGAAGATCAGTTAAGATCTTAACTCTGTTAGGAGTTGCCTGGTTAAAGGACTTTTAACATCAACAATGATGTTACCCTGTTAGGGGATTTTACAAAGAACCAATTAGGTCCACCCTAATAGAGGGATTTTAATTTGCTTTTACACTTTATAAAAGCAATGATCTCATATGACACTGAATGTCTGATTAGATCATACTTGTTGATCTCTTTCTGGTTTTCCTAGCTGTTGAATCTTTTCTTCCTCTTTGCCTTTCACCTCTAGTGACTGTGATCTCTATGCAGATGTCTCTTCACTGCTCTGTTTACTCAACAATTCTCAACACTACTTTTCTTGCGTCCTATGACCTGTATTTATACAAGAGTTCACCTTAATGAAACCCTTAACTCATAGAACCGTCAGGCTGTAAACTCAACAATAAATCATGCAACTAGCAAAAAGCTATGCATTGTGATCTGGAGTTTACCTTTAAAACATCTGTAGAAATAAAGCTAACTCCTGTTAAAAAGCTAACTCCACTTCTGAGCAGTGGATGTTCTGTATAATCCGATTTTAACTCAAACTGCTCCGCAAAATCCAGTGCGGATCTTTAGGCAGTTAGACCGGTATATCCTATACCCGGTTCATCTCTGTATGCACTCTTAGACCGGTACTGTGTACTTAGATCGATCTACCGGTGTATCCCCTTTGCTTCATCTACCAGTCCATACACTTTGTTTCTAGTCTACCGGTGTCTTCTAAGTAACGTGAGTGACCGGTGAGCTTTTACCAGTGCATGGTGTTTGTGAATTTACACTAATGACAAGTTAAATTGCTAACAGAGCTCCACCATAAAGAAAGCACAAACTATTGGAATAAGACAAGGATGTCTTTACAAACTCTGCACTGATTTAAATCAAGCCCTAATCCATGAGACTTCTGACTCAAATGAAATTTGGCACCGAAGATTAGGACATTCATTTTTGTGCCCTACCCTCAGTAGAAAAAATGGTGACAGGGTTGCCCAAATTAAAACAATTCCATGAAGGAGCACGCAAAGGGTGTGCCCTAGGAAAAAATACAAAGGGGACTTTCCTAAATAGCTTTAGTAAAACTAAAAATGTATTAGAATTAGTTCACTCTAACTTATGTGGACCCATGTTTGTAACCTCCAAGGGAGGATTGTTATATTATGTAATCTTTGTAGATGATTTTTCTAGAAAGACCTAGATATATTTTCTTAAATGTAAAGAGTCGGAGGAAATCCTTAAAAGGTTTAAGGAGTTCGAAGCTCTTACAAAAAATTTGAGCAGGAAGAAAATCAAAGTACTGAGAACAGATAATGGGAAGGAATACACTTCAGAAATTTTTAAAGAATTTTGTGTAAACGTTGGGATTAAGAGGGAGCTTATTGTACCTTACAATCCACAACAAAATGGTATTGCTAAGAGAAAGAATAGAACTATTGTACAAGCTGCTAGAGCAATGTTGTACGACCAAAACATAGGAACTTCATTTTGGACAGAAGCCTCTAGGACAGTTGTCTACATTCAAAATAGATGTCCTCACTCACATCTAGATAACCAAACTCCCGAAGAAGCATTCACCGGTGTAAAACCAAACATAAGTCACTTAAAAAATTTTGGTTGTCCTGTCTACATTCATGTGCCTAACGAAAAGAGGTTTAAGTTAGAACCCACTAGAAAGAAATGGATATTTGTGGGTTATAGTGAAACATCGAAAGCCTAGAGTATATACATACCTTGACAAAAACAAATAGAACTCAGCAAAGATGTCATCTTTGAGGACGACATTGCTTTCAAGAGATCCAAGAGTTCTCATGAGATAGAAATTCAAGATTCTCCTAATGACATGGAGGGTCATGCTCCTAAGATTCAGAGGGAGTCTCTTGAAGAAACTATAAATGAAAATCAGACTACTCCAGTAGAAAAATCCAACAACAAAAAGAGACCACTTTGGGCCAAAAAGATGATTGAGGAAGCTGAGAATTATGCAGCACCCAAAGGAACTTTTAGAGAAAGTAAGAGACCCCACAAATTTTCCAGCTATGTTGCCTTAATGAGTGAGATCATTAATTTAGAACCAACTAGTGTTCCAGATGCTCTCAAGCATCAAGTATGGAAAGACGCCATGACAGAAGAGTATCAGTCCATAGTAAAAGATGATGTGTGGGATATGGTACGAAGACCAAAAGAGAAATTTGTTGTCTCTTCCAAATGGCTCTTCAAAATCAAACATGTTGCAAACGGCAGTATAGAGAAACACAAATCTCATTTTGTTGCTAGAGGTTTCTCACAGAAAGAGGGTATTGATTATGAAGAGACGTTTGCACCTGTTGCCTGTTACACCTTAGTCAGAGCAGTAATAGCTATTGCAACAGCTAACGAATGGAAGATCCATCAAATGGATGTGAAAATTGCATTCCTGAATGGGACCATTGATGAAGAAGTCTATTTAGAGCAACCTAAAAGTTTTGTGATACCTAATGCGGAATCACATGTATGCAAATTAAAGAAAGCTTTATATGGACTTAAATGGGGCCCCAGAGCCTGGTATGAGAGGATTGATCACTATCTTGTGGGACTAGGATTTTCCAAGAACAATGCAGATCCAAACCTCTATTTTAAAGTAATTAATGGTGATACATTAATACTTATTTTATATGTTGATGACCTGCTAATCATAGGAGAAGATAACCTTATCACTCAATGTAAGAAGGACCCGGCTTCAGAATTTGAAATGGACTTAGGCATTCTACATTACTTCCTTGGATTGGAAGTCTGGCATAAATCACATGGTATCACTCTCAATCAAGGAAAGTATACTATTGATATCCTGAAGAGGTTTGAAATGTTGGACTGTAGACCCATGTCTACACCTATGGAAACCAATTTACACATTGAAAGAAGCAACATAATCAAAATTTGCAAATCCCACTCTCTATAGATAGATAATTGGATCATTAATGTACTTGGTTAACACAAGACTGGATATATGTTATGCAATGAATACTCTAAGCCAGTTTATGTGTGAACCAAAGGAGATACACCTTGTTGCAAAGCATATTTTGAGATACCTTCAAGGTACTATTGGATATGGTCTTAAATACAAAAATGTAGACCCAAATCTACATGGATACTCTAATTCAGATTGGGCTAGAAGTGTAACCGATTGGAAAAGTACATCAAGATGTTGCTTCAGTTTAGGATCGGCAATGATCTCATGGATCAACAGAAACAGTCATCAGTGGCACAAAGCTCAACAGAAGACGAATACATTGCAGCTTCTATGGGAGCAAGAGAAGCAGTATGGCTCCGGAAATTACTTGTAGGATTATTTGGTGAGCCCCTGAATCCTACTATTATCCACTATGATAATCAGAGTTGTATTAAGCTTTCAATGAATCTAGTGTTCCATGATCAATCAAAGCACATCGAGATTCCTTATCACTATGTGAGAGACATGGTAGAAAGGAATGTGATTCAGTTGGAGTATATTAGTACAACTGACCAAACAACAGACATTCTCACCAAGCCTCTCCCCGGAGTAAAAGTTGAACACTTTAGGAAGAAACTTGGTATGGTTGAAAATGTAAGTCATTATTGAGATTGAGTCTCAAATTATTTATTTGTACTAATATATGTGTGTGTGTGTGTGTGAAAGATGTTTAATCTGTAAACTCTTTTTGTCATGTGTGTGATTCCATGACTTTATGGGCCCCCTATGTACAATATTGAAAGGTGACGATCTTTCAGATAATGAACACTTGTATTTGACATTGTAAGGTGACGACTTTACAATGATTGGCTTCCCTATCATGATGGATATCATGTGATTTGATATCTATGGACATGTCATGATAGTTAGTATCTCTTGGACATTTTGATAGATATGATGAGACTTGATATCAATTGAAGATCATTATGATCCTTACGATATATTCATGGTGGATAGTGTATCTGTGGATATACCATGATTTGTCATGGTAGACATCAAGAGACTTGATGTCAGTGCACATACCATAATATGGATATTTTATGAAGAATGTCATGTGACTTGATATACTTGAGCATATCATATCTTTTGATATCACGAGTAAGGTGATATCTCTTCTCACAGTAGATGAGCTCATTGTGATATATACTTGGTCAGATTTTGATCCTCCCTAGCTAAGAGGGAGTGTTGAAAATAGTAGCTTCGGTCAGATAATTGTGAATAACTATAAGATCAATAGAATGATATAATTATATGTATGTATATATATTAATATACTTTGTATATTGATATATCTACATACACATTTAATATTCAAATTATATCATCATATTAATCTTATTGCTAAATAGAATTACCATTCACAAATCAGATTGAAACAATTATGTTTATGTTCCAAGTATATCAATCTGCATTACTAAATCAATGTCATTATTATTTGATGAATATCGATCTAATCGATATTAGAAATCTCATACTTGTCACCGATAATGTGTATACTGCAGCGATCAGGTTAACATCTGATTAAGGAACATTACTCATTGAAGATAACAAACAAATCATGATTATATTTAATATATGAATCGATTTATATAATCGCCGATCTGAGTTTGTTATTGGGTTGATTAGCATGAGTTATGAAGAGGCGCGATGATGGATAGACATGTCTCCACCAAAGTGGAGACATGCCTATCCACCATTGTACCCCTTTAAATTATATATATACTCAAACTTGATCGATATGCTAAGCACCGAAATCAATTAGTGCGAAGCAATCTGGAAATCGATCTCTATCATTCATATTCAGAAATCAGTATTACAAATCTGAAACATTATATATCTCCCACTATATTTGAGAGAGATTATTGTCTTGTTTATGTTACAACCTGCAAGTAAGATACAAAGATTGGTAAGAATTACATTCTGAAATTAAAAGGACATATACTGTCCAGATCTGAGATAAATCTAATCATCATCAACAAAAATGAACATAATGATAATGATGTTGTATAAATGAGATGTATTTCATTATTGGCTTTGGTAGGTTAGAAATGTTTTAAATTGTGTTTCGTTGCAAAATAGAGACATTAGGGAACCCATGGAGGGTTTGTTTTCTTAATATAGTTTATCTTTCGCTTGTGTTTGGTAATGAACGTAAATAAGGTGTGTAATTATACCTTTTATTCCGCAACCTTAATGTGTAAATGAAATTGTAATGCTTAAAGTAAGATGTATTTGTTTTAAAAATATATATAATGCTATGTTCCTCTAATTGTTAGTAGTTTTCCTATGGGGTTCCTTAGTGGGGCGTTACATCTGGTATCAAAGCCCAAGCTACACCACTGGGATCCTCAACATTATTTTTGCCTATGATTTTGTTATGATGTGTTGTTGCGGCACTTCTTGCCTATGTGCCTTAGGATGGCAATCCACCCCATGCTCTCCATTTGTAGAAGAGCTTGCTTCTTAGACCATAGAGTATTTATATACATGTGTTTTCTTACAAATAAAGTTAATATGTAAATGCTTTTTCTTCTGGATTAGATTGTGTTTGATATTTCTATATCAATATTTTGAATCATACTCTATGATACATATTATGTAAATAAATCTACTTACAAAATAATACTAAATTAACTGATAATAAATATCTTCAAAATTTTACTTAATGTTACATTATAATTTTTAAATTAATTGAATATAATTATATAATAAAAATCCTTATTTGATGTATAAATTTATATGATATTTTTTATTAAAATTTAAATAATATTTAATGTCAATTAATAAGTTAATATGTGAACTTATATAATATTATTATATCTATATACTTGTTTGGTGTGAAATATGGATAGGGTTTAGAACAATGGGGGTTTGCACATAAAAGAGACCCTAAACCAATATTTAACACATACATGAAATTATAATGATAAAGAATATAAATCTGGAAATGCTTGCAAAGAATAATGAAATCAAATAAAATGAAATACATAATCTAATGAGATATGTATTTCATTTTATTTGATTACCGAATCTAAAACAGAAACACAGAGACGGAGAAAACCCAGAAATCTTTTTCTTTTCTAAACTAGGTCGACCTTCACCCAAATACGGGGGCGCAATTGTGCTCCTTTATGTTGACCTTGACCTGCACTGCTCCGATGGAAATTCTGTTCGCGAATCCCGAAAGTTTGCCGAAAAGGGTATCCAAATCTGCTCTACAACTCCCGAAACAGCGATTGTAGATATTTGAAAATGGTGTTTTTATAGGGTTTTGCCTTAGTCAAACCCCCGTTTTGGTGATTTCCACCTCCACGAATAGCCGGATGTAATAGAATGTGTGTGTGTTGCTCGTAGGAAGAGCTTTGAATGTGCAATGCCAAGATCTAATCCTCTAGATTGAAACCCTAGCATGAATTGAAATGAGAGAGCAATGCATAGATTTGAATATGATAAAGAAAGCATACCAAGCCCCCAAGGCTAAAGTACTCCTACCAAACTCACAATCCATAGTTGCTACCCCATGATTGTATCTTTAGAATGCTTGAATGTTGAAAATGGTAGATCAAGGAAGAAGGAATCTTTCTTGCTCCAAATGAATGTCCACAATAACTTGTCCACAAAATGCTTGCTTGCATCAAGGCGTCATCATATCTTGTTCTCCTATATCATCCTCTTGCAATCTTGCATCATCATCTCATCATTATGTCATCTTCTCATAACTGTTCAAAATGAAGGCAAAAGAGAGTGCTTATATAGAAATTTCAAGGCAAGGCTCCTAGGGCAATGTAAGGGCCCCTAATTCAAATTTCACCTCGAATTATGGTCCAATCACAATAGCCAACTAAGGAGGAATTGTATTAAATAAATTTTGAATAAAAACCCTTCCGCATTCGGATCCGGAGGCCCATTTTTAATTTAGGGTCTTGCTATGATCCAAATTTGAAAGTGGGAACCAAAACCCAACAAAGGTCAAGGTCGACCTCGACCCTGACCTGAGGTTTCAGGCCAGTCAACTTAGAGTTTCAGTGATGGGTTAGCCAGAGATTTAGAATGATGGGAAAACAGAACAGAATGCTGGAAAAGGGCACCGAGGCCTATAAGAAATGTGAAGGCTAGGAGGACCAATACATAGGTCCTACCTAGAAAATAGAGCCACGAAGAAGGAAATCAAGGAGAATCCTCAAGATCCTAACCCTAATTTCACCTAGAAACGAAGAATCAAGTGAAGATGCATCCTAAATGCAAATCTATCATGAAAATGCACTAAATGAGGGTGTTAAACCTACCAAGATGGAAGCGCTTCCATTTTAAGATGATACATTTAGCCCCCACTTTAGCTTAGATATGACACTACGTGAATATGCAAGCTAAAGTAAGAAAACATCATAATAAATAAAAAGGATATAACCAAGTCCTCAATGTAGAGATCCTGCAAAAAAATGTTAGCACCCGCAACCTATAGCATACAAGGTTAATGAAAATCCATAAATCACCTAAGACTTACTACAATGAAATTGAGAAGTACATAGAGCCCCTTATGTCCCCCTGTTTCGGCTTTCTACTTCTGAAGGGTGAAACAGGGTGATAAGGATAGCCCTATACACTGGATATGCAATTTGTTGAAAAAGGTCTTTTCCTAAACCAATTAGAAGGATTCGTACCCTTCCTAAACTGATTCAAGGAGTTAGGTATCTGAATCACGATTCCAACGCCGCAGACGGCACTAAAAACGGAGCTACAGAACTCAAGTTATGATGAGAAGAGTGAATGTCTATCTAAAAGCATATGAAGGGAAATTCGAATTTAATATAAATAAACCCTAACAAAAACCCTAATTTTGATCTATAAATAAGGGAAGAGAGCACATACCTACTCATTCTTACCATTTGCAGAGTTTAGGAGAGAAAGCAGGAAAGAGCAGAAAGGATGCCCCCAGCTGATAGTACTGGTACGGATGTGCATGTCGTTCATGCATCACCACTGAGATCACGACAACCTCCACGTGCCCATACAGAGACAGCACCTCCGAGACCTAGACATAGAGAGCGTGGAGAGAGTAGTCACTCCAAGCCCCCACCATCCAAACCCTTCAGTGATACCCAGGAGGGAGATCCGGGTATAAAACATGCATTTGATTTAAATATTTAACTTAATTTGTGAAGAAAAATGACTAAAAGATAAATAAATTTTAATAATGCAGCTAGTGTAGCAAAGTGGAGGAGCTTTGTATCCGACATCCTGAAGCATACATGCCTGTCCTATCAACTACTAGCCAGCCAGCGAGAGTTCCCCATTGGTCACAGAGATCCTGGTAGGCATGCCGATATCTTTGCTTGTGTCTAGCAAGAGCTAATGTTATGTAGAGAAAGAGAGGAGAGGTTGATGGTTGACCTACGGAGATCACAAGAGCGCATATATGATCTTAGCATATCGAGGAGCCACTCGCAGAGTACCGTACAGAGACCTTCATCCTCTCATCATAGATCAGAGAGATCTGGGAGCCATTGACCACTAGAGCATAGGGATAGAGAGAGTGATAGATAGGGCATTGTGCCACATATGTATCAAACTCAAAAGAATTTATAAATGAAAAACTCTCTTTGCTAGTTAGTTCTGTGCTTTATTACCATATTTTCACCAATAACATAAAACTTAACAGAAAGAAAGAACGTGTATAAATGTATTCAAATGTAATTTGCTAAAATCACATAACCTATAAAACAAACATAGCTATTTTATAAGGAATACATAAATACAAAAGGAAAGAAAGATGTACTAGGGATAATAACGTTTGAGATGCATAATATTGATAGGTTCCTTAAAAGACACACCATCCATATCAGCAATTTTGTAAGCACCTGAACCAAAGTCCTCAATTACAACAAAAGGTCCAAGCCAATTAGGGCTAAACTTTCTTTTTTCACCAGGTAAAGCATTCACATTTCTTTGATTCTCATATAATACTAAATCACCCACTGAAAATGATCGTTCAATTACCTTATGATTATACGGCTTCTGAAGTGATTTATGATAAGCCTTTATATGTTCCAAAGCGTTTATTCGTTGTTCCAAAGCCTTTATCAGTACCGTAGACAAGATTATAAGGAGAAGTACCCGTGGCAGTACAAACACTAGTCTTATAAGCCCATAAAGCATAGGTAAGTTGGGTATGCCAATCTTTCGCATGCTTATTAACTGTTTTCCTCATAATTTGTTCAATGACTTTATTTGATGCTTCAACTTGACCATTAGATTGAGGATAATAAGGAGTCGAAAATCTATGTTGAATTCGATATTTCTCCAAGAATTTCGCGATTTCTTTATTCTTAAAAGAGGTACCATTATCCGAAACTATCGTCAAAAGAATACCAAATCGTGTTATAATATTGTTAAGAATGAAATCACAACTAACATCCGCAGTAGTTGAACGGAGAGGGACAGCTTCCACCCACTTCGTAAAGTAATCTGTAGCTGTCAGGATGTACGTATGTCCTTGAGAAGAAGCTAGTGAGATTTTTCCAATAAGATCAAAACCCCAAATACTAAAAGGCCATGGAGCAACTTGATTACGAAGCTCAGGAGCAGGAGCATGAATCAAATTACTATGTTGCTGACATTGAGGACATTTCCTAACAAACATGAAAGAATCTTGTTCTATTGTTTGCCAATAATATCCCATTCTAAGAAGTTTATTGACTAAAGATTTTCCACCAAAATGTCCCCCACAAGAACCAGAATGAGCTTCTGCCAAAGCTACTGGAATTTCGGTTCTACCAAGACATCTTAATAGCAAACCATCATAAGAGCGTTTGTAAAGCATTTCTCCTAAAATGATATAACGTGCTGCAAGCTTCCTAATACGATTATGCATGTTCCTTGTTGCTGATTCAAGAAAAGTACCATCTTTCAAAAAATGAAAGATATGAGAATACCATTCATCCAAATGCAAATTGAAACAATCAGAGGTAACCTTATTGGAAATTGCAGGGTTTTTAAGAGTATGTATAGTAAATTGAAAGTTTTCAGCGTTATTCTCAAGACAAACCAAAGAAGCTGCGCTTGCCATGGCGTCCGCATGTCGATTATCTTTCCTAGGTAAAGTTTGAATCGTATAAGAAGAGAATTGTGAAAGAACATCAAGAGCCAAATCTCTATATTGTGTCATTTTATCATTCTTAGTCTGATAGCCTCCTTTAATCTGTTCCACAATCAATTGCGAATCTCCATAAATTTCCAAGTTTTTAATGTTAAGGGATGAAGCTGCTCATAAGCCAGCTATAAGAGCTTCATACTCCGCAATAATGTTAGTACAAGGAAAAGTCAATTTATATGATAGAGGGATTGGCTTTTTCGTAGGAGGGATCAAGATAATGCCAACACCAGAACTTGTCTTACATCTAGATCCGTCAAAATATAACTCCCAAACATCATTCTGTTTAATAGTTAGAATGTTTTCATCGGGGAATTCTATTGAAGTAAAGCATGTATCGGAATGATGACAAGGAGCTTCAGCCAAATAATATGTTAAAGCTTGTCCTTTAATTGACTTTTGAGAAATGAAATTAAGATCAAATTCTGTAAGTAACATCACCCACTTTGCAAGACGGCCAGAGAGATCATTTTTTGAGAAAAAATGTTTCAAAGGATCAAATTTAACAATCACATTGACTTCAACATTTAATAGATAATGCCTGAGTTTCTGACAAACATAAACTAAAGCTAAGCATTGTCTTTCCAAATCTGTATATTGTAATTGAGTAAAGTCCGACTAATGTAGTACACAGGTCTTTCCTAACCTTCACTATCATGTTGAGCCAACAACGCACTCACCGCATTCGGAGTGGCTGAAGTATACAGATAAAAGGGTTTATTAAATTGAGCAGGTTGCAAAATAGGAGGATTGGCGAGATACTCCTTAAATTGCTCAAAGGATTGTTTACATTCTTCATTCCAAGAGAAACTAGTATCCTTTCTAAGCAAGGAAGTAAAAGGAACAGTTCTATCACCTAAATTGGAAACAAAGCGACGAATAGCTTGAATGTTTCCTTGTAAACTTTGTAACTCAGAAATGTTCTTAGGAGGAGGCATATTAACAATAGCTTCAATCTTTTCAGTATCTACCTCTATGCCTCGCTCAGAGATTATAAACCCCAATAATTTACCGGAATCAACTCCAAAGGCACATTTCTTAGGATTCAATCTCATATTGTAATTTCTAATCCTTTCAAATATTTGTCATAAAATACTAACATGACCTCTTTGTATAGATTTTGCCAAGATATCATCCACATAATCCTCAAGGATC
The DNA here is from genome assembly GCA_027943335.1 of Chamaecyparis obtusa. Lineage (NCBI taxonomy): Eukaryota > Viridiplantae > Streptophyta > Pinopsida > Cupressales > Cupressaceae > Chamaecyparis > Chamaecyparis obtusa. Next base: position 36,169 of record BSBK01001465.1, on the reverse strand, counting down.
TTATGAATGTAATCATGAAAAATCAAAGTCATGGCTCGCTGATAAGTTGCTCCCGCATTTTTTAATCCAAAAAGCATCATGACCCAACAAAATGTTCCCCAAGGTGTTATAAATGCGGTCTTAAATTGATCTTCAAGAGGAATAAAAATTTGATTATAGCCCGAAAAGCCATCCATAAAAGATAATAAAGCATGACCCGCTGTTGAATCCACAATCATATCAATATTAGGTAACGGGAAATCATCTTTAAAGGATGCTTTATTTAAATCTCTAAAGTCAGTACACATTCTTATCTTATTTTCTCCTTTTGAAACAGGCACAATGTTTGAAATCCAATCTAAGTAATCAATAGAGTGAATGAATCCAACATCCAATAATCTTTCAATTTCAGCCTTAACTAATAAGGCAATTCCTAGATTCATCTTTCAGATATTCTGTTTCACAGGTTTAACATTTGGTTTGAGAACAATATTGTGAGTAACAGTCTTAGAATCTATACCCGGCATATTCGAATATGTCCAAGCAAAAATATCCTTAAATTCAAGTAAAAGGGAAACCAACTGATCACGTTCATCTTGATTCAAACATTTCCTAATTTTTATCATCTTCTCAAAGTCATTTGCATCCATTTGAACTTATATAGTCTCAGTTATTAGCAAATTACTTTGTATCGGAGAATCCATTGTTAAAGGAGAAATATTATGTTCATCATGTTCTCCAAAATAAGCTTTTGTATTTAGACAATAGGGCTTCCATCTTTTATGATGAAACCTGGGTAGATCCTCATAAGCTCCTAAAAAATCCGCTAAGGCTTCATCTTCGTGAAAAACATCCAAGATAGGTTTTTGATTCATGTCAAGGAGGAGCGGGTTAACCAACTTCAAATGTCCACCACATATATGATTAACATTGAGAGGAAAAGCCGATGGTTGTTTGTAAGGATTGAACCCCAATCCATATGTATAATCATAAATTTCGTTGTCCAAAGGTACTTGTATACCTTGTTTGTATTTACCACATCCTTTCCCATTAAATCTTGATTTCTTGAGCAGATGATAACCAAAACTATATCTATCGGCCATATCAGATTGAGTCCAAGGAACTAAAATAATCGAATAGATTGTTTTTATGTATTGAATGAATTTTACAAAGAGCTACAAGCTCATATATACATTACGAAAATAAACAGAAATAGAAACTATCTAAAACAACAATATACACACGATAGAGCATTAATGAATATTAGAAACATTCTAATACCCTCCCATAATGCTCAATCTGTCAATAACACCAATAGCCTCCCTGAATTTTACATATTTGTCAGAACTGAGAGATTTGGTGAAGATATTAGCGGGCTGCTCTAAGGTAGGAACATACAGCAACTGAGATTTATCTTCAACTAGCTGACGAATGTAATGACAATGTGTTTCGACATGTTTAGTTCGTTCGTGAAAGACTGGATTCTTTGCCAGTTTGAGCATTCCCTGATTATCACAGAATAGAGGAGTCGGTCCTGACTGAGGAACATGCATATTTGCAAGCATCCGTCGAAGCCAAACGGCCTCACAAGCTGCTTTGACGGCTCCGCAATATTCTGCTTTGGTGGATGACAAAGCCACTGCCTGTTGTTTCTTACTCCATGTGACAGCACTAGACCCCAAATTGAACACATCCAACGGAAGACTTACGATCATCAACAGAACCGGCCCAATCTGAGTCTGTGTAGCCACATAGTGTAGGATCAGAACTCTGAGTGTACAGAAGACCATAGTCAAGAGTACCACTCACATAGCGCAGGACACGCTTGGCAACTGTCCAATGATCAGTTTTGGGTGATGTCATAAAGCGGGATATGTAGCTTACCGCAAAACTAATGTCAGGTCTGGTGGCAGTAAGAAAAATAAGACTACCCACTAGTTGTCTAAACAAAGATTCATCCACAACAGGTGAATCGGACTGAGCTAATAATTTTAGCCCGGGTTCAATAGGAGTGAGGGCAGGTTTGCAATCCTGCATTCTGAACTTGTCCACAAGACTTCTAGCATACTTGGATTGAGAAAGAAAGATACTGTGCTCAGTCTGCCAAACCTCAACTCCGAGACAATAGTGTAAGAGTCCCAAATCTGTCATATCAAAAGTGCTACACAAATCCTATTTGATCTCAGTGATCAACTGTGCTGAACTTCCAGTGATGATCAAATCATCCACATAAACAACGATAAACAACACATCATCACCTACATGTTTGATATATAGGTTTGAATCCGATGGACTCCTCTGAAAACCATGATCGGTTAGATATTTATCAATTTTCATGTACCAAGCCCGAGGAGCTTGTTTCAGACCATAGAGAGCTTTGACAAGTTTACAGACTTTGTGTTCCTGACCAGCAACCTTAAATCCAGAAGGTTGCGTCATGTAGACCTCTTCCTGTAAGTCACCAAAAAAGCACTCTTAACATCCATCTGATGAACTTTCCAACCAAACTGAGCTGCTAATGCAAGAACAAGCCGTATGGTACTCATTTTTGCTGTGGGAGCAAAAGTCTCCTCATAGTCAATACCTTCCCTTTGTGAGAACCCTCGAGCAACAAGACGAGCCTTATACTTGTCTAAGGTACCATCAACTTTGTATTTTACCTTGTATACCCATTTGCAGCTAACGGGCTTCTTCCCTGCAGGAAGATCAGAAAGAACCCAAGTTTGATTTTTCTGAATACTCTGAAATTCAGTGTCCATAGCCTATTCCCATTCAGGAATACCTTTAGCCTCGGAATAAGTCTGGGGCTCATAAATACTATGAATGTTAGCCATAAGGGCAAAATTGACTGTTTGTTTGCTCTTATTTCGAGAAACTCTACCTTCGATGAGCTCATCATCCCTGAGATCACTAATAGTTTTAACCCACCATTTGGGTCAGAGAGTAGAAGAGCCAATCTTTGGAGGAGTTGGAGGAGCGGGAGGAGCTGGAGGAGAGTCAGGAGCAGTAACGGGAAGATGGTCATTCGCAGGAGCCTCAATAGGATCACTATCAGGTGCTCCAGGATAAGTATTAGCTATATCATCTCTCCCATCAGATGATGCTAAAGGAAGAGGAATACTATGAGGTTGTTCTTCAGAACACTGCTCAGAAGAAGGCAGAAAAGGTCCTCGAATTTCATCAAAAACAACATCACGGCTAAAGATGAGATGATCAGTGGCGATATCTATCAATCTATAGGCCTTATGGTTGTCACTGTACCCTGTCATCATGAGTTTCTGAGTCTTGGAATCTAATTTGGAACGTTTAGCATCAAGAATCCAGACATAGGCAAGAGAGCCAAAAATCTTCAGGTGGCTGATCTTGGGCTTACGACCAGATGCGACTTCAAGAAGAGAGTTTAATAGGCACGAATTCCAAGGCAAATTTCTAGCTGACTCAGAAAAAAATGACAAGTACCCAGAAGAGTAGACAAAAACCCAGAAAGAATCTGCAATCAGAATGCAAATCCGCTAGCCCGAAAATCAAGGCACGAAAAATGAGGTACCCAGAAAATTCTAACGAAGACCTAGATAAGGTCTCAAAAAACCCACCACAAATATGAAATCCAAAACAAATTCTGAGTTCAAAAATTAGGGTTTTCGAAGAAAACCCTAATCGGCAGCTATTGTTGCAGAAATGAAGGTCAAAACCAGTCACAAAGAAGACCGGAGGAAGAGGCGTGATTTCTAGAGGAAGAAGCGCAATTTCCAGCCCGTGAAATATCAGATGATAGTCTTTTTGATACCAGCCTGTGAATATCAGACGCTAGGAAGAGGTGCAATTTTCAGATGCTATTCTTTCAGACGCGAACAGAAGAAAAACAGGGCGCGATTTTTGTTTTGCACGAAAACTAGAATACCAGACGCCAATCCACAATCCCAGATACTGATCCCAGACGCTAGTCTTCCAGGCGCGAATAGAAAATGGGTCGCGATTTTTCCAGACAGGCAACTCTTATTACGAGTTGCAGAAATATATTTTGAAAAGAATTGGGGACTGATAATTTCGTGAGAAATTATAAAACTTTTTGAAAAGAATTTGATTCCTTGCTCTGATACCATAAAATAATCGAATAGATTGTTTTTATGTATTGAATGAATTTTACAAAAAGCTACAAGCTCATATATACATTACAAAAATAAACAGAAATAGAAACTATCTAAAACAACAATATACACACGATAGAGCATTAACGAATATTAGAAACATTCTAATAGGAACCGCATATGTCACAATATCATAGCAATCGGGTTATATTGTTTCAATTGTTTCTTCAATCGAAGCAGCAACAAAGTTACTTTTTAATTCCGCAGAAAGCGGGGAAGGAGTAAAAACTTGTTTTTCAAACCCACTTTGTTGTTTCATGAATTCCAAATCAGAAACCGAATATTCTCCAATAAAAGAAGGATTAAAGTCCAATGTTCCCCAATCATCCCTAGTCAAAGAAGAAGATGGAGCTGCAGTTTGTTTAATCTCAAGTGGCCTTTCAGGCTCTTTACTTGGTTGGAGAGGTTCGGAAACTTTAGCATATTCCGCATTTAAGAAAGGATTCGGCGCATCATCCGCATGTAGCATATACATCAAATTGTTATAAATGAACCTAACCTTGCGATGGAGAGTAGAAGGAACTGCATGCATAGTATGTAACCAAGGTCTACCTAAAAGAAGATTATAATTGAGAGGTCTAGGCATAACATGAATAGGTGTATTGAGAATAACCGGACCAACTTTAACAGGTAATGTAATAATGCCCAAAGTTCTCTTTGCAATATTATCAAATCCATGAATAGGGACATTATCAGGTTGAATAGTTGTAAGATCAACCTTAATTGCCTTAAGCATATCCATGCTACAAACATTAAGCCTAGATCCATTGTCAATTAATGTTCTACGAATGATACTCTGATTAATAGAAACAACAACCATAAGAGCATCATATTGATTCTGCACCTCAACAAAAGGTAAATCATCATCGGTAAACACAATAGGAGGTACAAAAGGCATGATATGCATGCACTCCAAAAAGGAATTAATGTTCTCTTGGTTAGGAAGCGAAGCAGGAAGGGTAGATAAAGCCTTCTGCAATGCCTCATGATATGTCGGGGAAGTTTGAAGCAATTCCCATAAAGATATCTTAGCGGGAGTAGCACGTAATTGTTCTACTAAGTCATACTCCTTAAAGAAAGATGGCAACCTAGGGACTTGAGGAAGCATAGGTTGAGAAGGATGTAAAGAAACCGGAATAGTAGGCTGAGAATTATTCCATGTGCAATAAGCATGTGAAACGGAATCTGTGCTATCAAAGAAATCCAAAGGATCTCTAGGTTTACCCTTAATTATTATTCGAGGACATCCTTTTACCGTCAACAAAGGTTTAGGATATAACATTCTAGGTGCATCAATGTTGCAAATAGTGGAACATGAAGGTAACCATGCACACACCCTATGGTAAAGGTCAATTGAAGAGGTTGTGGAGGAGGATGAAATAGGAATAGGATCAATGGAGATCTTATTCGAACAATTTTCATCCTCACTTCCTTGTACCTCATTAGGGGATCTATCATCTTTTGCAATAAAAGCCTCATCAAAGTATTCAAAACAAAAATCATACATGTTGAACACAAAGTAGCACTACAAGCATGAAAAATGTAAGCGTTTTTGTATTTTTAAAGAAATTTTGTGATTTTTTTTTTCTTTTTGAAATATAAATGTAAGAGCATAAAAGAAATCTACTTTTATATGCATGTAAGATCTAACATAAAATGCAAATCTAACACCAAAAAGAAAGAGTTGTCGTAAACGGGTTCACCAAAATGTTTTGGTGTGAAATATGGATAGGGTTTAGAACAATGGGGGTTTGCACATAAAAGAAACCCTAAACCAATATTTAACACATACAAATTCTAATGATAAGGAATATAAATCTGGAAATGCTTGCAAAGAATAACAAAATCAGATAAAATGAAATACATACCTCATAACATAGCAGATTTGGAAATACCTGTTTTCTGGTGCCTGTATCGTGTTTCTGGAAATTCTGCAAGCGGATCTAGAACAAAAACACAAAGACGAAGAAAACCCAGAAATCTTTTTCTTTTCTAAACCAGGTCGACCTTCACCCAAATACGAGGGCGCAATTGTGCCCCATCATGTTGACCTTGACTTACACTGCTCCGACGGAAATTCTGTTCGCGGATCCTGAAAGTTTGGCGAAAAGGGTATCCAAATCTGCTCTGCAACTCTCGATACAGCGACTATAGATATCTGAAAATGGTGTTTTGGGGTGGCTATATAGGGTTTTGCCTTAGTCAAACCCCAGTTTTGGTGATTTCCACCTCCACGAATAGCCGGATGTAATAAAATGTGTGTGTGTTGCTCGTAGGAAGAGCTTTGAATGTGCAATGTCAAGATCTAATCCTCTAGATTGAAACCCTAGCATGAATTGAAATGAGAGAGCAATGCATAGATTTGAATATGATAAAGAAAGCATACCAAGCCCCCAAGGCTAAAGTACTCCTACCAAACTCACAATCCATAGTTGCTACCCCATGATTGTATCTTTAGAATGCTTGAATGTTGAAAATGGTAGATCAAGGAAGAAGGAATCTTTCTTGCTCCAAATGAATGTCCACAATAACTTGTCCACAAAATGCTTGCTTGCATCAAGGCGTCATCATATCTTGTTCTCCTATATCATCCTCTTGCAATCTTGCATCATCATCTCATCATTATGTCATCTTCTCATAACTTTTCAAAATGAAGGCAAAAGAGAGTGCTTATATTGAGATTTCAAGGCAAGGCTCCTAGGGTAATGTAAGGGCCCCTAAATCAAATTTCACCTCGAATTATGGTCCAATCACAATAGCCAACTAAGGATGAAATGTATTAAATGAATTTTGAATAAAACCCCTCCGCATTCGAATCCAGAGGCCCATTTTTAATTTAGGGCCCTACTATGATCCAAATTTGAAAGTGGGAACCAAAACCCGACAAAGGTCAAGGTCGACCTCAACCATGACCTGAGGTTTCAGGCCAGTCAACTTAGAGTTTCAGTGAAGTTTCTGGGTCGGCCAGAGACTTAGAATGATGGGAAAACATAATAGAATGCTGAAAAAGGGCACAGAGGCCTAGAAGAAATGTGAAGGCTAGGAGGATCAGTACATAGGTCCTACCTAGAAAATAGAGCCACGAAGAAGGAAATCAAGGAGAATCCTCAAGATCCTAACCCTAATTTCACCTAGAAACGAAGAATCAAGTGTAGATGCATCCTAAATGCAAATCTATCATGAAAATGCACTAAATGAGGGTCCTAAATCTACCAAGATGGAAGTGCTTCCATTTTAAGACGATACAATAACATATAATATTATTTATATAACATATAAGATAATTGTTGGTGTAATTAATTAATTATAATTACACTTTACTTAAGTTTACTTAGGATAATGCATTTACATATTAGTTGTCATGTAGACACGTAGGAGTTTGCATTTCATTTTAGCACATGGTGTAGGAGAAATCCACTTGAGGTGGAGTTAGTTGTTATCTCATTCCACTTTATGTGTGAGATCCACCTTTAGTGCTCTTATCACATTATCATCCTCTCATAGTTGCACATGTTTGCACATACTTCATTGTACAATGGAGGATGATCCACCTTTGGTGAACATGTGATTCTTGTTAAGTTTTCAAACCAGAAAACAATAGATACAAAATACTGGAACTCAAAACATATAAGAGAAAAAGACACAAAAGTTATTCTAGGTAAACCCTCCTACTCGAGGGAAAAACCCAGCTACACCAAAAAAATAATCCTTTATTGAATTCTTCAACCAATTACAATGAACATGCTTATGATTGAACTCTCTGATCAATCAATCAATAAGCTTTTGATCCCTTGAATACATAATAATCATGAAAGGAAAATATATATGTATCTCTCAGATACAAACACAATAGTAAGACTTATCATATAATATTGATCTTATACAGATCAAATACAAACAATGATCAATGTCAAAAATAATTCCACATGCACTGCTAGAAATGTCGATCACCAAGAGAAAAGACTTCTACCATCTAAACAAAAATGCACAGATACAGAAAAGTAGATATCAAAAACAACGAGCCACCCGATAGCTTCCATCGCACCTAAAATTATGTCGCCCACCCTCCTTGAATGATCATTGCATACGTTAAACACCACACCGCCCAAAAAAGTCATAACTGAGGGTAGACAAGGAGTCATTGTCTGTTGATTCATTACTACTTGACGGCAGTTACAGAGCATGTCCGGAGCCAAGAATGATGTGTGGAAGAACAAACTTACAAATCACCCGCTCATCAAGAAAACTCCAATTGAATTGAATAGACTTCACAATGGAATGTGAGGAGACAGTCGTTACCACAGGCACACTTCATTGCAATTACGATAAAAAATAAATATAAACTAACGGCATACCAAAGACTTAAACCGTCGATGAACAACACAGCGAACCATAATGTCAAGTCATCCATGAACGATGCCATGTCATCTTAATCTAGCGAACATAATAAGGGGAAGAGAACTGACGCCGATTCAGCAGACTCATTAACAATAAAACTGAAATCATCTCAAGCTTCAGCATAAACATACTTGTTACCACGATAAGAGAGAGAAACCAGAAATGTCTCGATGCCAATCAATCACAGAGCAGATCAAATCCTTACTGCAGACAATCACAAGTAAGAATGATATCTCTCACAACTACAAAACATTAACACTCCCTCTTAGCAAGAGAGAGATCATTCAATTGTCATAGTGTGTCTCAGCCTGACAAGCACAATGGAGCTGCAACCAAAAAAAGTGTCAATAACAAAATCTCATCATAGATTCTCTTAACATAATATTGTCATCTCAAGATGACATTCACCATAGCTACTCCTAGAGGATGAAAGAATAGAAAGCTAAGTCATGGAGTCTCACACATGACTTCCACCATGGCTACTCCCAGAGGGTGGATCCACCATAGCTACTCCCAGACGGTGGAACAAGGGCTTTCATCTCTAACTTCTTTCACGGAGAAGAACTCATTAACAAGGGATTGCACCTCGAACTTCTCCCTCACGGAGAAGAACTCATTAACAAGGGATTGCACCTCGAACTTCTCCCTCGCAGAAGAGAGCTCATTAACAAGTCTTCATGATGATGTGGCTCTCTCTGAGACAAATATCAACCTTTTGCCCTCCTCGTCCAAGGTTGCCTGTGATGGATAGTCAAACTCCCTCTGAATGGAGACTCCCTCTCAGCAGGGGCAACATTCTCACTGCTTTGATTATCATAACAAAATAGGACTGATTCCAATGTTGACCAACCAAGGATGTAGCCATCCTATGGAGGTTGGAATAATATAATATTATGAGGATTCGTGGCCTGGTGGTTTGGTAATATTAACCACTTCATCTCATTGATTGGCGTGAGAATTATTTCCTAGGTGTGGCACCTATTCTTCTCACGTGAGGTCATTTCTTTGGTTGTGGGGCTCTCTAATATTGGTGTGGTCCTTTTGAAGATAGGCGGCTCCCTCTTCTTTATATTGGCACTGCTATATTTCTCTTGTGGCGTGAAGCTCCTATCATGGGCGTGAGATTTCTCTCTAGTCATGAGATTTGAAGTTTAAGTGCATTTCACTCTTACTCAACCTACTACCCTCAGCCCTTAAGCATACAGTTACGCTTTTCACAAGCTGACATCCCAGATTGACATAGGAGCAAACTGAAATTGTAAACCAGAGTTCCAGCCATAATCTTGAAATCAATCTCAATTTTGACTGAACATTGATCATAAAGAAAATTTACTATGACTACATATAGGCCCCTAGAACCGTCCCTTTACTAAATACATGACTTTCTAATACTTCTCTATGAGAAAATATTTGCCTTAAGATTCATAATTAGAACAAGAATTGAAACAAGTATTTTGAAATGCCATGTTCCTACTGTAGCGATCATCATAAGATAAATGTAGCAATGTCTCAACAATAAGAGAATCCAATAAATAAATTCTCAATAAAATGTTAAGCAACACTTAGAATACAATTCTAAGATACACCCTTACTTTTGCAAGAATTACTTCTAGTTGAAAAATATGAGATACCTTAAGGAACAATTGCCCAGCAGCATTTGCTTGAAGTATTCCATCAGTAGCCAATCCATATTCTGGTAGGACCCCATTCTCCTGCAGTAAAAATTATCTATTTGTAAATTGTAGGGCAGTTATATGTACTCAGAGCAATTATCAGAAAACAAATATAAGTATAGAAGGAATATTGCAATAGGAGAGTGCCAATCCTTAGTAGGAGCAAGCACAGAAACATTGGAAAGTCAACTGCATTGCAAATGCTGCCAAGGGCCCTTTATAGAAAATGGAAATAAGTCCAAAACGGTCACACAATCTAACAAAGGATATTCATTGAGAACCATGGAAGAAGAGATTGAGGATGCATGACCATGGCACTAGTGAAGCATCAAGTATTTGGGGTCCCATAAGGACTTTTGTTTTACTTTACAAGAGAAGATACTTTCCAAAGCATAATGGAAATACATTTTATTTTTGCAATAAAGCAGGTATTGCTTATTGATCCTTACAGCAGTATTCAGAACCCTCAATAATATTAGAAGAACTATTCACCTTCACAATATAAACTTAACATTTTTCTCAAAAACAATAGACCCATGTCTAATAAGAAATTCTATTCAGACCCAAAAAAGCCACAGTACAATCAAAGGCCACAAAGACAGAGTAAAATGAAACTAGAGAACATACTACAATTATAATAATTGTTGCAAGAGCTTTCTAGTTATATAGAATACACATCTATGTTTGGTTCAAATATTAAACTAGTGGATTCCTACTATACATGCACTTAATATGTTATTAAACTAGGTGGGAAAAAATGAAACATTCACAAAAATGTACAAATAAAACCAGCTCCAGCTCATTTTCCACATGTTTTCATCTCTATTGCCACAAAATTGTTGCCTACTCTCCAGATTTTGAGAGATTGACAAAGAAAAGAGAAAATTCACATTCTAAATGGACAACTTTCATTCTACATAATGTTCATTTCCTAAAATTTTGATATCCTAAGATTTAAGACACAACATTGAGTGGTAATGAAACAACTTGTGAAAAACTTGTAATCTCACCTATAAGCTAATCTAACATTATAACATAGGTTCACAAGTGAACATAGACAAACTAGACTTCACAAGAAAACATAGACAAACTAGACTGACCTGTTTAAGAACTTCCATCTAACAACATAATTCAATGATACATCATAAACGCATCATTTGAAATGATATATAGAATGCCTATAGGTAGTCAAAACCCTAACAATGACTTATTTCGATAAGTTGTTTACCCCTATTAATAAGAAGCCAATCTGGAGCTGACAAGATCAACTAGATAGCCAAGTCAGCATTGATTAAAAATTCGAAAACAAAATACCCTTGCATCATTGAATGTATTATTCATCTAGCTTCTCTCTCCTTTGAATTTTGCTGCTTTTGAGAATAGAGGGAAGGACTTGGAGGCAGATCATACATATGACATCACTCATGCCAGCAGGACCAGATTGTTGACAAGAACATTATTGAGTAACTTAACTTTCCACTGGCTGATCTATCTATTGCTTTGACCAACAGGGCTGTTATTTGACTGATTTATACTGCATTGTCTGGTCAGATCTATGATTGGCCAAGAAAACTCTAAGGTATGTGGACTGTTTGACCAGTTTTAACTTTTAACTCTTTACTTGCATGATTGCATCTAATGATGAGAATTAATCAATGTTCCTTAGATGATAATGAATTGGGTTGGCCTTAAATGATAAAAGATGGAGCAAGACGAGAGGTTTGAAACAAAAAATGCAATGTGCGAGTGGAAGCAGGACGACTTAACTCGCTCCAGACCCTGCAACTTTTCTTGAAACTTCAGATCTGAGACTGTCCAGATCTCAAGAACCCATTTTTGTAGTCAGAATTGGATCCTGAACCTGTATCTACACCTACAAGAAGAAAAATGGTGTGTGTGTGGCTATATAGGGGTTTTCCTCAGTCAACCCCTCTATTTTGGTGATTTCAACCTCCATGAATAGCCGATATAAAAAGTAGGAATTGTGTATGTGCTCTTGAATCTTATGTGTCTAAGATTGATATTAGCTAAAATGCATAAACTAGAGATCTACTCAAGTGTGTTAGAGCAAAACCCTATATGATATTGAAACCAAGTGTGTTTGAAACAATGTAATTAATAGTAATTGAATTGATATCTGAAGCATAAATGTGTAGATACGAGGATAACATGAAATCATACCCAACCCAAAGGTAGGAGTACAAGCCAGTCATCAGTCAGTGATCTAGTCATCTTCATAATCCTTTGAATGCTTCATGTAGATGTTTGATTGTTGATGATGATAACGTGAATTGCTGATTTCCTCAATGCAAAGATCTCCACTTTATTGGAGGTCTTCAAATTGTAGAGCCAAGTATCACAATTGTTTTCCATTGCCAAAATAAAGTGAGATGACTTAGCTTTTATAGGCCTCTCAAGCAATTTCGGGGTGCAAAACTCGAAGGAGGCCGACGAGGATTTAGGAATCCTGCTAAAAATCAGGACACCGTTCTCCAATTTAAATTTGGGACCTGATTGTCAGGTACGGGGCACCTCCCGAGGTATGGGGCGAACTATCTCACCCCGTGCTATATGGGGCACCCTATACCAGCCAATTAAGGTGGAAATTGGAATCAAGAGTCAACCATGAAATGGGAATTCCAAAAATGCGCACAAAATCGAGGTTTACTATCGAAATAAATATAAAAGGCCACACAAGGTGAAATAGGGCCCTCATAAAGATTTGATGACATTGAACTCATAAATGACTTGTAATTCAAATTTATTAATGATTTAAATGCACATGGAGGAATTAATTAAAGGGGCACTGCCATGATTAAAGAAGCCCTCATAGAAATTCAATGATGCTTAATTATAAATGAGATTAATTATTAATTAAATGAAGTCCTCTGATGCAAGCTACAATGAAACACATTAAAATGAGTCTAAGCAAGTGTGGAATTGTACACCTTAGGAGGTGTGTACAATTTGTGATGCTACATTTAGCCCCCATATTAGCAGCCATATGACACTACATGTATACGCAAGCTAAAGTACATAAATGTAAATGAAAATGGATATTCCAAAGGGCATCAAACAGAGCCCCCAACGTAGCAATACCTGCAAGACAACATTAGGAACCACATTCTACAAAAACCATTTTGATAGTAAAAATCATAAATCGCCTAAGTCTTACTAATTGTGACAAAATTCAAGGGTAGCTATATAACCCCTTGTTTTTGCTTGTTAAGAAGGAAGGAGAAATAGGGTTTCATGTTTACCACATTGAATTGTGAAAAGGGCATGTGATGAAAAATGCTCTAAAAGAGGTTCAATTATAGTTTGAAACAACTCATTGAGCATTTGGAAAGATAGAGAGCTGAATCACAATCTCAACACAACAAACGGTGTGAAAATCGGAGCTCCCTAGCTTAAGATATGAAAGATTTGCTATATTAAAGTAAATAAAATTATAAAGGGAAGAAAAAAGGAAAGTTTTAAAGAAAAACTTACCTCTTAAATAGTAAAAAAGATTACCATTTGTCTTAATCATTCTTTGTCTCATTGTGGAGAGGAGTTTAGCAAGATGTCGATCAAGCAACCACAATGGATGTCAAGGATGGAGCTTCTCCGACGAGAAGTCGAGGAGGGGACACTACTGGATGAGGTAGGCGTCACATCACAACTTTTGATTTTCCTTCATTTTTAGTTGTTTTTATTGACTTTTCGCACATAACCCTAGGTTAGGCATTGTGCTACCCATCCTAGGTGCCAAGGACCCTGATAAGCACTCCACTCCTTTTGAGGCGCCACTGACCCAAAAAGGTGCCTAAGACCTTAAAAGACACCATAGTCCTTTCAAAGCACCCTAGTCTTGAAAGGCAACACAAGGCACATAGAGGTTACAATGTTTGATGTACTGATACTCAATGTGTTGATATGTTTACAAGAGCGACCAAAGATGCGGCAACCTATGAAGACGTGCATCATGACTTTTTTACGAGAGAGGTCACGAAAGCTCTCTACTGAGGAGTTGGAACTCCTAAGAGAGGTTGGTCTATATTGGGTGTACTCGATGTTGAGCATGCAATATAATGATGTGATGTTGATGGTGCTCATGGAGCGTTGGGATGTGGACACCTCTACCTTCCATCTTCTGATAGGGGAGATGACAGTCACATTGGAGGATGTATATCGGATCACGAGATTACCTGTCTGAGGGATGACAGTGAGATATGATTTCAATCAGACTAAGGAATTCCTAAAGGATTAGATATATTGTCTAGATAGGCTTGCCCTCAATGATTGGAAGGATAGGATACCCCTCGAGATGCTACCCTATGCGGGTCCAAGAGTTCCTCTTCTGAGGAAGGTTGTTATGTCCCCCTTTTTCTTGAATAAAATTTTAAATAATAAAATAAATAACAATAATAATAATGATAAAATTTAAGTTAATAAACAAATAAGTTATAATAAATTATAATTTATTATAATTAAATTTCATCAAAGAATATTACATATTAATTGATATAATCTAATATTGTATCTTAATTAATATTATATAATATAATATTATAACCAATCCATGTATATAGTAATAAAATATATATTTAATATTCTAACCCATTGTGAAATAAGATTTAATAATAATTTTGATAACATTGGATGTTACTAATAAATAATCAAATAATATTATTAATGAATAATGATATTAAATAAACGAGAATAATAATCATGTCATTATTAAAAATAAATAATAATAACATTAATGAATAATATAATACAATGGTCCATACACAGTCAACGATAATAATCCGCTCAACAATATTTTGGTGCGATCATCAATCAGAGAATTCGCACAAATTGATAATCCAATATGTTATATATTTGGGGGAGCAAGATTAGGAGTTAATGAATAAATTAGAAATCTGTTCCGTTATAGGCCGGTGCATTCCAAACTTAATATATAAATACTAAATCCAGGGGTTGTGATATACATTTTAATGAGATTCTAGGATATACAACATACATTGATAAACAAGAAAATATCAAGAAACAATAGAATAATAGATACTAATCTCATATATATGGGAAAATACAAAACACATGGTGACAGCAAATAATCATGCCTGAAAAGTTATCGATCGTAGGCCCAATATAGATATTGAAGAAGAGTATTGGTGGTTAGAATGAAGCTGTGTGGAACTAAAATAAATTAGTTATGGTCATGGAATAATAAATAAATGATGTGCTGGCAATAAACTTAAGCTGGATCGAGAGCCATGATATCCCTATCGATAGAATAGAAGGTTTACAGCAGCACTCAATTATTGGATAAATTATCGTCAGAGATGATTATCATTAAGACTCTAAATAATTAACCCCATTACAGTTAAGTCTAGTCAATATTGGTAAATAGAGTGAAACATCTTTAAATACCAAAGGGTGCAACTGACCAATTTTTTAGGATATATATTAGTAACCGGTCCCACTCTACCAGGAAGACAGGCATTCTTTTATTTTACTATCCAGTATTGAATCTGGTATTCTTTGAGAATAAGAAGTTATATCATTGAATAGATAAAGAAAACAGAAAGGAAAGCAGGGAAAGTAAAAAGGGAATACGAAAAAGATTAAAACGCAGACACAGCAGCAGACTGCAGTCGACTGTAAGTAATATAAAAAAAATATTAATTTCAGTATTTACATATATATATACATATATATATGTATACACACACACACACACACACATATATATATATATTCAAGGTTTATTTATGTTAGATATAAAATGTCTATTGATATATAATAAATTCACATTTTTTACATGAGCAATTAAGACCTATAAGATTATGTTATAGGTATTAATGTTTTTTAGATTTCTTTTACAAATCAGAATACATGATTGTGAATTTACATTTTATGGTACATTTATATGTGCACCCCAAATTGATGATATGGAGACCATAGAGAGAATGAATTTTATATTCATTAAGAGATGGATCCCATATTTGGAGGGGACTGGAGGGAATTGTTATAGTTTCCCTAGTCTCGAGATTGTTATAATCTCACCAAAAATGATGATATGGATTCCATATAAAATGAATCTTATATTCATTAGAGATGGATCCCCATATCTAGAGGGGGCTAGAGGAAATTGTTATAGTTTCCCTAGTCTCGAGATTGTTATAATCTCACGTAGGCAGTATATATACTAATTGCCAATCATATGCATATGCATAGGCTTGGAATGCATTTATTGCTTCCAAGAGATTCTTATGGGCAGTGCTCTATGGGATGACGTGTCGATAGCTTGGGTGCTTAGAGTGGATCTTATAACCCTCAAGCCGAGAATCGGAAATTCTGTGAAGCCCGACCTAGAGGCAGCCT
The DNA here is from genome assembly GCA_027943335.1 of Chamaecyparis obtusa. NCBI lineage: Eukaryota > Viridiplantae > Streptophyta > Pinopsida > Cupressales > Cupressaceae > Chamaecyparis > Chamaecyparis obtusa. Next base: position 19,599 of record BSBK01001465.1, on the reverse strand, counting down.
TAAGAATCAAATTCCCCCCTACTAACTTAGAGTAGAGTATGAGTCATAAATATTGTGTAATATTTTGTACTAACGTTGGTTTTGCAAGAAATTATAAAAGGAGAATAAGAAGGGACATTACAAAGGTGTTGATAGCAACGATTGCACTAGTTGTGGATCTAGATGCACGAGGCGCCACATTCTCATTAGGCCTTGTTCACACCATTTGGGGTATTAAGGAGCGTGATATCTACTCATGGGGTCAGAACATGTTGGCGCACCTCTAGTACGACTTGGGGAGATACATTCATTGTGAACATAAGAATCTGAGCACATGCACACTGCTAGATGTATGGATATTTTAGCACATAACATGTATTAGGCCCATGGGACTTCCTGTAGATATTGCATAGTCAGAGCCCAAAGCATATGCATACCCATATAGTGGTTTATGGCAAACATGAGATTTTCTATATTGGAGGATTGTGATCGATCGTCTACATTTAGAGGACATCACTTGGAGGCCATACAGGCAAATGGAAAAATGGCTAGAGATGTGCAGACAGATGAGGACCATGCAGCGAGACCGTCTATTACAGGGCCAACATGAGTGCATAGTGGTGCCTTTTTATTTTGATCAAGTGAGACAACAGTTCGGTCCGACATAGAGCACTACTAGAGAGGTGTTGATCTACTGGCGGGGGAATCAGTGTCCTCAAAGACTAGAAGTTGTGCCGAAACCTACATCTGACGATATCAAGAAGAAAGATTCAGGAGATGAGAGACAAGATAAGGTCGTCCCAGAGACCATAGAGGATGTGGGGACTACAAAAGAGTATATTAGATATTGGAGCTTTCATGGTGTCTGCCCCATCTTTCTCCATGATTACCCTACTGGAGATGCGAGACCATGGAGGCCAAAGCCTGAGAGAGAGGGAGAGCAACAGGAAGACGCTTAAGGTTAGGAATAGGATGTTGCTATGAGATCACCCGAGGGTGCGAGAAGGAGAGCGATGGAGAAAGCAATAGAGGGGACCCCACTACAAAGATGTGGTGCTCGAGCACAGTCAACAGCACAGCTTGTCCACCTACTAAGAGACTATGGATACAGCACCGAGGAGAGAGCATCACATTTGTGTCCCTAGCCACATCGCTGGGCCCATCATTAGTTCCTCCAACCACTATCAACCCTAATTGGCAAGAGGGAGATCCGAGTAAGAGAAAATTGTGATGATATTCATATATGATTTCATTACAACATGATTTACAATATACAAGATGATGTTACTGATTTTGAATTTGTTTTATGTTATTGCAGTGGGGAACCAAGGATGGCATGACTTTGTAGGTCACGTGATGAGGGACATGGCTACAATAGTGCACATTCATGAGTCCTTGTGAATCATGCATGTATCACAACAGAGTCTAGGGAGGCATGAGAACCTGTTCTATCCCATGAAAGTGGAGGTAGAAATTGCTAGAGAGGAGTGGAAGCAATATTGGTGCCAAATAGAGAGACTAGAGCATGAGCTCGCCAAGGCACAACAGGAGATTGCGGCGATGAGAGGCATGATGCAAGGATAGGAGAGGCAGAGCACTTTGAGGAGTCACTCTCAATCTAGGACATCTCATAGACATTCCTCTATTCCATGGCCATCACCCCATCCAGGACTGGAGGGTTTTGTCAGCCATCATCCCATGGTCCCATGGATGAGGATAGATGATATGTAAATGTTTTGATTCGCCACATTTTGTATAGTGTGCACATTGTATATCATTACATGCTTATATGTATTGGGACTCTTTCATATACGTGTCTTGTTTTAATGCAAGAAATAATATGTTTTTTATTGCTTTGATTAGAATAACACAACTATGGTAATGAACATGTATGTATGATTTAATACCATTATAATTGATTCAAAAACCAATAACGGTAATGATTAAATTGATACATGTGTGATTTATTCAAACACAAGAATGCTTAATTAAATACTATTATTGATGATGAAATGCACCCATGTAAAAGTTAAATGTCTACATGATTTAGGTAAGTAATTTTATACTAAATGCAATGTGATTTAGCCAACATGGCACATGAAGAATACTGAATAGTATGCTAACATAATGAACGTAATCTCTTAATCTATGAAAAAAAATTACAAAAGGAATCCAAGGCAAAGATAACTATTTGGTAAAGAATGAAGCAATTTACGCTAAATAGAAAGATTTATCTCACTATCTAACATAACATGCTTTAAATGAAGAAATTATGCTAACATATAATTCAATAGAGAACAAAGAGAAGCGAGTGAAGATTACTAAGCATAATATCTACACAAGTGCATAGCATTTATGGGGTCTTCGAGAGACGTACCTTTCATATCTGCTATCTTGTAAGCACTTGAACCATAGACTTCTACCATGATGTAAGGACCAAGCCAATTTGGGCTGAACTTTCCCTCGTCTTTTGGTAGAGCATTTACATTGCATTGATTTCCGTAAAGGACCAACACACCCACTGAGAAAGAGCATTGCATAACTTTGTCATTGTAACCTTGCTACAAAGTTTTCTGATAGGCTTGAATATGCTCAAGAGCATTAATGCGTTGTTTGTTGAGCATTTCAAGTTGTTGAAGGCATTGCTCTCTACAAGTATCATTATCGACAATGCCCTTAAGATAAATTCTTAATGAGGGAATTTCTAACTCCAAAGGCATGATACTACATAAACCAAGTTATAAGTAGTACTTGTGGCTATGCAAACACTTGTTTGATAAACCCATAAAGCATAGGATGATGAGTACACCAATCTTTACCATGTTTGTTAATAGTTTTCCTAAGAATTTATTCAATCACTTTGTTAGAAGCTTCAGCTTATCCATTTGATTGAGGATAGTAAGGGGTAGAGAAATGTTGTTGGATATGATATTTTTCAAGGAACTTCTTGACATCTTTGTTCTTAAATGATGTGCCATTGTCGGTTTTCAAAGTGGAAGGTATACTAAATCAAGAAATAATATTATATTGAATGAAATGACAAATTGCTTCAGCAGTTGTAGATCAAAGGGGTATAGCTTCAACCCACTTAATAAAGTAATCTGTAGCCATGATGATGAAAACATGTCCTTGTGAAGGAAGAGAAATTTTACCAATAAGATCTAAACCCCATAGAGAGAAAGGCCAAGAAGGGATTTGGGACCTAAGCTCGTAGGCAGAAGCATGGATCAAATTGTTATGTTGTTGACACTAGTGAAACCTTTGACAAAGGCATAAGAATCCTTTTCCATAGATTGCCAATAGTATCCCATTTGAAGTAATTTTTGGACAAGAGATTTACCTCCAAAATGCCCCCTGCAAGCACTAGAATGGGCCTCCTCAAAGGCAATGGGGGTCTCTGTTTTATTTAGACAAAAAAGAAGTAAAACATTATAACCTATCAATATAAAATACTAGAAAGGATAATGTATCGTGCAGAATTTTTTTGAATTCAAGCTCCAATGTTCTGAGTTGCAGAATCAGGAAAAGTATCATCACATAAATAACGAAAAATATTTGAGTACCATTCATCCAATTTTACAGTTAAACAACAAACAATATCACTAGAACTATCAAAAATACATGGGTTTAAAACATTGTTTATAGCAAATGGATAGTCCACAAAAGGACCCTCGATAGTTATTAGGGAAGCAACACTTGCCATTGCATCTGCATGTCGATTATCTTTTTGTGGTAAAGTGTCAATGGTGTAAGAAAGGAATTGTTTAAGTAATGATAAAACAAAGTCACGGTACCGAGATAATTCGGTGAGTTTTGCTTGATAAGTTCCTTTGAATTGTTTGATAATTAATTGAGAATCACCAAAAATATGTTAATGTTGAATTTTAAGAAATAAAATTGCTTTCAACCGAGTGATAAGAGCTTCATATTTTGCAATAGTATTGGTACACAAGAAGTTAAGATGATAAGATAGAGGAATAGACTTTCCTGAAGGAAGTTATCAATATAGCACCAGTGCCGGAGCAAGTTCTACATCTAGATCCATCAAAGAATAATTCCCAAGTACTATTCACATCTATAGGAAGGACATATTCATCAGGAAATGAGTCAGCATCAATGGATAGAACTTGTATAGGAGCCTCAGCTAAATGATTAGTTAAAGCTTGTCCATTAATCGCTTTTTTGAGAAACAAATTTCAAGATCAAATTCGCTTAACATCATAACCTACTTTGCCAGGCATCCTAAAAGATCAATCTTTGAAAAGAGATGTTTTAAAGGATGAAAATTTGCGTTGATGAGGTAATGCCTTAGTTTTTGAGTCCCAAGGACAAGAGCAAGTCATTGTTTTTCTATTGCAATGTATCTAACTTCATAATCAATCAAAGTTCAACTTATGTAATACACAGAATGCTCCTTACTATTTTTGTCATGCTAAGCTAATAAAATTGCAAGGGCATTAGAAGTGGTAAAGGTGTTAAAAAGAAAGGGTTGATTAGGAACAGCATGTTGTAAGACAGAAGGACTAGTGAGATAATGTTTTAAGTCTTCAAAAACTTTTTGACAATCATCATTCCTTTGAAAAGTGCTCTCGTTTTAAGCAATGAAGTGAAAGGAAGGGTTCAATCAGCAAGGCGTGAAAAATATTGATGAATAGCTTGAATTTTTTCTTGCAAACTACATAATTGAGAAATATTCCGGGGAGGCGGCATATTAACAATAGCATCAATTTTCTTTGTATCCACCTCAATCCCACGATGTGATATTATAAAACCTAATAGTTTACCACTATCCACACCGAAAACACATTTTTGAGGATTCAAACGCATATTGTATTTACAGATTCGTTCAAAGATCTGAAAGAGGATTTCAACATGATCTTGGCGAGAAATAGATTTAGCCAAAATATCAACATAATCCTCTAAGATTTTATGTGTATACTCATGAAAGATGAGGGTCATAGTACGTTGATAAGTAGCACTGGCATTCTTTAATCCAAAAGGCATAACACCCCAACAAAAGGTACCCCATGGAGTTACAAAGGTTGTTTTATATTAGTCTTAAGGGTTAATGGAGATTTGATTGTATCCTAAAAATCCATCCATAAAAGACAACAAAGCATAACCTTTTGTAGAATCAACTATCAAGAAGCCTTATAAGAGTCTCAAAAATCAGTACACATTTGTATCTTGTTATCTAGTTTAGCAATGGCAACAATGTTTGAAATCCACGGAGAATAATCTAAAGAACTGTAATGTCCCCTTTTTTGGGCACATTGTTTCTTGCTGCATCGTTAGCCGTTTTATCATGGTCTGGTGGGCTAACCAGGGCTTTATATGGATCAATGTGATATTTGGCCTAGGTAATTCCAGTTTCAGGCCAATCAAGGCAGTTTCCACAAGGTTTCTGAATACTTACTATTTATAATAAGTCGACAGAGTTCAGTTTTCTTGGCATTTCAGTTTGGACTTGGAGAGTATCGCCGAGAGCTTTCTGGCAAGCTATCACACGTCATATTCCGAGTTCGTTTGGTCCTTCGTTTTAATGCCAAAAGATTTCATATTTTATTATTATGCCACTTTATGATTAAATGGTTATATTAATTTAAAGTGACTTAAAATGGGAATATGAAAAGACAAAGAAGGGAAACTGAAGAATCACAGCTGCTGCTTTAAAAGAAGGAATGGAGATTCATTTGGGATATGCTTAGTTTTATTAATTTATTTCTCTTGGAGAATCCAAGAAGCTTCCAACTTTCGTTTCTGAAACTTGAGGACGGAAACCTTCAGGCTTTATCAGTGGATTGGACGAAAACCCAGTTCATCTCTAAGGTGGATTCACAACAGAGTTCACCATTGTATTACCAAGTTCATATTATCTGATCTCACTGTTGCATACTATATTTCAGATTGGATTGTTTTGTAATTTCATTGTTGTTGTATTGCTGTTGTATAATGCAAAAACAATTTTTGAGGATTTATTGGAGCATTTTGCTAGTTTATTTTATGTTAAATCGATATTTTATTGCATGCAAGTATTTGTTTAAATTTCTGAGACGTCTGTGAGGAATATTGGGAAAAATATCCATTTGGGATATTACAGTGGTATCAGAGTCGATAATCTTGCCAGCCTGTGGGGTTTTATGAGTGACAAAGACATTTTCAGTTGCAACACTTTTTACAGGAAAAAAATAAGTTACTTGTGGGAACTCGTTTGTAAATCTGGTATTTCATAGACAAAAAGAAGATTATTTTATATCCAATACTGTGTTTAAGGAGCCTGCTAGCAAGTATCGAAATCCCTTGTAATGGTATCTCAATGCATAAGGATTCTGAACAGTGGCTTCCATCGTGAGTAGTGTTAAGGTATTGGTTGGGCAAACGTAATAATTGGACGGCTGCAAGGAAGTTGATACGCCTGGTATTTCATCTGCATAGCAAGACCCGAACACCACAGAGGACACTGTGCTATCTTGGCCACGCAACTCAAGTTACTTAAGTCTGCGCTTGCATGCGGGTTGTGCCACATATCGATAACATTGAAGGGAGCTGATTGTGACTCCCTAGTAATTACAACAGCGAACAGGGACTGTTGCCACGTTAGCAAAATAACTAACGTAATGTATTGAGGATCAAGTTGAAAAGACTCAGTGTGAACCAGTCTAGCTATCGCGTTGCATATTCACAATGCCGACAAACACCATAAGCACCCAGCGTGGGATCTCAGCATATCCACACTTCTGTCCTCACCACTCATGGGGTCTAGGCACTATAAAATGCGGGGGGGGGGGGGGGCATTGTTAGTCACTACAGTGGTGACGTTGTGACTGCAGCGTGCATTCAAAGACGCGCACTGTGTGGGGAGCCACCTCCAGCCACTGTTGTACATTCCCTGCGAGTTCAGGGGCCCTCTTATTACTTGCGAGACTGCATACGCAGCAAGAGCAAATACTTCTGGGCAGACTATGTATTCTTTGGATGTTTGCAAGCCTTCTCATTTCACGTGAGAGTGTACCCGCATTGTGAGCTGCGTATGGTAATCGATTTGAGCGACATTAAACACAGACTGTAGAAGGTTGTCGGTTGGTCACGACAAGAGAACTATCATCGTTGCAAAGTTAGTATGTATCTAACGCGATAGCCACCATAGTGTCTGGTTGCTCGAACTGGTATAACTAGTCTGGTCATAGTGCCCCATGGTCACCGCAGTTGTAGTTCCCCTAGCCACCCACCGCACATGAGATTCACGGGTAGTGTTTCACGGGATTGCTCAACTAGAAGGAACACGGCTAGCACTTGTGGTCACAGCGTTTGGGAAGTTCGGGGGCAGTGTTAAACTCCAGTAGACACTGCAGAGTTACTCGGATGCAGCACGGGTTGCTTGGACTAACATTGGCAGTGTAAAGAGCTCGCCTAGCTCTTTGCTGAAGATAATTTTTATTTCTCAATTTGCTTGCAATGTTTTTGTTTTTTTTTGATAATATTTGACTTTTAAGAAAATTCCAGAATTAAATAACATTTAATAACAATTTATTCTAACTTCAGAACTTCACCAGAAATGATCACATTCATCAAATTTCCAATTGTCAAACAACATAACAATAAACAAAGGTAAATTGGCACCTTTTTTCAGAAAACATGGCCAGCTGGAGATCTAACTCAACCACTGAGAAATGTAACATGAACCTCCAAGAATGAAACGCAGGCTGCCAAGGAGTGAACGCAGCCTTCCAGAAATGTGACGTGGGCTACTAGGAAGGGAATGTAGCCTTCTAGGAATGATGTGCAAGCTGCTAGGAAGAAAACAGAGCCTCCTTAAACTAATTCGCAGCCACCAAATAAATATTGTGGCTTCCTAATTGTTGATTGCACTCACAGGAAGTTACAACAGCCTTCCAAATAACAGGTAGCCTCAGGAATTAAATCGAACCAACAGATGAATATCTCAATTTCAGCAGCAATCAAACAATTCTACTCAAATTTGGTATACAACAGCACCAAATAATCATCCACAAAATCAAAAATGAATTTCCAATATCCAGTAGCAAAATTCACCACCAACAAATGATGATTCAAATTGCAGCAGAGAGGAATCAGTCCTCAAACCCTTGCAAACTTCTCCATATCAAAAACTTCATAAAAATGCACAAGTCAAGAATGAATTGCTTTTGCCCAAAGCATTTCTTTTATAATAAAAGATATCTTCTCTCACACACTTTTCACTTAAAAAAGAATTTGTTTTATGTGCACATTTGAAATATAATAAACTATTATATTTCTTTCTATTATATTTCTTTCAACTTTAATGAAGAATAAATACTCTTTCATTAAAATAACCATATTCTGACACATAGGGTCCCTGTTTTATAAGCTCAGGATTTAAAACTTTTCCACCCGGTTCCAACGAGCTATAATACTAAGATGCCCAGAATACATTCCCAATAAAAATGGCAACCTTAGCCGATTTAATTAAATAATAATCATAATTCACCCATCTTGCGAAAATGACTGAAGAAGCAGAAGCATCAGAATCAAAATCCGACAGCACAAGAGTGATCCTAATGATGAAAGATGATAAATAAACCTGACGGAGTGACTTACTAAAAATAGACGCTCCCTCCAAGAATCTTGGAGTCCAAACTAAAAGCCAGAAATAAAATCTGAGAGCATCATATAACTCCTCTAAATCATCTGAGCTCAGTAGAACCATAAGTTGACTTACTATAAATAGTAAGTCCCTCAAAACGGGGCCAAAACCCACAACAAGGTCCTCTAATCACCAATATTAGCCTACAAGGACCCAATGATAGGCTAAATCAACTAACTCCAATGCTTGCTCAAAATGGAGACATTACAGGCAGTGTTGGAATGGTGTTTCAGGAGGAGTTTGGTCTAGTGATAGGGAGCCAATAGTTATCAGAGATATCTCTCTCAGCGCCGGATTCAACATACTCCACCCTGAGACATACAGCGAGTAAGCCAGGTCGGCCATTGTATTTCCTTATATTTGAATACATTATATGTTGAAAAATCTGGGAAGAGTAAACGCAACAAGTCAAATACGTGCACATTTTGAAATTAAACAAGCAACACCAGAATATATATATAAAACACAGCAGATAGTGATAGTCGTGAAATGAAATTTTATGAGAGACTAAGCACAGGACTTACATATATTTTGAGAAAAGAAACTACAGGCTTGATATGAAAACAAATACTTAGTCAACAGTGAATTATTTTGATCATCTTCAACCAGAATAAATCAGAAATATTATTGTGATGACAGCATTTCTCAGTTACAGAAATTGATGGTATTAAACTCTAATTCAGTTCATTACATGAAGCTTAGAAGAATTTGAATAATGGAAACCTTGGAAAGCCTTGTGTTCTCAAAAGAATTCAATGACACATTTTATGGTGAACAACTAAGGGACATACGAAAAGAAATTGAAATAGGAAATGAATTATGTTGCCTTGGATGGCAATTGGAGAATAAGAAAGTTATGGGAGATATGCTTGCCAAATTAGATGAGATAGATTCATATCTATCTAGGATCGACCAATCTGATTGTAGGCTCTTCAATTGGGCTTTGCAGCCCTCAATGGTTGCTTTGGTCCAACGCAGGTTTATGGAACATCCACATAAAAATGTTAAGCTTGCAGTTGCCTCATGTCTCAGTGAGATCACACGGATTACAGCCCCTATTACACCTTATACCGATTACATTTGAAAGCAGGTATTGCAGCTGATTGTGGACAATTTAGGTGGACTAAATAATGATAAAAGTCCTACCTTTGGTAAGCAAGCAAAAATCTTGGACTTAATGACAAGAACTGGAATTTTCATTCACATGTTGAATCTCGGTTGTAATGAGATGACTTCAGTGCCTCCTAAGTAATTTCAAAAATCATCATCCAAAAAATGTGAAGGCTTGCATAAAGACTATCATGTCCTTGATCTTAGATGAGGATAATGACATATACAAACAGTTGCAATCAGATTTGTCGGCAATCTAGAGAGGAGAACAAAAGATCTCACCCATGGCATATGAACTCTCAGCTGAATTGATTAAGCATCAAGTGGAAAGATTCAAGGATTTATTGACTGAAAATGAGCGAATATCAATAGGCATACAAGTTGCAGCATTTCCGAAAATGAGCAAGAACCAAATGAAAACAGGGCAGATTTGTTTTATATGCCAAGAGGACTGGTCACATGAACATGTTTGCGGTATTAATCAGGGAGAAGATATATTGCAGCCAAGTGGTCATGATAATATAGCTTTGAATACATCTCTTTCAGGACATGGTGAAGATCCAAAGGAAAAGGGTTTCCAATCAGCCAAGATGGTTAATGTGGAAGAAGAATCAATCATCACAGGTGAAGAGTGTTCAAAGCTCTACTTTGGTGACTTAGAAGCTGAGATTGACAAAATTATGGTTAAAGGCTGTGATAACCAGTTGGAAGCCTTTAGCGATTCATGTAATGAGGAATCGTGTGATTTCTTTAGCAGCACCTCACTTATGCATAATGCTGATTTGGATGACCAATCAGATAATGCATTCCAAAATGACAATGATGAGAAGCATGCCTTGAAGAATCAGCTGAAAGTTAATGACAATGTCGTTGTTGCAGCTCTTGTACATCATGATAGCACTCACATGATTATTGAGGATAGGAGTGGATCTTATATTGCAGATTTACAGGGGATCAAAACAGCTTTTGAGGATTGGAAATCAGAATATCTATGTTTACTTTCAAATCGCGACTACCTGTTACAGGTTGCTGGAAAATATGTTGAGCAGTTGAGGGAAAAGGAGAATGAGGTTAACAAGCTCAATAGAGAGCTTAATGTTGCTCAGGAAACTTTGGAGGACACGCGTATTGCTCTTCAGGAAGCAAGAAATCAGATTGTTGCCACTAGTCAATACAGGGATGAGTTGACAAAGGAAGGTTTGAATTCTTTCAGGAGGTGATTCAGGAACTTGATAGCATACAACAGACTTATGACTTGGCTAACTGTCCCAAAAAATCAAGTAACAAATCTTTGGTTCATCCAGAACTTCTTTATGAGTTGGATAACTTTCAGGCGGTTGACAATTCCTTGTATGAGATGGATGCTGATTTGACTTTTGATAACCCCCTTTTTGAGCTAGATGAGGGAGATATTCCCTATCCCCATGACGAGGATGAGATTGATTGCAAGATTTGGGACCCAAGTCCAATTGCTAGAGATGAGTCTTGGTCACCAGATTGGAGTAACGAGGTGGGTTCAGTTGTTGAGCAGTTTGGTTTCTACATCAGCGGTTCAAGATGGGCAGTTGTGTCTTATTGCATGAGGGGTGATATGCTTTTCCTTGCGTTATCTCTTACTGATGGGGAATGTCTAGTATTGATTGCATCTTGAGACTTTTTTATTCACTCATTTCTAGTGATTGTGTCAACTTGATCGTTTGGGATCCTAGTATTAGTATGACTGATGCATTGTTGTTTTGGGGGAATAATGAGTGGCTTCACCTTACTAGCCACATTGTATGGGATTCATTTTGTTGCCCATTCAGCCCACCGACGAAGGACTTTCTTTTCCGATTACTGCATATGTGTGGGATGGGGGATTGGTTTGATACGCTTCCCTTCATGAAGGAGGAAGCCATGTCCAGCAGCATTGCTAGTTTACTTCTTCAGTACAGACACCGATTTGGGATACAGGCTAAAGGGGCAGTGTTGTGGCAGTTGGACATTTTGGACATTCCATCCATTATGGGTATGGATTGTCAGGATATTACAGACAGCTGAGAAGGTGGATGGCCTTTTTGTTTGTGGGACCTAGGAGGAACATTCTCATGGTTGGTAATAATTCAGGGAGCTGGTTGGTATGATGTTGGGTTCCCACCTTCATCTGACCTTAGTGGTGCTTGTGATTTCAGTTGGAGTGAGGTTCTCGATTGGATTGAGGATCTTCTCGTAGGTGATGGCAGCACATGGCAGGTTGATTCAACTGATCATGCACATGGGGTAATTTGGGATCCCGGTATTAGCATGATTAATGCATTGTTGTTGTGTGGTAGTGATGAGTGGCTTCACAATTCAGGACATGTTGTTTGTATCAGATTTGTACAACAGGTTGGTGGAGTAGCTTCCTTAAGGTTGGTATGGGATCCAGGCATTTTAATCACAACATGCAGATACCGATTGCTTGAGGACAAGCAATCTCTGGGAAGGGAGGATTGTAATGTCCCCTTTTTCGGGCACATTGTTTCTTGTTGCGTCGTTAGCCGTTTTATCATGGTCTGGTGGGCTAACCAGGGTTTTATATGGATCAGTGTAATATTTGGCCTAGGTAATTTCAGTTTCAAGCCAATCAGAATAGTTTCCGTAGGGTTCCGGATACTTACTATTTATATTAAGTCGACAAAGTTCAGTTTTCTTGGCATTTCAGTATTGGACTTGGAGCGTATCATCGAGAGCTTTCCGGCAAGCTATCACACGTCATCTTCCGAGTTTGTTTGGTCCTCCGTTTTAATGCCAGAAGATTTCATACTTTATTATTATGCCACTTTATGATTAAATGGTTATATTAATTTAAAGTGACTTAAAGTGGGAATATGAAAAGACAGAGAAGGGAAACTGAATAGTCACAGCTGCTGCTTTAAAAGAAGGAATGGAGACTCATTTGGGAAATGCTTAGTTCTATGAATTTATTTCTCTTGGAGAATTCAGGAAGCTTCCAGCTTTCGATTCTGAAACCTGAGGACGGAAACCTTTAGGCTTTATCAGTGGATTGGACGGAAACCCAGTTCATCTCTGAGGTGGATTCACAACAGAGTTCACCATTGTCTTACCAGGTTCATATTATCCGATCTCACTGTTGCGTAATTTCAGATTGGATTGTTTTGTAATTTCATTGTTGTTGTATTGCTACTGTATAATGCAATAACAATTTTTGAGGATTTATTGGAGCATATTGCTGGTTTATTTTATGTTAAATCGATATTTTATTGCATACAAGTATTTGTTTAAATTTCTGAGACGTCTGTGAGAAATATTGGGAAAAATATCCATCCGGGATATTACAAGAACGAACGAAACCAGCTTCAAGAAGTTCTTCAATTTCAGCTTTAACAAATAAAGCAATCTTAGGATTCATCTTTCAGATTTTTCATTTAACAAGTTTAGCATTAGGAACTAAGACAATGTTATGGGTAACAATTGTAGCATAAATTCCAAGCATGTCAGAGAAAATCCAAGACAAAAAGTCAGGAAATTCATGAAGAAGGGAAGAATGATCACATTGTCCATCATCATTTAAAGATTTGCCAATCTTAATAATCTTTTCTTCATTATAAGGATCCATTCTTATATCAATAGTTTCAATCAGAGTAACGAGAATCGCCGCGATTCAGGCGATTCCGGCGATTCGGCGATCCGACTCACCCCTCCCGATTTTTTCTGAGTCGGAATCGGAATCGGCTGATTCAAACCCCAAAAATCGCCTGAATCGCATGAATCGTGATTCATGGGCGATTCAGGCAAAAATCGCCGGTTTTCGGCTTTGTGAATCGGCCGTTTATACAAATATAACATTTAAGTATAAGTTTGATTTATTTAATTTCTTATACTTTAAGTTATATTTGTATAAATTATAAAATATATATACTTCAGGATGTTTGAGATAGGTTGCAGCTTCATAGGAGATTAGATGCAGATTCTAGATTTTGAAAATTCCAGACTTAACCAAATTTCAGGATTCAACAAGCCTTTAGCAGGGTTACCTCCCACAATCCATCATGGCTTTCTAAGGTCAAACTGAAGCTGGCAAAAGGATTCTCAAAGGGTTTTAACTTGTTTTATCACAAATCACTTGGTTTCGACATCTCTATGACAAACTTAGCTTAGCTCTCGCCCAAATCCCAGATAGACATGACTTCCCAATAGGCCAAAATCATTCAAACTTCATTTGCCGAACCTAGGGACTTGAAAACAGCCACCAACAAAGACTACCTAAGATCTAGTTATGAAGACTTTGACATTTGGCATTGATCAATGATCAAGCATCATAGATTCATACTATGAAACGATTTAGTTTTATGGATCTTACAAATACTAATAGACATATGTTTCATGGATCTTCATCTTACATACATTTATGATTTGATGTCTTATGGATCTTCATCTTACATACATTCTATGATTTGACTCATTACGATCCTATGATTTCTATTTACTTTAGCTACAATTTACATTTTACATGTAATGTATGTGATGGATAGTTATAGTGTGCTTATTAAGTCATATTCAATAAATGGTGCATGAAATAAGTTTTAAATCATTAAAATCTCTAAATTTCAAGGGTTTTTTCACTTTGCCGATTCGTAGCCGATTCACTGGCGATTCACCGCCGATTCGCGATTCGATTCGGCCTTGCCGATTCCGAGCCGATTCCGATTCTCGTTACTTTGGTTTCAATTATAAGGAGATTACTTTGTTGAGGGACATCTATGAGCAAAGGGAATTCTTGAGTCTTATTCACATCATCTTTAGTATCTTCCCCAAAATATGCTTCAACGTATAGACAATAGGGAAAGCTGTGATGACGATGATATCAAAGGAGATGATCATAGACATCTAAGAACTCAGCCAATGACTCATTGGTAGTAAAAATATCAAGAGGAGGTATAGTAGAAATCGAATCAACATCTATAAGATGTGAGTTGACAAGAGAAAGGGATTTGGAAGAGGAAAATATGACATTCACATTAAGGGATGGTACATGACTTTTTAGAAGGCTTGAAAGGATTATATCCCAGGCCAAAAGAACTTTCACAAATGTCTCTTTCTATCGGCACTCTAATTCCTTGTTCATGTGCTCCACAACCATTACCGTTGTAGCCATGCTTAGCTAAAAGGCGAAAACCAAGACCATATCGGGAAGCCATATCTGCAAGAGATGGTGGGGCCTCATAGGTCACTATATCATAAGAAATAGGATTAGGAGAAACATCTAAAGGTTCATTGGGAGTAGAAGCAGCTACAAAATTGTTGTTAAGCTGGTTGGAAAGAGTTGACTTTTGTTTAGGTTCTTCAATCACGTTTTTAAAATCATTATCCTTTATCTCAGGCTCTATTCAAGGCACTTTATATTCTCCCATAAAGGAAGGGGTAAAGTCTAAGGTACCCCAATCATCTTCCAAAAGAACACTCGTAGGCGAGGGGAGATCTTTTGAAGGAGAAGGTTTGTCTTGTTGAATATGTGTAGGAATAGAAGGAGAATCAGATTCAGTTTGCAAACAACTTTTTAACCTATGATCAGCTTCAATGGTATACAAAACGTTGTTGTGTACAAACTTGACTTTGCGATGAAGGATGAAGGGGATGGCTTGCATAGCATGTAACCAAGGTCTCCCTAGAAGAAGGTTGTAAGAGTATCGGGCATGACATGGATAGGTGTAGGTAAGGTAACAAGACCTCCGGTAACAGGTAATGTTATAATACCTAAAGTATCTCTCACAACATTATCAAAGCCACGAATAGAAAAAGGATCAAGTTGAATCAAGGAAAGATCCACATTCATCTTATGCAACAATTCAATGCTATAAACATTAAGACCAGATCCATTATCAACCAAGGTTCGTCTAATTGCATTATCATTTACAATAGCTGCAATCATGAGAGCATCATATCGATTTTGAATCTCCAAAGGAGGCAATTAATCTTGAGAAAACACAATGCCAACCTTAGTCTTATTCACATACATACTTTCCAATAAGGTCATTGTATCTTCAGGTTGCACAAGTGGTGGAATATTCATATTGTTTAAAGATTTTTTCAACATTCCATGATATGTAGATAAATTTTGAATCAACTCCCAAAGGGATATCTTGGCTGGAGTAGCATGAAGTTGTTCAAGGAGGTCATACTCCTTTCCAAGATTGAGGAAGACAAGGTGCAGAAGGAAGCACCAGTTGAGAAGCCGAAAGGGAAACAGGAATAGTTGGATTAGTAGGTTGCCTATTGTTCCTAGTATTATATGCATGGGCAACTACTTTGTAATTTTGGGTGATTTGTTTGGCAAAAGCCAAGGGACTCTTCGTTTTTCCTGTAACAGTAATCAAAGGTTTGTTAGGAGTTTGAAAGTAATTGGAAACACTAAAACCTTAGACAACAAACACAGGTTTATTCGTTGGTTGAGGATTGTCTTGATGAAGATGGACAGCAACTTTAGATTTATCATTGTCAGTAGTGTAACCATTCACATGAATCATATTAATTAGCCTTTGGCAAAGAGATGGTTTAGGAGACATAGAGGAAGACTTACTAGAGATGAAGTCATCAAGAACCTCATCCAACATATCAAGATCAAAGTCATCACTACTAAATGGCTCATCAAAGGCACTAAAGTCTTGTAAAAAGAAATTGGACATTTTTCTAATTTAAGCAAAAGAAAGCATCTAAAGAAAACACACATGCATAAAAGAAGATGATTTTGTTCTTTTTATTGTTTTGAAAGAGTAAAAAGCACTTATGCAATGAAAAGAAAATATTTGTGTTCTTTTTTATTTGATCAAAAGAAAACACACAAATGTAACTATTGTGCATATAGAATAAATCAGAAGTAAATGGCATTCACATCGGGTTCACCAAAATGTGAGGTACTCTTGGAGAAGAGGGAGGATATCCCTTCTCCAAGTCACATTGGAATATGAGGCCACCAAGAGATGAATATGGTTGACTAATCCCCTTTGATCAAGGAGGGCCTACTCAATATCTATGCTCCTAGGGCCCCAATCCTTTTGCTGCTTAGGAATGAAGGATGTGTTTCTTGATTTAATTCTTAAGTAATAAATTATGAAACCAAAATAGCATGTAGATAAGTGAGGGAGGATGTTTGTGCACCTTGTAACTCAACTTGCAAACTATACCGTCAGAATGGACTGAGAACCCAGCAAGCTTCTGGATCTGGGTTCCTGAGGCCTGTAGCTGACTACAGGCCAATTAGAGCTGATTCTGGTAGGACTAAGGCGCCATGGAGGGTACAGGGCGACTGAACTCGCCCTAGACAATGGGAGGCGTCCCAGATCCTGCAACTTAGCTTGAAACTTCAGATCTGAGACTGTTCGGATCTCAAGAACCCGTTTATGTTGTTGGAATTAGATCCTAAACCTGTATCTGTACCTACAAGAAGAAAAATGGTGGGTGTGTGGCTATATAGGGTTTGCCTTAGTCAAACCCTCCCCCCATTTTGGTGATGTCCACCTATATTGCAAGTACGAATTGTGTTTGTGCTCTTGAATCTTATGTGTGTCTAAGATTGCTATGAGCTAAAATGTATAAACTAGAGATCTACTCAAGTGTGTTAGAGAAAAACCCTGTATGATGTTGAAACCAAATGTGTTCGAAACAATGTAATTGATAGTAACTGAATTCAAATCTAAAGCATCAATGTGTAGATCTGGTGATAACATTAAATCATACCCAACCCAAAGGGAGGAGTACAAGCCAATCATTAGTCGGTGATCTCCTAGTCATCTTCAAACCCCTTAATTGCTTTGTGTAGATGCTTAATTGTTAATGATGATAACATGAATTGTTGATTTCCTTAATGTAGATCTTCACTTTACTAGAGGTCTTCGAAATGTAGAGCCAAGTCTTCACAATTATTTTCCATTACCAAAATAAATTGCGATGACTTTGCTCTATAGGCCTCTCAAACAATTTCAGGGTGCAAAACTCCAAGGAGGCTGAATCTTGCTAAAATCAGGAGACTATTCTCCAATTTAAATTTGGGACCTAATTGACGGGTATGGGGCACCTCCCGGGGTATAGGGTGACCTTCTCACCTTGTGCCTTATGGGGCACCCTGTACCAGTTGATTGGGGTAAAAATTTGAATTGGGAATCAACCATGAAATGGGAATTCCAAAAATGCGCACAAAATTGGGGTTTAATATTGAAGTAGATACAAAAGGCCACACAAGGTGAAATAGGGCCTAGGAATGTAAATGATGATCAATGGATGATATAATTAAAGGGGCACACCTAGATTTAAGGGCCCTCATAGAGACTTTATGACATTGAACTTATAAATGACTTGTAATTTAAATTTATTACTGAGTTTAAATGCAAATGGAGGAATTAGTTAAAGGGGCACACCATGATTAAAGGGGCCCTCATAGAAATTTGATGATGCTTAATTATAATTGAGATTAATTATTAATTAGTTGAAGTCCTGTGATGCATGCCATGATGAAACACACTAAAATGAGTGCTAAGCAAGTAAGGAATTGTACGCCTTACGAGTTGCGTACAATTTACGCTGCAGATGAAAGTAGTAGTAAAATCAACACATAAGACCCCTTTAATAGCTAAATTAGTTAATGGTTTGTTGTAGTAAAAAGGTTCTAAGTAAAACCAATAAACCAAAAGGATGAAGTCAGTTGAATAACTTGAGAATAAAATAACCCATTCATGAACCAGAAATGGTGACAGCTTCAAAATATACCAAAGAATACCAGAAAATGTGCTGTATTAATGGTGAGCGACAGCAAACTACTAGACCAAGAAACTGACAAACAAAAATCAAGGGCCCAAGAACAAACCTACGACAGAGGCGGGTGAGCAATAGCGAAACTACACAGACACCACACCACTCCTGATAAGGAAGAAACGAGTTTGAGTGGCTAAACGTAGAGAATTCTGAAGGAGTTAAAAATAGAAGGCCACCATTGATCTTTTGAAAAAAGTAGTAGAGAAAGAAAAGAAGACAAACTCTCCCTCACAAAAGTCCCACATTTGTATCTTAAACTTCTGAAAACAGACAAAACTACAAGAAATTCAAAGCTCTAGAATTTGTCAAACTCCATGTCCCGAAAATGTGTAAAGACGAAATGGCATTATATCATAGAATTTTCTGTATATTATAGACATTCGAGCTAGCTACCTCAACAACCTGCAGGGAATGTCTATGTAATGTCTAACTGTATTTGAAGAAAAAAATGTTGAAAAAGGCGAGTAAGTTCCGACCAAATTCCACAGTAGAAGAATGAACCTTCAAGGATAGAAAATAAGGGCTTAACTTCATGAATCTTCTTTTCCCGGCAATCTCCTACTTTTTTAATTATGATTTTTATTCTTCAAATGTATAGCCTGTTTTGATCTCCTGAACGTTTTTTAAATCTCTATCTATTTTTTCTCAGTAAATGTAAGGAGGGAACCAAAGGTCTTAGATGTCGCCGCGCAATTGAAACACGAGCATTATAGTGATACAATAATAGCAATTCAAATTATTGCATACAATCATGAATTTAATGGCTTCCACACAAAGGGAATCATGTTCTTACGAGGGAGGAGACGATCAAGCCGTTCTGGTTGGGTATGCTTCGTCCATGCCTGAGAACCCAGTACTTATTCTTCATCTTCCTCAGCCTATTTCTCCCCACCTCAGGAATGGCTGACGGGGAATATTCCCTTCTAAGTCTAAATAATGTCGAGCACCTCTTTAACTAAGTAGGGGAGGGACACCACTACGTGCGCACCCTAACTCAGGCAGTCTATATTGAGTGCCATGTGGTCCCAAAAATAGAAAATTTGCCTCGTCCATGTAGACCGTCTAGTTGTCTAACAAAA